>JAJHZJ010000571.1:781049-1381049 GCA_023548195.1 Bettongia penicillata ogilbyi | reverse complement strand
TAGTTACTAAACATTAGGAAGGAAAGAAGGAAGGAAGGAAGAACGAAGGAAGGAAAGAAGGAGGGAAGGAGAGAGGGAAGGAGGGAAGGAGGAAAGGAAAGAAGGAAGCAAGAAACGAAGGAAGGAATTTTGTATTTCTTAGATCTTTTCATCTCTTTTTAAAGTAGTGTCATTTGGGCAGAAATATTAAATTCATTTGATCAAAAACATCTCTCCCTACCTAAAAACAACAACAAACCATATGACTATCAGGGAAAATCTATCCATGTGTCTCTTATTTCTTTACTCATAGATCACAACATTTCATTTTGTTAGGGGACATCTTATGTTTGAGTTGCTTACTGAAGTTTATGTATTGCAGTTTCTTTTCAAATTCACTTTGCTTTGAACTGAGTTCTATTTTCCCCCCAAAATAGAAACTTATTTCTAGACAGGATTGGAGTTGTTTTGAAAACTTGAGCTATTAGGATCCAATAGTATGTCTCAGATAGAAAAAACATATTCCCTCCTCCCTTTCAGTGACAAACACTGGGAAATTGTTGATTCTAATCCATTATCCATGAATAATGTAGTAGCGTAGTGCTGTGTTGCACATTGAGTTGACCCCAACTGCAGCAGTGTAGTGAGAAAGAAGTACCGGACTGATAGGGAGATCGCCTAAATTCTATGGAATCTTGGTCACATCTTTAATGATGTGACCCTGGTGGAGTCAGAGTTCATAAACTATTAAAAGTTAATAGAATTTTGGAGGTCATCTAGTTCAGTGCTCTGAGGAGTACAACTCAAAAGGTCATGTGACTTGCCCAAAGTAACACAGCAACAATCAACACCAGATACCCTAATGGCCAGTCCATTTCTCTTTCTACTATTTCTCCCTTACCTCCAATATCTATAAAATAGAGGTAATAGCATTTGTTCTATTGATGCTATAAGTTGTTTTGTGAAATTAGAATCAGGTTATTATGTGTAAGAACTTTGACAATTACAAACCATGAATTATGAAGAATCATGAAATATTATTATAAAAGGTGTTCATACTCCCCTAGCAGTTTGAGAGCAAAGACAGTATCTTGGTTTTGTCATTTTGCTGTCTGAGACCATAGGAAACTTATTTGACATTTTCAGGCTTCAGTTTTTTCTAAGAAACCATCAGAAAGATGATACAGAGATGAATACAATGATCATTTGCATTTTCCAAGGACTGGGTTTTTTCTACGACTTTAGATATATACATGGTAGCAAACATTTGGAAGAAACATGAGAAATACATTGAGTCAGATAAAGATGTCTGGCATCATGGAGGTGACATATCTGATACTTCAAGCCGTAGAAATAAATAGGTAAATTCTGCTGCTTCAGAAGTAGAGTTGTGTTATTTATTTGTTTTACTTCTTAGAACTTCTCTTATCTGGAGATACTTGGAACACTTAAACTCCAGTGCTTCCCTACTTTCACACTGAGATATTTTAAATGTAGTAAGGAAAACATTCAAGGTAAACAAAAGCCATCAGAGGCTTTTGGCGTGTCCATCCTGTTGTTCTGTTCCTAAATAGAACCACGTAACACACCTCTCCAGTATTGCTGTGCATTATCTCTGTATGTGTCCTGTCCCCTAAGAGAGGGGAATCTTTGAGGATGGGGGTCATATTTTAATCTAACCTTTGTATTTCTTCCAGCGCTTTATACAATGCTCCGCAGAGTAGGAACTCTCTTATGCTTATTGAACTGAATCATGGAATTAGAAGGATCAGGATGAAAGATTTGAATTTGGAGGAAGTATTGGGGATCATTTAATACAATGCAGAAGTCATTTAACAGATGAGTAAACTGCAGTACGTAGAAGTTAATTATTTGTCCAAGGTCACACAGGTAGTAAGAAACAGAGCCAAATTTGAATACAATTTCTCTGACTTCAAATCAGCAGTGTGTTGGTAAATATTTAAAAACCAGCATTCTTTAAAAAAAAAATTGTGTGTGTATACACATACATACACACATGACACAATTTCATCTATGTTATTAACTCTTTTTTCATCATTTTCTTATGACTAGGAAATCAACAAAATAGTAGTAAGTCAAGTGCTGATTTGTAAAATTTGCTTATTTCCAAGGTATGAGTGCTCACACTGAAAATTTTAAATTGGGTCCTATTGCTCCAGCACTTCCCTTCCCAAATTTGGTGCTTTCCTCCCATAGATAAAAATTAGCACCTTATACATTCAATTTATACCCAAGTTGAATAAAACTGAAGTGACTTTAAATAGAAATAAATGTCAAATCATACATTAGTTAAAAAAAGTAAAGTGCAGAAGTACAGTGAGAAAGGACTAATTTTTTTATATGTATTACATTTCCAAATCTCAGTGCTAACAGTTGTTTCAAAGGTCAAATGTCTGTTGTTATTGTTTGGTTGTTTCAAGTAATGTCTGACTCTTCATGATCCCAGTTTTTTTGTGTGTGTTTTGTTTGGTTTGTTTTTTTTGTTTTTGCTATTTTGGCAGAAATACTGTAGTGTGGACAGGTAGGTGGCAAAGTGGACAAAATACTGGTCTTGAGGTCAGGAGGACCTGAGTTCAAATTCAGCATCAGACACTTGATATGTGGGACCCTGGAAAGGTCACTTAACTCCAATTGCCTTGAAAAAAAAGAAAAAAGGGAAGTACTGTAGTGGTTTGCCATTTCTTTCTCTAGTTTGTTTTACAGATCAGGAAACTAAAGCTAAAAGGGTTAAACAACTTGCCCAGATTCACACAACTAGTAGATATCAGAGGTCAGATTTGAACTTCAGACTTCCTGACTCCAAGCCCAGCGCTACCCACTGTGCCAATGAGCTGCCTAAATCTAATTGCTACCTGCTGTTGTTGGTCCTTCATTCTCCAAGAGGACCATGACATCAGGGAGATAATGCTATGACTTATAAGTGAATTGGATTTAAGTGATGGACGATGGTACAAAGTCACCAGCCTCACTTTCTCCTTCAGAACCATTTGGGTCCAATGACATGATATAGATCAGTATGACTGGAAATGGTCCTGGAAGCAGGGGGAGACCTTGGCTTTTTTAAACTAAGGTCTTTCCTAGGTCTCAGTTTGACTGAGGCAATGCTCATTCAGTGATTAAGGCTAGGTAAGAAAAGAGATAAAAAAGGCCTCTTTTACTCAGTAAAAAAAAAAAAAAAAATTCTGGGAGGGGAAGGGGTTCTGGACAAAACAGAAACAATTACTATTTATATTGTTAGAGCCCTAATGACTCTCTCAACAATAGGGTGAAAAGAATCGTAGATCTATAGTCACAACGGCCTGAGTTTGAATCTTACAATATATACAATATTGGACAAGGCAATGGGCCTCCTTTCCTTCTACAAAATGAATATATGATTAGTAAATTTTCCAGCTTCTGCCTGAAGACCTCCAGTGATGGGGAAATCCTTATTTCACAACTGTCAGGGGATTTGATTATTGAATTGAAATGTGTTTGCTTGTTAATAACTTCAAATCATTTGGATGAGTTCTGCCCTCTGAGGTAAACAGAAAAAAATTAATCCATTTTCTAAAAGATAATCCTTCAAGTGAGTGGCAATGTGGTACTGTGGATGGCCTTGGAGTATAGAAGATGTGGCTCGTTTGCTATGTGTCCAAGGAGAAATCTCTTGACCTCACTGTACCAAAGGCAACTTTCTAATACTGTTAATTATAAGCAGTGAACCATACAGGTAGAGGGAGTTTCCTCACAGATGAAATTACAGATTTTTGTTATATTCATCCAATTATTTGAATATGTGTAGAAAATGATTATGCCCCCATTAGTCTCTTTTCTGGGTTAAATATCCTCAGAGTCTTCTACTGCTCCTCCTATGGCATGTTCTCCTTTTCTTTCACCTTCCTATTTGTCTTCCTGTGAAGAGTCTCCCTAACATATGGAATCAAAAACTGTATAATATTATAATAGTTTCCATTTAAAGGTTTATAAAACATTATGTATTTGCATTATCTTAAGTGATCCTTTCAATAGCCTTGTGAAGTCATTCCTACATAATCAAGCATCCACATTTTACCAAAAGGGAAAAGGGAGATAAAAAGAGGGGAAAAAGGAAAGTGAAAAGATTAAGTGCCTTGCTTATAGTGTCACAATGTCACAGGTGGAATATAAAGATAGGTCTCTCTTGATTTTAATTCACACTTGGTTTCCATTATGCATAATGCCACTATGCTCTAGATCTCCTTTAGATAGAAGACACTATATTCCTCAAAGCAATAACCCATTAATTGTATCCTTGGCCTGCTTGGGACCAGAGACTATTGCTTTTTGAGACCGTCATTTTTGTGCCGGCCCAGACTTTGGTTATTTCATTGGCAGAGGGAATTCCTGATAGGAGAATGCCCTGTATATATGCAGATGGTCAATTCATCAGTAAATTATAGTTTTAGAGACTTAGTTGGAGCACTAAGAAGACCATTAGTTTACCCTAGTTCACCCCATCTAGTATGTGTTAGGGAGATCAAGGGTTTAAAACTAAATCTTTCTGACTGTGCATATTACCATGATGTCTCTCCATTAGTGTCGTATTGTGCCATAGATAAAAAATCCACAAATATCTTCCTCTAATGCCTTATTATAGAATAGAGGACAGGACTCTGGGCTCCTAAGGTGGTTCTCAGAAAGAGTATTCTCTAGCCGATGCTTTCAATCTAAAAAGGCTTCGGATATTCATTTAGCAATGGATTGGAGGCCTGCCATTTTGGCGCTGGCTCAGCAAGGTTCATAGAGGCTCATCAACAAGTTGCCTATACAGTGACACATTTTTGCAGCCACAGCTGCTCAAAGACTATCTACTAAATCATAGCAGGATTGGTATGTGCTTCAGTGGGGTAAATGTCTATACCATCAAAAGCAGAGGTCAACGATATATTACAAATACAAAAGGTAGAAAGAAAAAAAGCAATTATACATAGTGTATGTTACAGGCATATGTAATGTTTATATATATGCACATATATTATGTTTCTTTGTGTCTATTGTATTCACATACACATATATGAGTATTTATGTGTATTTGTATATGTATACATTTACATGTATGTGTGTATATATGTATATATGCACACATATATATTTCAATGATGTAAAGAGCCCAAACATACATCCTATTGTGCCTAAGCAACAAATAGTGCAGAAAGTCTTAATGATATTGTAAACTTCAATAGTTTAAATAGCTCTAAACTGTTCTAAGACTTTTGGGACACTCTTCATAGAATATATGAAATTTGAAGAGAGTTTTACTGTAGATCATCAACAAGTTGCATTTTTGTTCTAATTCTTTTGGTAAGAAGAAGTCAATGAGTAGAGTGCTTGCCTTAGAGTCAGAAAGACTTGAATTGAGATCCCACATCAAACACTTACTAGTTTTGTGACTCTGGGCAAGTTACTTAACCTCTGTCTGTCTCAGTTTCCTTAACTGTAAGAGGATAGTTCCTACCTCCAAGTGTTGCTGTGAAAATCAAATAAGTTTTTGTAAAGTGCTGAGCACAGTGCCTGAAACATAGTAAGTTCTTAATGAAAACTTGTTCCCTATCACAACCAAACAACAGCAAAAGAAGGAAATACATAGCAAATCTTCAGTAATTAAGTGGAATCAACCAGAAGACAGAAAGACTATATTAGGTAAAAATCTTATGTAATAACTATAGAAACTGAAGTGATTAGGGCTCCCATGCACCCTACCACCTCTCACCCTTATGCTACTTGCAAAGGGCAGAAAATTCAAGCAACCTCATAAGCCTGTTTCAGGGTTCAATTTTGATAGTCCTTGACTAGTTCCTTCTTTTCCTAAATGGCAATGCTTCAGTTTAAACCTCATCATAGCCCAGAACATACAGAATACTTTGATTCAGTCCAACAACTTGGAGAAAGGAGGTGTAATATTAGGTGAAAGTGAATAGAGAAATAACAGCATAGAGATGACTAGAAGGATAGAGATTTCCATGCCCAAGGAAAAGAAAAATAGGAGCCTAATTTTGCTAGTTTTCTCCCTCAAGGGAGAAATTAACACCCAGAAAAGCACACCCTGATCACAGTCAGGAAGGATAGGGACATGTAGTCTACCCAAACTTTTAGTAAGAGAAGAGGTGTATGCCATTGCAATGGAAGGAGGAAGTTCTAATAAGGAAGTCAGTGAGATGTTAATGGGAATAAGTATTTAAAAAAATAGAAAGATAAAAGTCTAAAACATAGAAAGGTTAAATATAAAGCTAGTTCTAAGTAGATAAATCAATAAAGAGACTCATAATTATAGAATGAAAAAATTGGCAATAATATAAAATAGTCATTGAACAAGTAGGATATTCTGAAGGAAAATGAACCAAACACTTCTCACCAAAAAAAGATATTTCTGTAAATTCCCCAGAGATCCTGAAACAACAGCAAGAAACTGTACAACAGCACAAGTGAGAAATAATTATCTTTAAAATAAGACATTATGTTGTAAATTAGATTCCAAAAATTCTCATGAAAGAGATATGGAAAACAAGCACTACACAACTAATAATCTTTTTGAAGTAGTAAAAGATTTAAAAAAAAGAATTTAGAAATAAAAACAGTAAAAATGGAAGGAAATTTTGCAGATAAGATAAAAAGACAACCACTTCAAAGAATACATAAATTCTATATGAACCAAACTAACTGATACCACCCAGTATGAACAGCATAGTGAACAAATTAATACAAGAAAACTTCCCCAAAGTTATGAATACAGATAACAAACACCAATGAAACAAATCCACAGATAGTTACCAAAGAAAAATCCCATATTGGAGACTACAAAAAACACAATATTTAAATTTCATAATTCAAATATTAAACAACAAATTTCACAGCAAACAAGAAAAAAAGACTTGTCAAGAAGAAGAATCAATTCACTAGCCCATGATTACCATATAACAGAGGGAAATAAAGTATGAATAAGTAATAACAGTACTAGGTCTCTACTGCAAAGAAATCAAGAAAAGAAGGAAAGGGCTTACATGTACAAAAAACCAGGAAAGAATCTCTTTTTGTAGTGCCAAAGAACTAGAAACTAAGGGAATATCAATCCAAAGGGGAAAATGAAACAGATGATGGTATATGAATGCAATGGAATATAACTGTACTGTGAAAAATTATAAAGTAGGTAGTTTCAGTGAAATTTGGGGAAACTTGTATGAATTAATTCTGAGTGAACTGAGTAAAACTAGTAAAACAATTTATATTAAACCATATCATCATAAAGATTCAAGAACTTTAATCAATGTAATAACCAAAATGGATACTAGGGGATTGGGATAAAACATGTAAACCTAATCCTGACATAAAGGTTATGAACTCAAGATGTAGAATGAAACCTGCCATTGAATATAGAAAATTAACAGGATCTTGTGTTTTTTAATTTTCAAATAATAAGGATGAGAGGAATTGAATTTTGTTGTTGTCATTGTTAATTAAAAATATAGAAGCTAAATTGAGGCAAAAAATAAGGGAAGATATTGTAATGGAAATCATTTGAATGATGACAGATATATATCTGAGGTGATCTATTACAACCCTCTCTGAGACCGAGAAAGACTGAATGAAACTATTCAGGTTATACAGGAAGCAAGTAGTAGATCAGTGTTTCAAAACCATGTCCCATGACTCCAAATTTACTGGAAAAGCTTATCATTCTTTTCTCTGTACCTTCCTTAAAGGAAAAGCAATTGAAGTTGTAATTCTCAAATTACATGTCCAGAAAATCTTAACCTAATCACCAATGAAAAGGATGAACATAAAAAAGAAGCATTTAAGATATTACTAAAAAATGAAAACAAATAAAATACTAAGTATCTGAAACAAACACAGAATTTTACTTGCAGAAACAGAGAAAGTTACAAAGAACTCAGAAACACAGAAAAGATAAATATATGTGTAGATGCATATATGGAAAGGGCGGGGGGCTAAACAAATCAGTTTTCTCTTGTTTCTAGGCTATTGCTATAGAAAAAGACTCAGCTAAAGAAAAAATGAAATAAAAAATAAAAGTCATTGTCAATGGTAATAAGATTTGGGGGATAGCAAGTACATATCATTTTAAGGTTTGTGAAGTACTTTGCATACATTATCTCATTTTGATTCTCACAACAACCCCATTAGGGAGGTAGTCTTATTTTCCATATCTGACCGAGGATAATGAAGTTTACGTACCCATGAAGTATCTGGAGGCAAGATTTTGAACATAGTGCCCAACCCTCCTTCCGTTGTGCTACCTCACTAGTCACAAAAAGGACACAGGATTGTAGTGATTAAAAATTTAAAAGAATTTTCATAAATTAGCAGAGGGAAAACAAGGAAAACTGAATTAATACCTTATGGACTAAACTACATGCATTACTGTAAGTGCCTCTATATCTCTCATATATGTGTTAGGATTAGGGGAAGGAGGGAATGGGAACAGAATGGAATCACCACAATTGGGAAGGAACTTCAGGCCTTATGGTGTTAGATCCAGAGTGATTCCCAACACACTTCACAGCCTCTTTCATGAATCACTATTACTCATGGTAAGACATAACAGATGAAAGGATGGAAGGAGAGAATAAAGAGGATAATAGATTTAGAGGGCAAAAAAGACTTTCAATGGCATCTTTTCCAATTCCCTCAATATGAGAAAATAAATTGATTGTCCAGAGGTTAAATTACTTGCCTTGTATAACATAGATAGTGGCCTAAGTGGGATTTGACTGCAAGACCTTTGACTTTAAAATAGAATCCTTTCCTCCTGAAGCATTATTCTGAACTGAGAAGAAACCTGCCTTTGGTGTCTGAAACCCTGGGTTCAAGGCCAAGTTCTTATCTTTATTTGTTAGGAGACCTTAACCCAGGCAAGTTGATTCTGTCCCTTGGTTTCCTTTTTTGTAAAATGGAGAAAATAGCAATAATTCTGCTTAATCCATATGGCATTATTTTCAGAAAAGCAACATTATAAGCTATAGTGTTATCTAAATTTTATACTTTTAATATACAAGGTAAAATGACATATATTATTATCACTATGATTTCTAATGATAATGTTGCTCCATTAAAGGCCTACTGCAATGTCAATGGCCCTGACCTCCCAAAAGTTACTCCATTAGAGACCATGGTCTAAAAGTACTCCTGGGCATGAAAGACTTTGAGTCTATTGGCCTGTGTGTCTATTGTCTGAGGATCAGGCTAATTCAGAGAAAAGAAACCTAATAAGTGATACTTTTTTCTAAAGTTGCTGCATCTTTGCTAACTTTTTATTCAGTTGCAGTGAACTTACATTCTGTTCATGGGAAGTGAGTAGCCAGACAGGAAAAAAAATAACACAAATCTTTAAAGTGCTGAATTAAGAAGCATGATTATTAATAACCTTAGTAGTGAAAAATGAGACGCTGCTCACTCAGAGGTTGATATATTCAAATAGACAGCAGCAGAATGCTCAGACTTAAATGCTATAGAATAACAGACAATCTCAAATCTGGTAAGGGAATGGAAGAAAACATTTTTACATTTAAAAGTAAAATTTTCCATTCTAAAGTTAATACAATTTTTCTTTGTTTCTAGCATTTCAAATTTTAATATGCTTTCCAGTTCACTTTTATATAGAAGTCATATTTATTCTACATTAAAAAACAAACAAACAATATTGATTCCCTTCAAGGGAAAAGAATGTGATTTGCACATGCAAGGACTTATTAGCCACCATGATGTAATCGAAACTTTTAGAGTATTAGGCTGTGTGTGAAACCAGGACATTCAAAACACATTATTTAAGGCCCTTCTGAAATAGTTTCACAGTTTCTTAGTAATCTTAGATGATTATAGATTGACAACTAAATTTTATCTTATTTCTAATCTTGGCGATATTTATTTGGATCCAATAATAATGAAGAGGAAGAAGGTGATGATGATAATTCATTTATGTAATGTTTTAAGGTTTGCAAAGTACTTTACATATTTTCTTTTTTGTTTCTCCCAACCCAGTGATATAAGCGATGGTGTTATTCCCATTTCATAGGTGAGACTGAGGATGAGAGAAGCTCAGTAGTAACTTGTCCAGGTTCACAGTACAAACACCACACAGTAAGCTAGTAAATGTCTGAAGTAGAATTTGAACTCAGATCTCATCTCCAATTCTAGCAGTCTATCTGTTCGCCTTTTTAATCTTTTTTTCAAGGTTATTCAGACAGAAACAGCCAGTCAGGCAATTATTTTCCAATTTTTATGCTTAATATTCTACAGAGTATTGCACAGGGAGATAAAAACCATTAATTCCTGTAGTTTAATGAAAGTATTAGGACATAAGTATAATTTCTGTAGGCTCACTGAAATCATCCCTGGAACACAAGACACAAGGAAAAAAAGATACTAGCTCTGTTCCCACATAATTTTGATCTCCTCTGTTGATCTCTATATTTTGAAAGCTTGCCATTTGATTTAGCTTGGAGATTTTGAGGTTTTGGAATGATGACATCTACTTAAAAAGTGGTTCCTCAGTTTTGAGGGATCAATGAAATGTCTGGGATATTGTGAACACAGTTTGGTCTGGGGTAATGATTTGGGTTCCAATATGGGTTATTATTTGAGTTCTCCAAGAAATTTGAGATATATTTCTGTTAGGGACCCAGGAATGTTTCTAGAGTATAAAGATGTTTCATCTCTCAGTCTATGAAAGATAGTTTCCAATGTGTTTTCTAGCCACCAGTTCATTTATTGATACATACCTAGAAGATAGTCAATTTGTAGAGGCAATTAATAATTATAATTCATCAATTAGTGATGAGTTATACATACTCTGCCACTTGCTGGAATAATTGATCTTCATTACTATATCTGGGGTCCTTAAAGAAAATCCTTAGCTTTTATTGGCAATATTCTAGTCCTGAATTGCCTTAATATAATCCTCTGTTTTCACAAACAAATATGTGTGACTCAGTCATGTGTTTGATGCATCTGTATCCAAATATTGTCAGTTGTAATGATGTGTCCATTATCCAGGGAAAGCCTTTTGATTCCATTCTTTAGATAGTAGTCATTTGATAGGCTTTAACTGGAAATAAACTATTTGTAATTACTTACAAGATTTACCTATTATTAGCTTTTACTATTGCCCAGTAAAGTGAGATATGTTTTCTTTAAAAGCATTTCTTTCTATCATGTGCCTCAAGAATGTATATATTTTTTGGTGATGAAATGATGATCTTCCCATAACTGCCTTGGGGTGATGGGCTTAATTTTTTCATTAATCTTATACACATTTTTGGGGGGTAGAAGAACAATTATCAAATCTGTTGTAATCTATTTCATAGTTTCCAAGTTTGCATTAAAAGTAGTGTGGAATAAGTATATATTCCTTCTAAAATTCTCGTCCAATTCAGCTTTCATTTCAAGATGCCAGAAAGTCTCTTCCACACCCTTCCTTGTGATATTGTTATACTCTTGGTATCTTGACTTGAGAAAACATTTGGAGCTTTAGTTTTAACTCTTTGGGTCAGTGGGATCACTAGATTTAAGCTTGATACCTAAGCCTTTAAATCTCTTTACCATATGTTGACTTTTTTATATAATTAGAGATCAATTAAATGTGGAAAGTAAAAAGAATAAGGCAATACCTTTATTCAAGGAATCACAAAGAACAAAAGAAACAATCTAACATTAATTTCAAAAGAAAACAAAGCCTCTGAAAAAATAAATCCACAAGTTGGTGGAGAAAAGTCAGGAAGCTGCATGAGCTTTTCCTAGTTTCTCTTAGAAACAATTTTAAAACAAGCCTCTAACCAGATTCTGGAGCAATGAAACCTACCAAAAGATGTAGTGAAACAATTTTCCAGCTTAAAATAATGTGGAGTGACTTCAAGAAAGGTCTGTCTCACTTGGGTAGAAGGGGAGTGCACCTTAGTGCCACCCAGCTTCAGTGGTGTCCAGGAAACCATTGGAAAGTTCTTAGCCACAGCACAGATCAACAACTGAGACCCTATGATTCTGACTCAGCAGGTCAATAACACAGCAGTCGAAGGAGAGATGGCAAAGTGCCAGCCCTAGAACCCACCTAGTTGCACGATAGGTGCAACTAGACCAGGCCACCCTGGCACAGGAGGCAAGCCACCAGCATCTGAGGTCCAGGCAAGGAAATCAGTGACCAGGTTCCTGGCCTCCAGCACATGAAGCTTGGGACAGTGTCCCCTGTGTCCCAGGAGCAGAGATCAATTTATTAAACCACATAATGGCCTTAAGATGAGTAAGAAAGGAGTTCTAACCATAGAAAGCTGCTAAGGTGGCAGGGAAGATCAAAACACAAGCTCAGGAGCAGACAGCACTGTTAGAATGCCTACATGTGAAACCCCAAAGGATTAATTAGTCTGAAACCCAAAAGGCCTTCTTTGAAGAGCTCAAACAAGATTTTAAAAATCAAATAAGAGAGGTAGAAGGAAAATTGGAAAAAGAAGTGTAAGGTATGTGAGAGAGTCAACAGCTTGGACAAGAAAGGACAAAAACTGACTTAAAAAGCCCAACATATTTCCTTAAAAAATATAATTGCACAAATGAAGAAGCCAAAAAATTTAAATAAAATATTAGCCAAAAGATTTAGCAACTTATCTCAAGGATAACACATCATGACAAGGTAGGATTTATACCAGAAACACAGGGCTGATTCAATATTGGGAAAGCTGTAACCTTCATTCACCATGTCAACTAAACAAAAACTGACAGAAATCATATCTCAATAGATGCAAAAAAGATTTTGACAAAATGCAACACCCATTCCTATTAAGAACACTAGAGAGCACAGGGATAAATGGTGAGAGGTAGCATCTGCCTAAAACCATCAGGAAGCATTTTATGTAATGGGGATAAGTTAGAAGCATTTCTAGTAAGAT
Source organism: Bettongia penicillata ogilbyi (assembly GCA_023548195.1). Taxonomy (NCBI): domain Eukaryota; kingdom Metazoa; phylum Chordata; class Mammalia; order Diprotodontia; family Potoroidae; genus Bettongia; species Bettongia penicillata. The sequence continues at coordinate 1,368,141 of JAJHZJ010000571.1, read as the reverse complement.
CAGGGGTAAAACTAGGATGTCCATCATCAACACTGTTCCTCAGTATTGTACTAGAAATGTTAATGTAAACAATAAAAGAAGAAAAATAAATTGAAAGAATTAGAGCAGGCAAAGAATAGATGAAGCTATCACTCTTTAAAGATGATATGATGGTGTGCATAGAGAGTCCTAGAGGATCAAAAAAAATACTCGAAATAATGAACAAATCTAGCGAAGTTGCAGGATATAAAATAAACACACATAAATCATCAACATTTCTACATATAACTAACAAAGCCCAAAAACAAGAGACAGAGAAATTCCATTTAAAGTTACTGTAGACATTACAAAATATTTAGAAGTGTACCTGGCAAGACAAACTCAGAATAATAAGAACACAATTACAAAATACTTATCGCACAAATAAATTCAGATCTAAATAACTGGAAAAACATCAGTTACTCATGGGTAAGCTGAGTTAATATAATAAACATGACAATTCTACCTAAATTAATTTATACATTCAGGGCCATAACTATCAAATTACCAAAAATCATTTTGCAGAACTAGAAAAAACAATAATATAATTCATATGGAAGAATAAAAGGTCAAAAAATATTAAGGGAATTTATTAAAAGAAATTCAAGGGAAGGTAGCTTAGATATATCAGATCTTAAATTGTATTAGAGAGCAGAAATCATCAAAACTACTTGGTACTGGCTAAGAAATAGAGGTGGATCAATGGTATATGTTAGGAATGGAGGAAAACAGTCAATGGCTATAGTGATCTACTATTTGATAAATCCAAAGACTCCAGCTTCTGGGATAAGAATACACTATTTGAAAAAAAACTGCTGGGAAAACTGGAAAATAGTAAGGCAGAATCTAGGCATAAACCAACTTCTCCCAGCCTATGCCAAGTTGAAGTCAAAATGGGTAAATGATTTAGATATAATGGCTGATACTATAAGCAAAATAGGAGAGCAAAGAATAGTTTATCTGTGAAATCTATGGAGAAGGGAATGATTTATGAAGAAATAAGAGACAGAACATTGTCAAATGCAAAATGGATGATTTTGATTGCACTGAATTGAAAAGCTTTTGCACAAATAAAGCCAATGCAACAAAGATTTGAAGGGAAGCAGAAAGGTGGGAACCAGTTTTTAAAGCCAGTGTCTTTGATAAAGTTATCATTTTTAAATTATACAGAAAACTGAGTCAAATTCCTAAGATACAAGACATTCCCCAATTGATAAATGGTCAAAAAATATGAATAGAGTTTTCAAAGGAAGAAATTAAAGCCATCTATAATCATGAAAAAAATGTTCTGGATCACTACTGAGCAGAGAAATGTAAATCAAAAGAACTCTGAGGTACCACATCATACCTGTTAGATTGGCTAAAATGACAAAACAGGAAAATGATAAGTGCTGTAGAAAATGAGGGAAAATTGGAACACTCATGCATTGTTGGTGGAGCTGTGAACTGATCCAAACATTCTGGATCAATTTGGAACTATACCCAAAGGGCTATCAAACTGTGCATACTCTTTGATCCAATACAACTTCTTGATCTGTATCCCAAAGGATCATAAAAATGGGAAAAGGACCCATGTGGACACAAATATTTATAGCAGCTCTTTTTGTGGTGGCAAAAAATTGGAAATTGAAGGGATGTTCATCAATTGAGGAATGACTGAACAAGTTGTGGTATATGAATGTAATGGAATACTATTGTGCTATAAGAAATGATGAGCAGGCAGACTTCAGAAAAACCTGGAAAGATTTATATAAACTGATGCTGAATGAAATGAGCAGAACAAGAATATTTTACACAATAACAGCAATATTATACAATGATTAACTTTGATAAACTTATCTCTTCTCAGCAATGCAAGGATCTAAGGCAACTCCAAAAGACTCACAATGGAGAATGCTATCCAAATCCGGAGAAAGAACTTTGGAGTCTGAATACTCTTTGCAATCTTTTTTTGTTGTTGTCGTTGTTGTTGTTTTTTGGTTTGGTCAGTTGGTTTGGTTTGTTTCTTCTTTCTCATGGTTCCTCCCATTCGTTCTATTTTTTCTTTACATTGTGACTAATACAAATATATGCTTAAGATGAATGTATAAGTAGAGCCCATATCAGATTGCATGTCATCTTAGGGAGAAAAGAGGAGTGGAAAATATAAAACTCCAAATTTTATGGAAGTGAATGTTGAAAACTAAAAATAAGTGAACTAATTGTTAAAAAATATACAGTTGGCCAAATGGGGAAAAAAGTCTGCCAACAAAAACAACTCATTAAAAAAATAGAACTGTCCAAATGGAAAAGGATATACAAATGTTGACTGAAAAATAATAATAAATCCTTAAAAATTAGGATTAGGATAGTGGAAGCTAATGACTCTCAGAGACATCAAGAAGCAATAAAACATAATCAAAAAATGAAAAAATAGCATAAAAAGTAAAATATCTCATTAGAAAAGCAACTGAACTGGAAAATAGATCCAAGACAGATAATTTAAGAATTATGGAACTACCTCAAAGTCATGACTAAAAAAAAAAAAAAAAGCCTGGACAGTATCTTTCAAGAAATTATCAAGAAAAACTTCTCTGATATTCTGGAACCAGAAAGTAAAATAGTCCTTAAAAGAATTCAGCAATCAGCTCCTGAAAGAGATGCCAAAATAAAAACTAGAAGGACTATTGTAGCCAAATTCCAGAATTATCAGGTCAAAAACACAGTATTGCAAGCAGCCAGTAAGCAATAATTCAAACATGAAGGAGCCACAGTCAAGTTTCCACAGAATTTAGTAGCTTCTATGTCAAAGGATTGAGGGGCTTGGAATATGATATTCAGGAGGCAAAGGAGCTTCTGTTACAACTAGGAATCAACTTCTCAACAAAATTGGGCATGTTCTTCCAGGTGAAAAGATGGACATTCAATGAAATAGGGAATTTTCAGACTTCCCTGATGAAAAGACTAGAGCTAGACAGAAAATGCAATCGTCAAATATAAGACTCAAGAGAAGCATAAATACCTGGTAAAAGAGAAAGAAAAAAAACATTATTCAATAAAGTTAAACTATTTCCATCCTGATGTGGGAAGATGATACTTATAACTCTTGAGAACTGAATCTCTTTCAGGGCATTTAGAAAGGGTATACATAGATAGAGAGTGTGGGTAGAAGTTGATTTGATGTGATGAAATACATGTAAAAAGAGAATTAAGGGGTAAAAACAAGATTGAACTGGTAGAAGAGGAAGAGGGGAGGCTGAATAGGGTAAATTGTATCACATGAAGAAGCACAATAGATCTACTACAGTAGAGGGAAAGAAGGGAGAGGGGATAAGTATTGTTTGAACCTTTCTCTAATAGGATTTGGCTCATAGAAGGAATAAAATGCATATTCTATTTGGTATAGAAATTCATCTTACCCTATAGGGACATAAGAAGGGAAAGGAGAAAGAAAGAAGAGAGGGTGGATAGAAGGGAGGGCAGATTGAGGGAAGTGGTGGTCAGAAGCAAAACACTGGTAAGAAGGGACAGGATGGAAGGAGAAAGAAAAGTATCAACATGGGGAAGTAGGATAGAGGGAAACACAGAGCTAGTAATCATAACTGTGAAAGTGAATGAAATGAACTCTCCCATGAAACAGAAATGCATAACATAATGTATCAAAATTCAGAATCCTACAATATGTTATTTTCAAGTAACACATTTGAAGCAGAGAGATTCACACAGAGGAAAGGCAAAAGGCTAAAGCAGAATATATTATGTTTCAACAGAAAGAAAAATAAAAAAGAAACATGGGTAGTAACCCTGATCTCAGACAAATCAAAAGCAAAAATAGATCCTAATTGAAAGAGATAAGGATGAATCCATATCTTGTTTAGAAAGAACAATAGCCAATGAAGTGATATCAATATTAAACATATGCATCAAGTGGCATAGCATCCAAATTGTTAGAGGAGAAACTAAATGAGCTACAAGAAATAATAGACAGTAAAACTATACTAACAAGGGACTTCACCCTCTTCCACTCAGAATTAGATAAACTGAACCACAAAATAAAAAAGAAAGAAATTGAGATGAATAGAATTGTGGAAAAGTTAGATATATAGACCTCTTGAGAGAATTAAATGAGGATAGAAAAGAACACTTTTTTTTTTCTCAGTGGTTTAGGTACATCATATTAGGTCATAAAAACCTCAAAAGCAAAAGACAGAAAAATTAAACACATCCTTTTCAAATCATGATGCAATAAAATTATGTATGTAAAAGACCAATGAAAGATAAATTTGAAATTAATTGGAAACTATATAATCTAATGCTAAAGAATGAGTGGGTCAAGCAGCAAATTATAGAAACAATTAAAATTTCATCAAAGAGAATGACAACAATAAGAGACAAATATGAAAACATGGGATACAGCTAAAGCAATTCTTAGGGGAAATTTTATATCTCTAAATGATTGTGTGAATAAAATAAAGAGGATAAATTTGGCATGTAACAAAAAAAAAAAAAAAACAGAAAAAGAACAAATTAAAAATCCCCAATAAAATACCAAAATAGAAATTCTGAAAATGAAAGGAGAGATTAACAAAATGGAAAGTAAGAAAACTATGGGACTAATAAATAAAATTTAGAGATGTTTTTGCTAAAAAAAGAATATAGATAATCCTTTGATTAACTTGATTTAAAAAAAAGAGAAAGAAGAAAACCAAATATCCAATATCAAAAATGAGACTTCACCAACAATAAAGAGGAAATTAAAGTAATAATCAAGATCTATTTTGCCCAACTGTATGCCAACAAATCTGAAAATCTAACTGAAATGGATGCATATTTGCAAGTATATAAGTTGCCTAGATTAAAGAAAGAGAAAATAAGATACTTAACGCCATTTTAGATAAAAATAAAGAATTTGAACAAGGTATCTATTAACTCCCTAAGAAAAAAGTCTCCTGGGACCAATGAAATTGCAAGTGAATTCTACCAAACATTTAAAGATTAAAATTAATTACAATTATATATATATATATACATATAAATAGAATTTTATAGGAATCAGTCTATTTTTCCAAATACTATGTATGTACATATATATGTATATATACATATATACAGACTATTTCCATCCATTTCCATATATATGTATATATACATATATATGTACATACATAGTATGCATATATATATATATATCCAAATAGTATGTATTTATGTATGTATATACTCACAGATCCTGGGCAGAAGAGTACTTGCAGTTGCTCCCAGACCAGAGCACAGGGGAAGAGAGGAGTAAACTCCTTTCCCTTGATTGTGCCACCTTGTAGGAACCGAAAACTTACAGGTCCCCAGAGTATACCCTCCTCTTGACAAAGAACTCAAAAGTCAAGTAACTGGCTGGGAAAATGCCCAAAAAAGGGGAAAAATAAGACTATAGAAGGCCACTTTCTTGGTGACCAGATATATTCTTCCATCCTTTCAAGTGAGGAACAGCAAGACATACCATCAGAGGAAAACCTAAAAGCCAAGGCTTCTGCATCAAAAACCTCCAAAATAAATATTCAGTGGTCTCAGACCATGGAAAAGCTCAAAAAGGATTTTTAAAATCAATTAAGAGAGACAGAGGAAAAATGGAGAAGTAAAATGAAAGTGATACAAGAAAATCATGAAAAGCAAGTCACCAGTTTCCTAAAAGAGATCCAAAAAAAAATGCTGAAGAAAGTAATGCTTTTAAAAATTGGCTAACTCAATTGGCAAAAGAGATCCAAAAAGACAATGAGGAGAAGAATGCTTTACAAAGCAGAATTAGTCAAATGGAAAAAGAGGTTGAAAAGCTCACTGAAGAAAATAACTCTTTAAAAATTAGAATGGAGCAGATGGAAATTAATGATTTTATGAGAAACCAAGAAATTACAAAACAAAACCAAAAGAATGAAAAAATAGAAGACAATGTGAAATATCTCTGTGGAAAAACAACTGACCTAGAAAATACATTCAGAAAAGACAACTTAAAAATTATGGGACCACCTGAAAGCCATGATTAAAAAAAGAACTTGGATATTATCATTCATGAAATTATCAAAGAAAATGTCCTGATATTCTAGAAAAAGAGGATAAAATAAATATTGAAAGAAGACACCAATCACCTCCTGAAAGAGAGACAAAAAGAAAAACTCCTGGGAATATTGAAGGCAAATTCCAGAGTGTTTGGGTCAAGGAGAAAATATTGCAAGCATCTAGAAACAAACAATTCGAGTATTGTGGAAATGCAATCAGGAGAACACAAAATCTAGCAGCTTCTACATTAAGGAATCACAGGGCTTGGAATATGATATTCCAGAAATCAAAGGAACTAGGACTAAAACCAAGAATCACCTCCCCAGCAAAACTGAGCATAATACTTCAGGGGATAAAATGGTCATTCAGTGAAAGAGAAGACTTTCAAGCATTCTTGATGAAAAAATCAGAGCTGAAAAGAAAATTTGACTTTCAAACACCAGAATCAAGAGAAACATGAAAAGGTAAACAGGAAGGAGAAATCATAAGGGACTTACTAAAGTGGAACTGTTTAAATTCCTATATGGAAAGATCATATTTGTAAATCTTGAAACTTTTCTCAGTATTTGAGTAGTTAGAGGGATTATACACACACATACACACATACACGTACACACGCACACACACATATATACATACATATATATATATATATATATATATATATATATATATATATACAGAGAATACAGGGTGAGTTGAATATGAAGGGACAATATCTAAAAAATTAAATTAAGGGGTGAGAGAGGAATATATTGGAAGGAGAAAGGGAGAAATGGAATGTGGCGAATTATCTTTCATAAAAGAGTCAAGAAAAAGCTTTTTTTCAATGGAGGGGAAAATGGAGGAGGTGAGAGAGAAAAAGTGAAGTTTATTCTTATCAGATCTGATTTAAGGAGGGAATAACATGTACACTCAATTTGGTATGAAAATCTATCTTATGCTACAGGGAAGTAGGGGAGAAAGGGATAACAAGGGAGGACTACAGAAGGGAGGGCAAATGGGAGGAGGGAGTAATTACAAGTAAACACTTTTGGGGAGGGACAAGGTCAAAAGAGAAAATAGAATAAATGGGGGGTAGGATAGGATGGAGGGAAATATAGTCTTACACAACATGACTATTATGGAAGACTTTTGCAAAGCTTCACACATAAAGCCTATATTGAATTACTTGCCTTCTCAGTGGGGATGGATGAGGAGGGAGAAAGGGAAAAAAGCTAGAATTCAAAGTTTTAGGAATGAAGGTTGAGAATTGTTTTTGCACGCAATTGGGAAATAAGAAATACAGGGAATGGAGTATAGAAATCTATCTTGCCTTACAAGAAAAGAGAGAAGATGAGGATAAGGGAAAGGAAGGGTGTCATAGAAAGGAGGGTAGATTGGGGAAAGGGGCAATCAGAATGCATGGCATTTTGGGGTGGGGGAGGGGAAGTATGGGGAGAAAATTTGGAACTCAAAATTTTGTGGAAATGAGTACTGAAAACTAAAAATAAATAAACATTAAAAAATGAGAAGTATCATCTGTCTAAACCATCAGCAAGCATTATATGGAATGAGAAAAAGCTAGACATTTTCCTAATAAGATCAAGGTTGCAATAAGTATGCCCATTATCACCATTATTATTCAATATTGGATTAGAGATGTTAACTTCAGTATTAAGAGAAGAGAATAGGCAACGAGAAAACAAAGATGTTACTTTTTGTAGTTGGTATGCTGGTATACTTAGAAAATCCTGGACAATCAACTGAAAAAACTACTTGAAATAATTAGCAACTTCAAGATAATTGCAGAATGTAAGACAAACCCACATAAATCATTGACATTTCCATATATTATTAAAAAATTCCAGCAGCAAGAGATTGAAAGATAAATTCCATTTAAGACAACTGCCGACAATATCAAATATGTGGGAATCTGTTTGGCAAGACAAACCCAGAACTACATGAACACAAGTACAAAACACCGTTCACACTAATAAAGTCAGATCTAAACAATTGTAAAAATATCAATTGCTCATGGGTAGGCAGAGCTAATATAGTGAAAATGATAATGCTACCTAAAATAATGTACTTATTCAGTGTCATATAAATCAAACTACCAAGATATTATTTTATAGAGCTAGAAAAAAAATAATAAGAAAATTCATTTGGAAGAACAAAAGGTCAAAATATTAAAGGGATTGATGAAAAAAAATGCAAAGGAAGGTAACCTAACCATATCAAATCTAAAACCATATCCCAAAGAAGCAAACATCAAAACTCTTTTAACTGACTAATAAGTAGTTATGCTTCAATGGAATAAGTTGGGAATGCAAGACATGACAGTAAATGACTGTAATAATCTGCTGTTTGATAAATGCAAAGATTCCAGCCTCTGGGTTAAGAACTCACTATTTGACAAAAACTGCAGGGAAAACTGGAGAACAGTATTGCAGAATCTAGGCATAAATCAGCATCTCTCATTCCACATAAAGATAAGATGAAAATGATCGTATGATTTAGATATAAAAGGTGATACCATAAGCAAATTAGGAAAGCAAGGAATATTTTATCTGTTCAATCTATGAAAAATGGAAAAGTTTATGACCAAACAGGAGATTAGAGAACATTATGAAATGCAAATGGATAATTTTCATTACATTAAATTAAAAAGGTTTTGCACAAACAAAGCCAATGCAACAAAAATTAGAAGGAAAGCAGAGAGATGATAAACAATTTTTACAGTCAGTGTTTCTGATAAAGGCTTCATTTTTCAGATAGGGAATTGAGTCAAATTTATAATAGAAATCATTCTCTTATGAATGGGCAACTTTCAGGTGAAATTAAAGTTATCTGTAGTTATATGAACAAATGCTCTAAACCAGTGTTTATTACCGAAATGCAAATTAAAATACCTCATGCTTATCAGATTGGATGATATGACAAAACAGGAAAATGATAAATGTTGGAGAAGACATGGGAAAAATTGGAATGCTAATGAATTGTTGGTAGAATTGTGAGTTCATTCAGCCATTCTGGAGGGTAATTTAGAACTATGCTCAAGGAGCTATAAAACTGTGCATATCCTTTGATCCAGCAATATTCCTATTAGATCTGTACACCAAAGAGATAATAAAAAGGAGAAAAGGACCAACATGTACAAAAATGTTTATAGCAGATCTTTTTGTGGAATTGAGGGGATGCCCATCAATTGTGGAATGGCTGAACAAGTTGTTTATATGAATACAATAGAATATTATTGTGCTCTAAGAAATAATGAGCAGGTAGATTTCAGACAACTTTTAAAGACTTATATGATGCTGAGTGAAATGAGAACCAGGAGAAAGTTGTACACAGTAACAGTAACACTATGTGATGATCAGTTTTGATGGACTTAGCTTTTCTCAGCAACACAATGATCCAAAACAGTTCCAAAGATTCTTGATGAAAATGCTATCCACACTCAAAGAAGGAACTATTTTCACTTATTTTGTTTTTGTTTTCTTCATCCTAGTTTTTCCTATTTCTTTCCTGATTCTTCTTTCACAATAAGATAATGTGAAAATTTACTTGAAATAATTGTACATGTATACTCTATATCGAATTGCATACTGTCTTGGAGAGAAGAATAAATTAGAAATAAAAAACTCATAAAAGTGAATGTTGAAAAGTATCTTTACATGAAATTGGAAAAAATAAAATTAAGTGGGGGGGGGAAGAAATATAAGATAAAATAGTGGTCCTGAGATAGTGGATGTTGAAAATATCTAATCATCTAAGTGACGTGAGAAATCCAAAACAATGAAAATTCACATTGAACCAAGGAAAACCAGAAGCATGTGCAATGATAATATAATAAATAATAAAACAGTTGCATCAAAGGAGGTATCTGAAACTCTAGCCTTTCTGTGAAAGTAGGAAGCTGTGGGACTAGTTAAGATCAATAGTAATTGACTGAAATGTTTTACAGTAACACATTAATTGCTAACAAAGCACATCACCAGCATTTAGGTTGAAATTTCCTTACATCTCTCTCCCTTCCCCAAATATGTAAATTACAAGTTGGCTGAGGTTTGAAGGCAGTTATTATTAATATTAATCTTACTGATAATTGTCATCCAACAAATATATTTAAATATTCAAAGTACTTTTCACACAAGAATGTAAGGAAATTTAGACAATATTCTAAGTAAAACAAATTAGACTGTTAGCTTTCAGAAGACAGGAGGATGACTGTAAAATGAGAATATTTGACTAGATGAGCTCTAAATTATTTTTCATCTATAAATCTATCATCCTATGATCTAAGAAGCTGAGAGTACTTAAAAGCATGCTTTATGAGCATCCATGAAAACTTGGGAGTTGTTTTTTTCTTTCTTCTCAAGAGAAAATATATGAGCATTGTTTACTACCTTCAAGTATTTGTAGGGTGAAGGAAAGGATATTAGACATAGGTAGCACCAATGCAATATTCACAGTGCCTATGGTGGCCATGAATATGCCAACATAATTCTGAATTACAAAATACAACAGACTCTCCACCTGGAACACAGAGTCAAAACATTTATTCGGATACCAGAAAGCCAAATCCCAACATGCAAAAGGCAAATGCATTGAAAAATGAAGAAATTTATATACAATAACAATGCAGAGAGCAACATCATGCCCCAACTCCCCCTCCCCCCCCCATTAGGCTTCCCACAAATCTGCTCCCTTAAACTAATCACAAACAGGCTCCATTAAATAAAATGCCCTTCTCTCACTCACAGCCAGCTGCCTGCTTGTCTGCATCCTTTAGTTCTACCTGCTCTCTGACTAACTTCCTCTCAGCTCTATTTTAGCTCTACTTCTTCCTGTTCCACCATTTCATTCCATTTCTTTCCATTTCCACCCCTTCATGTTCCTTGTGATTTGACTCATGTGAATCAGATTTCCATGTGACTTAAGCCAGTCACATGGGGCTATTAATGAATGGGCATGATCTTCCCATTTAGAAGCAAAATTCCATTAACAATAAGCAAAAATGCATTATTGATACAACATGCTCTGTATGACCTTCCAGGGGAGATACAGAGTGATGGCTGAATATTTCAGAGAAATAGTTACATACCTGATGCAAAGAAAAACATCCTAACAAAAGGGCAGCAAAAATGGAGAATAGACTGCATCAAACATCAAGAGTTAATTCTTCTTTACTTGAATGGCGTGAAGTTGAAGTTGAAGAATTTCATTTGGGGGTAGGTTAAAAGGAACTACTGTATGGATCAAGTTGAACTAGTTCCCTCCTAATTTAGGGAAACAAAGTGAATTCTCCACAGCATCATTAATATCTGGGATTTGAACCTGAATCATTTTCAGATATGTTCAAAAAATACCTTTCCTACGCCTGTCTCCATCTTTCCCTGAAGATAACCCAAAGACAGTCTTGTTGTATTTATTTATGAACCAAGCAATGATTGCCTGTCAATGTTTTAAGAATGTATGATGCTAGCACATGTTTTTGAAAGTTGAAAAATTCAATCATCTAGTTATTTTGTCTATTCAAAATTCACATGAGTTTACATGATTCTTCCTCCAATCCATTTGACTACATTTAATTCAATTCAATGAAGAGTTATAGAGTACTTAGTCTTTCTTTCTTCTTTATGGGGAAAATATGGGAGTTGAAATAGATCACCTCTGACATCCTTTCCATTCTTATTGCACTATGATGGCCATATGAAGTGACTCATTCAAATGCAAGGAGATAGTTCTTAAGTGACACTTGATTTTTTTTTTCCTGTATCCAAGGGTAGCATATATTCTCAATCACTCCATGTCTTATAAATAATAAGAATACAAAATAAAATTGGATAAATTCAGAAGAGAAGTGGAAGAGGTTTTGAGAGATCTAAAATGGAAGAGATTAACCTTGACTACAGGGAATAGTCAGAGAAGGTTTCATGATTTCAACTTTATAAACTTTTCTTAAAAAATTGACTATGTGGAAAGAAATGTAGTATCCCATAGGTATACAAAAACCTCCCCTCAAAAAAATTGAAGTACTTGTCCCTTCCTTCAAATTGTTTATTAGATTCATACAGATAGAAATCAGATAGATTTTAAGAAATGGGGACTAGATGGTTGTGAGTGAGGCAGAGGACGAATAAAAACATTCCACAAATAAAAACATTCCAAATTGAGGGAATAGCACAGGCAAAAGTATAGAGATGGTCAAGAGTAAGAAGTATTTGGAGAATGGTGATTACTACAGATTGCCTTGAGTATAAGATATACTACAAAGGTTGGTTGGGGTCAGATCATAGAAATCCCTCTGACAAGTGAACATCTGGTTGAGGGTCACAGATGGTTTTGGTGACAATAGTGTAATATTGAAGTTTTTCCAAATAAGGAGGTCACTTCTATTTGTGTGTATGCATATATGGGTGTGTGTATGTGTGCATGCATGTGTGTGACATGATGTGTGAAACACAAGGTATACATTTTTATTTTCATAAGTCTTTTAGGCAGTTAGTTAGAAATGTACTATACATGGCATAAGCCTACAAGCATAGAAAATGACAAATAGTCTCTTCATTCTCCATTTTAGCAAAATTTTGGCCCTCTAACAATCACCAAATAGAGTGAAAAGTTTCAAGGCAAAAGGAATATTCTAATCATTGAGAGATATATTTGCATTCCTAGCACCTGGCACAATCTCTGGCATTTAGTATATGCTTAACAAATTCTCATTTTTTGTCATCACCACTGCTATGACTGAATTTATCATCTTTCCATAGTGCTATAACACTGTAGATATTAACTATACAGACTGATCATATCTTTATACATACATGGCAATTCTCAGGACAATGGTGGCATATATCGGCTAACTGATTAGAGAGTTAATGCATTTAAGGTAATTTAGGAGGGAGCAGGTAGGAGAGGGAAAATCATAAGAGGAAGTTTTCATTAACTAGAGCATTAGAAGTGAAAGAAGATATTTAGTAGGAGGTTTCCAGGCTGACTCCTGGACTTGATTCCAAATGTTTTCTTTTGTTTTGCTTGTTTTTCCTCCATATTGTTTGAAATGGCTTATTTGTATAATAAAGCAGTTGAAGAGGGAAGAGTGAGTGGAGAGAATATATCTTCTCTGGACTCTTCCATTTCCTCCCCCTCTCTTTTTAAAAGTACATGTAGACTTCCTGTTCTCCCTGCAAATCTCGTCAGTCTCAGGGTAGGCTTCTCTCTCTCTCTCTCTCTCTCTCTCTCTCTCTCTCTCTCTCTCTCTCTCTCTCTCTCTCTCTCTCACACACACACACACACACACACACACACACACACACACACACACACACATACGTTCATTGATTCACTGTTCTCATTGCTCATTAAATTTTGGAAACTTAGAAAGAATCTTTGAAGTCATTGAATTCATCTCTTATTTTATAAATAAGAAAACTGAGACCCATAAACACTGAAGTATGAAATAAATTTAACAAACACTGCATTTTGTAGTTGGAGGACCTGAGTTTGAATTGGTCCTTTTCAATTACTATGTGACAGACCTTAACTAATCAATTTTCCTTCTCTCTCCTTCAGTTTCCTCTCTGAACTTGTACATGTTGAACAAAATAATTTCATAAAATCCTTTTATTTTAAATAGTCCACACAGCCCATTAATGTTAGAATAAGAATTCAGGTCTTGAGACTACTAGTCCTGTGCTAAACCCAATACAATATTTGAATACTTCAAGGAAGTATAGTTTCACTAAGAACGATTTGAATTTTTTTTTTTTTTTAATGCCATGGGAAACTCATCTTGTTTTCCTGATTCTTGAAACACTTTGTTTCAAAGAAAAAGGAATAATTCCTTGTGACTTCGTATACAATAGTAAAAGTCCACTTCCAGGATTGTGTGACTCCTTTGGGTTTTTTTTAAACAAAACAAAACAAAATAAGAGAGATGATTTCTTTGAAGACAGCAGACAACACATTTTTATCAAATATCATATTTTTCTGGCTCTGCCATTAATTTATAAAAATTTACATCAAAAATGCATGCTGGTGACTACAGTCCTTAGAGACAACAATTGGCTCCTCAGTGATGTTTTCCTGCACTAAAGGCAATTATTGTTGCTTCTAGCTGTAATAAAAAAAAATAACAGAAACAGATAGAAGTGTCTTCATTGAAATTGAGCTGAAACTCCCACTGTGGAAATAATCAGAAAATTAAAAGCTTGGCAATCTTGCAAATAACATTGCAACTTAATATTATTGGAACATAACATTATTATCTCTTTTTATAGGGAAAACAAACATAAATACATTTTCAAATGACACTATAATATTAGTTTTATTTTATTGGTTGGAGGGGGAACAGATCTAAAGAACAATAACTTTTTAGGGTTGTGCAAATGGAACACTGGGGATTTGTGAGAAATGATCAGCTATGACAGGATATGTGGCTTCCATAGGATCAGGTCAGCATCTTCCTTTCACAACATCTAGTTTGATCTGACATTTGATGCAGTGCCCCCCTCCTTCATCATTTCCCATCTGGAGACTTCTGTAACTATGGATTATTCATGGTTGGAAAATTGTCTTTATTAATCAACAATCCTGACCTTACCATTTGTGTAACTAAGAGTATATGACTTAAGAATTATAAAAAGATATACTTCAGATCACAATCTATATTCATATTTCCAATATTCCAATATAAAATGCTAAATTTGAAAGGGATCTCAGAGACACTTTAATGAAACCTGAACAGTAAGTTATAGTAGAGATCATGGATTTGGAGTCAATGGACTTGGATTCAAGAAACACTACCTCTCTGGACATCAGTTGCTTCATTTGTAAAGTGAGGGAGGTAGTTGCACTAGAAGTACTGAAGTAACTTCTAATTCTATATCCTATGAATTCACATATTAAGAAGATGAAAAAAATAGAGCATGGAAAAGGAATATTATCTGCCAGAGGATGTATGAGAAGCTCTTGAAAAGATAAGGATTATAATGTGCTTTTTTCCTGACTCTCAGACCAATCTTCTTAGCTTTGTAGTGGAATCTTCCTTTCTACCACTTTGCTTACTGAAGTCCTCTGTGACTTTAAGATTCATAGTGATGATTCATGGAACTGCTCTCCCAATTCAATGAACTCTCAATTCCAAAAACCTATTCATCTACTTCAACAGTCACCTGAGATATTCAACCTTCAACTTCAACATTAAATTCTTCAATAAATATTAGCTAAGTTCTAAATGTATATAGAATACTGTGCTAAGTTCTGAGGGTGATATAAATTTTAGATGGGAAATGACTTTATCTCAACTCCCTAGAAGATGAAATTGTACCACTGTATAAGATTGAATTGTAAAATTGCTCCATCATCTGTCTTTCTGCCACTGTCCAATATTGTTACCTAATCTTCATTAGCTTGTTATCAAGAAAGCAGACAAATATAAAATACTGTTCTGTATAATGTCACAGTGAGAAATCATTGAAAAGCTCAGTTCACTGACCTATCACAAAGATACTCCTCAAAAAGAGCAATGATACAAGCAGTAAGAAACCCAAAAAGACACAAAAGAAAATTAACTCATAGAAAAAGAGAAATGACTGCTCACTGATAAAACACATAAACCTCTAACACAATGAAGATGGGGTTTAAAAAAGAAACTGAAAAGAAGATAATGAATGAAAGAATTAATGAATTAACTAGGAGTGGTTTTGAGAATGGAACTGGAACTACTGTAAGATATGTCAATGTAGCTAATAATCATGACAAATATAGGATATCAGCTAAAAAAAGAAATAGCAGAAAAAATAAATAGAAGATAAAAATAATATCCTTAAAATATTATTTTATAAATTTATTTATTAAACTTTTTACATTCATTTTCACAAAATTTTGGGATCCAAGTTTTCTCCCCATTTGTGCCCTCCCCCCACCTTAATACACCAAGCATTCTAATTTCCCCTATCACCAATCTGCCCTCTTCTGTCATCCCTCCCTTCTCCTGTCCCCATCTTCTCTTTTGTCCTGTAGGGACAGATAACTTTCTATTCCCCATTTCCTGCATTTCTTATTTCCTAGTAGCAGGAACAATATTCAACTGCTGTTCCTAAAACTTTGAGTTCCAACTTCTCCTCATCCTTCCCTCCCCCCACCAATTCCCTTTGGGAAGGCAGGCAATTTAATATAGGCCATATCTGTGTAGTTTTGCAAATGACTTCGATAATAGTCATGTTGTGTAAGACTAACTATATTTCCCTCCATCCTATCCTGCCCCCCATTGTTTCTACTCTGTCTTTTGATCCTGTCCCTCCCTGAGTGCTGACTTCAAATTGCTCCCTCCTCCCATTGCCCTCCCTTCCATCATCCCCCCCATCCTGCTTATCTCCTTCTCTCCGACTTTCCCGTATTGTAAGATAGGTTTTCATACCAAAATGAGTGTGCATTTTATTCCTTCCTTTAGTCAAATGTGATGAGAGTAAACTTCGTATTTTTCTCTCAGCTCTCCTATTTTTCCCTCCACTAAAATGTCTCCTGCTTGCCTCTTCTAGGAGAGATAATTTGCCCCATTCCATTTCACCCTCTTTCCTCCCAATATATTTCTCTCTCGCTGTTTACCTTAATTTTTTAAAGATATGATCCCATCCTATTCAATTCACTCTGTGCTCTCTGTCTCTGTGTGTGTGCATGTGTGTATGAGTGTGTGCACACACATAAGAGTGTGTGTGTATGCGTGTGTGTGTGTGTGTGTATGTGTAATCCCATCAACTGCCCAGATAGTGAAAAGTTTCAAGAGTTACAAATATTGTCTTTTCATGTAGGAATGTAAACAGTTCAACTTTGATAAGTCCCTTATGACTTCTCTTTGCTGTTTACTTTTTCATGCTTCTTTTCGGTCTTGCGTTTGAAAGTCAGATTTTCTTTTCAGCTCTGGTCTTTTCATCAAGAATGCTTGAAAGTCTTCTATTTCATTGAAAGACCAGTTTTTCCCCTGAAGTATTATACTCAGTTTTGCTGGGTAGGTGATTCTTGGTTTAAGTCCTAGTTCCTTTGACTTCTGGAATATCCTATTCCACGCCCTTTAATCCCTTAATGTAGAAGCTGCTAGATCTTGTGTTATCCTGATTGTATTTCCACAATACTGGGATTGTTTCTTTCTAGTTGCTTGCAATATTTTCTCCTTGATCTGGGAATTCTGGAATTTGGCCACAATGTTCCTAGGAGTTTCACTTTTTGGATCTCTTTCAGGCGGTGATCAATGGATTCCTTCAATACTTATTTTGCCCTCTGGTTCTAGAATCTCAGGGCAGTTTTCCTTGATAATTTCATGAAACATGATGTCTAGGCTCTTTTTTTGATCATGACTTTCAGGTAGTCCCATGATTTTTAAATTGTCTCTCCTGGATCTCTTTTCCAGGTCAGTTGTTTTTCCCATGAGATATTTCACATTCTCTTCCATTTTTTCATTCTTTTGGTTTTGTTTGGTGATTTCTTGGTTTCTCAGAAAGTCATTAGCCTCCATCTGTTCCATTCTAATCTTGAGAGAACTATTATCTTCAGTGAACTTTTGAACCTCTTTTTCCATTTGGCTAATTCTGCTTTTGAAAGCATTCTTCTCCTCATTGGCTTTTTGAACCTCTTTTGCCAAATGAGTGAGTCTATTTTTCAAGGTGTTATTTTCTTCAGCATTTTTTTGGGTCTCCTTTAGCAAGGTATTGACCCTTTTTTTGTGCTTTTCTTGCATCTTTCTCATTTCTCTTCCCAGTTTTTCCTCCACTTGTCTAACTTGATTTTCAAAATCCTTTTTGAGCTCTTCCATGGCCTGAGCCCATTGGATATCTATTTCAGACGTTTGGGATACAGAGGCCTTGACTTCTATGTCTTTACCTGATGGTAAGCATCGTTCTTCCTCATCAGAAGGGAAAGGAGGAAATATCTGTTCACAAAGAAAGTAACCTTCTATGGTCTTATTTTTTTTCCCTTTTCTGGGCATATTCCCAGCCAGTTACTTGACTTCTGAGATTCCTCTCCAACCCCACCTAGATCTGCCCAGCTAGTGCTTGGGGTCTGAGATTCAAATGCTGCTTCCCAGCCTCAGGGCTTTCAGCAGGGTTGGGGCTGCTATTCAGTGGGATTAAGTTCAGGTGCTCATGTGGGGGCATGGCCACCTCACAGTGCTCAGTTCCCTCAGGGGGTTTATGCAGAGATCTTCCACAATGGATCTGAGCTCCTGTCCGCTTTGGGAGCCCCTGGCCACTGCTTCCCCAGCTGCTTCCTTCCAAGGGGCCTGAGTTATGGAGACACCCTCCTCCCCTCTCGGCTGGCCAGATAAGGTCTCTCACCGACCTGTAGCACCTGTAGGTTAAGGGACCTTCGCGGCTGCCAGAGATTCCATCCCTGAAGCCTTCTCAGATCTGCTCCTCTTGGTGCCGCATGGCCAAGTCAGGGCTGTGCTCTGCTCCAGGTCCGGTGCACGATGGACCTTGGGTGTTGGTTTTTCAGGGCTCTCTGGAACAGAAATCTCCTTCACTCCATTGCTGCACAGCTTCCACTACCCCAGAATTTGTTGGGAGTTCTTTTTACAGGTAATTTATTGGCTGTGGGTTTGGAGTTACCATATGTGAATCTTTCTACTCTGCCATCTTGGCTCCTCCCCCTATCCTTTAAATATTTATAAAACATTAATAAAACTAGGGGTTTTGCTGGCTGAAAAATGGTGACATGAAATAGTGGAAGAAAAATCAAAATAGGCTTAGAAAACAACCCAACTAGAAAAATATCTTAAAATATGAAACCACAAATCATAGAATAGAGGATCATAGCTTAGATAGAGAACCCAAGAAATATGTAAAGAAAGAAATGTGGGGGGAAAAAATTTGGTCCACTTTTTTAGTTAAATGTGGAGGACAATTTCCTTGAATTATTATTAAAATCATAGATCAGTCACAGATTGAAAGAATCCATAGACCAATAGACAATAGCTCCAGCTTCAACTCATCTGGTACTTTGCCATCAAACTCTAAGAAACCAATGAATGGATTTCATAAGCAGTCAAGGAGAAAAAGAATGACATTACAAAAAAAAAAAAGAAAAGAAAATCAATTTAAATAATGAGAGTTTTCTCTTATATAACAGCTTTATAGAAAGGGGTAGAACAGGATTCATTAGAAATTAGAGGATGAAAATGATGGTTCACATTTGTGATTCTTCGTAACAGGAGAGCTAAGGCTGAATAATCTCTTGATCTTAGAAATTCTGTTCTTTAATGAGAAAAATCCTTCAACATTAAATTTAGAATTAATTTGATGAACTCCCAGGAACTGAGGGCATTCAGGTTGCCTAAGAATGAACAAATCATCCCAGGTTATAAACAATTATACTTGGATTGGACCCATAATTAGATCCTGCTTTTTAAGACAAGAAGGAGATAAGAAGAGGAGAAAAAAGGAGAGGGGAGAAGAGGAGAGGAGAGGAGAGAGGAGAGGAGAAGGGAGGAAGGAAAAAAGAAGGAAATCAGGATAAATTGAAATTCTTCTTCAAATTAGTTACACAAAGTGAACATACATTTTGAATAAAGAGATATAAGCTCTAATAACTACTTGAGAATTTCAGGAATTTAGAGAAGCAAAATAAATCCTTCGTATCATAAATCTATTGGGGGAATCAAAATCAATGCAGAATAACATTTAGAATTATTAATGTCCAATCGTTGAAAACTATGTAAGCTCTAAAGAGAATTGGCAAATAATACACATTTTGTCATAATCAAGAATTATCTAATTTTAATTACTTGGCAGTCCTGGCAGGACAAAAGAAATGAGAGGTTTTTTATTTTTAAAAAAAATATCTCAGTGTAAGCATGTTAGAAGAACATCAAGCAACTGAGTCTTTGACTGGATCAGCAACCAGGGCAATACAAACTTCATGAAAGGAAATCAAATTGGAGGTAAGTTTTACATGCATTGATGACTAAAGAATATGGTTGCAACTCAAAAGAATGAAAATCCTAAATAAATATTTTTAAAAGCATAATGGAGGCAGGAGAGGTATAATTTCCTTATGACTGTTACAAATATTCAAAAGGAAAAATTAGGAGATGTACAAGGCAGAATAGATTAGTAAATATCAGTAATCCTATCTAGTATGGTGTGTATGTGTGATTCATTTTTTTTAAACTACAGTGATAGTGTTACAATTAATTGAATCCAATTTACAATTAAGTCAACATGTAGTCTTTTATTTGTGTATTGTGCAACATGTGAGCATTATTTTGGTAATAATTAAATAAAGAACACTTTTTTTTGATGGAAAAAGATAGAAAACTTTACTATAAAGGTAGCTTCAAATTTAACAAATCGTTTTGTTGTATTCGTCCTTCATTGCCAAAGAAGACTAAATAATTATAACAGAACATAAATGGGCTGAGTTTCCTATAAAAAGTAAAAGTGTTACTAAATTGATTTAAACTATAGTAACTAAGCACATATATTGGCAACATATTGACTATAGGAAATGCAACTAAGGCAAAAGGAAACATGCTGATTAGAAATCAGAGAATGGACTAAAATTACTACGTTTCACCTAATTTCAGAAAAGAGCAATTATATTGCAAAAGAGCAATCATAATATTGAACAAAACTGAATTTTAATTATTAATATTATAAGAGATCAAAAAGGATATTATGTCATGTTTAAAGAGGACACTTACAGTATAAGAACATTACTCTTAACTATTTATACACACATTATGACCGCTATATTTTTAAAGGAAAATTTAATTGACTTACAAAAAGGCTTAGGTGGGGGTGGGGTGGGGAATATCGTCTTATAAAACTATCTTCCTAGAGATAGTATGAGGAAATAAATTTTAAAAATAATGGTGAAATAAGGTAGTAAACTAAATAATGTGCCAAGGACCTGTTAATTATATTATGTTTGGAAATCCTTTCATGTATGGGTTAGACTTGATGGCTACTGGGATTCATCCCAATTTCATATTTATTTGGTTTATTTAAAAGAGTGTTTCAAAGGAAGAAATTCAAGGTATCAATAATCTTTTTTTGCGGGGGGCAGTGTGAATAATTAATTTTCAGTTAACTTTGAGGTAGACTTCTGTCAGATTAACTAAGGCAACAAAAAAATTGAAAATGAGAAATGTTGGAGACATTGAGGAAAAACAGTTTCTTTAATGCACTATTGATATGTAGTGATACCTATGAATACTTAGGCACATATCTTGCCCCTTCCCCTCTTCTTTTCTCTTGTTCAAGTTAAACCTTCTTTTCAATAAATTTCATTATGAGATAGACTCATGTTACTTCATTATCTTGGTCACCCTCCTCTGGACATTTAATATAAGCATAATACTTTTTTAATACTCTAGTTCATCAAGATCTTTATGTATCATAACTATCGTCCAGTAGGTTACCTCTCATTCCTATTTTTTGTCCTCTGTAGCAATAACCGTGCCATCATTGTCTTTATCAAAATGATTTATTTAAAAAACCCCACAATATTAAGCAGTATAGACCAAGAACATATCACTCCAATGCAGATATCTTGCCACGTTGACACTGAACCATTAATAGCTAATATTTTTATCTACATAGCTAACCAATTCAAAACATATCAAAGAATTATCATCTCTTTTTTTTTCTCCACAATGGTAGTATGAGATACTCTATCAAAAGCCTTGCTAAAATAAAATGAAAGGAGCCATAGTATTCCTTTCATTTACTGGTTTAGTAATATTGTCACAAGATGTGGTAAAGGAAGTTATTAGACCATATTTCACAAATGCAAATAATAGAAAGAACCTAAAAATATAATGCAAATGCAAATAATAGAAAGAATCTAAAAATATAAAAGAAATGAATAATTAGAAGAATACCTAAATTGATAGAGCAATAAAGAGACAAGATAATAAACCTATGCCACTAATGAACTACCAGTGTAAAAGAATGACAGGATCAAAGCTGATCTGTACCTATCAGAAGTGCCCACTTAATCAAATATTTTAAGGATTGGATATTTTCCAAAGTTCAACAAGAGAAACCACTGATCATCAATTTATTTGCCAACTTAATTAATAAATTGATTGTTAATCATCCAAAAACTCTGTGTCTTGGACTTTTCATTTGTGTCAACTGTCATTAATGTATTCTCTTCTACCATTAATATTTCTCTCCTCAACCTATTTGTAAGGCGATAAATAATCTAGCCAACCTCCACCTCAGAGTTGATCATTATCATAAGAGCTGCTTTCATATCTCTGTTGTGATTATACCTTTTGCTACACAAAATATAAAAATGCTTTCAGTAAACCAGAATAATGAAGAATATACTAAATTTTTTTTATTCAACATTTTCAGAACTAGAAAAAAGGACTATACCATATACAAGATTTTCTAAGACAAATTTGTTTCTGATTCCCAAACCTGGAAGGAATGAGTCAGAGAAAGAAATGTATATCTATATCAATATTTATATTAATATCATGAAGGGATATTTATGTGTGCTTGTGAATTCAATGATGTTGCCACAGAACAGAACTTGTGTCTTAATTTCTTTAGGTTTACAAGTAAGGCTGTTATCACTTTCATTAAGTAAATAGTCAATGAGAAAGATCTTTTCTGATCATATGTGCAAATAATCTAAAACTACTAAGCTTCCAAAATCATAGTTGTAAGTTTGCCTAAATCCTGAATTAAGGGATATCCATATGACAATGTACTCTGAACTATTGGAAGAGTAAGATTGGAAGATGCAATTTATCACACCAATCCCCATTTCTCAGGTCTCCTCTGTCTCAACAATATGTATATATATTATTGAGATGCTAAACTGGGGACCTCCTGCCAATTTGCATTGTGCAAACATGTGTCACTTTGTAGAACCCCCAAGTTTATTAAATAAGGCAAATTTATAATAAATAAAGAAAAATTATAATAAAATTCATAAAGCATTCACCTTAACTGTCTTCCAAAGCCTTCTCTTTTCTTTCCCTTTTGGATATTGGGGAACAGTTTCAAAGTACTGCTCTCTGCATTTAAAGTTATATGGGGCCTACATCATGTTGGCTGCATAAATGAGGGGAAAGAGAGATGTGAGTACTAAAAGAAAAAAGATAAATGGTAGGTCTCTTGACCTTCATTTGTCAGCCCAGTCCTATTCAGTTCTTGCCTCCAACACATGGTTATTTAACCTGATTTGGTAACCCTACCACAGGATTGGTCTTACCTTTGGTAGTCATAATCTCACTCATAGTAGTTGGTGTTTAGTTGGTGACACAGTGGCACCAACAAAAATTCAGTTGTGGTCACCCACGCAGCCTGCCCCCCCCTCCCCCGCCACACACACCCTGAGAAGCAATTTAGTATAGATTATACATGGGCAGCTATGCAAAACATGTTTTCATATTAGTCATGCTGTGAAAGTAAACACAGTCCAAAAAAAATAGTAAAATAAAGTTTAAAAAGTGTGCAATCTGTATTCAGACTCAACCAATTCTTCCTCTGGGTATAGATAGTATTTTTCAATAGAAAACCTACTGAATTGTCTTGAATTATTGTAGTGCTGAGAACAGTTAAGTCATTCACAGTTGATCAGTATACAAAATTACTCTTAATGTATACAATGTTCTCCTTTGCATCAGGTCATGTAAATATTTCTAGGTTTTTCTGAGAGCATTCTGCTCATCATTTCTTATAGCACAATAGCTATCCATCACATGCATCACTCATATGCAACAACTTGCTCAGCCATTCCCCAACTGATGGACATCCCTTCTATTTTCAGTTCTTTACTTCCAGAAAAGGGCTGCTATAAATATTTTCGTACATATAGATCCTTTTTCTTTTTGTTGTTTTGGCACTTTGGGATACAGATCTTGTAGTGTTATTGCTGAGTCAAAGGGTATTCAGGGCCTTTGAGCCTAATTCCAAATTGCTCTCCAGAATGTTTGAATCAGTTCATAAATATACCTACAGAGCATTAATGACTCATTTTTTCTATATCCTCGACAACATTTATAATTTTCTTTTTGTGTTATATTAGCCAATCAATAGGTGTGGGGTCATATGTATCTTGAAGTTGTGTTTCTCTAATCAATAGTAATTTTGAGCATTTTTATATAACTATAAACTACTTTTTCATATCATTTGACCATTTTTCAATTGGTCTTCATTTCCATAAATTTGGCTCAGTTTTCTATATGTTTGAGAAATGGGGACTTTGTCAGAGAAATTTGCTATATTCTTCTTCACAGTAAGGGTAACTATATATTTTCTTGATGTTTAACTCCCTCCCTTCTATCACTCCCACCACCTTTCCCTTATTCTTTTTTTCCTCCTACTTTCCTGTAGGGTAAGATAAATTTCTATACTTAATTGAGTGTATATGTTACTCCCTATCTGAGCCAATCATGCTGAATGTAAGGTTCATGTGCTTCCCTTTCTCTTTCCCCATCATCCCCTCCACTGTAAAATCTCTTTTGCATCTTTTTCAAATAAGATAATTTACCCAATTCTAATTCTCTTTTTTCTCCTCTCTGAGTGCATTCTCATTCCTTAATTTAATTTTATTTTTTAGATTGTTATTCCATTATATTCAGCTTACACCCATGCCCTCTGTCTGTGGATAGTCCTCCTAGATGTTCTAATAATGAGAAATTTTTAAGTATCATTTTGCAGTGTAGGAAAGTAAAAAGTTTAACCTTTTGAAACCATATTTCTTTTTCCTGTTTACTTTTTTATGCTTTTCTTGAGTCTTCAGTTTGAAAATCATATTTTCTATTCAGCTCTGTTTTGTTTTTTAATCAGGAAAACTTGAAAGTCTTCTATTTCATTGAATATCCATTTGTTCCCCTGAAGGATGATACTCATCCTTCTGGGTGGGTGGGTTGATTCTTAGTTGTAATCCTAGCTCTTTTGCCCTCTGGAATATCATATCCCAAGCCCCCTGATCTGTTATCCTGACTGTGGCTCCACAGTACTTGAACTTTTTCTTTCTGGTTACTTGTAATATTTTCTCCTTTACCTGAAAACTCTGGAATTTGGCTACAATGTTTCTGGGAGTTTTCATTTTGAGATTTCTTTCAGGTGGTTATCAGTAGATTTATTTAATTTCTCTTTTACCCTCTGACTCTAGAATATCAGGGCAGTTTTCTTTGATAATTTCTTGAAATATGATGCCTGTGCTCTTTGTTCGATCATGACTTTCAGATAGTCCAATAATTCTTAAATAATCTCTCTTCAATCTATTTTTCGTATCTGTTGTTTTTCCAGTGAGATATTTCACATCTTCTATTTTTTTATTCTACTGTTTGTTTTACTTCTTGAGGCCTCATAAACTCATTAAATTCCACTTCCTCAATTCTAAATTTTAAACAATTATTTTCTTTACTAAATTTTGTATTTCCTTTTCCATTTGATCACATCTACTTCTTAAAGAGTTCTCTTTACTGAATTTTTATTTATCTTTTCCCATTTGGCCAGTTCTGCTTTTTAAGGCCTTTATCTTCATTGGATTTATGTTCCTATCTTATCATTTGGTCTATTCTGTTTTTCAAGGTGTTTTCTTCAGTATGTTTTTGTGCCTCATTTATCAAGCTATTGGCTTTTTTTGCATGATTTTCTTGTGTCACTCTCATTTCTCTTCCCTATTTTTCACTACCTCTTTTATTCAATCTCTAAAATCCATTTTGATCCCTCCCATGCTCTAAGACCAATTCACATTTTTATTTGAGGCTTTGGATGCAGCAATTTTGACTTTGCTATCTGATGAGTTTGTATTTTGATTTCCTTACGACCAGAGTAACTTTTTATGGACAAGATCCCCTTTTGTCTTTTGCTCATTTTTCTAGTCAATTTTTTAACTTTCAGTTTTATATTGAAGGTTTCTCTGCTCATAGGGTTTAGGGGACACTATCCTAAGCTTCATGTTTTTTTGCAACTGTTTTCAAAAGTGATTTTGGGGGCCTATAAGGGTCCTTGGGTCCTTGGGTCTTCCAAGATGGTATGATCTAAGGAGAGGTATATTTACTACTCTTTTGACCTATGCTTTGATCTGTGAGTGACCACAAGAACTCTTTGCTGCCTTGGAATTGTCACTTGAATCCTAGTATGAGTGATGCAACAGTGTCCTTTCCTCAGTGTCATCAAGGGGACCCCTGTAATATCCTTCTATCTAGTTGCCTGACATTCTTATCATCTGTGAAGCAACAGCTCCAAAAGCAGTCATTGGTGTTACTAATTCAGTAGCCTCCAAAGGTTGCACTGGTGTACCCTCAGCTTCACTCTCCCCTCTGTTTGATAGACCTTTCTTTCTGACCTTCTAAGATGTCCTAGGCTAGAAATATTTTCACACTGTCTTTTTGTGGGTTTTACCACTCCAGAATTTGTTTTGAAGCATTATTAAAGGTTGTTTGAAGGGTAATTGGTAGAGTTTAGATGATTCCTTATTTTTTACATCTTGGTTTCATCTTGATAGAAAGAAAATTTGAAATGTACTCTTATCTATATCTACCTCATCTTCCAAATGTAATCATTCTGAGCTGTTAGGTATGTAGGTATCTAAAATAGATAAGAGATGAGGAAAGGGGAAGCATTTGTGTGAGCATTGGTTGCAGATGTATTCACTAGGTCAAGTGATATTTGTAACAGGAATGGAAGGATGGTTCTATATTTCGAGGCAATTATTATAACACTTCATATCAATGAGAAAAAATAACAACATAAAACAATGTATTTGCATCAATTAGAATTAAAATCATCTTGATCAAATATACCATCATAATATTACAGTATTATGTTTTATAAAAATATGAATTTTAAAAAGCATAAAAACATAAGGATTTTCCCTTAACAAATAAAAATGCATTTCAATTAAAAATATTTTATTACTGTTTAAATATCTACTGTTCCCATTACATACAATCCCTAACATAGTAGTCATTTTCTCCTCAAGAAGACAGTTGTAAAAAAATGAGCAATCTCACCATAAGTATTTGATATAGTTCTAAAACTTCTATCTCTAGCAAATGATAAGATCAAGGAATGAGCATTAGATAAGGAGAGGTTAAATATCTTTGCCATCCAAGTCTAGATACTTAGCAACAACAAATTTAATCAGGATAATAAATTTATTATTTTTCAGTCATTTCAGTCATGTCCAACTCTTTGTGACCCCATTTGGGGTTTTCTTGACAAAGACACTTGAGTAGTTTGCCATTTCCTTCTCTGGCTCATATTACAGGTGGGCAAACTCAAGCAAACAGGGTTAAGTGACTTACCCAGACTCACATAGCTAATATATACACATGGATGTACATACATACATGCATGCATACACACATATATGTAGGTGTGCATATATTATGTGTGTAACGTGTGTATACACATATGTGTATTGTGATTGTGTGTGTTTGCATGCATATATTTATGTATTTAATGTAGTAGTGGCAGTCAAATCATTACCACTGGGAAGACCTAATGGTGATTTTTAGGTTCCTAGGTTTAATAATCAAGTAAACTCATGTAAAGAATTTTAAAACCATGTAGTACATTACTGCAGTACTGTACAAAATTTCTACCTACTTAGCAATGCCTAGCAAGAATGATCTGGTGACTTGAACTGTACTGCAGAAGTTCACTCTCTTTCATCTAGTGACAGTTAACAAATCCTCATCCTGAGAATAAGCTGGAATACCTCAAGCAATTACCTTTAGTAGAACCAAACCATTAATTCAAACCAAAATGTTGCTTAAAATCACTCAGAAGACTTACTCATAAAAACTTAATCCCAATATTATTCATGATTTCCCAGATACAATATTAATGTATAGAATTTTAAAAACTATTTTTAAATAGATGTCACTATACCAACTACACAATCTCTAAACTACATGAAATAAAATCATTGTGCTTTACATAACCATCTCATTTCAGTGTCACAACAACCCAAGTGGACAACAGATTAGGAAACCGAGATTCAGAGAAGTTATGTAACATGAGTATCAGAAGTAGAATCTGAAATCAATTACCCACTATTCCATGATGCCTAGATGGTGGAAGCAAGGACAATTTAAAAAATAAACTAAATCATGACACAGTTGTATAATAATGACAATAATTAATTATATAGTCATTGGGCTAATATAATAATTTCCATTTAAAAGTTAAATGTATTGTTCAATTAAAGGCAGCAGAAAAGAAACATGTAGAAAGGAATCAGAAAACAAAAGCATATCAAGAATAACAGATACCTTCAATCAGCAATTCAATGCAAAAGTCCAAAGGTTAAGGCAGAACAAGGACTCAAAGCAGTTCAAAGAAAAACAGAAACAATTCAACTTCAATCAAAAATTTTAATAGAGAGCACTGATGTTAAAAAAAAAAAATAGAAGAGACATTCCTCAAAGAAGGATTTGGAAATTTCCTAGTTGTCTACATGGTCACAAGAATTCTAACATATTAAAAGGTAAATTGAATAAAATAAGAGTTAGAAAGTTTGTACATTGATAATATAATGATTGAGTATTTACATAGAGTTGACAAATATAGAAAACAGAAGATCCATAACATGTAAGATCCATAATACTTGGCTCAAATATTTCAAAGAAGTGCAAGGCACCACCCTGGGGAACAAGTCCTCTCTTGTAGGTGATGGCAAAAGCACCCTGGACTAAAGAGAGGCAGCTGGTGGCACAGTAAATAAAGTACTGATCCTAGAGTAAGGAAGACTCAAATTCAATCAGATCTGAAGAATTTACTAGTTGTGTGACCCTGGCAAGTCATTTAACCTCTTTTTGCTTTGGTTCCTTAACTGTAAAATGGTGATTATAATAGCACTTATTTACCTTACAGGGTTCTGAGGATAAAATGAAATAGTACTTTGTAAAAAGCTCTCAGTACAGTGCTTTGCACATAGTAGGTACTGTAGAAATGCTTGTTTCTTTTCTCCCTCTAATTCTAGTGTGTCTGAGAGTTTATACATGCTCTGCTGAAACCAGTACTGTCTTCTGAAAGAGAAGCACTCTTTAGTGGGACTGCAGGTAAAGATAGAAAATGTTGAGAAATAGATGCTGCAAATTATGACAGTGAATAGAGTTTGGTGCCATTGTTACTTTTAACTCTCAATCCCAGACTGTGGCTGAAGTCACAGGCCATAATTGTTGAACAAGTCACTGCCTGTCAGGAAGGGCAGATCCTAGCCCTGGGAAAATTCCTAAAACAAATTTCCAGTAGGCATATGTAAACAGAAGACAACAACAATAGCAGCAATAATCATAAAATTACTACAATGAAGAAATATTACAGGTTTTAAAAATCTAAAGAAAAAACTTTCAGAGAGAGAAAATAGCTCTGAACTAATTTCTAGTAGAACAACCCAATCTCTGCCCCTAATGAGTGTACTGGCCTCAGAGAAACTCCAAATAGATGGAAGAAGTAGGGAGCTGGAACAGGAGATTAAAAAGTCAGTTGGAACAGTTAAAAAAGAATATAATCAACTTAGAGCAAAAGGTGAAATCTCTTACCTAAGTAATTGTAAACCCTGCAAAAATAGAATGGAGTAAATAAGATTTAGTCACTCAGCAAGACAATGCTAGAAACACACAGTAGTCAAGAGACTAAAATTTAGAACAGGTGAAATACCTGCAACCAAAAACAACTGATGAAGATAGATAATTTAAGACTTATTAACCTCCTCAAAATATGTGATTAGATTTTTAAAAATCTGGTTGATTTTATATATATATATATATATATATATATATATATGCATATATACACACACACACACACACATTTAAAATCATTAGACACCATCAAGAATTAATGGAGTGAAAAGCAAAGTGAAAATAGAAATAATCCACCAGTAACCTCTTTAAAAAAAATCCCAAATTGAACATATATAGAAATATCATAGATGAAGGGGTGGGTGGAGCCAAAATGGTGGAGTAGAAAGAGAGACCTTTCTCAGTATTAGGATAGTTGGAGTGAATATGTGTGTGTGTGTGTGTGTGTGTGTGTGTGTGTGTGTGTGTGTGTATGTGTATTTAATATAGCGAGAGGCAGAGACAGAGACAGAGGGCACAGGTTGAGTTGAATATGAAAAGATGATATCTAAAAGAGAAAATTAAGTGTTGAGGGGAATGTACTAGGAGAAAGAGAAAGTGAGAACAAAATGTTGTAACTCATCTCCCATAAAAGAGGGAAGAAAGTGATTTTACAATGTAGGGGAAGAAGGGAAAGGTGATAGGGAATAAGTGAGACTTCCTTTCATCAAACTTGGCTTCAGGGGAATTACATACACAATCAATTGGGTATGTAAATTTATCTTACCCCCCTGGAAAGCAAGGGGGAAGGGAATAAGAGAGGGGGGAGAATAATAGAAGGGACAGCAAGCACTTTGGTAGAGGGACAGGTCAAAGGAGAGAACAGAATCAATAAGGGAAGGGACAGGATAGAAGTAAATAGAGTTAGACTTTCACAGCATGACCATTAAGGAAGTGTTTTACATGACTACACATGTATAACCTATATCAATTTGCTTGCCTTCTCAATGAGGGTAGATGTGGAGGGGGGGAAGTAGAGAATTTAAAACTCAAAGCTTTAGAAATGAAAGTTAAAAATTGTTTTTACATGCAACTAGGAAACAAGACATATAGGAAATGGGATATAGAATCTATCTTGCCCTGCAGGAAAATAGAAGGGAAGGGGATAGGAGGTGGGGTGTGATAGAAGGGAAGACAGATTAGAGGAAAGGGCAATCAAAGTGGTCCTAGAGTGATGGGAGGGATGAGATGGGGAGAAAATTTAAAATTCAAAATTATGTGGAAGTGAACGTTGAAAACTGAAAATAATTTTTTTAAAAAGAAATATCATAGATAAAATCCAGAATTTTCAGGTCAAAGAAAAAGCACTGCAAATATCCAGGAAGGAAGATATCAGACACCAAGAGAGCACTGTGATTGAAACCAAAAAAATGTGAACTCAAATTTGGCCTCAACCACTTACTAGCTGTGTAACCCTGAGCAAGTCATTTAACCTCTCTTTTCTTCTGTTTCTTATAAAATGGGAATAGTAATAGCATCTACCTTTCATAAGTATTATGATTCTAGACAAGTCACTTAACTTCCCATGGTCATAGGCAACCCCTCTAAGACTACAAATTACAGGGAAGCTGCTTATTTGCTTTGGTAGAATTATCTCCATGAGTTCTTTTTGCCAATGAAATCATTGTTCCAGTTCCTATCCTTACGATTCTAACATTCTTTTTGGTTCTGATTCATGACAAGGAAGAGTGAAAAAAGAAAAACAAAACCACAAAGCAAAACACACACACACACACACACACACACACACACACACACACACACACACACCCTTTTAATGATGGACTGCCAATTTTTTTTTTTCATATCTCCTCAACTAAGAGCTGAAAGTAATCATTGGGAAATAGAGGATGTGCAAAGTTAATGGTGGTTTCCTATCCAAGCTTCTTTCTTTTAAGTCTTTTTTATTACCAGATAAATTCTTTGATGTGTATATTTATGTGGAATCTGTAGGTGATTTATGCAGCAATGACCTGCTGAGTTAAGAATATTTGCTTTTACTTAAATCAAAGTGCTTATTTTAAAAGTTTGTAACTTAAAAACATATCCTTGGTTTGTGCCTCCCTTAAGGAAGGAACTCACCTTCTGGGAATGTGATATCTGCTCTTTTCCTCACTGTTATATTTCTATGCTTGTTCAGGTATCTTATCAGACTAAGCAAATAAGAAGACAGTATATACTATGGGTGTGTGTATGTGTGCCTGTGCATGTGTGTGTGTGTGTGTGTGTGCATACCTGTGTGCCTTGATTCAGAAAGACTCCTGAGGTAGGAAGGGGAGAGAAAAAATAGAAGTATTTATATTTATGGAATTACAATATTCATTTTACAAAAACTTGGTAACAACCTACTAGGTGCAGAGAACTCTGTTGGGTACTGAGAGAGATAATGAGCTTATTTTAAACAAAGTTTCTGTTCTTATTAAAGCTTCCACCACATATTAAATTACATTAATTAATATATTACACAACATATTGAATTATTACATATATTATTAAATACTTCCACTACAGGTATGGATATAGTGCTAACACAAAAATAGTGAGAGGACTTGAGTTCTGCATCAGGAGATTATTCTTTTCCACTCATGAAATATGCTACCACTTTAAATTCTAATTGTTTATATTCTCTGTGCCTCATCTATTGTGAGGACAAAATAAAATAATGCATGTAAATATTTTGCAAGCCTTACAATGTTACACATGTGTCAATCATTATTACATGTTAGGGTTTAACTTTTTTGGCTATTTGCTCAATGATTCGTAAATTTTATAAGAATTCTTGTTCTGAGACATAGAGCAGAAGTTTCATGGCACATTTTTCTGTCATGTATACAACAAAAAATAAATGGGGATTTTGGTTCAACTGTGTATCCACAGGAACAAGTCAAAATGAATGCCACAGTAATGACCCATACAGTGAGAAAGAGTGGATTTTTGTCAGCACATCAAACTACAAACATTATTGGCTAAAAACAGCTAGAATCTACCTGAGTCAATCTGAAAGAAAATGTTACCTGCTTTATCATTTTTATTTTTTTTATTTTTTTAAACCAGTTACCTTCCTTTCCACATTTTCTTATTTTACTATGTCTGGATTTGTCTTTTGTTCTTTTCCCATTGTACTATGGTTCTCAGTTGTGTGCACATTTTGTCCCATTTATTAGACTTCAAACTCATTTAAAGGAATGACTATGTCATCATATATCTTCAGCAACAATCACAGAACATTTTAGGGTTGGTGTTGCTTGCGATTGCTTGTTTAGTCATGTCCAACTCTTCATACCCCATGGATGAAACTGATCATGGAATTTTCTTAGCAAAAATAGTGAAGTGTTTTTGCTGTTCTTCTTATTAAGATAACAGAAGTTAAGTGACTTTCCCAAGGTTGCAAGTTGTAAACATAAGGCCAGATTTTAACACAGATCTTCCTGACTCAACACTTTATTCACTTAACTATCTAGATTCCTCTAACATATTTTAAGGGCTTAATATATATTCGTGCAATCGATAAAATCACAAAGCCTATCATAATATGGGCCCTTGTTTTTCACTTCTGAGTGGGAAGCCCATCTAGATTGTCTCTAAGAATGAGTTTTAGTCATTCCTCATTAAGATGAAGGGCAGGGATAAGGACAACAAGTGTTAGATCTTAATTCCTTCCCCACAACAAATGATTATTGCTCTAAATGTGAAAACTCATTTTTAATATACAATTTAACATAATAATTCCTAGAAAGTGTTCCCCTGTGGTGAAATAATGAAATGTAAGTGAAATGAACTACAAATATTCTTTCTGAGGCAAGGATTAGTTTAAAGTATGCCTCTCCTCTTAGCTTCAACTATTTGTATATTAGAATCTGTAGGCTGGATTATGTCATAAATTATGACCTCACTCACATTAGCATTGTGGAACAGATGCCCCAAGGCTAAATTATTAGTCTACAGAAACAGAAGATAATCAAAAGGGCTTCAGAAGGAGAGAATCAAAGGATTCAAAGTATTTCAAAGTATATACATATGAATATGTGTGTGAATATGTGTACAGGGGTTTTATATATATATGTATATATATATATATATATCCATGAATATATCTATCCATATTTGTGTAACTATATATATATATGTGTGTATGTATGTATGTATATATAAAGGGTAGCTAGGTGGCCCAGTGGATAGAGTGCCTTGCTAGTAAGACCTTGCTAGTAAGAAGATCTGACTTCAAATTTGGCTTCAGACGCTAGCCATGTAACCCTAGAAAACCCTATTTGTCTCACTTTCCTCATCTGTAAAATAACCTGAAGAAGGAAACAGCAAATCATTCTAGCATCTTTGCCAAGAAAATCCTAAATTGGGTCATGAAGAGACCAACATGACTCAAACTGAACAGCAATAACAATATATGTGTATATGTACACATATATGCATCTTTGTGCACAGTATATTTATATGTATGTTTAATCATATATAGGATTATTTAAAGTATGTTTATGTATACCTATATTCATGCATAAATACACACATGCTACAGATTGCATATCACTTGATGAATATCTCATTTTTATCCTCATAACATCTCTGGGATTCAGGTGCTATTATTATCTCTATTTTACGAGTAAGGAAATTGAGGAAGACAAAGATTAAGTGAAATTCACAAGGTCAAATAACTAGTAAATTTTTGTGATTGGGTTTGAACTCCAATATTCCTAACTTCGTTTCCAGTGCTTTATCTATTGTGCCAGCTAGTTGCTTGCATATATAGAAATATGCAACATACTTACAACATATAATTGTGTACAGATATATGTCTCTGTGCATATATATGGAGAGAGAGATATGTATATAAACAAAACTTTAATTTATCAACTAAAGAAGCTATTTGTCAAAATAAAACACACAAAAACATCTCTATTGAAGTCTTCCTCTGATAGCTTGTAATAGGTACGGAGGTGACCCACATTCTAGAAGACTATGTCTATGGAGTACAACCAGAGGCAGAGTCCTAAGCTAGAAAAATTACAAGTATGGAGACCAGTGCCATACTCACTCTCTGGCATCCAAGGACCATACTGGATGAGTGCAATGATGGAGAGAAAGGGGGTAAAAATTGGGTATATGATATGAATCACTAGGGATAGAGAGCAAGAATCACAGTACTTTTAGTCTACACAAATAGTCTACTATTTATGTGGTAATTTTGCTATTGGCACTCTAAACATGAAATTTTTGCATCAGTCATTTAGGGTTGGGACTGTTTTTTTCTATTTCATTGTATTCCAAATTCTTAGAATAGTGCATAGCAGATAGTAGGTATACAAAAAATGCATATTAACTTCAGTGAACTGAATCATATCATTAGAATATAAGACACATAAGGGCAGAAGCTTTCCCCTCACTTCTTTTGTTGCTTTCCCATGGTCTAATGAGATGCTTTACACAATGGAGGTACTTAATAAAGGCTTGTTGAACTGAGTATCAATATTTCATTCTTCCTATAACTGATTCCAGAAGAGAAAGGATGTTGTAACTAAAAAGTAGGGTGTCTCAATGAGACATCTTGGCAAGGCAAATAATGAGGTTGTTCAAATTGGCTCCATAACGTATCCAAGGCAACAAGAACTGTCATTTTGGGGTCACTAGTTTCCCTTGCCTTGTTATAGTAATAGATCAGCAAAAGGAGAAGAAAAAAGAGACATATTGGAGGAAATTACAATTCATTCACAAAAATCTGAAAGAGGATGAAATATAAAGGCATTCCAGAAAGAAGTTGATGACATACTCCAAATGAAATCACTATATATTTTAATGCAAATATTATTACAATATTATTATTGTATTATTATTGTATTAAGTTATTACAATAAAAAAGCATTGATGACTGCATTTTGCCGTTACATGCCACTTTCTGAAGTTTCAGCTTCTTCGAAGTAACTTAATTTTGGAGAAGTCATAAAACCTTTCCCCTTACTGTCATCTAACTTAAAGAATGTCACAAAACTACCCCTCTCCCTTTCACCTCAGTGTCTCCCAATGCTCTCCACCAATAAAAAAATTAGATGTCTCAATTCTTTATAATCATCCCCCCTCTTGCCAGGTACTTCACTCCCTCCAAATTGTTTATTAACAGCGTAGAAATGAATGATCAGTGTCTACCAAGAGTTTTGGACCAAATTTGTTCTTCTAACCACATGAACTGCTAAATAAATTGTTGTCTGGATGTAACTACTTGGTATCTTTAGTTCACCCTAACAGTTGTGGTGACCAATTAAGGCACTGAGACTTCAAGTCTGGATGTGCTACTCTGACCTTCTCTGAAAGAGCACTCAAGGTGCTCTGGTAAGATTTCTTCCAATAAAGAGGTGGAGCCAAGATGGCAGAGACTTGCTAGAACTCTCCCTCCTTTTACAGCCAAATGCCTGTAAAAAAAATGACTCTAAACAAATTTTCGAGCTACAGAACCCACAGGATGAGGCCATGAAGCAAATTTTCAGCCCAAAATAGCCTGGAAGGTCAACAGAAAGTGTCTATCATGCTGGATTGGGAGCAAAATGCAGTCTAGTATGGGCTGTTCTACTGGCACAGACAGGACCTAAGCAGGCCTCAGGAGGACTGAATTACTGGCACCTGTGATAGTTTCCAGACTTCATGAACCCAAAACACTGAGGAAAAATTGGAAAATCAGTGGAAAAAACTTATCACACCTGGGTGACAAAATAGAGTGCTCTAGTCCCAGCCTCAGGGTGGTGGAAGGGGCAGAGGAGTCCTCAGCAGCTCTGGCAGCAATAGCAGGGGCAGCAGCATCTGCTGTTTCTGGAGCTCTAGGCCCACAGATTGTTGAGGGATTGAGGGGCTGACAGCATAAAACCCACTCCCACTAGAAGCAGAGAAATACCTTGAAAAAGACCTCAAAAATCAAGTAAATTCCTGGAGAAATTAGCAAAAACTGGAAAAAGAATCAGAATATAGAATGTTACTTTGGTGACAAGGAAGCTAAACAAAGAAAGACAACTACAATAATAACAAAAAAGAAGACAACAAAGTCAAAGCTCCTACATCCAAAGTCTCCAAGAAAAATATGAATTGGTCTCATGCCACAGAAGACCTCAAAAGAGATTTTGAAAATCAATTAAGAGAAGCAGAGGAAAAATTGAGAAGAGAAATGAGACTGATACAAAAAAACAGGAAAAATGAATTAACTGCTTGCTAAAGGGGATCAAAAAAAATTCTGAAGAAAATAACACCTTAAAAAAATATGCTAACCCAAATGGCAAAAGAGATCCAAAAAGCCAATGAGGAGGAGAATGTCTTAAAAAGTGGAATTTGCCAAATGGAAAAGGAGGTCTGAAAGCTCACTGAAGAAAATAATTCCTTAGAGATTAGAACGGAGCACATGGAAGCTAATGACTTTATGAAAAATCAGAAAATTATAAAATAAAACTAAAATAATGGAAAATAGCAGACCGTGAAATATCTCACTGGAAAAATAACTGACTTGGAAAATAGATGAAGGAGAGACAATTTAAAAGTAATTGACCTACCTAACAGCCATGATCAACAATAGTCTAGATATCTTCTTTCAAGAAATAATCAAGGAAAACTGCCTTGATAATCAAGAACCAGGGGGTAAAATACATATTGAAAGAATCTACCAATGGCTTCCTGAAAGATATCTTAAAATGAAAACTCATAGGATTGTTGTAGCCAAATTCTAGAGCTCCCAGATTAAGGAGAAAATAATCCAAGCAGCTAGAAAGAAGCAATTCGAGTACTGTGGCAACACAATCAGGATGACACAAGATCTAGCAGCTTCTCCATTAAGGGATCTTAGGGCTTGAAATATGATATTCCAGAGGTCAAAGGAGTCAGGATTAAAACCAAGAATCATCTACCCAGAAAAACTGAGTACAATAGTTCAGGGGGAATAAATGGTTATTCAATTAAATAAAAGACTTCCAAGCATTCTCAATTGAAAGATCAGAGCTGAATAGAAAATTTGACTTCCAAACACAAGAATCAAGAGAAGCATGAAAAGGTAAACAGGAAAAAGAAATCATAAGGGACTTACTAAAGGTGAACTATTTTCTTTTCTACATGGAAAGATAATATTTGTAACTCTTGAGAATTTTCTCAGTATTAAGGCAATTGGAGGAATTTCATTATATATATAATATTATAATATAATAATATATTATAATTTATATAACATATAATAATATAATATATATAAATATATAGAGTGTATAGGGTGAGCTGAATATGAAGAGATGATATCTAAAAAATTAATATTAAGGGTGAGAGGGGAATATATTGAGAGGAGAAAGGGAGCAATAGAAAGGGGTAAATTATCTCTCACATAAAAGAGGGAAATAAAAGCTTTTTCAATGGAGGGGAAGAGGGGAAAGGTGAAAATGAAAGGGTGAACCTAACTCTCATCAGATTTGGCTTAAGGAGGTTATAATATGAATACTCAATTTGACATGAGAATCTATCTTATACTATAGGAAAGTAGGGGAAAGGGGAATGTATGGGAGGGATGATGGAATGGAGGGCAAATGGGATTAATTAGAAGTAAACACTTTAGAGGAGGGACAGGGTCAAAAGAGAGAATGGAATAAATGGGGGGCAGGATAGGATGGAGGGAAATATATTTAATCTTAAACCACATGACTCTTATGGTAGTGTTTTGCATGTCCCCACATATAGAATCTTCATCGAATTACTTGCCTTCTCAGTGGAGATGGGTGGGGAGCAAGGGAGAGAAGTTGGAACTCAAAGTTTTAAAACCAAATGTTAAAAATGACTTTTATGTGCAACTGAGAAATAAGAAATACAGTCAATGGAATATAGAAAACTATCTTTCTCTACAAGAAAATAGAGGGGATGGGGAAAAGAGAAGGGAGAGGTATGATAGAAGGGAGGGCAGATTGGGGTAAGGGGTAATTGGAATGCATTCTGTTTTGGGGTGGACAGAGGGAAGAGAGGAGGGGAAAATTTAGAGCTCAAAATCTTATGGAAATCAATGTTGAAAACTGAAAATAAATAAAACAATAAAAAGAGAAAAAATAAAACATCCTACCTTTTACAAGAAAAAAATAAAGATTTTGACCTATAGACTTCCTCACTGAAGAACCTCCTGTGCCTACACTTTCGTGTCTTCCCAAAACACATTCACATAATTACCTCCTTAGAACTAAGTCATCCACTGAAAAGGGTACTATGGGATTGTCTCTAGTAGACTAGTGAACACCCTCTTTGGGAGTTCTTATTGGCCTGGGAACAGGGAAAATTCCCATTCAGCCGGAATGACTGAGACTAAAACTCTCAAATTATACAAAGATTGATCTAAGATACATAAAAATCTTGATGAGACCCAAGTTTTTAGAAAATTGTGTGCACTGACTTTTTCTTCCTCTGTCTTATCATATTGTCTTTGTTTTGTATCTTGATAAATTAAACTAACTTCTTCCTATGGCCTAATCAGCCAAAAGGAAAAAAAAAAAGAAAACTTCTCTGAGGAACTTTCAAAGTTTTCAGAAAGATAGTCTCTCTGCAATTCTAAACACAGTCAAGTAAAAGAGTATAGGGATAAAAGATAAATAAGAGGGAAGGTAATCTTTTTCCCTCCATCTGGTATAATTTATAGTGCTATAAAACAGAGACTAAATTTGTGACTGAAAGTAAGTTTTCCACTCTAAATTTTCAAATTGTGGCTGAAATTTCCCTTCCTTCCTTCCTTCCTTCCTTCCTTCCTTCCTTCCTTCCTTCCTTCCTTCCTTCCTTCCTTCCTTCCTTCCTTCCTTCCTTTCTTCCTTCCTTCCTTCCTTCCTTCCTTCCTTCCTTCCCTCCTTCCTTCCTTCCTTTTCCTTCCCAAAACCTTAAACCCAGGGCACTGTGAAGTCCATAGATTGGATATTAGGTCCCTGCCCAAACTCCACTTAATGACTCTTTTCTGGACCCTCTTGCCTTAAGAGTGATTAACAATAGTAACTGTTGTTCTTTTCCTCCCAGTTTGATTAACTTACATATTTTTTTCTTTTGCTCATTAAAAGGGCCATTCCCTAATTACTTCTTAAAGAGGGCTATATACTGAATGGGCATTTCACTCTAAGTGAGTACCTGAATGGGGCTTAGCCAAAAAAGGTCAAAGTCTCCCATTGCATATTGGGCCATCTCCAGTCATCCTGATGAATATCTGGTCACTGGATCCAGATGGCTCAGGGGGAGAAAGTGAGGCTGCTGACCTTGCACAGCCCTCCCTCACTCAAATCAAAGTCAAATGCAAGTCATGTCATCATTTCTCTGATGTCATGGTCTTCTTCAAAAACAAAGGACAAACACAAACATTCAAAGGACATGTCCCAGTGCTTAGGGGTTTCTCAGGCTCTGAATCAAGAGATGGGAATGGGAGATAAGTCATGTGGAGTCTATGTCCCAGTCTCTGAGACCTTTCAGGGTTAAAACTGCAGAGAATAGCAGATGACACAGCTATTTACTTAAAGTATCCAGGAGAGGTTGGTTAGAACACAAGGGAATTGTTTTGGCTCATTGGGTGATTTTAAAGGAAGCAACAGCAGTATACAAATTTTAGTACATGCAAGGACTCCATATTGGTCTTGAATGCTATCAGTATAAAATGTCAAAAGTGATAAAATGAATGATTTTCTATGCAAGTTATTTTAGGAATACATTCAACTAAATTGATGTTATCCTGCTGGTAACACATTTTATTTCATGCTTTAAGTGCATGATATCATGTATGTTGTTATTGTTTCCAATTTTTTTCTTCTATTGTGAAGTTTGGGAAGCCATTATATCTGAAATGCTATTGAAAAACAACTTCTCTTTTAATCTGAAAGCAGATTTTTTTTATTACGGATTAAGTTGTGAAAATAATGTGGTCAAAATATTTGAAAACTGTTCAATATTTAATGGGTTGTATTTTCTTTAAAGTGGATATGAATAATAATTAACTGTTGGGAGAAAAAGTAACAAAGCCCTCTTCAGTTATCCTTATCTGTGGGGTTCTTTGGTTCTTTATACTTGGGTATGGTCATAAGATCTTATTAACCTTGCTGGCCACATGTTAAAGTTTGAGAAGGAGAACCCTCTCCTCCTCCATCTACCTCAGCATAGCCAGAGGAATGGGCAGACTCCAGTTTCAAGAACCATCAAGGGCTTCAGCATAACCAGTTGGAAAAGAAAAAAATGCTAAAAAAATTTGCTTATAGTAAAGAGTGAGTTTTATCTGATAGTTTTTCTCTCACTTATAAAAGTTATTAAATTGTACCTGTTAATTTGTATTGAAGTTACATCTTTGAGTCAACTATCATTTGTTCATTGTACATGTAAAACTCTGGAATGTGGTCCCAGGAGGCAAGATGGTATTGTAAGCAGTAAATCCCTGTAATTCTTTCATATTCACCTCCAAACAATAGAAAATAGCACCCCCAAATATATCCTAGAACAGCAGAACCAGAACAAAGAAGAGATAAAACAATCTTTTAACCCAAGAAACCTAGAAGATCTGTAAGAAAGGTCTGTTTCATTCTGGTAAAAGGGGACCACATTCCAAGACAAGAAGTGTTCCAGCAAGTTGGCAGTAAGTTCTACCTCAGCAAACCAGTGGTAAATCCTGAAACACAATTCACTAAAGTAGGCAAACACCAACAGTGTCACCCTCTCCTCCTCCATCTACCTCAGCATAGCCAGAGGAATGGGCAGACTCCAGTTTCAAGAACCATCAAGGGCTTCAGCATAACCCTGGGCAAACAGGTAGGCACAGTAGTCAGACAAGAATGTACTTCAGTATAATCCCCAGAGAAACACAGGAACAGTTAACACACAGCAGTTACCAGCATTAGGACCCAAGCTCATACCAACTGATAAATGTCAATACCAGGACCCTCCATGTGCCCCAGCATAACCAGAGGAATGGGAAAGTTCTACCTCTGAGAACTGCCAAATGCCCCAGGCAAATAGGCAGTCTCTAGTGGCCACACCTCCACGTGTTTCAATGTAGTCCAGGGAAATGAGGGAGGTGTGACCTCAGCATAGGACCTTGGCTATGCACCAGGTAAACAGCCAGACCCCTAAGACTTCAGTAATGCCAGCTACCCCGACCCCACCCCCTGACAGCAACATGGGCCTCAGGGCAACATCAGTGCAGCACCAGGTAAACATCCAGGGCCTACAATCCATGGCACAAGGAGCCAGAGATTGTGCCCCTTTAACCCTGGGAAGAGAGTTCAAATTTAAAAGAAATAAAAAAGGCCAAAAGAGATGAGCAAAAAACAAACAAACACAAACACACAAGTAACACACACACACAAGACTCTGACCATAGAAAGTTATTATGTTGACAGGGAAGATCAAGACTCAAACTCAGAAAAGGACAAAATGTCAAAACATCTATGAACAAAACACCAAAGAAAGGTGGGAAATAGTCTGAAGTCCAGAAAGAACTCACAAGAGTTCAAAAAGAAGCTTAAAAATCACATGAGAAAGGTAGAGAAAAAATTAGGGAAAACATGAGAGTGATACAAGAGAATTATGGAAGAAAAAGTCTACAGCTTGGAAAAGGGAAGCAACTGCTTAAAACATAGAATTTGCCAAGTGGAAAAACAAAGTGTGACTCTCCTAAATTGATCTAATCCTTTCATCCTTTCTTCCTCTCTCTCTCCCTTCTTTCCTTCCTTCCTTCTTTTCTACCTTCCTTTTACCTTCTTTCCTTTCTCCCTTTCAACATCCAGCAGGTGATAAAGCTAGAAAAGTAGGCGAGGGATAGATTATGCAAAGCTTTGTGATCAAGGTATAGAGCTAAACTTTAGCCTATAGGTTATGGATAAACAATGACAGTTTTTTTTTTTTTGAGTAAGAGAATGACACATTGAGTAAATTTTTAAATCATATTTGTGAAGAAAAAATCAACCCAGATCAGAGAACACAGAAGTAAATTACATGGCCCTATGAATTGCATTGTTAATATAATTTTGCACAATAGGAAGATCTTTCCCATCCATATGACCTCTTTGAGTCACATGGAAGGCTGAATCACAAGAATCTGTGGTGAGAGGAGTTTGCCAAAAGATTTCTGCAGAATGAACACTAATACAGAACATAGAACAAGTGTAAATATGCTTACAAACATGGAGCAAACACAGGTAGATCTGCCTGATAAAGACTCAGATTTAGAATTTGCTCCACAGCATTAAGCAAACTTTTTGAATAGGGATGTTCGCTTCATCTCTCAATGCTGCTTTAATGACCTAGTGTTGTGGTACATATTAACAAGCATCTGAAGCCTCAGGATTTGAGGTAGACATTCTCCTTGTAAATTCTTTTGAACTTGTGTAATAGTAATTTAAATGGAAAGATCTTTCTCATTCATGAATAGGCCCATATGATCTGCTTAAATCACCTGGAAGTCCAAGTCACATGTTGTGGGAAGAATTTGCTAAAGAGGCGGAACAGGAAGGGTGGAGTGGAACCAGGAGGAAGTGAGTGAGTTGGGTCAGGTCAGAGGGGAAAGAATGCAGACTAAGTGACACAGCAAAGCTCAGGCTCATGACAGTTGATAGTGAGAAGGCCCTGGCTGAGGGAGGGGAGGTTTGAAAATGGTTTTGTCCTCTGCTGTGATCATGTTTATTAACTTCTTGGTCTCCATGATGGATTTTGCTTTCTGGTTCTGGGGTTTGACTTTCTGGTGCTTAAATAAATGTTTTTCTTCTGCCTTGTGTATGGAGAGTCTTTTATGCTTGGTGATTGAGAACTATGCTGGCATATTCATCATAGTCACCAGTGCTCTGAATATTGCCTTGGTGATACAGCTTGAAAGCAACCTTAAAGTCCTTATTCATAAGAATCATTTGAGAGATTCAACCTAAAAAAGAAGCATGTTATGTTGCTCTGTTGAAAATAACTGACTCATTGATTACTCTAAAAGAAAGTAGATTTAGGACTTATTAGTTAATATAGAAGATGCTACATCATTTCCTTTGAAAAGAACTGAAAATTTGTCTGGTAGACTGTGATAAAAGGAATTTGAAGTGGGCGGCAAGCAAGCAAATATTCTTATGAGTTGGAAACTTTCAGTGAATTCCTTTGTTTCTTCAGTAACAGAATGTGCCAAACAGTGGAGGTTTCTTGAGTCTTCAGGATAGTTCAGAAGGTAATGGAAGATAAAATAAATCAGAATAGGATAGTTGGTATATCATTTATTCACTCACTGATAGACTATTATTCACATAACCAATCCTTAGAGCTTTGTAAAGTAATAAATTATATTGAATAGGGAAATAAATTATATTTATGTGGTACTTTTTGACTGCAAAGCAGTTCAATTCAGCAGACTTTGAAAACAGCTAATCTGCAAAATGTTGGAGCAGATACATAGTTAAAGACACTGTTTCTACTCTCATGA
Organism: Bettongia penicillata ogilbyi; assembly: GCA_023548195.1. NCBI lineage: Eukaryota > Metazoa > Chordata > Mammalia > Diprotodontia > Potoroidae > Bettongia > Bettongia penicillata. The sequence goes on along the minus strand of JAJHZJ010000571.1, from coordinate 1,324,081 downwards.
ACTTGTCATTCTAGTGGATAAGAAGTCTTACATGATTAAATAAAATATAAAATTCTGCATGATAAGTATACAACAAAGTTCTATTTCAGGTTTGAAGAAAAGCAGTCCTTATAGGCAGTGAACCAGAGGAAGTTTTAATTAATTGAAAAAAAACAAAAAACAACTTTGTTAGTTATCTGTTATCTATAAGACCCTGGAAATACAAATACAAATCAAAATTAAATGACTTTTGTCCTCAAGGAACTTACATTTTTCTGGGGAATACAGCCAATACACAGATGAGTAAAATTAAACTTTTATTTCAATTGAATTGGACTTTAAGGGATGGATGGAAGAGCACTTTGTAAAATTTTAATCTCTTGTATAAATGAGGGTTTATAAAATTTTATAGTTGTGTGTGTGTATGTGTGTGTGTGTGAAAGAAGGTCAAAGAGAAGTGTTATTATGTTTTGAATCCTATATCAGACCGTTTCTTTAACACTCTCCTCAGAATTCTTGCTGAGGGACCACCTTGGTGGAGCAGAGAAGAACATGTTAAAACAAAATCCTTTTAGTACTTTAAATACCTAAATAGCCATGATACACCTACCTTAATCTGAAATTAATTCTGTCATAAAGAGTGTCAAACAGGTATTCTGATATATTATGTAGCATGTAGAGGGCAAGTAAAAAGGCTGAGATTCATACTCATGCTTCTAACTGTGAATCTAATACTCTTAAAAAATTAGAAACAAGATCTAAGTTCAAATCTTTGTTCTGATTCTACCTCTGTGACAACAGAAAGAAATTTAACTTATCTGTGCCTCTGAAAGAATTGAATGAGATAAATCTTGAGATCTTTACTTGCTCAAAGATCTATGATCTAAGTTAGATGTTCACATTAATATGTTATTTTCTTTAATATATGCTAACGCCTTCTTCTAATGTCTTCTAACATGAAGGTGGCCTTGTATTTTCAGAATTTATAACAGCTAAGTACTTTGCTGTATCAGTGTGACTGCTGATTTGTTCATGCCCTAGCAACTCATGGAGCCCATCTAACAAGGCATGCAGTGACTGAGACTTTTATTAGTGGAAGAAACATACCCATTTAAAAAAAAATCATTGAGTTCTTGAAGTAGTGAAACATATATGCAGATATCCCCTGTCCCCCCAACTCAGCATGTGTGCATATGTATAGAAAGACTTGTACACATATGCAAACCTAGATAAATATATGTGCATATGCTCTTGTGAGCAAATGTACACACATATGTATGTTATAAGGGATGAAGCCAAATCAGTCTTTAAAACCACATGCTACATGATAGCTAGCATTTGTATTATGCTTTAAAGTTTGGAAAATACTTTTGCAAATATTTCCTTTGATCCCCACAACAAACTTGGGAAGTAGGTGCTATTATTATCCCATTTTACAGAAGAGAAAATTTAAGTAGACAGACTTACTTAGGATCACACAACCGGTAAATGTCTGTTTCAACTCAGGTCTTCCTGATTCCAGTCTAGAGGTCTATCCATGCACACATGGCTTCCCCTTCATTACGCCCTGCTACCACTTCTTAGGAGAATGTTCTGGATTCCCTCATTTCACAAGGCAGGAATTTCTAGACACCACAATTTTTTTTTAGGATCGGAGACGTAGGAAATGATAGAGTCAGTGAGGTTAGATACTCCCCAAAGGGACAATATATAAAAGCCCAGAACTTTATTTCTAAAGGTTATGGAAAGAGAGTGCAAGTGAAATTGAAAAATTTAAACTATATCATTCTCTGTGTTATGAGTTCACACTAAACACATTCATTCATTTAGCAAACACATATTACCTAAAGTATGCAAGACACTAGGTTCAATGACAGGGGACATGTAAAGTTTAGATTATTCTTATTCCCTACACTTGTAGAGTTTATGGTCTAGTAGGAGCAAAGATACACACACACACACACACACACCTATAAAATAAACTATATAAGTGTATTAGAGACCTATAAACCAAAGCACCATTGGAGGTCTGAAAGGCAAATGCTAATGCAATCAGATAAGACTGCTCTTGAGAGCTACTACAATAAAGACATAAGGAATAATAAAAACCACCTCATTCTTAAAGGTTTAATGATTAAATTATTTGTGTGACCCTTTCGTTCTTATCTTGTTCACAATTCCTGAACAAGGATATGCACGGTCTGCATTTCATTCCCTATGACTGGAGGAGATTGCACATCCCATTACATAATCTGATACTTGCTTCTTGAAATCCTTCCCTTCTGCCAATCCCCAGTTCAACTGTCACTTCCTTTGTGAAATGTCATCTGGTCCCTTCTCCCTTAAATCTGACTAAAAATGATCTTTCACTGGTTAATTTCTCTTGCCTATTTGTTAGAAATTTAATGGATATTCGATGTATTCTACCTTATGACAGTTCTTTATTCCTCATTGTGGAAAATGTTAGAAGCACCAAAAGATTCAAGAATGAATATAGATAGATAGATGATGGATAGATGATAGAGAGATAGATAGATAGATAGATAGATAGATAGATAGATAGATAGATATTAAAAGATCAAGAGAACAAACTCTACATACTATGGATCCGGAAGCTTGACTTTGATTTGAAGGAAAACTTCAGAATGCATCACTAAGTGGTGGTTAGTGAATATCTGGAAAGTGAAGCAATGATTACATATATAGCCACCATGTCTTCATAAATAACAAATTATAGCATACTAGTCACATTTCTTTTGTAGATAGGGTTCCTGAAGTAAGAAGACAATGACAATGTTGTATAAATGTTTATAGATTATAGTGGTGCTTTTGATAGATAATCATAATATTTTTGTGGAAAAAACTGTAGACAAAATGATAATATAATTAGAGAAATTCACAACTTGCAGGATGAATGAAATCAAAGAGAAGTTATTGGTGTTTCATCATCAGCTTGGAAAAGTGTCTTCATTATAGTACTCTATTGATTTGTGCTTGATCCTGTGCTGTTAAATCATTTTTATCAGTGATTTTAATAAAGGCATCATAGGTAAGCCTGCATATTTATGGAAAAAATAATAGCAATAAATAAACAAAAACAAAAATAAAAAAACAAAGCTGGGGAAGATATATGTTAGATGCTAGATGACAGAGCCAGGAAAAGTTAGAGAATTATATGAGGCATAACAAGGTAAAATTCATTAAGGATAAATGTAAAGTCTTGCATTTGGGTCCAAACAAAAATCAATTTCATAAATCAGGAGAGGAATATTTAGATAACAGTTTGTCCAGAAAAGATCTAGGGGGTGTTAGTGAATTGTAAGCTCAACATGAGCCCATAATATGAAGTATCAAGTGAAAAAAAAAAATCTAATGTGATCTTGGACTGAAATAAAAGCGGTATAGTTTCCAGGAATAAGTAGGTGGGGAAGAAACTTTATGTGGAATGTTTGACTCATTTCTGGGTGTCATAATTTAAGAAAGACATTGGTAAACTAGAGATTAACTAGGGAAAAGCAATCAGGTGAAACAGAAAACACCATGACATAAACAGGGAGGCTGGCTAAGGCAGGTTCTTAGATCTGTATTTATAAAAGGAAAGGCAACTTTTGAGAGGTTAACAATCACTTTAATCAAGCACATATATCATTCACTTAGTTCAGGGAAAAAAGCATCCTGAACCTCAGAGAAAATACAGAGAAATCAAAGATCAACAGACATGGCTTTCAATTGTCTGATCATAATCAATATATATATATATATCACAAACTAACAGACAGGTCCAACTGTCTGACCATAGTTATGAGATAGGGAAGCACCAATATCTGGGCTTTCAAAGCTGGGAAGTACCTTAGTGAGACTTCTCAGAGAACAAAATACTTCCAATCAGTAAGTCCCAAAGTAAAACCTCAACTCAGAGTATTTATACTCTTTTTAGAACCAGAGGGCATCCCAACCCTTGAGAATCAGTGCCTCATTAACAAAAGATATGGACCTTCCCACAAATCTTCCTTAATCAAACTCATCTTAAGGTGCATTCCCCTTAATGTGTGGGGAAGATCTTTAATCATATTAAAATAATTAACAAACAAACATATACATTGTTTCTGGTAAAAGAAACTCTTATTTCTGGACTTTACTCCTACTAAAGACTTTTGATTGATAAAGGCAAGATTCAAAGACACTTGATTATACTAAAATAAAAATAGCAAAAGATCCCACTTTGCTTGCCCTCACATCAGGATAGTGAAAAACTGAAACTATGTCATATGAGAGTATCAGTTGAAGGAAATAGAGCTATTTAGTCTGGAGAAAAGAAGACATAGTAGGGACATGATAGTATTTTTTCAAATATTTGAAGGGATATTGTGAAGAGAAAGGATTAGGAATGGTTTATTTGGCCCTAGAGGGAAGAACCATATCAATTAAACTATCTAAGAATTAAACCTATCCAAAAGTGAAGTTGACTGCTTTGAGAATTGGTGGTGGTAGTAGTAATGGTGGAGATTGTTCCTTCTTGATCATATTCAAGCAGAGGAGTACATGGAGTGTCTTAATAAAGGAGAACACACATGGGAAGCACATGTGGCAAAGACAACTTATACATCCAACATTATAGAAGAATTTTTCTTATTTTTTCTCATTTTGTTTTCATGCTGATCTTCCTTGGCGTACCATGCTTAAACTAGAAAAACAAAGATTTAACAGGGATGAAATTACTTCCTTCAAATATAAGAAGTGCTGTTATGTGAAATAAAATTTATATCTGTTCTACTTGACACTGGTAAAGTGGAGCAAGAGGAAGAAATTACAATGAAACTCAACAATGGGAAAGAATCCCTAATAATTAGGGAAGTTAGAAAATGTATTGGGTTGTTTTGGGAGGTGATAAATTGAAGTCTACTTACTAAGACATAGAAAAATTAATTATGTGAATGGAATTATAAAACACATTCCATAAATATTTAAATAATTGGAGAAATGTTCATTATTCATAAGTAGGCTAAGAAAAAGACTGAAAATGACACAACTACCAAATAATCCATTCATTTAGTTTGCTCACTAATCAAATAACAAAAAGACTGATAAAGCTATAAAACATTGTAATGAAATTTATCTTGAGGAAGAAATGGTAAAAAATCTCAAGAGAAATTATGAAAAAAAAATAGGAGGGAAGTAGTTCTAGAAGAACCAAATGTCAGACTATTGCTACAAAGCAATAATCATCCAAATGGTTTGCACTAATAAAGAAATAAAAAGTTCGGGACTTCTGGGAGCCAAAATGGCACAGTAAACAGTAAATTGCCAAAACTCTCCCATATTCACCTCCAAACAACCATAAAATTACACCTTAAAACAAACCTGGAATACCAGAACCAGCAAAAAGATGGAAGAAAACAATTTTTGAGCCCAAGAAACTTGGAGGATTGACAAGAAAGGTATGTTTCACTTGAGTAAAAGAAAAGCACAATCCAGGAGAGGAAGTGTACCAGCACCCAGCCCTACCTCAAAAAAACACCAGTAGACCCTGATCCCTAGTGCAATGGAAGAGGCAAATACCTAACTTGGAACCCCTCATATCCTCAGCACAGTCAGGGGAATCAATAAGCTCAAGCTCTAAGAACAATCAAGTATTTCAGTATAGCCCCTGTCAAACAGACATACTCCAGTGGTCATATCTCCACATTTTTCAATGTAGCCCTGGGGAAATAAGCAGTTGTGACCTCAACTCACACCAGAGAAACCCAGGATCTAGGAACCTACCTTAACACCTGGTAAGCTGCCAGACCTCTAATGCCTCCAGCAATACCAGTCACCCCCTCCACCACACCTCCTCAGCACAGCACCAGACACAAGGATCATCCATTGGCTTAAGGCCAACATCAGTGCAGCACCAGATAAGCAGTCAGGGTCTGCAACCCTTGACACGAGAAGTCTGAGATAATTCCCCCTTAACCGTAGGAGTAGAGCTCAAATATAAAAGAAAGGAAAAAACAAAAAAACAAAAACTATCCCCCAAAGAGAAAAGGAGAATGAGCAGTAAACAATAACAACAACAAAAAGAATTGGTTATGGTGACAGGAAAGATCAATACACAAGCTAAGAAGAGGGCAACAATGTCAAAATACCTACAGGTAAAAACAGAAAGGAAAACAGGAAGTAGTCCCAAGCCTAGAAAGAACTCATGAATGAGCTCAAAAAGAATAAGCAGATTTCAGAAGATCCTTGAAAGATTTGTAAATTGTAAATTTGTACAACTGTAAATTGTACAAACTAATGCAAAGTGAAATGAGCAGAACCAGGAAAACACTGGGGAGAGAAATTTGGAATTCAAAATCTTTTAAAAATGAATGCTAACAATTGTCTTGACATGTAATTGGGAAAAAAGTAAAATACTATTAAAAAATAGAGAGGTTAGACAGTGGAACAAATTATATAGTCAACATATGGAAAAAAAAAAACCCACCATAATCCTGTTACTGATAAACTCAAAGACTGCAGTCACTAGGTCAAGAATACATTAATTGACAAGAATTGGTAGAAAACTGGAAAATCTTCTGGCACAAACTAGACATATGCCAACATCTCACAATGCATATCAAGGTAAGCTCCAAATGGATATTTGAATTAGACATAAGCAGTGAAACTCTAAACAAACTATAGGAGCAAGGAAGAAATTATCTTTCCGATTCATGGATTAGGAAGTGTTCATGTCTATTTAGGGGATTACAGAACATAAAATGGACATTTTTTTTACATAAAACAACTTTTTACACAAATAAAATCAATGTAGCTAACATTAGAAGGAAATCAGTCATCAAGGAAAAATATTTTCAGCATATCTCTCATAAGGACATCATTTCCAAGATGTATAAGGAACTAATACACATGTTAAGAACCATTTCCTAGTCGATCAAGTCAAATAATATGAACAGATATCTAAGAAATTAATAGAAGGTTTCAATGGGTATATTAAGAGTACTTCACATCACTAATGTAAATATAAACAAATAAACCAAATTCTAATCAAGACAAATTTTTGATTCCACCCCATATCCAGATTGGTGAGGATGACAAATGGAGACTGCTGTGGGAAAATTGGTCATTAATGGAGCTTTGAATTGTTCCAACCATTCTGAAAAGAAATTTGCAACTGTGCCTCCAAAGCTACAAAACTGGGCATATCCTTTGATTTTGTAATGCTACAAACCAAGAATCTGATCAAAGAATGATTAAAATGACCCATAGGTATGAAAATATTTATAACCATTTTTTTTCCATGTGGGCAAAATACTGTGGACTAAGGGAGAGTTCATGAGTTGGAAAATAGCCAAACAAATTATTGAGTGTAAATATAGTAGAACATAATTTTGCTGTAAACAATGAGGAAGAATAGCCTCAGAGAAAGTTGGGAAGATTTGTATGAAATATTGCAGAGTAAAATAAACAAAATTGGGAGAAAATATAGAATAACAACAACTTTGTAAAGACAACCAGAAAGACTTAGATTCTTAAGGATGAAAGATCAAGCATGTCACCCATCGCCTAATGGGTGATGGACTCAAGATGCAGAACGAAACATGTGTCTTTTGGATTTAGTGAGGAAATTTATTTTATTTTAGCATAGTTTTTGTTACAAAGATTTTGTCTTTCTTTTCTTTTTTGGTGAAAGTAGAGAGAGGGTCTTTGAACCTAGAGCTCCCAAGATTTTAATAAGCCAGTATTTCCCAGCGTTATGGAGCCTGTGAAAATGACAATGGATATGTCACTATTGGAAACAGTGACAGTGTGTCAGATACAGGTATAAAATCATCAAAATGCCATCATATGGATGAGCTGTCTCATTAAAAAAATTAAGGAAGTGACCATATCTACAAGAAAGAGGTTATCAACAATGTAAATTCTGCAGTGTGGTCTAGTTAAAGGATGAAGTCTGAGAAAATTAAGAGATGTTGGAAACCTTGTAGAACAGTTCCAGTTGGGTGATGAGACATTCAATTAAATTGCAAGGGGTTGAGAAATAAGTGGGAAGTAAAACAGTGGAGGCAACAAGGACAACTTTTTTCACCCTAGGAGTTTGACTGTGAAAAGGAAAGAAGATAGAATGTGAGATGATCACTTGGTAGGAAAAATTGACAATATTTTTAAAAATTTTTTAAAATTTTATTATTTTTTTAATGTTCCACAATCACTTCCTTAAAATTAAGATTTTATCCCCCCCACACCTTCCCCCCACTACTCCCCTCCCTCCCCATGACAGCATGCAATTCTGTGTAGGTTCTACATATACTTTCCTATTGAGTATGTTTTCACTATAGTCATGCTATGTAGCTGCACTAAAATAAATGGAAGAAATGATATAACAAATCAAAACATAATACACTAAAACCCACACACACACAAACATGAACTGCTACATTCTGCGAATGACTTCCATATTTCTCTCTCTGAGTGTGGAAGGCATTTTGCCTTAGAAAACCACCACTGGGATTTTTTTTTTTAAATAAGATCTTGCATTATTATGAAGTTCCAAGTCTATCAGAAAAAACTCTTGCACACTGTGGTTTTTGCTATGCACAAGAAAAATTGACAATATTTTAAAGATAGAGGAGATGTAAACACATTTCCAGTGACTGGGGAAGAAGCTAGGAGATATTGAAAATTAAGGGAAAGAGAATTATTGAAAAGGGAAGCTTGAAAAGAAATGGAATCAAAGGTCCAAAAGAAAGGTTGGTCTTGGCAAGGAAAAGAGTCAACTTCTCTGAGAGTGAAGCAAAAGAGTGAAAAGATCTTGAAGCAATCTGAAGTACAGAATTAGAGGAGCATGTTTTTGGTGAATGTTCTCAATTTCTTTTCACTAAAGTATGAGCATAGGTCCTCTGATAAGTTTGAAGGGTGATAGGTAATGTAGTATGTACTGGAGAAGAAAAGGTCATGATAGCTTTAGGAACTGAGGGATTGACTAACCATCATTCTCTTGGAAGAAGAGATGGCAAAACTGGGGAAGTGGTATAATATCAAGTTTCTGGACATTTCCGGACACTGCTTGCCTTGATACACTTCAAGAGAGGAGCTGTCCAAGACACATAGTGGATAAATATGTAGAAGGGAATCACTACATCAAGTATTAGGGGATCCTAGACCCCAGTCTTCTGAAGTTAGAAGGGAAGTCTGTGGTCAGTGAGAGCCTTGGAACTCAAGAATGCCAGAATCCATACTTTTGGCAAGTGATAGGACAGGTTTTAGGCAGCCTCAGATTTATGTCTGTAGCATTTCAGAACATAGCCAGGTAGTAAAAAGTGTCTGGATACCTTTATTCAGGTGTTCATTACCTCTTGATACAGGGATTGTAATGGACTACTAATTGATTTTCCATTCTACAATCTGTCCCTGATACATTCGTCAAGCAGCTGATAAAATGATTTTCCCTTGAGCACAGATATGACCATGCTACTCCACTATTCAATAAACACCAGTGACTCCTGATTTCCTCTAGAATAAAAAAAAAAAACTCCTCAGTTTGTCTCTTTTAAAGTCCTTCACAGCCTGCCCAGACAATGTTCCCATTCTCATAGTTTTCCCCTTTTCACACACTTTAGTCTAACCACACATGTGGAACTCTATCTTCTGCTTTTGTGTCTTTGCACTATTTGCCTGAACTCTACTCCTTCATCTCCACTTCAAAGACTCAATTGCTCTCTATCAAGATACATCTCAAGCACCACTTTCTACACAAATCCTTTCCATATCCCCCAAACTAATTTCTTCCCTCCCTAATTGACTTGTATTTATTTCGCATTTCTTCTTCATAAATTTATTCTGTTGTAGCAAAACTATCTCCCTATATGTAGCATGGTGGGGCCATTGTGTGGTTTGAAGGAAAGTAGATAGGCATCTCTCTCTTTTTCTTTCCCAACCTTTCTCCAAAGGAGAGGTTAAGTCATACCAGTAAAGTATTTTTATTTTTGAACTTGGATGTCAAAAGCACCCAAAGCAACTGTATACCCCAAAGAATATGAGGAATCCAAAAAAAACAGTGAAGAGAAAGGATGCTCCTGTCACAAGGTCAGCCCTGATCCTCATGTCATTGTGGGTCACTGATCACCAATGAGAAGAGAATTACATACCTTGGAACTTAGGTCACATTGTGTATATTCATATATGTATAGATTGTCTCTCCTGAAACAATATAAGGTCCAGAGAAAGTAGCTGTTACATTTTTGGCTTATGTAATCTCCACCACTTAGCACAAAAGTAGTAAGGGCTTAATAAATTCTTTTTGATAGCTTCAGAAGGGAAATTCTGAAGCAAAGTCAGGCTCTTTGGGTGAGAAGAGGTTCACCAAAGGTGAAGGAAAATCAGAAGAGTAAAAAATCACTAAATTTATTAGAATTTATTGGTTGTATCAAAGTTGTAATGTCTCAGAGAAGGGTAAACGGTCTACTTTGGAATTAGTGACACATCAAAAAGATATACTCCTAGATCTAAAAGTTGCATATTGTCCTAAATTGGATGATTGAGTAACCAAAGATGTGTTCTGGTGTGGTCCCCTCTTTCTTGGATGCAATAAGGTTATAAGGCAGAAAATGATTATATGGTCTGGACATAAAGGAGCTAATATTGTATACACTAGGGCAATTGACTGATGGAAGAAGATTGCATGAGTGACAGTAGTAAAATATTCTTAAGGGTGCTTGGTTCAGTGTTCCCAGAGGCATGTTTTGAGCTTTCACTTTTTGTCACGTTTGATACAATAAAGAAAATAATCTCAAGGACATGGTAGCTAAAAAAAATGGAAGTCATGACTAAAAAACATTTAGAATACTGGCCATAATTAATATTTTGGACAGATGAGCTTTACCAAAATCCTGTTGCATTTTTATTGGGGTCAGATAATGTTTGCAGAGGACCAAACACAGATTCTTAGAAAAGGAGGTTGGTTTATGATGATCCACTTTGCACACAATGAGACCAATGATCCATTATGATTTTATTGGTTTTGAGAAAATAAGTTGTTGTAGGTCCAAGAAGATAAATCAATTTAAAACATTTAGTTCAAATGCCATTTTATAGGACCATACATTTGTATTTTAATTTTTTAAAATTACATGTCTAGTTATATGTGTGTGTATACATATACATACACACATATATGTATATGTATGTGCATGTCTGCATTTACATACATATTATTTTGCACGACCAAATATTTGTCAATTACCTTTGTTGGATATTCTCTTATAAAGTAATATATATAAATATTATAAAAATAAACATTCTAAAAATGGGGACAAACAAGATTTGTGCATTATTCCCTTACATTACCATGATTAATTCAGACTGTTCAGATTGGGTAAGCATTTGAAGCGTGGAAATGTATGTAAATTACAGAACAACCCCATCCAAGATGGATGCTTCCATTTGTCAGCAGAGAGGGCAGATGGCAGTCTTATAGTTTCCCAACCACCCAAGGGAAGAAGATCTATTTGGAGTGAGTTTGATGCCAATCATCCCTGGGAAGTGGGAGCTTTTTTTAACATTTAGGTGGTGGCAAGGGCACATGCCCTTTCTGAGAGGAGTGTTTCACAACTCATTATAGCAGAAACCAAGCATAGTATTTGAAGCAGAAAAATCTAGATTTGAATTCTTGGTCTGGTACTTATTATGCAAGTGTGACCTTAGGCAAGCCATTTCCCTGATGTGAACCTCAGTCTTCTCAACTATGTTGTGAAAAGGGTTGTATTAAATGATGCCAAGGTCTATTTTGAACTCTAAATTCTATGATCTCATGAGGTCCTAAATCTTGGAATACTCTTCAAAATATTTTCCTACCTAAGTTATGGGAGGTCATAGCTTGCCTCATTTGATTGATATTAGAAAAAATCAATTGATATTACATATTCTTTCTCCTTTTAATTTGAATGTCTTATAAAGTAATACATGCTATAGTTCATTAGGTTCTCATTGATTGGGATCTTATTAGCTTCCAGAGCCTGTTCTATTGTTCTGCTGGGTTGATTTCACCAGTTGTTACTCAGTGCATTGCATAATGACTAAATTACAGTCCAGAGAATGGACATCACCATATGGGGGTAATTTGTACTTTGACAGAACAAGGAAGTATCATCCTCTGGTCCTAATGGGAATCTCAGAAATCTCAAAAAGATTCTTTCCTTTCTTTCAACTACTTACTCTCAAAAGTGCTTTGTTTTAAGTACCCAATTTATACAAATAGAAACTATAATGGATAGCCCAGTCTTAATGTAGTGATTTAAATGACCAAGTAGCATACCCAGGTTCACCCTTACTGAAACAGTGATAATAGTTCTTCTACCTCCAAAGGAATTTAATTTCATACAAACAAGTAATTTCATAAATGGGACACCTTAAAATCATAGAACAAACATTCAATATCAGAGAAGAAATGGACATCAAACAGTAAAATCATAGAAAATAGAATGTCAGATCTTAGAATCAGAATACATAATGTTAGAACTAGAAGAGAAGATATAAACAAAAAACTTAGAATGAAAAAGTTCATTTGTTCAATGCCCTCATTTTATAGATGATGAAACAGAGTCTCAGAGAATAGAATGACTTTCTCAAGGTCATACAACTAATCATGGGTAGATCTGTAACCTTATATCTTGCCTCTTGCTTCTTAATATAGGGTCCTTTTGCTTAGCCACAATCACTCTTTAGTCATAAGAAGCAAAGCCTGAAGGGGAATATAACCTCAGGGTGGAATTAAAATGGCAGAATGAGATCTAACTCTCTCTATATTTTTCCACCAGACTGAAGTCTAATGGGGAAAGTCAATAAAGGGTCACAGCGAATCATTTTTTCCATCACAGAGCAACTTAGGGAGACAAAGAAATGTGTAGACTCTGGAGAGGGAATCTGGCAAGGTGTGGATAATTACAATATTAGAGGTGTGGAGCATTCCAACTCCAGGCACCAGGAAAGGATCAAGATAGGGGATCCCAGTAGATCCTTGAGGAAACTTTGAGTCCAGGAATAGGTGCCATCTGTCATTTAGGGTTGCACACCATGTGGCACTGACTCATGGATCCAGAGAAGAAAGAAATGGTAGCCTTAGTTATCTACCATGTTTAGAACAAGTTCCAAGAAGCTGGTGGTACCTGTGTAAGTAGTTCTGAGTCCCAGAGCAGAGCTCAGAATTCTGGATCACAGGAGAAAACCATCTTTTTAGTTGCTTTGAATCTAAGAGATTCCCAATGGGTTGAGTGATTCAGTCACACAACAGTCTTCTGAAATTCTCAACCAGAAATAAGCCAATAGACCCTAACACTGGTCAAGAACTCACAGAGCTCAGGCAAAGAAGACAATGAGTAGACCTCACCCATGCCACAAAAATTTGTGGGCACTGAAAATTTTCACTCCCAAAGCCAGAGATATGAAAGCAACAGAAGGATGCAAGAAGATAAAAGCTCAGGCCAGACATACAACCAGAAGTCTGGAGAGCCCAGCACTAACATAAAGTCCAAAGTCAAGAAGCAGTCTAGAAGAATTAACAAAAAAAAAAAACAAAAAAAAACCAAATGGATGATAAAGAACTATAATGGTGGTACAGAAGTTCACAACACAAGAAGTTAAAAGACACCCCTCAAAAACTTCTCAAAGAAAAATACAACTGTGACAGAAATCCAACAAGCATTCCCAAAAGAGTTAAAGAGAGGCTTGGAACAACTTATATGATCTGATGCTGAGCAAAAGGAGCAGAACCAGGAGAACTCTGTGCATAGTAACGACAACAGTGTGCAAGAGCTTTTCTGCTAGACTTGGAACTTCATTGCAATGCAAGGACTTAAAAAAATTCCCAGTAGTCTCTTAAGGCAAAATGCTTTCCACATCCAGAGAAAGAACTGTTGAATTCAATCGCAGAATATAGCAGATTATTTTTTTGTGTGTATTATGTTTTGGTTTGTTATATGATTTCTCCCATTCATTTTAATTCTTTTACACAGCATGACTATGGTGAAAATGTATTTAATAGGAATGTATGTGTAGAACCTATATAAAATTGTATGCTGTCTCATTGAGGGAGTGAGGAGAGGGAAAAAAAATCTAAGTTATATGGTAGTGATTGTTGGACACTGAAAATAAATAAAATTAATTAAAAATTAAAAAAATTAAAGTCAAATAAAAATAAAAGAGTTAAAGAAGCAATTAAAGAGTAAAAAAAATTTAAAAAGCATTTGGGTGATAGAGGAAAGAATGGTAAAAGAGAGAAGAGCTAGTGAAGATATTTGTGAAAAGAGAATTAACTGCTTAGAAATAGAGGTACAAAGCCTTACTGAAGAAATACTGTTAAATGGAAACTAATGACCTTATGAGACATAAATAAATAATAAAATAAACTTAAAAGAGTGAAAAAAAAAGGAAATTGTTAATTAACTCCTAGGAAAATGAAATTCTTTGGAAAAGAAATGATTGAGAAGAGTTCATTTAAGAAGCAAAGGACTAACTGAAAGCCATATACAACAATAACAACAAAAAGAGCCTACACATTTTATTTCAAGAAATCACAAAAATAATATTCATATATATTAGAACCAAAAGGCAAAGTAAAAATTGAAAGAATATACCAATTACTTCCTGAAAGAAACCTCAAAATCCAAACTCCCAGAAATATTATACCTAAAATCTAAAATGCCTAAGTTAAGGGGAAAAAAAATATTACAATCAGAGAGAAAAAATTAAGGTACAGAGGAACCACATTCATAAACATGCAAGATTTAGCAGCCACAACAATAAAAGAGTAGAGAGGATGGACTACGATATTCCAGAAGGCAAAAGATCTAGACTTTCAATTAAGAATAATTTACCAGCAAAAATGAATATAATTCTAGAAGGGGAAAATGGATATTTAACCAAATAGAGAAATACCAGGCATTTGTGTTGAATAACAAGTGCTGAGTAGAAAATGTGATACACAGCACAGGAATCAAAAGAAGCATGCAAAGGTAAAGAAGTAAACAAGGTTAAATTTTTTTATATTCTCATATGGACAAATGAAATATGTAGTCCTTCAGAACTTTATCAGCACAAGATGTCAAAAAGGCAGTGTAATTAGACAGAAGATTTGAGTAGGATTTTGTTCCATCCAAACTATAAATACCCATATGAAGATATACTCTAAATCACTCATAATTACAGAAATGCAAATTAAAATATCTCTGAAGTACCATTTCATACCCATCAGATTAGCCAAGATCACAAGTAAAATGACAAACGTTGGAGAGGGAGGGAAAAAGTACTGGGGGTAGAGCTGTGAACTAGTCCAGCCTTTCTGGAAAGCAACTTGAAATTATGCCCCAAAGCTGTTAAAATGTGCACACCATTTGACTCAGCAATACTGCTTGAGTTATATTCCTCCAAAGAGATCAGAGAAAGAGGAAAAGGACCTAAATGGATGTGTGTATGTGAGTGTGTATATGTGTGTGCATGTGTGTGCATGTGTGTGTGTGTGTGTGTACAGCTGATTTTATGATAATCAAGAATTGGAAACTGAGGGGATATGTATCAATTGGGGAATGACTGCAAAAATGATGGTAAATGAATGCTATAGAATACTATTGTTATATAAGGAAAGATGAAAGGGATAGTTTCAGAGAAACTTGTGAAGATTTATGTGAACTGATGCAAAGTGAGTAAAGCCAGGAGAACAATTTATATAGTAACAGCAATATTATAATGATAATCAAATTTTAAAGACTCAGTAACTCTTATCAACACAAAGACCAACTACACTAAACATGGTATCCACCTCTAGATAGAGAGCTTATGGACTCAGAGTAAAAACTGAATCATATATTCTTCTCTTTCTTTCTTTTTCTGTTTTGTTTCTTTTTTTTTTTGCTTTTGGACATGCAAATGTAGAAATTTATATAGCATAATTATATACCTTTGAAATAGATTTTGTTTGTCTTGCCTTTTCAATGGTTGAAGGAGAGAAAGAGAAAAGGAAAGAATTCAGAAATGAAAATAAAATTGAAATTAGACAATAAAAATAAAATAAGATTTGAAATTAAAAAGAGGATATGATTAAAGTCTATAAAACTCATAAAGATGAACAAGAGAATTAACATGCTACATTCATCAAACCCTGGAATTAAAGGTCTAAGGGCCTGTATTAGCAAGGATCCTGACATACTCAGGAGGGTCTGATATACAGGTTCTTAGATCTGCTTTTCTAAAAGGAAAGCAACTTTTCAGAGGTCAATAATATACTTTAATTAAACACAAATATCATTCATTTGGTTCAGGGAAAAAATCAGGAGCCTGAACTTCAGAGAAAATACAGAGAAATAAAAACCAACACACAGGGCTTCCAACTCTCTGACCATAACCAATACACATCTAGTTACCAGAGAGAGAAGTACCAACATCTGGGTTTTCGAAGCTGGGGGCCTCCTAGGTGGCTTCCCAGAGTCTTATCTGGCACACAAGCCTTCTTCTAAAAACTAAGCCCTAAAAGAAAACCTCACCTCACAATATACATACATACACACACATATATATGTGTATGTATATATGTATGTATGCATGTATGTATGTATGTATATGCACTTTTCAGAGCCAGAGGGTATCACAACCCTTGAGAACCACTGCCTCATTAGAAATTAACCAAAGGTGTGGGAAAGATGTGGGCCTTTCAACAGCAAAAAAAAAAAAAAAAAAATCTCCCCATGGGCAGGCCCATTAATAGGTGGGGAAGATCTTTAACTCTCATTAGCATTACAGAGTCTCTTAATCTGAAACTTGAAAATGGACTTTGTAGGTAGATGAAGGAAGTTTATGTATGTATTCATGGTGTATATATTGTGTTCAGGGAAGACTAATACCACTGGTGTGAAGACTGCCAAGGCCTTTTCAGGGCTAATTTCTACCTTTGGTGTCCTCTTGACTCACCTAACTCTCACTTGTGGTTCTAAGAAGCTCTATAGCATGTTGAGCAGCCAAACCCCATTAAAGCGTTTTGACAGACAGACTAACCCAGACTGAGGGTAGCTAAGGAGTCTCAAACCCTTTGGTGAGTTAGGGGGTTTTCTATCCAAGCATGGGAAGACTTCTCCTGGTAGAATGGACAGATGAGAACAATTTATTCCAACAACCATGAAGGAGGTTGAAGCAGGTACTGTGAAACTCAAAGACACCAAGATCATCTATGGTAAGCCAAATAATCACCAGATATTCTGACTTTGTCTTGCCACTGGAACTTCAATGACACTGGAAGAGAGAGTGAGACCAACGATATCATGCACCTTTGTCTTATTTAAATCCAATTTATGTATGGATCAAATGATATCATCTATATATTTTTTTTAACATTTTTACATCTCAAAGTCCTGTGGCAACATGCAAGTGATAAAGCATCAAGTATGGATACATCGATAACTCTAGTCACAAACCTGCACAGTCATGGATTGCTTTCTCATTGGCAGTAGTAGTAGGGTTCAGTAATCCCATAGGGGTCCGAGCAGACTTTTTTTAAAGAATTGCAATGCTCATCTCCTGGTGTGAAGAAAAGGCTAGAAATGGTGCCCTAAAAATTGTCTATGTGTATGTATGTATAATATTCAAAAACTTTTGCAAAATGATTTCACTCACCATTAGTACATAGAATGTGTGCAAGCTTATGTACAACACAAAATTCAGTAGATCTGAAAGACAACTAGCTCTTGTGAGAACTCAGAAAGTATTGTATCCAGGTAGCAGTCAGGAGTGAAACAAAGCTGGCAAATGAAGGTCAACTTATAGAAACTGGAGCTGGATACATTTTGTTTCTGGACTGGTTGAAGTAAAGGGGAGTGCCCCATGAATTTGGCATAGATTTTGCAATCAAAACTAATCTAATTAACAAGTAAAAGGAGTCTATGATGGGCTCATGATAATGCAATTGTCACTTTCAGGAAAGCACCATGCCACCATCATCAATGCTTTTACTTCCACCAGGACAAACCCTGAAGAGATTAAAGAAAAAAATTTTTGAAGATTTTGAGACCCTCATCATCAACATATTGAAAAAAGACAGGTTGTAATTCTGGACCTTTAATGCAAGAGTAAGCACAGATTACCAGACATGACAGGAAGTCCTTGGGAAGAATGGAGTCAGATATAGCAACAGCAATGGTCACTTATTACTGAAGATTTGTGCATCTCATGACCTTCTCATCATGAACACTGTCTTCCATTTACCAAGTGCACTAAATCTTTGATGGTGCACCCTCCTGACATACATTGGCATTTATTAGACCATACCATTGTAAGGAGAAGAGACAAGTTGTGAGAATAAAGAAGATGATGTGTGGCACAGAGTGCTGGGCTAATCACAGATTTATCCTTTCCAAATTAAGCATTTGCATTCAACAAAAGGGTCAACTCCAAGGCAAGATAACTACCAAAAGACTTAATGTCTGAAGACTAGAGTGCTTCTCCTAGCAGAAGCAGTTCATTGCTAACTTGGACCTGAGCCAACACATGGTTTTCAACAGTGGAGCAGAAAAGGAGTGGGTAGCTTTGAGAGATTTAGTGTACAGCACTGCATTTACTCATCTGGGTCAGAACACTCATAAACATAAAGATCAGTTTAACAAAAATGATAGAGAAATTGAGAAGCTGCTAAAGAAAAAATGAGGTCTTCACAGGGTTTTCCAGTAGGATAGTTCATCAGTCTTTAAGAAGGTAGCATTTAACTCCATTAAAAGTAAAGTGCAAGTGAAGCTTAGAGATATATAATATTCTTGGTTCAATAAAAAGTAGATGAAATTCAGTTTCATTCTGATAAAAACTTTTATGATTCCCTAAAGGCTACTTATGGACTAAAGTCCTATGGTGCACCTCAGCTTCTCAGTGCAAATAGAGGCAGATTGTTCAGTGATAAGGTCATGATCCTGGAAAGTTGGGCTGAACACTGCCATAGTGTTCTCCACAGATCATCATCATTCCATGCGGAAGCCACTGACTATATACTTCAGGTTGAAGTCAATCTCTCTCTAGCTGAACTTCCAACTTAAAAAGAGGGTTTGAGTACTATTTAGCTCCTCTCATGGGGCAAAGTTCCTTGTGCTGGTTCTATTCCATCTGAGATTTACAAGGAAGGGGGTTTACCATTCATACAAAAGCTGACTGAAATTTTCGGAATTCAAGGATGCCTTCATTGTCCATCTCTATAAAGGTGAAAGAAATAGATTGTTCTGACAATCACAAAGGGATTTTTCTTAGTCAGTGCTGGCAAAATTCTTGCTAGTCCTCCTTAACAGGCTGATTCTTCACCTGAAAGATAGTCTATCTACCTTAGAGTCAATATGGCTTCAGAAAGGATCAAGAAATGGTTGATAGGTTGTTTCCTGACTGACAACTCCAGGAAAAATATCAGGAGCGGAATGGAGGTCTGTATACAACATTCATAGATATGACCATAGTCTTTGACA
Organism: Bettongia penicillata ogilbyi; assembly: GCA_023548195.1. Taxonomy (NCBI): domain Eukaryota; kingdom Metazoa; phylum Chordata; class Mammalia; order Diprotodontia; family Potoroidae; genus Bettongia; species Bettongia penicillata. The sequence goes on along the minus strand of JAJHZJ010000571.1, from coordinate 1,304,645 downwards.
CTGTCAGACCTGAGGGCTTATAGAAAATTATGCTAAATTTTTGGTGGCTGGAGAAGTTAATCAGTATTATATGTCAGTTTCATAATGGCATGCTTACTCAAGTTCTAGATAATGGATGATGTTCTCATGTTTTCCCAGCCACCAATGAAGGAAAGGAAGACTGTAGCCTTACTCCCTTGCTTTTTTAGTGTGATGTTTTAAGCAATGTTGTCAGACACCTTCAATGAGAACAAAAGTCATATCAAGGTCAGCTGCAGCACTAAGGGTAAATAATTTAACTTGAAAAGACTACAAGCCAAGACTAAAGTGGAGAGTGAACTGGTGCATGATTTTTATTTTTATTTTTTGTTTCCAGATGATTGTGCATTCAATTTAGTCTCTGAAGCTGAGATGCAACAAAATACGGATTGATTCTCTGCTGCTTGTGCTAATTTTGGTTTGACAATACTAAAAACAAGTTCTACAACATTCTGAACCATACCGTCTACACATAGAATCACTGATTACAGCAAGTGGAGAAACTTTGAACACTGTGGATAAGTTAATTTACCTTGGCAGAATACTTTGCAGGGATGTACATATAGATGATGAGATTGGCCCATTCATTGCCAGTTCAGTGTTTAGGAGGCTGTGAAGGAAAGTGTGGGAGAGAAGAGGTATTAGACTGGCTACCAGACTTAACATGTCCAGAGCCATTGTGCTGACCTCATTGTTGTATGCCTGTGAACCGTGGACAATATACCAGTGCTGTGCTAGGAAACTGAATTGTTTCCATTTGAATTGTTCTAAGAAGATTCAAGATAAGGTACTAGACACTGAGGTGCTTTATTGAGCTAAACTGTAAAGCATTCAAACTCTACATCAGAGAGCAACTCTGATGGACTAGCCACATTGTTCAAATACCAAACATATGTTTGCCTAAAAGAGTATTTTACAGAAAACTCACACATGGTGGTTAGAAGTAGCAATACAAAGACATTCTCAAGTTCTCTCTGAAGAACTTTGAAATCAATTTCATGACATGGGAAATATTGGAAAAGACCACCCAGCATGGTGTGTCTGCATCAAAGAAGGCATTGTGATATATGAGCAAAGCAAAATTCCAGTAGCTCAAAAGGAACATGAGATACACAAATATAGAGACATCTCCTCTCCAAATGTTTATAAGAACTATTTCTTTCCAACCTGTGATAGAGCCTTTCAAGCTCATATTGATCAGATTAGCCACAGTCAGACACATTATACCTTGACTCCAACATAATGATGTCATTTTGATCCCCTTAAAGAATGAAGGCCAACAGTCAAACAACCAGTGTAATAATCAATGATCAATAAAATTATAAAACATGTTACTGGATGATATGACATAACTTAATATAGAAGTATATTTCCAAGAAAGTTCAAATAAATTATAGATGAAATACCTACATGAGACTACTAAAGAAAACATGTATAAGAATATAAAATATTTAAGGTTGTCTGAGGCTGTCATTGTAAAAAGTGATCATTCCCTATATTGTGAACCAGGCCTATCTTAGGTCTGTCCTGTGGTTCAGACTTGTGGTTTGAACAAAATAAGACACTGATTGACCATATAATATTGAACAAAAAAAGAAATTTACTTAGTATACATAGAATAATAAGTAAGGATATATAGCACTGGTTCAAGTTTGTTTTCATTTAATAGCTTGTCTTGATAAAAGATTGTGTTGGGTCAAAATGGCAATGCAGAATTGATTATTCTGAAGATCACTAAGTTCGCTTAACAGAGCTTTTTATATCTTCTGTGACCAGAAATCTGTCAACTTGAATATCTATCTCCTGTACTTATCCGGTGTTAATACTAGTTTCCCTGACTTTCAAGGAAAACTAGCCCTGCCTACATAGTAAAGACAATTGTAGGTGCTTCTTTAACCACATTTTTTCATAATACACCTATTATGCCCTATCATAGAAAACGCTACCATAATAAGTGAAGCAGAGCAATTGAGCTGTGGAATTGGTGTAGGGAGAAGTCATTTGAAATTAATAATAATATAAAATTTGCTTAGCACTGACAACTATCTTTGCTCAAATATATAAATAGGAGCTGAAGAAAATAAATAAGAAAAATAAGCATAAAAATAATAACTTGCAAATAATTGTGCCTAATTTAACTCCTAATCTTTGCTAATTGTTATTTCTACCCAAAAGCACATGCATGTTGACTTTAGCATAATAATATTAACATTATTCTTGCTTTCATTATCCCTTTTTACTGTCTTTGTTATGGATTTGTTATTGTTGCTTTAAAGCATAAAACTGTAATCAATGTGGTACTTTTTGTGAAGCATTATGCTTTTTCCTATTTCACTTTGAGAACCCACCAAATTAACTTTCACTCTGTTTGTCAAAGATAACATTCCATCTCTGTGCATTTGCAATGACTGTCCCTCATGATGAGAATGGTCTCCTTCTTTACCTTGACTTCATAGATTAGCTCTCTTCCTTCAAAATGCAGTTCAGATCTCACCTTCTACATGAACCTCTCTTGCTCCTCTCAGCTACTAGTGCCTTCCCTCTTAAACTACCTTGTATTTAACTATTTTGTATTTATTCTTTCTTTCTTTATATATTTTTTTGTATACACCTACCCATTAGAATATAAGCTCCATGAAAGTAGGAATTTGGATTTGTATGCCTGAAGTATGGTGCCTGGAACATAACAGGTGCTTAATAATGACTTTATTGAGAGAATTAAGATTTACAATTTGTTTTTTATTCTCCTTTCCAAACTTTTGAAAAGTTTCATGTCTTTCAATATTTTCTGGTCTCTAAATATATTATTTCTTATAATCAATATTCCATTGTTATAATATTCTATTCCATTCACATACTAAAATTGTTCAGTTATTCTTCAATCAATGGACATTTAATTAGTTTTCACTTTTCAAGTTGTTATTTTTGTTTTGTTTTAATACTAAAACAATGTTTGTTGCATAGAGAGCAACAATATTATATTGAGAAGCCTGTTTTCCCCCTTATTTCAAGAACCACTTTGAAGCATAATATGCATAAAGAGACTGCTGAATTAAATATATGACATTTTCTTATAAATCAAAATATAGATAGATATACACACTAACATACATGTGTTTCCACATGTAGAACAAACCAAAACTCAGTCAGGATGATAAAACTATGATTGTTTTCACAACCATGTCTCCATTGAAATTTGTCTTCTTTTATCTTTGCCAATGTGATCAGGGTTGATAGGTGATAAGTGTTGGTAGAATCTCAGTGTTGTTTTGATTTATATTCTGAAACTTTTTTATGGGGTTATTGTTGATTTGTTTTGTTTTCCTTTTGAAAACTGACTGGGCATACATATTTAGGACTTTTCTACTGGAAAAGGGTTCTTACTCTTACCCATGTGTCAATTAATCACATATTTTGGACATTGGACTTTGACCACAGGAGCTTGATATAATATTTTTGTAAAGCATATTTTTTTTCATTTTTATTTTGGCTATAATGCTTTTTTGTTGTTTTGTTGAAGACTTTTATTTTTATATAGTCAAATTAATCTTTTATCCCTTGTAACTTTCTCAAAATCACAACTTCTGAATAATCAATTTCCTGTCAGGGTTATGAACATTACAATGATCACTTGTACTCTGGGGTTTTTTTTAAGTATTTCTTTTTAGTTTTATAAAGCTTTGTGTTATATTTTTACCTTAAGAATTATGACCAGACATAAAAAAATTGGTAAAAAGATGAAAAAAGGGAAACTGAATTTCTGCTAAATATATTTTAAGGATTATATTAAATTCAGCAAGTTAGCAATACACATTGTCCCCCTTTGTTCCCATTTTGAATTATTTCATTTTATTTCTGTGTATTTTATAAACATTATCTTCTTTGGTTTTTTCCTGTTCTGCTGTATCCTCCTCCTTTTTCTCCTCCTCCTCCTCCTTCTTCCATCTCTAACACTACTCAAATGAACCTTCACTTGACCAACATATCCAAAACATTTTAAATAGCTCTGAATATGTGTTTTTTATTTCATACTTTTAGATATACATCTTTCTGTCACAAAATGGATGATATGTTATATCATCAGTTTTCTGAAATCATAAAGGCTTACTGCATTCATCAAAGATTTTTAAGTCTTTCAAAGTTGTTTCCTTTACTTTTTTGTGGTCATCTTGTGTATCGACCTCCTATATGTTCATTTCACTCTTCATTATTCCATGTAAGTCTTACCATGTTTCTCCAATTACTAATTTAGCATGGTATAGTAATATTTCATTCTACTTATACAACAAAATTGGTTGAATTGTTCCCCAGTTGATGAGAGCATCCATTTTATGTCCAAAAGTACTGTGAACAAATATCTTCATGTAACTGCGTCCTTTCTCTCTATTTTTGACTTCTTTTTGATATATGTCTGCAGTAATGGTATTACTGGGAGTGTGTAGTTTAGTGACACTTTAGCAATAATTCTAATTTGTTTTTCAGAATAACTGATCCAGTTCTTTGTACCACTAAGAGTTTTCATGACCTAAAGTCTCTTGAAAAAGACATTTTTACTTTTTGTCATCATTACCCATTTGATTGGTGTTAAAATTTTAGATGTTTTAATTTGCATTTATTTCATTATTAAGAAGGGGTGGGAGCACTTTAATTGGTTCTTAGATTGCATTTCTTTGTTAAAAGGTGTTTATTCAAATAATTTGATCAGTTATTTGTTAAAGAATGGCTTCTATTCTTATGTATTGGTGTCAAATTCCTATATATCTTGGATATCAAGACTTTATCTTAAAAAAATCCAAAAATTTTTCCTAGCTAATTATTTCCCGCTCAATTCTAATTCCATTGATTTTGTGTGTAAAGGCATTCACATTTTATATTAATTGAAATTATCTATATTTCCAATAAAAAATAAACATTTATTCAAGGATCACAATCTATTGGACAATGCATTAGATGTTAGGCATAGAAAAAAAATAGTTCATGCCCTCAAGGAGTTTAAATTCTCTTAGGAAAGATAACATGGAATAAACAAATTGGCACAAAGTAGCTAGGGTTATAAAATAACTTTGAGGTAAAAATTTTAGTTAGTCAATAAACATTTATAAAGCACCTATTTTGTGCTAGGTATTGTGCTAAGTGCTAGAAATAACAAAAAAAGACAAAGGGCAGTCCCTGAAGTCAAAGAACTCACACTATTAGGGAGAGACAGTCTTCAAACAACTATATCCAAAAGATTGTTATGTACTAAATTGGAAATAATCAATAGAGAGAAAGTATTAGAATTTAGGGGAATCAGGAAAGGTTTCCTGCACAAGGCAGAATTTTAGTTTAGTTTCTCTGGAGAAAACCAGAGAAACCAGTAGATAAGAGATAAAGAAGAGGAGCATTTCACAGAGGACAGCCCGTAAAAATGACTGGAATTAAGGAGATGGAATGTATTATTCAATCAATTTCAAGGAACCCAGGGTCATTGGAAGAAGAGTATGTAGGTGGGTGGGTGGGTGGAGTAGATATAAAGTGTGAGAAGACTAGAAAAGTAGAAAGGGTTTAGGTTATGAAGGGCTTTGAATACCAAACAGAGAATTCTCTATATGATCTTGGAGGTGATAGGGAGCCATTTGAGTTTATTGAGCAGGGAATTGACAGTCAGAACGATGCTTTAGGGAAAAAGAAAAACCTTCATAGTCAGAATGATAGAGTGGTACAACACATTCTAGGCAAGGGAAACAGCTAGTGCAAAGGTACAGGATAGAAAGTCATGCATGATTCCTCAGCAAGAAGGCTTGTTCTTAGTAGGTTTGGGGTCAGAATATAAAGAACTTCAAATTTTAAAAAGTGGTCTTTATATTTTATTCTAGAGACAAAAGTGATATATTGGATATTGAATAGGAGAGTAAAATAGTTAGACATACACTTTAAGGAAATTATTTCAGCAATTGTGTGGAGAGTGGATTATAGATGGAAGAGAAGAGCTAGGAGATGAGTTAGAAGACTATTATAATAGTCCAGGCATGAAGTGATGAGGACTTTAACCCATTTGATGGTGGTGTGAGTAAGAAAAAGTTACAGATGTAAGAGATATTGTGCAGGATACAATTTGGCAATTGATTGAATATATAGGGTAAGAGAAAGTGAAGCATCAATGAAAACATTAATTCATGAACCTGGATGATTGGCAATATGGTAGTGCCTTTAATAGTAATAAGGAATTTCAAAAGGGGAATGGTTATAGGCAAAAGTAATGAGTTCAGTTTGGGGTATGTTGAATTTGAGATGCCTATGGACATCCAGTAAGATATATTCCATCAACAGTTAGAGATATATAAATGGAGTTCAGAAAACTAGAATTAAATATACAGATTTGTAAGTCATATACATTTTAAAAAAAATATATGATTGTATTAGTATAGGCAATCCTTTGTGAGAAATGGCCTTTACTCATGCATATGGAAATCTTCTTTTCAAATTTTAAGCTTATCAAGTATCCTTAGGGCAATGAGAAGTTAAATAACTTTTAAGGTCAAACAGAGAGTATGAGTCGGTGCAATGTTGAGTTTGGAGTGTAGGTCTCCATTACTCCAAGGCCAGCTCTCTTTTAACTCCTCTGTGTTGCTTCCTGAGATTCATCAAGGGGTGAATTGAACTCACTGGAGTGGATGAATTCATCATGTGAGAAGGTGGAGGGAAAAAGGGAAAAGGTGAGAATAGATACAATCACAATATGTTTACCATTAGAAGGTATGATCTTGATGATGAACCAGCAAAAGTACCTGAGGAAAAGTCATATATGTAGGAGGAGAGTCAAGAAAGAACAGTCTAATACTGTGAAATTCTACAGAGAAGTTAGCAAAGATAAGAACTGAGAAAAAGTCTGATTTGGCAAATCAGAGATCATTTATAACTTTGAGGATGGCCGATTCTTTGACTGATGAGGTCAGAAGCCAGATTGCAGAGTAGAGAAGTGAGAGGACAGGAAGTGGATGCAATGAATGTAGATAATTTCTTCTAGGAGTTTCATGAAAGATAAGAGAGATATGGCATGAGAGTTTGAAAGGAGGATATTAGAGCCTAGTGATGGATTTTTTTACAGGGGATATAGGATCATTTATAGGCATCACAAAAAAAAAACAAGAATAGATTATATGGAGGCGTGATTGTGGGGACAATGAACTGAAGAAGATAGTATGGAATGAGGTTGAGAGTACATGTAGAAGTTTTGACCTTAGTGAAGTACACTACTATCTCTTCATCAGATATTGGAATAAAGAGGGAGACAACAAGGATAATACCAAGGAGATTTCAGCTGTAGAGAAGGGAAGAAAAGGGAGTTTATAGAAAACTGTGATCTATAAGATCAGAATTAAGGTAGTCTATAACCATTTTCCTCCAATCTGTTATCTCATTTTCCCAACAATTGCTAAATTAGAAACATATTCCCCAGAGTTTTTGATCTTAAGTTTATCCAACAGCAGACGTGTATCCGACTGTAGCTTCACCTGTTTCACTGATCTATTTTTTTTCTGTGTTTTAGCTTTGATAATTACTGTTCCATAGTAATTATAACTTGACACCTAGATTTGAAAATTCCCTTTCCACCTTGATTTTTTTTCACCTTTCCCCTTGGTATTCCTTCATATTAATTCTCTTAATTCTATAGAATGTGTCAATGGTATTTTAAAAGTTATAACAATTTATTTGCAAAGGAATTTTGAAAGTATTTATATCTTTATTCTGTTTACTTACTCTAGGCACAAGCATTGACTGTATTTACTACTTATTTCAGTCTTTATTTTTGCAAACATTTTTAATAGTTTATAGGATCCTAAATTTTGAGCTAAAAGGGTTAATAATAATAGATAGCATTTCTCTTGTCCTTTAAGTTTTTCAAGGCATTTTGTATACGTTCAATTACTTGACCACAACGTTGCTGTTATTATCTTAATCATACAGATGACCAACTGACACACAGAGGCATTGTATGAGTTTCCCAGAGTCATATAGCAGAGCTAGGATTTGATCCCAGGTTCTCCTGACCCCAAGTCCCAGGCTTGATAGAATGCACACAAGCAGTAGTCATCTAGTCCAAACTGCTTGTTTTAAAAATGAAAAAACTGAGGTTAAGAGAGACCTGTATTAAGCATTGGAGATATAGAAAAAAGCAAAAATCAGTACCTACTCTTGAGGCACTCAGTCAAATGGACAGACCATATGAAAACTATGTACAAACAAGATACATATAAGACAATGTGGAAATAATCTTGAAGGGAAGACCTTAGCAAAAGATCTGAATGTGCCTTAGTGGGTTAACACTCAAAAATTCCATGTTTTTTGAATGGAAATTCTCTTCAACTGTTTCTTCTTGGATTTGTTAGTATTTTAAAGAAATGTTGATTTTTTGTGTGCAGAATTATTTATTTTTTATTCTGCTCTTTACTGCATCTTCTAAATAAACCAGCAAGCTTTCTGCAGAGGGAGACAGCCATAACTCCATTTTGTTTATAATTATAGATTTAGCATCTTTTATCTTATTACCATATCACATACTTCAAGATATTTATAAAATAATAATGGCCAATAGAGACATCCTTGCTTTTCCTCAGTATATAATGAAAAAGTTTACAGTGTTTCTCCAAGTTTCTAGCTCTTGGTTTTATTTGAATATCTTAGGTCATATTCATAAAGAGTTCTTTCATAATGACACATTTTAGGATTTAAAAATAAACTAATATGCCTTTCCAAAGACTTCCTGCATCTATTATTAAAATTTTGTGATATATGTATATGTAAATATACATATTATGTATGTAAATACCTTCTATGTGTTAATATGTAATAAATATCTATAATACAAGTGTGTATTGTAAACACATTATATAAGTAAGTTATAAATGTTTCATGCACAAACACATATATGTATTACAAAACATTCAACTTTGGTGAGTCACTTTACTTTCCAAGCCTCAGTTTCTTCATTTGTAAAAAGGGAGAACTGGACAATATAAACCTCTTGATCCTTGTTTAACTATCAATCTGCAATTCTGTGATGCCTGGACTAAAAGGTTTTCAAAGTCTTCTCTAACTAAATATTACAAGCCTATCATCATTCATTTCTTAAAACTCTAGAAAACATTTGAAGATAAGCATATTCTAGAAAGGGGAGAAGGCAAATAGAATACAATGCAAATACAGACTTTCAAATGTAAATTTTTTCAAAGTAACATCTTTTAGAAAAGCAAATTTATGTTCTGTTGATTGGTTCTTTAGTATTTGGAAAAACTGTAAATAGAATATCTGTTAGACATGACCAGGGGGAAAATGTAAAATAAATGAAATATTAACCTCATTAAAGGGTGCCTTTTCTAGCTCTGCGAATTTAGGGAAATCATGCATGAAAGTGTAAAAGAATTACCAAAATATCTGCTCCCACTCCAGGGATTATCCATCTCTTGTATTTCAGAAAGAGCTCATACCACTCCACTCATCTCACACCACACTCATTGTCAAAAGCTGGCATTACCTTCAACCAATTCTTTTCTTTCACCTGTCATAAAAGTCAGCAAGTGTTGTTGATTATTCTTCCAACTGTCCACCCTTCTCACTATTGCCACTCTAATATAAGTCCTTATTGTCATCTACTTGTATAAGGTTTTTCAAATGCACTGTCTCCCACCCCTCATCCATACTTCCTACTACGAGTGTAACACATTTTTCTTATTCATGGATCTCTTCATGTTAATTTGCTAAAACTTCTAAATGGGTCCCTATTATCTATTAAGTAAAGCTTTCAAAGAACTCTAAAATCTCATACCATTCTACCTACTCAGAATTATCTCATATGACTCCCTTGCACAAGTTCTCTATTCCTACTAAACTTACCTATTTACTATTTTCATATTTTCTCTAATCTCTGAGAGGATACTTACCATTACAAATGCCAAGAGTTCTCTGTCATAAACCACTTGTTGAGTAAGCCCAAACTAATGTCATCTTTTGCAAAACATATTCTCTGATTTCCCCCAGTTAGTAATTAAGTTCACCTCTATAGCTCAAATAATTTTTCATCATTTGTTTTTTAATGAGGACCAGTGGCATCATGGGCAATATACTAACTTGCACATAAATTGAATTGAAGTGAGTCCGAGTTGCACAAAGTCATCATCTTCAGTCATCAAAGTCCAGTGGCAAAGCAAAACTTAGAAAAACTAGTGATGCTCCATTATGCTTTGGTAACCCTGGCATCTTAGATGTCTGACGAAGTTCTAAGCACCCCACAGTGACTGCTTTGGCCGTCTCTGTGATTGTTGAAACAAACTGTGCTCATCCACCCATTCCACTGGAGGAAGTGTTCACATGCTTGGGGTAGACAACCCCCAACACACTGACAGTTTGAGACTTATCAGTTACACTCAACCTAATGTAACCTATCTGCCAAATGTTTTTGTTTTTACTGGGATGTGGCCATTGCACATGGTACAGATTCTTGGAGTCCCAGGTGAGAGTTCAGTGAAATGTAGACAACAAAAGTTGTTGAGCAGCCCTGAAAAGAGCTTTGCAAGCACTCCCATCGGAGAAGGTAGCCCTGAGTCCCACCCCTTCCACTCCTCTCAAATAGTACTTTGCAACAGTACAGAGGGTAGAGAACTAAACTTGGAATCAAGAACACTAATTTTAAATCCTGCCACAAACACATTATCTATGTAGATATTGAGCAAATCACTTTCTCTTGGCCTGTTTCTTCATTTGCAAAATTTGTAAAATTGAATCTTTCTCATGGGGTTATTGTGAGAATCTTATGAGATAACCTCACATAAAATGCTTTGAAACTTTAACACACTACTTAAATGCTCTATGATATTATTATAGTGATCTTTTCATGCAAGCAGTAAATAATGGTATTTTTTCGTACATATTATGGTTATTTTTTTTTTACTTCTACTAAAGTTATCTACTGAAAACTAATTATGGTATGAAGGCAGAGTATAGAGGATTATGTCTTTTAAAGTTATATCCACGAAGTCCATGCTTTGACAGCCCTTACTAATATGTAAAGGTCCAGGGAAAAGTCTAATCAAGCACAGAAAAGCTCATCATCAGAATTTTGATTGCATTGTGAAAAAATTCATTAGTCCTGGCAAGACATGAAGAGTATTGAGACAAAAAGTATCACCCTCAATGGTGGGGAGTACATACACTGCTGAAAACTTGGATCCATGAAACACTGAATATTAGTTTTGTATGTCCAATCTTCCTATTTGACTTTAATTTCCATGAGCATTGTAGCCATACTCTATCTAAAATTCATATCTTCTTTAGCACAGTCTTCTGTACGCCACCTAACATTCAATATTTTTTTTTGAAGCAAACTGAATTGAAAATATTTTGGTTCCACAAGTAGGCATTTGCCTCCTCTTCAGTTGTTATTCCAACTACAAAAGTTGCTCTTCTTGTCCATCTTTTTGCCAACTAATCATAGATAGTCACAGAACCACAGAAACTTAGAATTGGGAAGGGGTCCTCCAGGCTAGCTAGTCTAATCCATACATAAAATCAAATCCCTTCTGGAACAAATAAGACAAGCATATTGTCCTTGAAGCCCTCCAATGAGTCTACCTCTTATTTTTTTAATTTAAATTTATTTTCAGTTTTCAACACTCACTTCCACAAAATTTTGGATTTCAAACTTTCTCCCCATCTCTCTCCTACCACCACCTCAGGACAGTATGTATTCTGATCACTATTTCCTACAATTTTTCCTCACTTCTACTTCCTATCCCATCCCCTTCCCTTCTATTTTTCTGTAGGGTAAGACAGATTTCTATACCCCATTTCTTATATATCTTATTTCTTAGTTGCATGTGAAAACAACCTCTAACCTTAATTTTTAAGGCTGTGAGTTCCATATTCTCTCCCTTCTCCCCTCCCCACCAGCCCTCATTGAGAAGGCAAGCTATTTGATAAAGTCATGCAAAACACCTCCATAATGATGATGTTGTAAAAGACTAACTATATTTTCCTCTATTCTGTTCCACCCACAATTTATTCAGATCACTCCTTTGACCTGTCCCTCTACCAAAGTATTTGTTTCCAATTGCCCCTTCCCCCAATCTGTCATCCCTTCTATTATCCCCCTCTCTTATCCCTTTCTCCCTTGTTTTCCTATAGGGTAAGATAAACTTCCACACCCAATTGAGTGTGCATATTATTCCCTCATGAAGCTCAATCTGATGAAGGATAGGCTCATTTATTTCCTCTAATCTTCCCTTTCTTCCCCTCCATGATGATTTGCTACATTCTGTCTCTCCCTTTCTCTTTCTCCTAGTACATTCCTCTCAATCCTTAATCTTCTTTTGAGATGTCATCCCTTAATATTCAGTTCACCCTGTGCCCTCTGTCTCTGTCTCTTTCTGTCTTTCTGCTTCTGTGTCACTGCCTGTATCTGTCTGTCTCTCTTTATATATATATATATATACATATATATATATATATATATATATATATATATATATATATATACACATATATAAATATATAATATATACACATATATAATATACATATACACATACTTATATATTTAATAATACATGCATACATATACATACACACATGTGTATATATGTATATGTGTATATATACAAGTTTACCTATCTAGATGTGTGTATGTATATATATATATATATACACATATATATATATATACATGTGTGTGTGTGTGTGTCTCATGAGGTACAAATATTTTCTTTCCATGTGGGAATGTAAGCAGTTCAATTTTAATAAGTCTGTTATAGTTTCTCTTTCCTATTTACCTTTTCATGTTTCTCTTGATTCTTGTATCTGAAAGTCAGATTTTCTATTCAGCTCTGGCCCTTTCAACAAGAATGCTTGAATGTCCTTTATTTCACTGAAGTTTCATTTTTTTTTTCCCCTGAAGTATTGTAATCAGTTTTGTGGAGTAGGTGATTCTTGGTTTTAATCCTATGTCCTTTGACTTCTGGAATAGCATATTCCAAGCCATCCAATCCCTCAGTGTAGACACTGCTAAGTCTTGTATTATCATGATTGTGTTTCCACAATACTTGAATTGTTTTTTTTCTGGCTGCTTATAATATTTTCTCCTTTACCTGGTAACTCTGGAATTTGACTACAATATTCCTAGGAGTTTTCCTTTTGGGATCTCTTTCAGGAGGCGATTGGTGGATTCTTTCTGGTTCTATTTTACCGTATGGTTCTAGAATGTCAGAGTAGTTTTCCTTGACGATTTCTTCAAAGATGAAGGTGAGGCTCTTTTTTTGATGATGGCTTTCAGGTAGTCCAATAATTTTTAAATTATCTCTCTTGGATCCATTTTCCACGTCAACTGTTTTTCCAATGAGATACTTCACGTTGTCTTTTATTTTTCATTATTTTGGTTTCGTTTTGTAATTCTTTTGATTTCTCATGACGTCATTAGTTTCCATGTAATTCAACAATTAATACTGCAATTCAGTACATTAAGGCCTGTTTCCACTTAGTCCATTCTGATGTGGTCCACACCAAAGCATGCTCTGGTCCCAGCCTGGTGGAATGGACACTTGCCATCTACCTTCCAGATTACCTTAGGCTTGAAATTTGCTTCAGTCTGTCATTGTTTGGCTTCTGCTGTTTTGGAGTTTGTTTAGAATCAGTTTTTACAGGTTTTTTAAGGGGTTGGGCAAGACCTGTAGTTGGTCTCTGCTTCTACTCCACCATCTTGGCTCTGCTCCCCAGGGAGTCTTCCTCTTGAAACAGCTTATTCTATTTAACTCTTCAGAAACTCCCCTCCCACCCCATCAAGACCTTGACATCAGTGGTTAAATTGTCCTATATAACTTCTGGTTACTTCTGCTAGTTTTGTCTTCCGGGGATCAAGCATGAAGATTAGTCTATTTGTATCTACCTCTTAGAATCTCTCTTCCTTTGATAATGAAAGACAAGCAACAATTTTTTCTGCACGAAGTCCTTTGTCATCCCTCAAAATGCTAGTACCTTTTTTCCAAACTTGCAGTTATTTATTATCTACTAACATTTATTATTTATTATGTTCATACTGCATTTGTTTATATTTAATATATATAGCTAAACATATATATATATATATATATTTATATCTGTGTTACATATATGTGTATTGGTATGTTGTCTCCCCACACCCCTTAGAATATAAACTCCTTGCCTGTAAGGATTTCATGAGATAATTTTGACCTGAACAAGATAATCCATTAAGAGAAAATGTAATGAAGGTAAAACAAGAGCAAAAGAAATGAGGTATGAAAGTTTTGAAACAAATGAAACAATTACCTCATTTCATTTTTGTCCTTATATCTCTCATATTGAATTATTAAATACTTTAACATTCACCATTTAACAAAAAGTTTAATTGTCATCTTTTTCAAGAAAAATTACCTAATGCCACTACCCCAAATAATAATTGCCTATCACATCTTCCACAGGACTTTACTTATGTCCCTTTTAAATAAACTTTTAATAATGATATTCTTCTATACTATTATTAATGGTATATAAATACTTATTGATTGGATGATTGATTAGACTTGCTCTAATCCCTCTTCCGTGGGACAGCCCTTCAAATATTTAACTACAGCAATCATGTCTCACTTGAGCTGTTTTTTGCTAAAGGTTAAACATCCTCATTTCCTTCATCTGATCCTCAGATGATAGGAATTCAAGACCCTTCTTACTCTCATTTGACATGTTTCTGCTTGTCACTGTCCTTACTAAAATGTGGTACTCATAACCAAACACAATACTTTCAATGTGATTTGACTAAAGTATATTAGAACTACAAACTCCGTAGTCCTGAACACGATGCCTCTTCAATCACAGCTCATTTACTGGGTTAGTTTTTTAAATGCTGATCCCACTTTTGACTCAGATTGAGATGACAGTTCACTAAAATCTATATCCTTTCTCCTCACCTTCACTCTCAAAATCATTGGTTTCCTTCAGGACTCAATTCAATCATCACTTTCTACATGATGCCTTTACTGGTCTCTCCGCACCCCTTTTCAACTACTAGTTACCTTTGTCCAAAACCTACATTTTAAAAATATATTATGCATAAACTTATATAGGTATATGCTGTCTCTCTTACTAGATACAAGCTCCTAGAAGATATAGTTTCATTTTTCCCTATTACCAGGACTTACCTCATTGTCCAACTGAAAATAGATATTTAATAAATGTTTGTTGAGTGATATTTTAATCATACCTCCTACCAATTGCTCCTGTTCTACCTTCATTATATTTAATCTCATTAGATTAAATTATTAGATTAGATTAGAACAAGGTTCTAGCTTGTCCAAATCTTTGTGAACCCTACTTTCTTCCCGTGTTAACTCATCAGCCCAGTTTTGTGTCATCTGCGGTGTCAGTCTATGGTTGTTGTCCTTCATTATTGAAGAGGACCAAAATGACATCACCATGAAAAAGTGAAGTTTCAGTGTGTCCAACTGTGACTGATCAGAACAATATGAACTTGGAATGCTCTATCACAGGCTGGGCACAGATAATCCATGGATACTCCAAATTTGCGCATCCTACATTCACTTTGTGCTGTCTCAATTCTGCTTTGCTCATAGAGCACAACACCTTTCCTGATGTGGGCATGCCAGTGTCTCCCATGCCACACAGTCAAATCCAAAGTTCTTGAGAGAGACTTTGAGAGTGTCCTTTTGTCAATTCTAACTACCATGTGATTGCCTGCCCTACTTGAGTTCTCCATAAAATATTTTTTTTTACAAGTGTACATTTTTCACTCAATCAATGTGGCCAGCCCATGAGAGCTGTCCTCTCTGAAGCATAGTTTGAATGTTTGACAGTTCAGTTTGAGCAAGGACTTCAGCATCTGGTACCTTATCCTGCCAGATGATACCTGTTGAGTTCTCTTGCAACAAGAGCAGTTCCTCTTTCAGGTCTACTGAATTTTGTGTTGTCTATAAGTGTGTGCACTTTCCATGTGCCAATGGTGAGTGGAATCACTTTTGCAAATGTTTTTGTACATTTTGTACTTTTTTTGTGTTTCTACTGCATAGTGGGATTGCCCACCTGCCACGGTAATCAGGCCAGAGTTGGGGAAGTAGACAATGTTTAGGGCACCTTTTCTAGGCTCCTTCCTCACATCAGGAGGTGAACAGTACAATCCTTAAAAGGCTGCTCCAACATCCATGGGGCTGCCGAGTCCCACTGTTGCTTCCAGTGAGAAATAACTCTATAGCCCTTGAATCACAATAGTAAAATGGTATGGTTAATGTCTTTTCATTAGTGAGTAATTTGGATTTAAGTGAGGCAGAGCAGCACTAAATTGTCATCCTCCCTCTCTCCTCCAGTCATCATAGTCCAGTGGCAGTACAGAGTCAAGATGACTGGTGGATGACCTTCATGTCTTCAGTGTCTAACCAAGCTCTAAACACTGCACATCACCTCCTTCAGCTGCCTTAATGGCCGTTGGAACAAGTTGTTCTCTTCTGCCCATTTCACCAGAGGAAGCCTTCACATGCTTCAGGTAGACACCCCTCTAACTAACCAAGGGGTTTAAGACCCCTTGGTTACTCTCAACCTGGTTTGGCCCATCTGCTGAAATAGTTTACCAGGTTGTGACCCCTGCTCATGGTGAAGCTTCTTGGAGCCACAGATGAAAGTTGGGTGAAATGAGTAAACATCAAAGGTGGAAAGAGGCCTGAAAAGCGCTTGGCAGCCACCACACCAAAGGTACTGATCCTCCCTGAACACATCCTTCATCCCAACTACACATCACTACTCAGCCCAGTTTTGTCATTTGTGGTGTCAGTCAATAAGTATTTATTAATTGTCTACTATATGCCAAGTACTGCCAACTGGGGATATAAAAATCAATAAAATACAATTCTTGCCCTCAAGGAGTTTTCCTAATAAGGATCTCCTAATCCAGTCTACAGATTTGATAAGTGTCATTTATGCCTTTTATTGAGAAAGAAGTATAAAACTGTATATGTAGGGGCAAATGTAGGTCCCTTGGTTATTTCAGTAAAAATTTCATTCCAAGTAAACATTAAACCACTCATGATTATGCCTGGAGTGGAGTCCACTAAACCAATCTCTAATCTATCTAATTTTACTATTATATAACCCATCTCTTTCCATTTTTCCATGAAAGATTTACTAAAATCTAGCTAAACTATCCTACAGCATTCCTATGATCTATACCAGAATCACAGAATTTTTGATTTAAAAGATACATCACTAGTTCACTTTATAAACAATCTCTACTGTAATACACTTCACATGACAAGTAGTCATCTGGCCTTTACTTGAAGATGAACAAAGAGGGGAAATCTAACACCTCTTGAATAATTCTCCTTAAGGATAGTTCCAAGTTTTATGAAATCAAGATGAAACTGACCTTTTTTGCCATTTCTACCCATTGTCTCTGGTTTTGCACTCTGTGGCTAAATATAATAAGTATAAGCTCTCATCCATTCACAACCCTTCAAATACTTGAAGACAATTATTATGTCCTCTCCAAGTCTTCCTTTTGTCTATGCGAAACATAACTATGTCACTTCAACAAAACATATTCCTTCAATCTATTTTCATCTGACATCAACTAAAGGCTCAAATTGGGATTAAATTTCATTCTAACTGTTCCTCTATGAACACTCTTACAGCTTATCAGTACCTCTCTTAAACCAGAAGTGAACCCAATAATCTAGAGGAAGACTGTCAGGGGCAAAGTATAGTGAAATTATGATCTTCCTATTCCTGGAAACTATGAGAATTTAGTAACTTTCAGAAAAGGCAATGACCTGTTCCTGATGGAATCACACTGATTCTTTGTGATCACCATTTCCTCTTGAAGACCTTCACTAATCATGGTGTGTCTTCCCCCCTCCATGACTGGTATATTATCCCTCATCATTTTTGTTCTTGAAATGCCTTGCTTCAAAGTACAACTCAAGTGCTAGCTCCGCCAGGAGACTTTTCTTAATTTCCCTAGTTGTTCTTCACCCCAATCACTTTGAATCCTGACTTATCTGTGAATATTTTTTATCCTATAGTAGAAGGTAAGATCATTAAAGGCAAGGACTGTTTAATTTCTATATTTGTATCCCCAACACCTACCATTGAATAAATACTAATTTGTTTATTAATGGTATTATATACTATATAATTTGTGTTATAACATACTATATGTTATGTGCAATTATGTGTGTGGTCTGTATGTAGTTAATTTCACGTTCTTTGCTCATTCAGATTTTAAGTTCCTTGAAGGTGTGTGTGTGTGTGTGTTTAAATCTCCAGAGTTTACTCTAATTTCTGGCATACAGTAAATGTTTAATAAAAAAATACTTAGTGATTGATGGATTTCACTGGCATCAGTGGAGGTTGTA
Source organism: Bettongia penicillata ogilbyi (assembly GCA_023548195.1). Classification (NCBI taxonomy): domain Eukaryota; kingdom Metazoa; phylum Chordata; class Mammalia; order Diprotodontia; family Potoroidae; genus Bettongia; species Bettongia penicillata. The sequence continues at coordinate 1,286,226 of JAJHZJ010000571.1, read as the reverse complement.
ACTGTATATCTTCGAAAAATATAAGGGTTTTTATTATCATTATGTAATAATGTAGTATGCCAATTAATGCCAATTAAGACTACACCTCATTTTCTTCTTTATTTACATCTTTATTTCCTCTAAACTAAAGCTACATCTGTTGAATTTACTTCTATATTTATTCTAAGCTAATGGGGCATCAGATAGAGTTATTTTTCCCCCTAAAGCCATATTATACCTTGGATATTTATTTAGGGGAAAGCTATGTTCAGTCTTCCTATCTATCAATTCTCACTTCTGGAAAGACACAGTACATTGGTAAGAATGAAAAGTTTGACATGGGCAGATTTCCTCCTCTCTTCAAAGATTCAATGCTAATGTGAACAATAGGAGGTTGGCCCATCGCTAATTGCTATTAGAGAAGAAACACTGATTATCACATGTGTGTGCGTGCACGCAAGAGACATAATAAATACAATCTTAAATATCACAAGGCATGTCACAGGAATGATTTGCAATTGTAAATCCATTAGCAGTGTACATGAATACTAAGACTGCTGGCATGCCAGGTTGTGGATTTGCCAAAGAAACTGACATGATTTTCTGAGAGAGGAGAAAATACCCCGTGGAAAATATCTTTCTTCATATGCAATTAGTTCTTTCTAAATTTAAATTACTTTTAATAATCTGCTGATCAGCAATATATCTTAAGTATGTATAAAATGACCCAAATGTTTATATTAAACATTTGCCATTAGGTGAAAATGTGCTTAATGAACTTTAAATTCCCCCAAATTGACTGTTGCAAACACATACACACACACGCACACACATATACACTGCTCAGTAGATCACACACAGCTGCTGTCCTTGCAAAACTGGAGGAAAAAACCCCATAGAGTCACAATACAGTGAGCATCCATCCATGAGCACAGGTGTGACTTCTTGTGGAGGCAAAAATTCATCCTAGCCACATCTACTTTGATACTCTCTTTTAGGCTTTCATTGGTCTCTGGAGTTGACTTAATTTCAATCTCATTCTGTCCTCTAAAACAGTATCATCAGAAATTCAGTGAGAGACAACATAGTGCAGATGGTACTGGACTAGGAATTCAAAGACCTGGGTTCTAGCCCTAGTTTTATTGCTGAAACAGTGTGTGTGTGTGTGTGTGTGTGTGTGTGTGTGTGTATATAAATATATATATAGGGGGCAAGTCTCCTTTCTAGCTTCAATATCCTACTTTGTAAAATATGGGTTTGGAGCTAGACAAACTGTAACATCTATTCCAACTGTAATATCCTGTTTTATCATTTTCTAAGGGCCCTTCCTTTTCTGACATTGTATTCGCTTCCTGCTCTGCTTTTCAATGAGTCTAAGATTCTAAAATCCCTCTCACTTCTACCATTCTATGGTCTCTGATTATAAGGCCCCTTCCTTCTAGCTCTGACATTTTCTGTTGTAGGTTTTATAATTCTGGGTAGCATAGAAAACAAAATATGGCTGCAGATTTTACAAAATTCCTTCTCCCCACCATAACCTGTATAAGTAAATTATTTGAATTTGACTCCTTTTCAATGACTTCATGTGGCTAACCACATCTCATTGAAATTTTAGTTACAATTTACCTAGGAAAATGTATCCCAGATACTTCAAACGGAGCTGCAAAATATGAAATCTTATGTGTACATTCTTTCTAAAGTCAGATGTAATGCATTAGAAATAGATATAATACTTTAGACTTTTTTTTTTGGTCAAATCATGTTTGATTTGGTTAATCTAGGTTGAACAGTAGTTTAACACTGGAAGCTCTTTTAAGTGAGATCATTCCTATATTAATGAGATCCAGTTTGATTCAAGTGAAGAAAAAAATGATTAAAAAAAATAAAATGTCCCCTTGCTGTTATTCAAATGAATGAAAAGAAAGAGGTGGTATTTTTGAAGCACCTTTTTTTAGCCTAATTGACTTGGATTTGGCTCATCTTGAGTAGGTTATGTTCTCGTATTGTAGCAGTCTTTCCACAGTAAAATCATTCCCCTCACTAATGAGCTCCATCCTGATATGACAGGAGGACAGTTTTAAAAACACCCACTGTTTTCTCCCCCATTCATTTAAATAGCAGCAAAAAGACACCTTTTTTCAAGTCGTTTTTATCTCTGGGATTGGGGCTGGAGCTCGTTAATGAAGAAATCATTTTACTCCAAAGACCTTTCAGAGATGAGCTATAACCTACATTAGGAAAAGCCAACCTCATGATAACTTTATAAAATATTGTGTGGCTTACATTCCAACTATCTCTAAGCTGCCTTCCAGGCTCAGGGCCTGAGTTCTAATGACAAAGGATAAATCGGTGTGGAATGGATGGCACAACACCTTTGGTGCCTATAAGGCTCTGTCTCCATGATGAACAAAAATCTATTGTTATGAAGTCATACTAGCTTTTTATTTGCATTTTACTCAAGCAAATAGAGCAGAAGAATTGGAAAGCCTAGCTGGCCACAATTACCTACAACACTGTCATTTACCTTGGAAAGATGGTACCTTGTGGCCTATACACAACTAGAATTAAATCTTAATCAATGGAGACTTCTCATCTCCAAGACTTTATGAATACTCTCTCCTCTGCCCCTGTCTCTGTCTCTGTCTCTCTCTCTCTCTGTCTCTCTCTGTGTCTCTGTCTCTCTCTCCCTCTCTCTTTCTCTCTTTTCTTCTCTCTCTCCCTCCCTCCTGCTTCCTCTCTACCCCTTTCTCCCCACCAAAAAAGAGAATATTTTCCAATCATCATTGTCATTAAGTTCATTGTTTCTGTCATCATCACCATTTTAACAAGGTGGAGATGGGAACAGTTGTACCACATATAGCATTTTACAGGGTGGTTGTACTAAAAGAGACTTCTAGAAATTAACAGACTCTTGAAAAGGTTTTAGTATTATTATGGAACCAAAATAGGCCCATTAAAGTAAAAGAACACTTTCTGGCCATGGTAGCTTTACACTTGATCCTCACAAGTAAACCAGAATGAGCCACAAAATGGCATGAGGTCTCAAACATCAAACTCAAGATCAAAGGATCTTCACATAAGCACAATTTCTTCTGTGCCCTGGCAATTATTTTGCTTTATTTTCATTGATGTTTTAATGAAAAGCCATAATAGTATCTGGATATCCCTGTCATACACCTTATTCACTTAACTTTACCCTAGATGACTGTAATCCCTCTTAAAAAAAACTACTCTCAATGAATGAAGATTTGGCTGATAGAGGAGATTCTAAAATATATTTCAAGGCAGTTTTCAAAATAGAATCAGAAAATGGGAACATTGGCAGCCTGAGAGCAGGGAATGTAAGTCTCCTTCCAAAGGAAACTTTGAAAGAAAAAAAGTACTAATCCAGTCATAAAAAATTAGTCACATTTCTTTATAGACACACCTGCCATTTTGTTTGTTCTCTGTTGCAAAAGGTAGCATATTATCAGTATGTAATATTGTCTTAGAATTATCTATCTGGAAGGAGACAGAATTATAGAAACAGAGACTTTGAGAGATAGAAGGGAACTTGGAGATCACATGGTTCAATCTTCCCCTTTACAAATGAAGAAACAAAGGAAAATAATTTACCCCAGGTCATATAGTGACTAAGTGACTAATGTGAAAATAGAATCTGTATCTCTCGACTAATTGCCCTTTTTAACTAATTGTGTTTAGACTTTGTATTCTAGACTTGATTATAGATTCTTCATGTATAGGATGAGCCATACTTCAGTGATTAAAAATGGTTCCTAGCTCAGTGTGAACTCGATGCATGCTTAAAAATTTGTTCATTGACGTAATGGAACTGGCTCACACTTATTCTTCAGTCAGTAGCTGGATGAGTTCATGTGGGTGAATCAGAGTGCTAAACTTAGGACGTCCCCCAGAAGTCATTCAAACCTTTCATTTTATAGAGGGGACAACTGAGCCTCAAGAAGACTAACTGGCAGTAAGGATTAGAGACAGAATTTGAATCTACAGGTCCTCTGACTCCAGAGTCAAAGTTTTTTCCACTGAACTACGTCTTCTCCTTAGTATTGGGGGTCTTCATCTTTGGATATTGATTGAACTAGATGATCTCTAGGTTTCCTTTTCATTGTGATGTTATATGATTGACTATTTGGTGAAGTTAATCAGAAAATCATAAGATTTTAAATGAGCTTGACTTTTAGAATTGATTTTCAAAATGCTTAAACTAAGGCTGCTATTTGGGGCCTTAATGAGCATGTTTGTCTTTCTGAAGCTTTCCTTCGACCTGGCTTAATCTTGTAGGTATTTCATCCTCTTCAGAAGCAAATGCCACCTGCATATTTCTCTCTTTCTCTCAAGATGTCACCAGTTCATATCATTGGGTAATAAAAATTCCACTTAATGCAGAAGTATTAAGTCAAGGAGCAAGTTGCTGCACTCATGACAAAGTGGCACACATCTGCAACATCTTCATTCATCAAGCACCTCTCTCCCTAAATCCAACAGGGATCTGTAACTATGAGGCCCTCCTGTTGTGACACTGCTGTGGACCTGCTAATTGGACTTTGGCAAAGTTGGTATCATCTAACAAGAGTAGGAAGTAGTTGGGGATTGTGTGTATGGGCGAGGGGGTGGGGAAAGAATGAGTAGAGAAAGAAAAAATGAAGAACAAGACAGGGAAATGAATGAGTTCTTGACTACTGGGAAGTTTACATATTCGTACTCAAGGGTAGGATGATACAGTATATGGGTGATGAGATCAAATGGAAGTTAAAGCATCATATTCCCACCCCCCAACAGTGGTTATGAAGTAGAGGGTCAAATCCATGTTCTACTTTACTGGAAACTTCAAATGCTCCAAATATAGTTTTAAAAAAATCTAAATTGTCATCATGGTCTAGTGAAAAGAAGATGAGATTTGGAATCAGAGCAGCAATTGCTGCTGTTTATTATCTGTGCAAGTCCTTTTTCCTCTCTGGGTCTTGGTTTCCTCAGGGGATTGAACCAATCTGTAAAAGACTATCTAGTTACCATATCATCTACTCTTTTCATACTTATTCTGATCAGTTATTAAGAAGCATTTATGAGGTGTCTACTGTGTGCCTGGCACTATTTTATGCACTAAGAATGCCAAGAAAGGCAAAAACAAAACTAAAAAATTTCTCTTAAGGAACTCACAGTTTAATAAGAAAAGCAGCATGCAACCAACTATGTGCAAACATGATTTATACAAAATAAATTGGAAATAGTTAACAGAAGAAAAGCACTAGAATGACTTGTGCTTGGGTTAATTACTTCCTATTTATCTTGTGTATTGCTTGCTTTGTATATATTTGTTTACTTCTTTTCTCCTCCATTAGATTATAAGTTCCTTGAAGGTAGGGAGTATTTCTTTTTGTCTGTTTTTGTATCTCCTGGAACTCAGCATAATAGGGACTTAATATTAGGGACTTAATAAGTACTGATTGATTGATATTTATACATACATACATACATATATATATATATATATATATATATATATATATATATATATATATAATTGTCATTCCATCTTGTCTGACTTTTCATGATTCATTGGACCATATTGTCAATATGGTTTTCTTGGCAAAGACACTGAAATGATTTGCCATTTACTCCTCCTGTGAATTAAGGCACACAGATGCTAAGTGACTTGCCCAAATTGACAGTTAGTAAGTGTCTAAGACCTAATTTGAATTCAGATCTTCTTGATTCCATGCAGTGCTCTCTCTCCACTGAATCATCTAGCTGCCCATATATGCACATGCATGCATGCATGTAGACAAACATATAGATATATACATATATGTATTGTAGGCATATACATTGTATGTACAAATATACACGTACATATGTGCATATATTAGAATGCTTTGTATATTTGTACATACAAGTATATGCATTTATCTATGTATAAATATGTGGTGTATATGTACACATAGACATATATACTGCTGCTTATTTCACAAAGACAAGATTCAACTTTATATCATGTATATCATCAAAAGCAAAGTTTATTTTCCCACATTTGTGATGGCAAGCAAAATAAGATCATTTGCTGTTTTTGTTTTAGTATAATCAAGTGCCTCTGATTGAAGCTTGCCTATATCAGTCAAGAATCTTTACTAGGAGTAAAGCATAGAAACAAGAACTTTTTAAACTAGAAACAGTATATGTATTTCTATTGTTAATTACTCTAATGTGATTAAAGATCTTCTCTACTCATTAATGGGGCTGCCCATTAAGGGAAATTTGATTAGGAAAGATTGTGGGAAGATTCAAGCCTTTTGTTAATGAGGCACTGGTTCTCAAGGGTTGTGATGCCCTCTAGCTCTAAAAAAGATATAAACATTCTGAGTTGAAGTTTTACTTTGGGGGCTTACTGACTGGAAGTGATTTTTTTCGCCAGATGAGGACTCTGGGAAGCTGCTAAAGGAGTCCCATGGCTTTGAAAATCCATTATGTTGGTGCTTCTCTCTCTGGTAACTAAGGACAGACAGTTGGATCTGTCTGTTGAATTCAGGCAGAGGAAGCTATGTCTGTTGATCTTTGATTTATCTATCTTTTCTTTGAAGTTCAGAGTGCTGACTCATCTGAAGTAGGCAAATGATATATGTGCTTGATTAAAGTGATTGTTAACCCCTTGAAAGCTGTTTTCCTTTTATGAAGGCAGATTTAAGAATCTGTGATAAAGGGCCCCCTGTATGTGTTGGGATGCTTATTAATACCACATTCAGATTAGGGAATTCAAACAGAATAAATATTGTCTTATTCAGATTAAGAAAAGCAGATTTAATTTTTATCCAGTCAGTCTATGATTTGACTTGTGTTTAGCTATTCCTCAGTTTCTGGTATTAATAATAATATCTTATTTTTTCCATGGAATTGCATATTTGGACATACATCAAAAAGTATTATTTTCATTCACAGTTGAGGGAAATAGATGAAGAGGAGTGAAGTGACTTGTCAATGACAAAATGCATGTGGTTATTTCTAATTTTGCTTTAAATATGGATCAGCAATAATGAGAGGCCTTGAACCTTTTTCTTAAAAGAAGGAAGTAGTCACTGATGCAAAAGTAATGCTAGAATGCAGGAGATTTTTGAAGATCAGCTTCTGTATCATTATTTTTTGCCAATTACTTTAAAGATATCTCACCTAAAAACATCAATAGTTTGAAATACATCTTTCCTTCAGCTGCAGATTTATATTTGAAAGAATCCAGATGTTTGATTTAATTTTCTTTACTTCCAATTGGCTATTTCAGTTATACAATATATTTCAAACTAAGATGACCACTGTTTGAATTAAAAATCTATTAGAAATAATAAACAAACACTGTCAACTGTTTGAAGTAAAACATGCTTTTTCATCTCCAATAAATAAACAATTACTAATCACTGTTTCTAACAATATCATAAAGACATGATACGCAATTTTCTCCCTTTGAATGAAATATAACAATTATTAACAAATTCTAACCAGAAGTAACCTTCCTGCAAAATGTATAGAAATTGATAAATGGTATCATTTGTGTATTGAGAAATGAAAAGAAGCATTATATCATAGGCAGTGTAGGGCAGTGAAAACAGAATTGAGTGACAGAAGATCAAATTCCTTTACCCTGTCAGGTCATCATTTTTCCTATCTGAAAATTTAAGGAATTGCCCAAGATGATCCTTAAACCTTTTTCTACCTCTATGTTCTAAGAGTCCCTGCCACTCTACTACTTTTCGGGGTAAGTATACTAAGGCTCTTTCTAGCTCTCATGTTGAGCTCTATGATTCTCTATAGAATGTAAAGAAAAAGAAAATATTCTAAAACAAAATATTCTAGATCCTGTAGTAAATTAGAACCCCAAATGTTAAAGTGAAAAGGGTCCTTGAGGTTGAGTAACCCAAAGGGCACCATTAATAAAGAAGACCCCTTACAAGGTTCCTGACAAGTGGTCATCCAGCCCCTCACTCTTCATTTCATAACTTCTAGTATAGGGAAACCTACTACCTCTCAAAGTAACCCATTTTTGCAGTTTTATTTCTTAGGAAATTCTTCCTTACACCAAACCTAAGTCTACTTCTCTGGAACTTGCACTAATTATTTCTACTTTTGTTCTCTCAGGATCAGCAAATCTAATGATTCTTCCCAATGATGACACATCAAATATTTGAAGCTAGCAGTCATAATCTCTCCCTGAAATCTTTTGTTTTCTTCAAACTGACCTTTCCCAGTTCCTTCAGTCAATTTTGTCATGAGAGGGTTTATAGTCCCCACTCTTTTTCTGATCCCTCCTCTTTAGAGAGATCCACTGTGATTTGTCAATGTTCCTTCTAAAATATAAGTATAACCTGAAAAAAGCAGTTAACAGCTGAACTATCAGCACCCTCCCTCATTTTGAACCCTGTGCCTTTTAAAGCAGGCTAATATCTTATTAACTTTTGGGTCACCAAATCACACTGTTGATTACTATTCATTTTTCAATCAACCAAAGCCACAGATCTTTTTGACAGACATGATTGTCTAAATGCGTCTGTCCATTCTGCACTGATGTAGTTGACTTTCTTTTTAATCTCAAGTAGCAGACTATACATTTTTCCCTGTTAAATTTTATCTTATGAGATTTGGCCCCTTGTTCTAGCTGTTGAAATCTTTTTGGACCCTGACTTAATCTCTCAACATATTAGCCGTCCTTCCCAGCTTTGTGTCAATGTATGCAATTAGATAGTCCCTGCTTTCTTTCACGTCATTTAAATAATGTATCGAAAAGCAAAAATGCATGGATAAATCCCTGAAGGACTCCACTAGTGATTGTTCTTTAAGTTGACATAAAACACACCTCTTCTTTGGGTTATGGTTATAGAAGCAGTTCTGAAGCCACTTGACTAGAATATCATCCAGGCCAGATGTCCCCATCTTGTCTAAAATGATAGTCTGAAACACTTTATCAAAAGCCTGCATAAATTCAGATATACCATGCACAACATATGATCCATCAGTTTAATTTCCCTTTCCCCACCCTCCACCCCCAAAATGAGGTTGGGCTGACAAGAGCTGTTTTTGATGAAACTATATTGTCTCTTATTAATTGCTGCTTTCCTTTCTAAGTGATCATAAATCATTGTTTTACTTTCTTATCTATGTTCAAGGTAATACCCTTTCATTTACCCTGTTTCAACACCTCAAAGACATCCTTGACTCTTCCCTTGACCCTTATCTTTCCTAAACCCCATATCCATTTAGTCACTAAGTCCTATTGATTCTACTTTCACATCTGACACACTTCTCCCCTTTTTTTCTACTCCATATCACTCCCTTCCTAACTCATGCATTTATTATTATCTCTGCCTCAGCTTTTTAGAATAACATTCTAATGGGGGTATTTACATACACATGCATGCATGTATGTAAAAATATGCCTGTATGCAGATATACATGCTCAAATATCAGCACACCCACATATTTATGTATATATACATATATGAATGTGTGCATATATGCACCCATATATGTATGCATGTGCATATATACATATATAGATGTAAATATATTGAGATCAGTTTCCTTATTCTGGTTTTCAAGATTTGTCAAATTCTTTTCTAGCTTTATCTCTCCATACCTGAAACCTATTCTACTGCCAAGTTTACCTATTTACTAGAAACTCTTTTATATCTTGGTACCCCATTCCCCTCAGAACCTAGTATAGAAATTCATGTGTGTGTGTGTGCGTGCGTGCGTGTGTGATGCATGTGTATATACATATATGTATACATACCCCAAATATATACATATATGTGCATGTGTATGTGTACCAAATTATCTCTGCATATATATGTATGTATGAATGTACATATATGTATGTATACATACAAATATGTGCGTATGTATACACACATCTGTAAATATATGGTATTTTGAAATGTTAGTAATTGAACAATAACCACAATATCAATAAAAATGTGTCTATAATATTTAATGTGCTAAAAAAAATTTTTCTCCTAATAACTCCCTGAAATAAGTAATATGAGTACTATCATCCTCATTTTACAGTGAAAGAAACTAATGCTTTTAATACTGGATTGATTATTAGAGCAATCCCTGTACTCCACCACTTCATAGTTGAAAAGAGGCAATGTTAGGGAGGCAGAAGAATTGAATGGAAAGAGACCTGGATTTCTACTCAGGAGACTTGGGTTCATATATCATCTCTGCTACTTATTACCTAAATGACCTTGAGCAAGTCATTCTACTTCCCAGGGCCTTGCTGCAAAATTAGGAAGTTGGATTGAATGAGTTCTACTGTCTTTTTCAGTCCTATATCTGTGATCCTATGAAAAAAATTGCAGATACCCAGACAGCTGTGCAAACATTGAACTGATAAATTCATGATTTTCAAAATAGGCTGCCTGTTGAACATGAATATTCACAACTTGTTACCCTCTTCCTGTGGTATACTTAGAGTCAAAGAACAGAATCTCAGAATTTTAATGCAGGGTGGGCCCTTGGAATAATGAAAGACAGAATGTCAGGGCAGGAAGGAACTTTAGAATCACAGAATCTGGAGTATCAGACAGGGAAGATACACAGAATATCTGGTATTCTAATTTCCTATTAACTATTGTACATGTGTTTGATTGGAAGTCATTCTGCCACTCCTGAAGATTTGAAAAAATATGCAAGGGGACAGAATTTAGGAGATGGCTAGAAATAGAGGTCTCCATTTAGGAGCACTTGATCGATTCCCTGTATCTGTATGCCATGCACAAGAAACTATACAACCACAGTATTCTAAGTCTTTATGCCTGTGATTGTGAGGAATTATCAGAACTGAGGGGGCCAAGCCAGGTACCATGTGGCACCATGCATTGTGTATTGAATGTTATTTAAATTTTTCATAGCTTGAGCAATATTCCATTTCATTCCCTGGTCAGATTGTTGACCTGATCAGCAGGTCAAACCACTTAGTATCTTTCTGCAAACTAGAGACAAGGCAGTCAAGGGACAATCTAAGTATTTGTAGGCTGAACGTGTCTGGATGCCACTGAGAATAAAGGTTTTCACATGATTGTGCCAGAAAGAAACTGAGAAGACCACTGGGTTGATGAGGTAGATACAGGACTAGTGCTGAGCAATGCAGATACTGTACTGCAATCCCTCACTGGATAATTAATACAGTGACACACCGACTTCCTGGATATTTACAAAAGGCAGCACTTGAGCCAAATAAACAAATACCAACTTCTTGCCTGGTAAATGTCACGTGTGAATAAAGCTTGTTTTTAGCAGCAACAGCAGCAACAACTGCTTGACTATTGTCGTTGAAGGCAATAGCAGTTCCCCCTAATGATATAATTAAAAGGTCTATCTTAGTCAACTAGCCAACCCAACTAAGTTTTTTTCCGAGAGATAAGTGGCAGAAGTTATTCCCAAATGTGTGTGTGCGTGTGTGTTTCGACTACTGTATGTAGAAAATGTCTGCAAGAAGATGCCTAAACTGTCGATCATCACCAGGCCAGCCATCGGGGGTTTTAATTGGCTATTCTCTTAATGCTGCCTCCTCTCATGCTGATTGATAACCCAGTCAGACAATTGCAGTGGGTGCAGAAGGATAATGGATGGATCTATGTTCACTAAATATTCCCTGCTAATTATATGCAAGAAGAAAGACCTAGACGTCTGTCTGAGGAGGTAGTGAGTGAAGTATGGCCCTAGAAATTCCTGATAGCCCCAAATATACAGATGCTTGCTAAATGTCTCCTTGGTTGTTGTTCAGTAACTTAGTCATGTCTTGTTTCTTCATGGCTTTGTGGATCATAGCACACCAATACTGTCCATGAGGTTTTCTTGGCAGAGATACTGGAGAGGTTTGCCATTTCCTTCTTCAGTTCATTAAGGCCAAGAGGTGAAGTGACTTCCCCAGGGTCACACAGCTAGTGAGTGTCTGAGGCCAGATTTGAATTCAGGTCTTTTGAACTCTACCACTGCGCAACCTCACTGCCTCAATATCCCTATTACCACCTTATTAATGATTACCCTATCACTGCCAGCATCAGCTTAAGCAAACCGCAAATACCTCAGCGTAGCTGAAAGTAACATACAAATGAATGCTGGCAATTTTCACTACATATAACCAGGTTTTTTTTAAGATGATCAAGAAAGAGACAAGCTGTCTTCCATCTCCAATGAGGACTGGAATAGGTTTAAATTATATTTTGGGACCAAGTGACTAGACATAGTAGACGTAATAGAACCTTTTCTGTCTGTGAAACGTTGAGATTCCAAGGGAATTTCTGGAGATAAATGATCATTTTTTTTCCTTCAGCAGAAGCAGAGGTTCAGGTGGTTTCTATTGTCCCCTTCTCAACCAGCTGATTCTCACATATAAGGATGGAAAATAAATTTTTCTGGCTGTGCAGAAATTCTGTACCCAAACTGACTAAATTCATATGATTTGTCACTTGATACAGTTATGAGGATCTAAATGTTTTACTTCACTTTGGTAAAAGCTGTGTTTGAAAACTGGTCCCAAAGTCATGAGGCAAGTGAGCTATATACTTGTCAAGCAACAAAGCTTGTTAAAATCAATGTCCTCATAGGAACTCATGATCAGTACTGCTGTTTGTACCAGGAACTACCTTTGCTACAAGATTTTTATGTTTCACAGATGATTAACTAAATATATTGATTTAAGAAAGATGCTGAATACTTGGAATAAGACTGATTAAACATTTATTGAGTACTTACTATATGCCAGGCACTATGCTAAGTACTTTGCAAATATGCTTTTTTAAATAAAATTCGAATTTTTTTTGTTACATCTCTAATAAACAGAATATTTTGGAAACAAAACTAATCTAGATTCTTAACCCATATATGAAGAAACCATTTCATACATCAGCTTTGCCATAATTAACATCATCATAGTATTTTAATGTTTATAAAGATAACTTTTATTAAAATAATACTGAGTTAGTTAATGAAGCATTAGCCCCATTTTACAGATGGGGAAAATGAATCAAAGATAATTTAGGAGACTTTCACAGGGTCACACAGCCAATAAATGTCAGGGTCAGAAGTCAAACTTAGGTGTCTTCTTCTGCATTTCATGATCATCCATGTGAGAAATCAAGGTTCTAGAAAGTTTCTAGAAAGGAAGACAGAGTATACTTTCTTCAAGGCATCTAGAAACTATACTCTGCTTCAAGGCTACAAGAGGAGCTGTCCAATAAGAATAATTACATTATTATTTTAAACATGTGTAGAAAATAAAAAGTGGGTAGGTATCTGAGGATAAATGCAAAACAGAAGATGTACTGTCTTGTAAGAATTATATAAGGATTTTGAAAACTCAGAAACATTCTGGGGTTATTGCTGTTAATAAATGCTAAGGACATCAAAAGGATATTTTTTGTTTGTTTTTTATCTATATTGGGGAAAAGATGAGGATTAAAGCAAAGGATGGCACCATGATAACAGATAATTATACAAAGGTTGAACTACTCAGTTCTTATCCTTCTCCATTTTTCTCATCTAAGGAGAATGATATTTGCCCTGGCAAAAATAAGGCAGAAACATTAGTTGAAAATGAAAATGAATCAAGAGGTGAATGACCGTCATGAATTCAATGCCCCAGGTCAAGGTAACTTGTATACTAGAATACCAAAATAGTTTCACTAGTTTGGAAGAAAAATTATTGCATTTATTATTTTAATTACTTTTAAATTAGCAATCATTTATTTTTTTCTTCCTACTGCTAATACTCTTGCCACAAATATGCATAATCAAGCAAAACAAAATTTCCTATTGACCATGTCCAAAACTGAGTCTCTTTCTGCATATCTTAATCCATCTTAAAATATATAGCTACAATGACTAGATTATTTGGAGATCCATAATTGGTCCTCTGGAATTATTACTATCTTTATGTTGATCAAAAATTTTTGAAAGAACACTAGATTTCAAGTTCAGTGTTCAAAAGAGAGAGGGGTTTTCAAATACGAGGTCTCATTCCTACCTTTGTGACCTATGGAAGGACATTTCACTTCTTTAGATCTCAAGTTCTCCTTTACTTTGCAAGGTTTCAACTAGATGGTCTCTATGATCCCTTCTCTCTCTCCATCAATATGTTTTATGATTGAGTAGCTATGTTTGCTGATCTACAACAGGTTATTAAAAAAATTACAGAGAAATGAAGAACTGCTACAGGATTGGTTTTCAAGATATGTGAGTGGAGTAGTCTACAAATTGTACACTGGTGAGCTTTACTTCTATTCCTGGTAAAATTCTAGATCACATTAGTAAAGGGCTGATTTATGAACATTTACAAAGAGGAAATATGACAACCAAAAGCCAGTATGACTTAATCAAGAAAATGATATGTTAACCCTTTCCATAATAGCAAAGAAATAGAAACAAATTATGAGCCCATCAACATGGGGAAGGACTAAACACACTGTAATACATGAATGTAACCTAATATCATTGTATTATAAAAATGTTGACAGAGAATCATGGGAAGACTTATGTGAACTGATATAAACTGAATTAAGCAGATACATGAAAACATTAAATAAAATGAGTACAGCAATATAAATAAAAAGAATGAAAATAAAAAAACAATAAAATTAAATTATGTTAAAGTATAATGACCAAGTTTGATCTGAAAGAAACTATGGAAAGGCATTTCCCCATGCTGCTTTGTAGAGACAGAGAACTGTGAGTGTGGGGAATTGCATATAATGTCAGACTTAAAATTTTCTGAACTTTCAAAATTCTTTATGGTAAGTGATTGTTCTTTGGAAGAGAAATATAGGAGGGAGGAATATATTGGGGGAAAGTAAGTAATATGAAAACAGAAAATATCAAGAGATATATTTTTTAAAAGGTAATATCATATTAAATTGTTTTTTTTTTGTAATGTAATTGGACTAGTTAATTAGGGGAATGATATATACCTAATTTACCTGGATTCCAGCCATTTGAAATGTTTCAGCCTCTCCTTATAAATAAAATAGATATATGAAGATAGTCCTGGTAGGTGATAGATTCAAAGCTTGTTTCCTCACTGGACCCAAAGAATAATTAATGGGTTGATGTAACCTTTAATTATCTAGTAGATAGTCTTTGGGATACATCCTTTGCCTTGTGCAGTTAATCATTTTTCTCAGTGACGTGGATAAAGGCATAGATAATATGTCTATCAAATTAGTTCAAACAATGCTGGGCAGAATAAATGATCTGAGTGAATTTTATAAGAAGAAAATTAGTAAAAATAAATAAATATGTGTTTGAATAAAAAATGTACAAATTCTAGATGTTGAAAGTATGGATAGATTATAGTTCCTGTAAAAAAAGGTATCTAAGTTTTTCATTGGACTACAGACTCAATAATATGACATATTATTGCACTAACCTGAAAGACTTGGATTCAAGTACTTCCTCTGATACGTACTGACATTGTGGACCTGGGTTATTCACTTAATCTTTCACTATTTAAATGATTTTTTAAGACTCTAATTTGTAGTGAATATTCCCAACCACAGAGGTAAGTGAAGTTGACTTTACTGGAAATTCTCTATAACAGGTAAATCACAATTCCAGTCCTTATCACTAACCTCTGTTTTACAACTCAATTTCAGTCAAAAGTGTAAAAATTCAATCAAAAAAAGCTATTGCTAGCCTTGACAACTTAAAAAAAGAAAATAAATTTTAAAATAGTATTTTGAATGAATGAGATCATAGTTTCATTGTATCCTACTCTTCCTAGAAAACATCTAGAGCATGTTCTTCAATTCTGGATTTCTTATTTAAAAATGTTGATGAATTAGACTACATCTAGCTTTCCAAAGTGGTAAGAAAATTGAACACTATTTTATGGGAATATCAGTTGAAGTTATTGAGGGACATGGGGAAATAATGGGGAAATTAGATCATTGTCTTCAAGAACTCTCATTTCTTTTAGGAAGAAAATTAGATATATTAGATTTCAAAGGACAAAACTAGGGATAATGGATGGAAGTTCTAGAGATGCTACTTCTGGTTGATGATGAAAAGAAAAACAACCTCCAAATTAAAGCTATCCAGTTGTGTAATGGGATGCCTAGGGAAGCTGTGGTTTTTACTTTGCTAGGAATCTTGAAGCAGATGCTAGAGATACTGCCATGTCACATGACAGGTAGTTATAGTGTGAATTTTTGGCCTTGTATGGTATAAATTAGATGGCTTTTGAGATCTCTTCCAATTCTATGATTGTGTACATTTAGTACATTCTATGATCTAACACAATTCAATGCTTTAAATAGATACATATTACTATATAACTACTATTTTCAATTTACTGTGCAAAGAACTGTGAGTAATAGAAAGCTAAATAAGATAAAACATCTGTGGCCCTATAACCTAACAAGAGAATTAAGGTACGTATATAAAAGAAAAAAAGTATAATAATATTAAGTTTATTTCAATGTTTATAATTTATAATATACTTTTATCAGAATGAATCTCTGAAGTTGATACAATCTAATTTTTTTCTATATGAAGTGACTTACCTACACTGAGGTGGTAGGTAAAGGATCTCAGACTAGAATTCATACATCCTAACTTTATATCTACTATTCGTTCCCCTACAATTCTCTGTCTTTCCATGTAAATCACACAAAATAGAGCATCATAACTATAAAACAAAAATTTGGGATGTTATAGTGTGTGAAGAGCAGTAGAATTGGAGCCAGAAAACCTAAACTGGTGTCTCTTTTCTGTCACTAGCACTGTAACCTTAAGCCCCTCCTCTGTGTCTTTACTCTCTCATCTTAAAATGAAGGAGTCAGATCTCATAACTTCTTTCCATTCACCCCCTCCATACACAAATAAATAATTTTAATATTCTGTGGTTCTGCCTAAGGTTGGAAAGTTATTTGTATCATACCACAAAGAGAAAAACTGATAATGAACCTAAACCTTCCAACAGTCTTAAATGGTGTGAGATTTTTCCCTCTCGTTTCTTAACATTTAATTATTAATCAAATCTAAATTTACTCTGGTTACCTCTTAAGGAAACATTGCAGGTTTTATATCAGAAAAATATCTCTGGCATGTAGGGCTTCTCTAAGTCTGCATAAAATGATGGATGGGTGAATTGGTTAAATTGATGAGAAGTTCACTGAATGAATTGAAATAGCTACTTGAAATGGATTTTGGAAATTTGCTTCCTTCCATGAGATTCCCAAAGGAGATGAAAACACCTATAGCTAAAAAGGCACATTTACAAGGGTATTCCACTGTCAGTCCCTGAAAATTGACTCTTTTCTGGTGTCTTCTCTAACCATGGTCTAAACAGCTGTCAAAGATTCTGACTCACTTGTTAGGCAGTAATAAAATGGGTCCACTGAGCTCCCACAACAGATATTGACCACAGTTGAATACAGGTGGAGAGAAGATTCACATATGCTAGCTCTGAACCCACAACCCATAAATTTCCTGTAAAAAGAACTCCCCACAAATTCTGGAGCAGTGGAAGCTGCGTAGCAACAGAGTGGAGGAGATTTCCATTCCAGAGAGCCCTGAAAAACCGGCACCAAAAGTCCGTCATGCATAGGTTCTCAGGTGGGGGCAGGGCCGCCTCCCAGGCTCAGTTCCCTCAGGGGGTTTATGCAGAGACCTTCAGTAATGGATCTGAGGTCCTGTTTGCTCCAGGAGTTCCTGGCCACTGCTGCCTCTGCCGCTGTCTCCTGAGGGGGCTGCCGGAGGTTCCATCCCTGAAGCCTGCTCGGATCTGCTCCTCTTGGGCCACGTGGCCAGGGCAGGGCAGGGCAGGGCTCCACTGTCCGGTGAGCAACAGACCTTTGGTGTGGGTTTTTCAGGGCTCTCTGGAATGGAAATCTCCTCCACTCCATTGCTACTCTGCCATCTTGGCTCCTCCCCCTCAAGACAAATTGTTTAGAGGAAATCATTGGAATTTTGAACCTGGAGTAGCTCCATACAATATACAAATCTTAATCCCCACGGGCATCTGAGCCACAGAAGTATATCTGTAAAACTTGCCTCCACAGAGTGTTTTCAAACACTTTTCTTAGGCAAGAAAAAATTCAAAGATGTTTCATTTCACTAGATAATCATGTCTCCTTTGAAACTATAGTAATGTCACATTCCAGCATCTCCTGTAATGCCACAATTTATGTAGTAAGGTCATTATTTTAAAAAAAGAGGTAAAAAATATTTTCAAACTGTACATTTATTAGTTTAGAATTATATTAAACAGCTGGGAGGCACAGCGGATAGAATGTTGAACATGAATCAGGGAGACATCTTCCTAAATTCATATCTGTTTTTAGACACCAACTGCAGGAACCTGGGCAAGTCACTTATCACTGTTGGCCTCAATTTTTTCATCTATAATATGAGCTGGGGAAAGAAATGGTAAACTACTCCAGTGTCCACTCCAAATGGGGTCACAAAAGAGTTAGATTTGACTAAGGTGACTGAGAGAAAATTTTTATATAAAAATATATACATTTTACATAAATTGTACTTTAATAAAGAAAAATAAATTTATAATTTTGTATTTATTTAAATTTACTTAAATTTAAACACAATTTAAAAATAAATAAAAGCAACACTTCTACATTTTATATGAAATAGGTATATTAAATATGTAATTATTAGGTATTATTAATTATAATTATAATTAATTAAATTAAATTATAATTTAAATTAAATTATAATTAATTAAAATATATAATTATTAATACCTATTAATAATAGGTATATTAAATATATAAATAGTATGTTTATATTATAGCATATTGTCTATTTAAAACAATTTCAACATACATAGGCTTATTATGACATCATAAAAGTAAATAAACAAAAGAATCCATTCTGCCAAACGATTTCTGAGAGATGAAAGAATCAAGATACTTATTACGAAAGTTTTATCTGTTTTATCTCTCAGAATTCAGCAATGGATATGCAAGGACTCAATGTGAACCAATGATAGAAACATCAGAGTCTCTGTGAAATAGAGAGCTAGTCTTAAAGTTAGCAAGGACTGGGTTCAAACTCTGTCTCTAACATATACTACCCTGAAAGATTCATTTAATGTCTCTATTCCCCAGGGAACTCTCTAGGTTTCTACATACAAATCACTAATCAATACAGATGGAGAGAATTTTCATACTGAGAGTTTCAAGCAATATTGAAATGGTAGGTCTATTTTGGGGAATATATGGAAGCAACACATGAGACATTAACTCTTTTGATCACAAAAGTATGAATAATCTTCTTTAAAATCTAACTCAAGTCTCCCTTTGTGGTATGGATGTAAACATAGGTTTTAACCATAAATCTGACACATTCTACCAACTTGGAAATGCTTCAAGTGTTGGCCCAGTGAACACCTTTTTCTTGTTGAAGGATAAACCTGAATTGAATGAGGCTTAATAGTAGGTTGGCTACAGAATAATGAATATTTTAATCACAGAAATTATCAACAATGTAATAGTAGGGATAGGATTACAATTTTCTAAAAGAAGCAGGAGAAACCAGAATCTCTAGAAAGAGCAAAAAAAAAAAAATAGTATTGAAAGATTGGTCAGTAGTTACCTCAGATATAAAAGTGTGTCCCTGGTTCTGCCTGTGGGAGTCTGAGCAGGAAGAACCATGGTGGTTTGACTCCTATCCCCACAGTGCACACGGATCTTGGCGTCTTGGTTGCTGGGGCAATGGTTGAATTGAATGTAGTAAAGCCCAAAACCAAACAGGCAAGGACATCCTAAACTCAATGAAAATGTTAAAAATGCCATACTTATTAAAGGAGGAAATGCAAATGCAACAATTACTCAAGTACTCAAAGATATGTAGGCTTTGAAGAAATCTTATAGTGTTTTATATTTAAAAAATCGTTACTAGACTTTTTGAGGATCAGACATCACTGGAAATTTTTCGAAGAAGTCAGATTTCTCCTTATTCATGTTTGGATCTCATAATAAGAAGTGACCAAATAATCTCATAGTAGGTGGCATATATGATTATCATATCTTGGATATGATTGAATTAGGTATTGAGAAGTTTGTCTCAGTTAAAGACATTAATAACAGCAAGTGCCCTGAGGTAACGAAGTCCATGTTGATATTTGCTAATGATGCTTTTGATGTGAATGAAGACCATAGGAAATTCAAAAGTCTTCTTATTGGTTTCTTCAGAGGCCCTACACTACCAAATATTGGTCTCACTAGATTACAGTACATTTTTCATTTCACTGTGCTGGATGGAAAGATTTACTTTAGGACTTATAAATTATTATTGAAGAAATCTGGTTGCAGAATTATAAATTATTATTGAAGAAATCTGGTTGCAGAACACGACAAATTGAGTTAGGAGAAATGGGACCATCACTGGATCTGGTCATAAGGAAAGCCTGTTTGGTGTCAGATGAGCTTTATAAATTATCCATGAAATTGCCTAAAGCCCTGAAGCAAAAGAAGAAGAAAAATATCTCCCATTATACTTTTGGTACAACGTATGGAAGAATTCACATGAAGAAACAAGATCTGAGTAAATTGCAAACAAGGAAAATGAAGGGGTTGAAGAAAAGACCTGCAGAAAAGTTAACAGATAATCAAGAAAATAAATCTAAGAAAATTAAGAGGAGAGAAACTGATTAAATTTAGTCTACAGTTGGCTGGTATTATATTTTACAGGAAAGAATTGTTAGATGTAAACAGTACTATAAAATCTATTACTTGGATCTATAAGGTGTGGGCTTTTTTGTTGTTTTTAAGAAGTAAATGTATAATTTATGTTGACATATTGTAAACTTGAGGCAAAAACTACACTATTTTATTTTTGTATCTTGAGTGCCTACATAGTATCTTGTAAATAGTAAGGCACTTAATATTTGCTAACTAAAATTTTGTTATGATTATTCTTATAACTGTTGATATGGAAAGAGCATGAAGATATAAGAGTTTATAATAAATACAGTTTACTTTCTTTTTTGGAAAAAAAACAAAATAACATGAAAATATGTCCCTCAATAACATTAAAAAAAAATAAAACCTTGCTAACTTTATATTTAGGTCTCATTTTCTTCCCCATAGGTATTTTAGACAAATAGTATGTCAGCAGGATTCACTGGCTATTTTAGGAGGAGTCAATTCCCATTCGGGTTTAGGGTATAGAGTGGATGATCTTTAAGGTCATTTCCAATCCTACACCACACAAATTACATGGGTGTGTGTGTGCATGTGTATATGTGTGTGTATAATTTTGAACTTAGCAAATGCAAAACAAGTTTTTCTATGTACAAAGTAGAGTTTTTAAAGATGATTGTAAGTAAAGTTGCAACATTGTATTACATCCAATTTGCTCTTCTTTAAAGTATGTATTGAATTCATCATGTTATTTTCAAAACTGACCTACTTGTCTGTGTTTCCTACTGACCAAACTTCTATCTTCTTCAGTGCATTCTGAAAAAAAAAATTCTTCAGTGACCCTCCTTATTTGTTTTTTTCATTTTGGTAGTCACTAATATTGGTAGACATCTTTTCCCATCTGCCCCCACCGAAAGAAAAGTTCAGCCTTTACATCAAATATTAATAGCTAAGCAAAATTAATTTGTCCATTGGTTATATTTTTTAAATGTATATTTCATTCTATACCTTGAGTTCATCTCCTTTCTGTCACTAAGGGAATAGTCTATTTAATCACTCATTTTCTGCATAATGATTTGTTATTATACTAAACAGAGCTCAAAAGTCTTAGGTTTTTTTTTTTACATTATTGTTATTTGAATAAATTATTTCTAGGTTCTCCTTGCTTTATTCTATGTCAGTTTATTTCTAATCTCCCTAGGTTTCTCTGAAACTTTCTCTTTCATCATTCCATATAGTAAAATAATATTCCATTATAATCACTTACCACAATTTTTTCAGCTCTATCCCTATTGATGTGCAATCCCTTGGTTTCCAGTTCTTTTCCACTACAGAAAAGAGCTGCTATAAATATTGTGGTACATACAGGTCCTTTTCCTTTTTCTTTGACCACTTTGAGATCAAAGAGGTGGTATCACTGTGTCATTGTCTATGCAAAGTTTAGTAACATTCTGAGTAGGCTTCCAAATTGCTTTTAAGAATTGATAACATGAATTCACAGCTTCATTAAAAATGTGCTAGGGTACTTTTTATCTCCAATTCCCTCCAACTATAGATATCTACATAAAATCCATATATAAATCCATATGTGTATATATATATATAATTTTACTAATCTGATAGATATGGATTTTAACATCAGAGTAATGTTCATTTATCTAATTATTAGTAATGTGAAGTATTTCTCAAATGTCTCTTGTTTGCTTGGATATTTTTGGTTGACAACCCTTGTTCATATCCTTTAAACATTTGTATAATAGGGAATGCTTCTTCTAATATATACATATACATATATATACTTACATGTCTATATATATAGTTCTTTATATATCTTGTATGTGAGACCTTTATCAGAGAAAATTCCTGCAAAGATTTTTTTCTAGTTGTTTCCTTTACAGCTTTAACTGCAATAATTTCATTTTCAAAGACTTTTCAATTTTAATGAATCAAAATTGTCTGCATAATGTCCCATGATCATCTCTATACATTTTTTGCCATAAAATCTTTCCCTGTTCATAACTGTGATAAGTGTTTTCTTCTTTTCCCCTATAATTTGTTTATGAAGAGTCATTTTTGTGTTTAAGATATACATTCACCTAGAACTTACCTTGATGTGTTGTCAAAATTGCAGGTCTATATCTAATTTCTGAGATACTTCTTTATAGTTTCCTAGAAATTTTTGTAAAATAATGATTTAAGTCTTTTCCCCAGTGCCTGGGAGTATATATATTTGTTGAGAGTTATAGAACCATGTGTACTTTCTTCTGTATTTTTCCACCTAATCCATTTCATGGCTTGACTTTCTATAATTTTTAACCAGTATGTAGCAATTTAGACTATTACTATATTATAATATTGTTAATTTCTGCCACCATTAAGTGACCTTCCTTTTCATTTATTCATAATTTCCTTGAGTTCCTTGAACCTTTTTTCCTCTTTCTGAGTTTTGTTCAGTTATGAGCAACTTAGAGTTTTGTTTTGAATTTTGTAAAGAGTTTTGTGGTTGTGTTCTTATGGATCCATTGTGTGTTTAAGTGAAGTTTCAGATATTTTTCAAATTTTCTAATTACTGTAAATATAATGACTTCTTTCTATCTTTTTCTATGGGATTTCATCAGAAATTTTGCATACACACATTTGCATAACAATTATTTATATTTATTCTGCAAAATTGGCAGTTATTAATTATTTCAATGAACTTTTATATTATGGTATTTAGCATTTCTAAGTAACATATAACATCATCTACAAAAAAAAGAGGTTTCCTCTTTGCTTATTCTTGTCTTGCTGCTATAGCTAGCAATTCTAGTAATATATCAAATAGCAATAATAATCCTTATTTTACTCCTGATTTATGCCCAATTATATTTAATTATGATTCTTAGTTTTATATAGGTAACATTTAACAGTTTTGAAAATTATTTATTCCTATGTTTTTTAACAAAAATGTATTTAAATTTTTTTCAAAAGTATTTTTTTAAATTGATTTATAATCAATTGATCTTATTGTTTTGTTATTAATATTGTGTATTCTGTTTATCAATTTCCTAATATTGCTGAAAACCCTGCACTTGTGGTACAAATTCAACCTGATGATATCATATAGTCATTTTGATATTTCTTTATAAAATCTTGTTTTCTTTAAATTGTTTGCCTATCTGTTCATTAGGGTTATTGATCTATAGTTCTCTGGCTGTATTTACTCTGTCCCTAGTTTAGGTGTCAGGATCTTGTTTATGTCATAGTAGATATTTGGAAAGACCTCTTGTTTTACCATTTTTGCAAGCATTTTATATAATATTAGTATTAATGGTTTCTGGTAAGTTTGATAGGATTCACTTGTAAATCCTTCTGATTCCAGTCCCTTCTCCACTTTGGGGACTTGATTCATAGCTTATTCAATTACTTTCTCTGAGACAGAATTTCTTGTTTAATTAACCCAGATAGTTTATATTTTTGTAAATATTTCATCCCTTTCATTTAAATTGCGAGAAGGAAAGACATGCCATCTAGACAAATGAAGATATTGTTTTTTGTTTTTTTTTTTAATTTTGACACTTTGCTATCTGGGACTTCACCATTGCCTGCTAATTCCTTATTCTTCTCTGATTAAATTTATAACACTTCAGAGGCTGTCCAAACCCTTATCTTCTCTTTTCAAGTCTACCAAGTCTCTCCTCCTTACTTACAATATCAAGTCTTACTTCAGATTTCAATGGGGGAAAAAAAAAATAATCCATCTGTCAAGAGCACCTTCTACTTAGTTCATCAAAATACTTCAAATTATTCCCAAAACCTGACCTATTCTTTCATCCTTTGTTTTCATCTTGAAGGATGGATTTGTCTTCTTGCCAACACCAATTTTACTCTTGAATTCATGTTCTATATATTCCTGAAGATTTCTTAGCCCATACCCTAATTATCATCTAGTCTTTATCTACTGCTTTCTTTCTTGTTGTCTGAAGCATGTCCAGATGACATCATCTTTAAAAAAAAAAATCTTCTTGACTCTACCATAATATTAAGCTATCATATTCTACTACTCCTTACTTTTACAGACAAATTCCAAGTAAACAGTCCATTCCTCTACTTCCTCATCTCATAATCAATGCTCATTAGATACTCCCAGTATTCCTATGAAATAACTAGGGCTGAAAGTCTTCTAGGTTTACAGAGTAGGAAAGTGAGATTTTGAGATGTGACTAGCCTGTATTCATGCAGAAAATACATGGATCTTGAACACATTTCTTTTGAGGATGTCTGCCATTGTTACCATTATACCTTATGCTTGCTATATATGTTTTACGGATGAAAAACATAGGGCTTAAAAAGGATAAATAACTTGCCCAATATCAGTATTTTACAAGTAACAGAGATAAGATTTGAACCCAGGTCTTCTGAAACCAAATCTGGTGTACTTTCAATCATACAATTCTTCATAACCCACTGAGTCATAGAGAAATGTAAGCTGCCATTGTTATCAAAAGATGTTATGAATCATCTCAAAAATGGCTTAAAATAAGGATAGTGGAATAATTGATGTACTGGTTATGTTAGAAACAAAGAGCAGTGATGCTTTATTTGAGCATGCTTGACCTCCAAAACCAAAAAGAGTTGATATTGTCTCGGCACTTTGGAGATTTTTTTTTTCATTTGTACCTTACTATCAGCTCAGGTGAATATTATTCTCCCTATATTTAATCATTTTCAATAGGGCTTGAATTGTAGTTTTTGAAGAAAGATGCTATCTTCAGATATAAATTTGAGCATAAGATCAAGATACTTCTTGATGCATGGGAACTGCAGAGATCAAAGCTAGTGTTTTTAAATGACTTCCTTAACAATGATGATTATACCATGTCTCAAGGATATGACACTGATTTTCTATATAATGAGATGAAATCCTATCCTGCACATTAAAGGGGATCATTTCGTTAATTCACATATTAGACATATACTTGCATACATACGTGTATATGTACACACACATACATACACACATATGGCAGTTAGGTGGCAGAGATGTCAGAGCACTGGGTGTGAAGTCAGGAAAGACTGATTATAAACTAATCTTAGACACTTCCTAGCTATGTAACCTTGGGCAATTTATTTGCTTGCCTCAGTTTCCTCATCTATAAAATAGGGAAAATAATAGGTCCTAACTTCCAAGGTTCTTGTGAGGATCAAGTGAAATAACTGTAAATCATTCAGCAGAATGCCTGGCACATAATAAGCATTATATGAATCTTTATTATTGCTGTTGTCATTGTATAATTGTGTTTATTTATATGTGTGTGTATAAGTAGAATATTTTAGCCTTGGTATTGGATAATTAGAAATTACAATCTTTATATGAATACAACAATATTCAGATCCCCTAAATATGGCTTACTAATTTCTTCAAATGGATGCAAACCAGTAATTGAAAATCAATGCAATTTTTTTGTTTTGTTGGTTGGTTGGTTTTTACAAGCTGGAAGCTAAAGATTTTCTCTTTTGGGAGGGCCTGACATAGATCAGCAGCATGCATACAGCCAACCTTCTAATCTTCCATCTTCTAAGTAAATATACAATTGAAGCCCATCACCTCTTTTAGGGGTCTTCTCATATGCTTTCTATATTCACATCAAAGCTGAGAACAGTGCATAAGCAGCCCCCTTCCAGTCAAGGTCTCTGGGAGGCTTTTTCATTAATTGCTTCTGCATTTGAGAAACAATGAAAAGGGACTAGAAAATGGTGTGAGTTTTTACTTTGCCAAAACTTGTTTATCAGTGCTCTAGAGAACGGCAATGTGGCACTTATGATGGAAAGCTCAGAAAGGTCAATCTACCCAGGTGTGTTTGCCAAAGCTATTGTGCTGAGAAGTTTCCAAGATTTGTAATAACAACCACTTCCAACACTAATATTGATAAAGATGTTTATATGTATGTAGGCTAGGGATATGGGCTGAGAGCAATGGGTGGGCAGTGGGCAACTAAAATTTAAAATATCAGGAGCCCTGGGTTATATATACTACTGCCCTGATCATTCTCATACTTATTAGTCATAAGTCAAAAAGTCAGTATGCATTTATTAAGTGTTTACTATGTGTTAGGCACTATGCTAATAGTATACACAAAAAAGCAAAAACATCACATTCTAATAGTGAAGACAACATACTATCAATTATCTGCATACAGGACATGTACGAGCCAACAGGAAGTAATCTCAAAAGAAAGGGATTGATAGCGAAGAGAACCTGGAAAGGCTTCTTGTAGAATGTGAGATTGAACTGAATGAATCTTAAAGAAAGCCAGGAAAGCTAGAAAGCAGAGAATAGGACGAAGAGCATTTCAGGCCTGGGGATAGCTAATGAAAAAGCAAGCCCTTTCACCTCTTTGATTCTCAATCGTCTTTTTGCAAAGTGAGTACATTTCTATCACCCTCACTGAGGTGCTGTGATGCAAAGTGTCATAGAAATAGGAAAACTCTATCATTATATGCAAAAGGTACACAAATTTTGTGGAAGCTTGCTAGACTAATATATAATACAGCCTGTCTATGATGCACTAGTTACATCCTTGGGAGTTTCTTCGTGAAGAATTAGTAGTATGCTTGGGGTCACATAGCAAATGAGTGGAATATGAAATTACATCTTCCTGGCTCCAATCTCAGCACTCTAGTCACTATGAATCATGACCTTTATACTTGGTTCATAAAATAGTGCAAAACAATGGAGTTGGTGGGGGAGGGGGGACAATCTCCAGAAAGCATGGTGTGGGGCACACTGAAACAATGCCATCCCCCAAACACTGATAGATGAAACTGACAGAAGGATTTCTGCATTGGTATCTTTGCATTGTCAGTGACTATGAGTCCACTACATTTGGATTCTTCACACATCAGTCCAGGTAAGAAGAAACAGAAATGACATTTACAAATAAGCAAATCTGAACTGGACTCAGGATATTCACAAGAAATCTATACTGGAAATGACACATTTTTGAAAGTATTGAGAGGTCACTTTATAAGATATATTGGGGAGGGGAAGATATCAAAAGAACAGGGGGAAATCAGACATGATAGCACTACCCTCAAAAAAGATATTTTATTATGTTTTTAAGTTTTGAAGGTTAATTTTCTACATGTAAATTGAAGGTATCATTGAAGAAAATATTTGAAGGGAAAAGGTAAGTTTGAACAAATGATTTTTGTATTAATCTATATATTTATTGTTGTATAATGGACTCAGGCTCAGTGAACAAAAGATCCCTCCATATAAATTCCTTGTTCATTAAAAAAAGAGAGAGAGATTTGACTTGATAGGACAGAATACATTACTAAACCCTCTTTTCCATCAAGAAGACTTGCATAAAACATTTGCAAACATCATACAAAATTCCTTCACAAATATAAGAGAAAACTCTGTTCAGCAATCCCTTTGATCCTTCATTTCAAGCCAGGCATAAAGTAACAAAGTTATCTATCAAAACTGTTGGTCCAAGTCTGAAGGATGTCCTCAATATTTGTAGGTAACAGTCTGCCAATAGTATCAGGCCAATGTTCTGTGAGATCTTCAGTGAGATCTGTGATTATTTAAAAGGTATTTATCTAATAATTTGGTGTGGTGCAAAGATAGTGAGTTAGAGCCCCAGTTTTCAAACTTTTTGGTCTTAAGACTATTTTATACTATTTAGAATTATTGAAGACTCCCTCCCTAAGAGGTTTTGTGTTTGTGGGTTATATTTATCAATATTTACTATATTAGAAATTAAAACACTGTATTATTGTGAAAATTATTTTGCTCTCACAGACCCCCTGAAAGGCCTTGGGGAATCACAAGGGTGACAAACTACACTTTGAGAGCTGATCTGAATTCTACTCTTTACTACTTAGTCTTCTCAGGTAAATTGCTTACTCTCTTTGAGTCTCAAGGGCATCTGTAACTTGAAATACTTGGAATATATGATGTTTAAAATAATTTCCAATTCTTGATCTTGTATTCTATGTCTAAACCATCCAGGAAAAAAATAGAAAAGTGTTTTAAAAATGACAGTTGTCCATGAAAGCCATTGGATGAATAGTGCATTGAGTTAGCAAATCAGTGCATACATCTATGCCAGTAATGAAGCTAGAAAATGAGGAAGTGAAGAGTGTGAGAATTGCATACAAGGAAGAGAAAAGATTATAGTGAATTTGATAAATTATGCTATGATCTTGATAATTCTAAATTAAGTACCTTTCCTCTTCCAAAACAACAATATTTATGTTTTGAACATGCTTTTCTTTAATGTTGTTTGTCTTGTCATTCATTCACTCAATGAGTATTTATTACGTATCTACTATATGCCAAGCACTGTGCTAAATGCTGGGAATCCATGAGAAAACAAGATAGTGCCTTCTCTCAAAGACCTCACATTCTAATGGTGAACACTACATAAAGCCAGCTATGTACAAATAAGACATAGACAGGATACATTAAAATGTATCAACAGAGGAAAGGCACTAGCATTAAACGAAATCAGGGAGGACTTCTTGTAGAAGATGAGATATTATCTGGGATTTGAATAAATCTAAGGAAGCTGAGAAACAGAAATAATAAGGGAGACAATTCTAAGCATGGGAAACAGTCAATGAAAATGTCCAGAGTTGGAAGATGTAATATCTTGTTCAAGAAATTACAAAGAGATCAGTGTCACCAAACTTCAGAGTACATGAGGGTGAATAATGCATAAGATGACTGGAAAGAAAGGAAAGGGATATGAAAAGCTTTGAGTGTCAAACTGAAGACTTGATTTTTTGATTCTGGAACATAGGTAGATACTAGAACTTATTGAATTAGAAATGGTAGTAATATAATCAGAATTAAGCTTTAGTAAGATCACTTTGACAGTTGAATGGTGGATGGACTGGAGGAGGGAGAAACTTGAGGCAGAAAAACAAAGAAACAGATTTTTTATGATAGTTCAGGGATGAAGTAATGAGAAGCTACACAAGGTTGGTGTCTGAGGAGAGAAGGAAGCATTTACCAGACAGATTATGAAGCTAGAATGGACATGATTTAGTTATAGTTTATTAAGTGGGGGTGGGAGGAAAGTGAAAGAAAGTGAAGTCAAGAATGACACCTAGGTTACAAGACGAATCTAGGAGGATGGTAGTACCTTTCACAGGAGTGCAGGAAGTCAGAATGGGGGAAAGATTGGGAAAGAAGCGGGAATATGAGTTTAGTTTTGAAAATATCGAGTATAAGATGTCTAAGGGATACATAGAATGAAATATTTAATAGGAAGTTGGAAAGAGAAGTCTGGAGGTCAAAGAAAGGTTGGGGGTAATTAAGTAGATTTGAAAATCATCACAAATCATCAGGAAAGTTGAATCCATTAGAGTTAATGGCATGATTAAGTGAAATAGTATAAAAGAAAGAGAAGAGAATTCCGATTAGGGCATTGGGAGATACTCACTGTTAGCTGTATGACTTAGAAGACCATCCAGAAAGAGAGAAAGAGAAGTAGCTCAAAAGTGGGCAGAGAACCAGAATCAAGAAAATTTAGACAGAAAATGATATCAAGGAGAAGAAGGTGATTAACTGTATGACAATGTTTGTAGAAAGGTCAAGAACAATAAATCAAAAAAGACCATTTGATTTGACAATTAAGACAAAATGTACAACTTTGGACCAAATAATTTAAGTTGAATGCTGAGGTTTGGTGCCAGAACATAAAATGTTAAGAAGAGAATGAAAAGAAAGGGAGTGGATCTATTGAATATAGATTGCCTTTGCAAAGAGTTTAGCCAAAAGAGAGAGTAAAGATTTGGGACAATAGCTAGTGAGGATGGATGGATCAAGTGAGGCTTTTTAAGGATGATGGAAACATTGTAAGATACCAATTTCTGAAAAATTGAGATGGGAGGTAATCCAAAGGGCAAAGAAGAGTTGCACGGCTGTAATATATTTCCAACAATGATCTATGTGTAAAAAAGCATAAGGAATATCATCTAGGAAATGTATGATAGGAAGGTAGATATAGTAACAACAAACAATGAGACCAATAACTTTAGTGCTATTTCTCTGTAAAATGTGAAAAAAAAATATTGACAGTAATCATCTTACTGGACAGTCCCACTAAGGAGAACTGATAGGAGAATATGGACAAGAACTGCACAGGTTAAAGAGGAAAGAATGAACTGTTAACTATACCAGTAGAGGGAACAAGAATATCACTGACTTATTTAAGTATTTAAGAGGGACAAAGTAATTATTAAGATTTTAATGATTACAGTAAGTAGATTTAACCACTATAAATTTTCAGTGAGGTGCAATATAATAGACATCATTAAGGACATACATGAGGTATTAAGGAAGTGGGCCAGTCATGTAGCAAGAATGAGAAGAAACATATGGAGAGCCGTCATGGTATTTTAGTTCCCTGAGATATTTAAATAACCAAAGAAAACTCTTCGGTGGGTAGGGTGGATCTTCTATTTTTAGAAGAGCATTTAGAGAATTTATAGAAATAGATGTGTGAAAATTATGCAGGATGAGGATATACAAAGGGATTTTAGGGTATAGAAGAATGAACCACATCATTAAGATATTATGTGCAACAAAATACATGGGAGCAGAGGGAAGTCCAAGGCTCCCTTGTACCCAAATGAATAAAGACAAATTATCACAATAGCAGTTGATATTATCATGCTTTTATAAGGATTTCTTCATAACCACACCATGAAACCAATAATACAGGTTTTATTATCTCCATTTTATAGATCAGGAGACTGTATCTTGACTTGCCTAGGGTCACCCAACTAGAAAGAAGCAGAGCCAGGAATCCTAGGCAGATCAGCTGAACCCAAGTTCCCCCGCAACACAGGGCCTAAGGATTCACATCTATAAATGAATTAAGACAGTAAATAATAGTTTTAAAGCTTTTGATTTGCTTAGTCATCAGGAGGCAGGAAGAGTAAATCCTGAGTCACATTCATTCCCTTTAGATATGTGGGTTCCAAAGGCTTTGATAAAAATTGGTAATAGATGATGAGGCAAGCGTATTCATTTAGTTAAGGCAAATATTGCCTACATAAGCAAGCCTCACAGTGTTATTTGCCTCTCTGTCTCTGTCTATATCAACTCCACATGCCTCTCGGGTGGCCTGCTTTGTACTTAATATAGCTTGTCAAAACATATCTATCAACTCTATGAAAAGACAGACTTGGGTGGTCAGTGTAGGCCCAACCCAGTGGGGATTGCCTTTTAAGACAACCACAGAAATCTCCCCTTTTCCCTGAGATTAAGGACTGAATCAGAGTTCATTGCTGAACAACCAGACTTTAAAATAATCTCCCGTAACCTCCCTCCCCCAGCTGCATTAAAAGGACACTTTTATTTATTTGAAACTCCCTTATACTTACATGTGGATTTTTGGTGATTCTCAAAGTTGTCAATGAAACAAAAAGATATTTCCAATTGCCCAATATAATTTTAAGCTTCTTAAAGATGTATCTATATACCAAAATGTGTAGATAATATGTGTATATATATATATATATATATATACATATATATGTATATATATACATATATTAATTTCTGTTATAAAAACTGAAATACAAAAAAGAAGGAATATATTATATGTATATATACACATAAATATACATATGCTATATATAAATTACAAATTTTATGGTCACGAAATACTTTATAGAACATCTAACTTAAAGCTCATACTAATGATGCATTTTTTCTCATTATACAGATGAGTCAACTGAGGATAAAAAAAGGATAAATGAGGTATACAGTAAGTTTGTGTGCATATAGTATATAAGCTTCATAGTACTTCATAGAATTTAGAAGTGGACATGAGAAATTATTTAGTTCAAGTCCTTCATTTTACAGATGAGGAAACTGAAGCCTAAGAAGGAGAATTGGATTTCCTAAGATCACATGAATAGTAAGTAGCAAAGACCAGGATGGAACATAGCCCTTTGATTTTTGAGTACAAAAATAAGTTTATATAGAGATTGTATATGTTGATTTAGGAATCTTTATAGATAGATCTATATAGAAATACATTTTCCTGCTTTAAGACTATTTCATATGCATGAAGATATATAATGAAATATATTATGTGCTTAATTTAATGTATGCTTTTCATGAGTTGATCAGGAACACATATTGCTCAATGCTATGATCGGAAGATGAAGTGTTCTTGTAATAAATTGAGAAAAAACAATTAGACAACCCAGGGTTACTCAAGTATTCATATACTGTAAAAACCTTTCAAGGAAGACTTCTGGCATACTGAGTCGGGTCCCTTATAATTTGTGAGTATATATGAACAGGAATCAAACAGCATGAGTAGAAATGGGTGAGCTGCATTTATATCATTGGAGGGAGAACCTGTGTCCATGAAATTATGTATCCTTTAAGTGTATACTTTCCTTTATTATGGTCCTCCAATACCTCATTAAGGAATGTACATTGACTTGTACTCTCAAGTTTATGCCAATGAAATTCAAATGATGGCAGGTCTTAACAGTATGGAAAAGTTTCAAGTCTGAAGAGGCTAAGCACTAACTACTAGATGAAGAATATTTTTAGAAATAGTAATTCATTATATATATATATATGTATGTATGTGTATGCACATGTATGTATATATGTATGTGTATATATGTATACACATGCATATGCACACATATACATATGCATGCATATATACATATATGTATGTATATTATGAGAAGGAGGAATTATAACCTTTGTTGGTGGGGGAGCACCTGTACTCATAAAATCACAAATCCCTGAACCATCTGAGTACGAAGTTTATGTGCTGCACCATCTTTCCCCATATGTACTTCTCCTCTTTGGCTCTGGACAGATGGTTACCATCATAACACCTCATCTCCTTCCAAGAAACTGGGCTCTGTGGTTCCCAATGGCATTTTTCTGCCAGGAGTCCAACTCTTCTTTAAGCCACAGTCAATGCCACTGGTATGTACAGCATCTGTGAGCCCACTGAGTTTCACCCACTACTGGCCCAGGAGCTCACTGAAGGGAGTTTCTGGTAATGGAATACTTCAAAATGTGCTTGGCAAAATACAATTCCAAAAACTTTTGTCCTAACTTGTTCCCTTATGTTCACGAGAATTCAAGACTAGCCTAGGAATAAGATTGCAAAGATCAACTCCATAGAATAATTTAGTATATTAGGCTCATCAATATATTGTTTTTATATCAAAACTCCTTTAAATTTTTCTGTAATTTGTTTTTACAGCTTCAAAACTGTCAAAATCAGAGTTTCTTGACTTAGGGCATGTGCATGTGCATATGTCTGTCTGTGTGGGAGTGTGTGTATGCATTTCAACATAATTGATTTAGTTTCTAATTTTGTGTATTTTATAATTTTCCTTAAAAAAAATGTTTCAAGCAACTGTCTTAGAAGTTGGACTTATCCAGACTGTCAAAAGGGATCCATGATCTAAAAATGGTTAAGAACTCCAGGTCTAAATAAATTATTCTCATCAACACATGATCATCTAGGATAAGCTGAGTTATTTGGTTCTGTGAAAGACACAGAGAAATGAAAGACTGATCTTCACCCTTCAAAAACTCATGGTGTTTTGTGTGAAACAGTAGCCTGGTCTAGCCCCAGCCTCAGGGTGATCCAGTGGTCACAACAGAAGCAATTATTTCTCTAAACTCACAGATTGTGGGGGCATCAAATGGATCATTGGAGGGGGATAGCAGGAATCTCTTTGCTGGTGCTAAAATGGGGTTCTCTTGTTTTGTCCTGCTTGGACCTGGGTCATAGTCCTGGGTAAGGAGGAGTGCTGGCTTGGAGGGGTTTTTAGCAGCAGTGAAGTAAGAATCTTCCTCACATTCTAAGGCAGAAAAGAGTGCTTGAGGTCACTCACAGACCAGAGCACAGACCAGAGCACAGAGGAATAAACACCTGTCCTTTGATCATACAACCTTGGAACAGCTGAAAATTTGCAGATCCCTAGAAGTATTTATGAAAACAGCTGCACAAAACCCCCGAAGTTTGGGACAGGACACCCCTCCCCCCCACAGGAAGCAGAGAACTACTTTGACAAAGAGCTCAAAAGTCAAATAATTGACTGGGGAATTGAGCAAATACCATGAAAAAAATCAGATTATAGAATCTTACTTTGATGATAAGGAAGATCAAAACATATAAGCAGAAGAAGACAAAAAGGTCAAAGCTCCTACATCCAAAGCCTCCAAAAAAAATTATATGAATTGATCTCAGGCCATGAAAGAGGTCAAAAAGGATTATGAAAATCAAGTAAGAAAAGTAGAGGAAAAATTAGGAAGAGAAACGAGAAAAATAGACTAACTCAAATGACAAAAGAGGTTCAAAAACCTAAAGAGAAAAAGAATGACTCAAAAAGCAGAACTGGCCAAATGAAAAGGGAGGTAGAAAGGCTTGCTTAAGAAAATAATTTCTTAAAAATCAGAATGGAGCAGATGGAAGCTAATGACTTTTTGAAAAATCAAAAATTATAAAATATAACCAAAATATGAAAAAAAATACTAGATAATGTGAAATATCTCATTGGAAAAACAAGTGATCTGGAAAATAGATCCAAGAAAGATAATTTAAAAAATTATTTGACTACATGAAAGTCATGATCAAAAAAAGAGCCTAGACATCACCTTTCAAGGAAAACTGCCCTGATGTTCTGGAACCAGAAAGTAAAATAGATATTAAAGGAAGTCATTGATCAACTCCTGAAAGAGATCTCAAAAGGAAAACTCCTAGGAACATTGTAGCCAAATTCCAGAGTTCCCAGGTCAAGGAGAAAATATTGCAAGAAGCCAGAAAGAAACAGTTCTAGTATTGTAGAAACAAAATCAAGATAAAAACACAAAATCTAGCAGCTTCTACATTAAGGGATCGAAGGGCTTGGAACATGATATTCCAGAGGTCAAAGGAGGTAGGACTAAAACCATGAATCACCTACCAAGCAAAACTGAGTATAATTCTTCAGTAGGAAAATAGAAATTCAATGAAACAGAGGACTTTCAAGCATTTTTGATGAAAAGACTAGAGCTTGATAGAAAATTTGACTTTCAAATGCAAGAATCAAGAGAAGCATGAAAAGTTAAACAGAAAAGAGAATAAGATACTTACTAAAGTTGAACTATTTACTTTCCTACATGGAAAGATAATGTTTATAACCCTTGAGAATTTTCTCAATATTAGGGCAGTTCAGACAGACAGACAGACAGATACACTGAGGTCACAAGAAGGTGAGCTGAACATGAAGGGATGAGGTCTAAAAAAACAAAAAGAAAGGGTGTGTGAGCAATATATTGGGAGATGGAGAAAGGGATAAATAGAATGGGATAAATTAGCTCACATAAAAGAGGCAAGAGGAAGTGGAGAGGAAGAGGGGAGAGGTGAGAGGGAATTAGTGAACCTTACTCTCATTGAATTTGGCTTAAGGAGGAAATAAAATGCACAGTCCATTCAGTATGAAAATCTATCTTACCCTACAAGAAAGTAAGGGGAAGGAGATAAAGAGGTAGTATGATAGAAGGAAGGGCAAATGGGAGGAGGGGGTAATCAGAATGCACACTGTCTTTGGGTGGAGAAGGTAAGGATGGGTAGAAAATATGGAACTCAAAATCATTTGGAAGTGAATGCTGAAAACTAAAAATTAATTTAAAAAAGAAAAGCTCATGATCTCCATGGGAAGATAGACTATGTTCTTGAAAATAAAATGAATTATTTGAGGAAGAAGTGAGCTCCATGTTACCAGATTTATTTCAGAAGATCTTGGAGAATTACTTGTTTGGTAGAATAAGTGAGGTATATTGGGGGGAAAAAATGGACTAGGAGAGAATTGTATTTCTAAAAAATTCTTATTCTGACCCATACTAAAAGTATGATCCAAAGTAAATCACTTAACAACCCTGAAATTCAGTTTCCGTTTTCTGTGAAATAGAGATAATAATATTTTCACTATCAAGTGTTCTTGGAAAGAAATTGCTTGGTGGATAGAGTCAAGATGGCGGAGAGAGATCTCCCCATTTTCTCTCAAAAACAACATCAAATTAAGCCTCTAAAAGAATTCTGGAGTACAGAATCCACAAAAAAGATGGACTGAAACAATTTTCCAGCTCAAGTGAACTAAGAAGAACTTCAGGAAAAGTCTGTCTCACTTGGGTAAAAAAGGAGCATAGCCTAGCACGAGTGGTATGTGGTCAAGCCAGCAAGAGACTCTTAGCCACAGCACAGATTAGCAAACAAGAAACTAGGGCCTGGCTTAGAAGGCCAGTGGTACAGCAGGCCAACAGTGAGGTCTCCAGTCTTAGTGCAGTAGGGAAACTGCCAGCCCCAGATCCCAGGGCACAAGAGGCATTACTAAGCCTGACCACTCTAGCACAAGAGGCAAGCAAGAGGTTTGAGAGCAGAAAGCCATTAACCTGGCACTCGGCCTCCAGTGTAATAAGCTTGGGACAGTGTCACCCATACCCTAGTAGCAGAGTTCAACTTTTCAAAATGAGCAAATAATAAAAAAGAGCATCAGTCATAGAAAGCTACCAGGGAAGATCAAAAAGGCAAATTTGGAAGAGGATGAAAATGTCAAGATGGCTACATGCAAAACCTCAAAGGAGAATATGAATTGATCTCAAGTCCAAATAGCCTTTTTGGAAGAGCTCAAAAAGAATTTCAAAATAAAGTAAGAGACAGAAGAAAAATTGGGAAAGGAAATGAGAGTTATGCAGGAAAATTATGGAAAAAAGTCAACAACTTGGAAAAAGAAGCAAAAAACTGACTGAAGAAAACAATTCTTTTAGAAGTGGGACAAAGTAGGCCAAATCAAAAAGGAGGTACAAAAGCTACTTGAAGAAAATGATTCCTTAAAACTTAGAATTGGGCAAATGGAAATTAATGACTCTATGAGACATAAAGAATCAGTCAAACAAAATCAAAAGAATGAGAAACTAGAAGAAAATACAAAATATCTCACTGGAAAAACAAGTGACCTGGAAAATAGGCTCAAGAGAGATAATTTAAGAATTATTGAACTACCTGAGAGGCATGATTTACAAAAAAATAAAGAACCAGGACAGCATCTTTCAAGAAATTATCAAGTAAAACTTCCCTGACATCGTAGTACTAGACGGTAAAATACTAATTGCAAGAAGCCACTGATCACTTCCTAAAAGAGATTCCAAAATGAAAATCCCAAGGAATATTATAGCCAAATTTCAGAACTGTCAGTCAGGGAGAAAACCCTGCAAGCAATTAGAAAGAAACAATTCAAATATAAAGGAGCCACAGTCAGGATTACACAGAACTTAGCAGTTTCTATATTAAAACATTGGAGGACTTGGAACACAATATTCCAGAAGGCAAAGGAGCTTGGATTACAACCAAGAATCAACTACCCAGCAAAATTTAACAAATATTTCTGGGGAAAAGATGGATATTCAATGAAACAGGAGGTTTTCAAATTGTTATGACGAAAAGACCAGAGGTGAATATAAAATGTTATCTTCAAACACAAGACTCAAGAGAAGCATAAAAACAGGAAAGTCAAAACAAAATACCTTATTAAATAAGGTTAAATTACTTATACAACTACATGGGAAGATGATACTTGCAATTCTTAAAAATTATATAACTATTAGGACATTTAGAAGGAGTATACTTAGAGAGTGTGGTCATAAGCTGACTTTGATGTAATGATGAAAAAAAATTAAGGGTGCAAAAAAAAAAGGATTGTAAGAGGCACAGCCAAGATGGTAATGTAAAGGCAGAGACTTGCATGTAAACCCTAAACCTCTCTAAATACCTTTTACAAATGACTCTAAATTAATTCTAGAGCAACAAAGCCACAAAAAGATGAAGTGAAACAATTTCCAGTCCAAGACAAATTGGAAGGTAGGCAGGAAAGTTCTGTTGGACCAGGGTGAGAGAGGAGCACAATCCAGTGCAGGGTGCACTGGCACAGCCCTGACCCCAGAAAACCTGGAGTAAGCCTCAGGGTGACTGAATCAGTGACAGCAATGGGGTTTCCAGACCTCTCAACCCACAGAGGCCAAAGACAACTTAGGAGGTCAGCAAGAAAGGTCTGTTGCACCTGGATGAGAGTGGAGGACAGTCCAGCATAGGTCATGCCAGCACAGCACCAGGAAGAGAAATTCAGGAGCAAGCCTCAAGCATGACTGAATCATCAGCAGCAGAGGCAGTAGCTGCTTCCAGAGCTTTTATCCCACAGATGTTAAGGGGGTCAAACAACTGGTCAGAAGGAGATTATAGGGGTCTTTATGCTAGAACTAAGGTAGGACTCTGTTACTTTGCCCATACTTAGATGCCAGTCAGAGTCCTGGGGGCAGTCCTGAAGCAAGGAGGAGCACTAGCATAGCAGAGCTCATAGACACAGTGGAGGAGGAGGTCCTTCTCATATTTCCAGGGCATAAAACAAGTACTTGTGGTTATTCACAGACAAAAGCACAGAGAAAAGTCATAGAATTGAAAACTTACAGATCCCTAGAAATATGTCTAAAAACAGCTGCACAAAAACCCTGAAGTTTGGAACAGTGCTCTGTCCTCCCTGAAAGGAGAGACCTATTTTAAAAAAGACTTAAAGTTCAAGTAATAGGATGGGAAAATGAGTAAACAACAGGAAAAGAAAAAAAACTAACTATGGAAAATCATTATGGTAACAAGAAATGTCAAAACACACACACAGAAGGAGGCAACAAAGTAAAAACTCTTACATCCAAAACTTCAAAGAAAAATAAGAATTCTTTTCAGGCTATGGAAGAGCTCAAAAATGATTCTGGAAATCAAGAAAGAGAGAAGAGGAAAAATTCAGTTTTTCTTCTATTTCTCTAATTTGGCTTTTAAAATCCTTCTTCAGTTCTTCCAAGAGTACTCTTTGTGCTTATGACCAGTTAATATTCCCTTCTGAAATTTCAAAGGGTAATACAGTCTCAATGCTGGCCTCTTTGGTATTTGTGTTTTGGTTCTTTTCCCCATAGAAAGATTCTATGGTCTTTTCAGCTTTGCTTCTTACTCATGATAATGATGAGCACCATTTCCCTGGCTTTTAAAGCAGATCTCTGCTTCTAGGGCATAAGGGACTCTGTCCCACAGTTTTGTTCCTTGAACTTGCTTTCAGCTTGAAGCTAAAATGCTGCAGCTTACCTGGTGCTGAGATGGTTGCTGTGAACCAGTTATGATATATGAATATAATGGAATACTATTATACTATAAAAAGTGATGAACAAGTAAGCAGATTTCAGAAAGAAAAAAAAAAAACTTGAAAAACTTACATGAATGGAAATCGAGTGAAGTGATCAGAATCAGGAGAACAATGGATGCAGTAACATTGTGTGATGATCAAGTATGATAGACTTCTCAGCAATACAACGATCAAAGACAATTCAAAAAGTCTCATTATGGAAAATGCTATCCATATCTATAGAAAGAACTATGGAATCTGAAAGCAGATTGACACATTGTTTTCTTTTTCTTTCTTTTTGGTTTTTTTTTACTTTTTTCTTTTCTGTTTTTTCTCTCACAACATGACTAATGTGGAAATATGTTTAGATGATTGCATATACACAATCTTTATCAGATTGCTTGCCATCTTGGGAAAGGAGTATGGGGAGGAGGGAGAAAAAAATTGGAAGTCAAATTCTTATAAGAAATGAGTGTTGAAAATTATCTTTACATGTCATTGAAAAAATGCTATTTAGCAAAAAAATTACTCAATAAAAGTAATGAATAAATATATTTTAAAAAATTGCTTTATAGAACATTTTACAACTGTGAGCTTTCTTTTTAATAGGGATTCACACTTTAGATGACAGTTGGATCAGATACCCTCTGAGCTTTCCTCCAGATCCACAATTCTATAGTTCAAGTTAAAAGGTAACACTAAAACGCATTATATATGAGGTGCTCAGGGAGTGGTGGTATAAATACCTGGGGCCATAGGTTAAAGGAATGATCTATAATAGCTTTCATTTTTGTAGCCCTCTAGTTTTTACCAAATAGTACCCTTGTGAGACATATTATAAGTAATATTACCTCCATTTTCAATGCATCACAGAATTTCAAAGTTGAAAGACACCTCAGTTGCCATCTAGTTCACCTATAAACAAAACAAATCCCCAATATTACATGACAACAACAAAAAAAGTAATTTCCTGGTCTTTTCCTGAAGACCACCAAAGAAGAAGAAATCACTGTCTCTCAAAGAAATTCATTTTATATTATAGATGAAAAAATTGAGGCTATATAAAGTCTAAACAGAGAGGTTATATATAAAGATTTTCCAAACTTAAACTATTAGCAAATATCAGAGCCAGGACATGAACCAGATTTCTTGGCTGAGTTCAATGTCCTTTCTACCATACTATATAACTTTAAAGTGCTCAGGAAGTGAGAACATCTGAATTTAGAGTGTACCCACTCAGCATTAATACAAAGTTGTTTTTTTTTCTTTCTTTTTTATTTTTAAGAAACTGCTTAGGATCCTTTAAGCAGAAGCAAAAACAAAAACAAAAATATGATGGCAGAGGTAACCTCCCTGGCTGGCAAAGTAACCAAG
This sequence comes from Bettongia penicillata ogilbyi, assembly GCA_023548195.1. NCBI lineage: Eukaryota > Metazoa > Chordata > Mammalia > Diprotodontia > Potoroidae > Bettongia > Bettongia penicillata. The sequence goes on along the minus strand of JAJHZJ010000571.1, from coordinate 1,245,010 downwards.
ATAAAAGATCAATGGAACAAGGACTAGAGAAGAAAGTATTAAAATGACTAGTTGGTATCTTATTCAGATACTACAGGAAATGATGCCAGAATGGGATGGATGAAGTAAAGTCACTAAAGGACTAAGAACTTCTCAAGCTTCTAGCTACTAAAGCATTAAAAATTTTTCCATATACTTTGCAATACTTCAATATTTTGGAGATGTGTGATTTTGTTAGTGTAGGTATACCTTACATCAAACAACTCATTTTTTTCCTTATTTGATCATAAGATCTAGATAATTGATTTGAATCTGGAAGGATTTAAAAGGCTATCTAGTCTAAACCCTTGTTATATAGATGAAGAAACTAAAACCAAGAAAAATAAGGTGATTTGCCCCAAACCCACCTGCTCTGACTTCAAAGCTAGAATTCCTTCCACTGTACCATATTGCCTTCCTCAGATGGCCTTCCTAAGTTGCTATAGAGGATATGATGATGATGGTGATCACTTTCTCTGAGTTTAGCTTGTATGACAACAGATACATAGTTCATCACTGTCATTATATACAAATATTGTCCATCTAGGTAAAATTGGTCAGAACTGGTATTCTGTTAGTACATAGACATTGAAAATTCACAAGTCCCTTCTTTTCACAATGATTTCTTGAAGGAGGGTACCAGTGAATATGAAATGGGTAGAAGCAAACTTTTCAGATATTATAACAATTAGAAAAAGAATACTGTTCTATTGCTATAACAATATTATTGTTATATGCTTCTTTTTAAAATACATTTTAATTCCTACTGTAAGAGTGCAATAAAAAGTATGATTAATATTGTTTTATTTTGGTTTTATTTTTAGAATAAAATGAGAATGCAAGGAAAACTGGATTCAGAAAAGATATTGTAGGAAGGAATCAAAGCACTGACCACTACTGTAGGAATGAAAAACATATTTAATTGATGAGGAAGAAGAGAGAGAGAGAGAGAGAGAGAGAGAGAGAGAGAGAGAGAGAGAGAGAGAGAGAGAGAGAGAGAGAGAGAGAGAGAGAGCATTTTGTGGATAAAAAAAGGGAGGCTCTAAACTCATGATTTTGCAGAAGGAGCAGATTTGAGCCATGATACAGCTCAGTATGAAGGGCCAAAGGGGTGGGTGGATGAAGAGAAGTAGGGATTAAATAATGTGAGTACAGAGGAAATCAAGAGAACAGGAGGTACAGAGGAAACTTGTGATTCAGTTATGAAGTTATTAAGAAAGATGGAAAAGTGAGGTGGAAGGCAAGGAAGGATAATGTTGAGATGGTTGTATAAGCAGGAGGGTAGACTTCTAAGAAGAAGTTATTGAACAATTTATACCATTCACTTACCACTCCATATTGAATTCCTTTTAGTGTTATGTTTTCACTTGAGTCATAGGATTATATGTGGCTCTGGAGGAAAACACAGAGGGCATCTAAGTTAACTGTCCTCTAAAGTCCAAGTAGAATACCACTGCAGAACAAGACACAGGTTAATTCTTCTTTCTACTCTAGTGAATCACATGAAATAGAATGAGGAGAGATACTCTCATTGCATAGGATGGACTAGGTGGTAAGGATTGCTATTTGGTGAAAGCTAGGTATCATTTGAAAACAACTGATAAAAGTCAAATTGAAGACATGATTGAAGCTGTGGAGAATTTTAACCTCCATTAAAAAAGGAATTACAAAGGACAGAGTGGAAGATATTTATAGAAGAGTAGGGAAAGGTATTTAAGGCACCTAGGAATAAGTGTTGGAGAAGGCACTATGATTTTGAGTATTGACAGAAATATGCAATAAAATAATTTCTGTTAGATGTTATAGTCAGAAAAATAGAATGTTTTAATAAACTTCATTGAATATTAGAGATTTACAATACATTTTAATTTCTCCATGCTTTCTCCCACCCAAATTTGTCTTGAGAAACAGAACATAGGCTTGCAGTTGAGATCTATGAGTCCATGGATTTCCTTTGTCATCCTCATCCTCTACTCCCATTTGGAGCAAATACTTGCTTAAAATATAATAAAAATTAGCTTATCTTCATCTGAAGATAAAACTATTTTAAAAAATATAAGCAAATGAACGTGATTTTAAGATAAGCAATTACAGTTTGCCAAGAAGTTATGAGGCAGGAGAAAGGGAAAAACATTTATTCAGTCCCAGTGCAACAGCAAGTTCTGTCCAGTCAGATTATTCTTTATGCATAACAATAAGCAAGGCAAATTTCCAGCAGTTCATGATTATGTACAGTTCAGGCAATGTTCTATCACTATAAGTTATAAGACAGTTTCAGATTGTGCTGATGGAGGTTTAGAAGTCATTAGGTGAATATAGTAGAGTTCACCTCAAGAAGACCCAAGTTCAAAACTGTCTTCAGATATTTACTAGTGGTGTTTTTCCTTGGCAAATTACTTAATCTTTCTCTGTCTCTGTTTCTATCTCTGTCTCTCCCTTTCCCTCCTTCTCTCCCTCTCTCTCTCTCTCTCTCTCTCTCTCTCTCTCTCTCTCTCTCTCTCTCTCTCTCTCTCCTCTCTCTCTCTTTCTCTCTCTCTTTCCCCCCTCTGTTTTCTCTTTGTCTTCCTCCCTCTGTTTTCTTCATCCATATAAAGGGGAATATTAACATTCACTTCCTCCCAGGGTTGTTGAGAAGATAAAATGAGTTAATGTTTGCAAACCTAAAATTTCTATATACATATTGCTATTGTTATTATTATTGTTTCCTTACTGTATCTGAAATCAATTAAATTTGTCAAATGTAGAGAAACAGTATTACTAGATGATAGAGTACACTGATCTACTCAATATGTAAATCATAGTATCCTTAATTAATTAGGTAATACACTATAATCAGTTTTCAACATAACTCTTCAGGAGGGTTTAATTATTATCCACCAAAGTCATCTTTTCTCCAGACCAAACAAACCTCTTTTCCTTCAAATGATCTTGTGAGTTTTGATCCTTATTACAGTCCTGACTAGACATACTCTAGTTTACTGATATCTTATAAAAATGTAACAATCAAGATTATACACCGTATTCCAGAAGTCTTCTGATTCAGGGAGATTATAATCTACTAGAAGGGATGTAAGCATCCCACTGAGTCTCCATTCTCCCCTTTGATAATGCCACCACCTTGGTTCAGGCCCTTATCACCATATCTAAATTATGAGAATAGACCATGGTTAAGAATGTCTTCTAAAAATCTCTCCCCTCTCCAGTCCCTCCTCCATTCAGCAATCAAAATGATCAGTCAGTAAATATCTCTTAGGTGCCTATTATGTTTCAGGGATTGTGTTAAGTACTAGGGACAAAAAAAGACACAAAAGACAGTCTCTGCCTTCTAGGAGATCGCAATCTAATAGGGAAACAATATGCAAAACAAATACATACAAAGAAAGCTTTATACAAGAGAAATAAGAAATCACTAATATAGGAAAGGCACTATAATTAAGAGGGGCTGGTTAAAGCTTTTAATTAAAGATAGAATTTTAGTTGGGATTCAGAGGATGCCAATGAGGTCAGTAGTTGGAGCAGAGAAGGCAGGGTATTCCAGGGATGGGGGACAGCCAGATAAAATGTCCAGAGTCAAGAGATATAGTGTCTTGTATGTGGAACAGCTAAGAGGCCAATGTCACTGGGCTGATGAGTATATGCCAGTAAGTAAGATGTAAGAAGACTACAAAGGTAGGAGAAGGGTAGGTTATGAAGGGCTTTGAATGCCAATCAGAACATTTTATATTTGATTATGGGGGCAATAGGAAGTAAACAGAGTTTATTGAGTATGAGGAGACATGATTGAACATATCTTTTTTGGAAAATTATTTAGTGGAGGATGTACTAGAGTGCAAAGAGAGTAGAAGCAGGCAGACTCAGTAGAAGACTTGTACAATAATCTAGGTGTCAGTTGATGAGGGCCTGTTCTAGAGTGGTGATATTGTCAGAGGAGAGAAAGGGCTATATTCAAGAGATGTCACAAAGATGAAATTGACAGGTCTTGGTGACAGATTGGATATGGGGTTGCCAGATAGTGAGGAGGCAAAGAAGACTCCTAGGCTGTGAGTCTGAGGAACTGGGAGAATGGTGCTACCTTCTACAATACCAAAGATAAGGGGCATGGAAGGATTTAAGGGAAAACATGAATTCAATGAGCTTAAAATGTCTATTGAACATCAAATTTGAGATATCTAAAAGGCAGTCAGATGTAGGATTGCAGATCAGTAGAGAGACTGAGTTAGGATAGAGAGATTTGAGAATCATAAGCATAGATATGGTAACTAAATCCATGGGAACTGATTAAATCTCCAAGTGAAATAGTATAGAAGAAGAGAAGAAGGCCCAGCAACAAAAACTTGAGGGATATCTATGATTAGAGGGTGTGATCTGAATTAAAATCCATTAAAAGAGACTGATAAGGGGTGGTCATCAGATATATACGAGGAGAACGAGGAGATAATTGTACGCCAAAAACCTAGATGGAAGAAAACCTATTAAGGAGAGAGTGATCAGCAACATCAAAGACTGCAGAGAAGTCAAAGAGAATGAGGATTGAAAAAAAAAGGCCATTGGATTTGGCAATTAAGAGATCATTAGTAACTGTGAGAGGAGCAGTGTCAGTTGGATAAGGTTACAAGCCATAATATAAGGAGTTAAGAAGAGAGTAAGAGAAGAAGAAGTAGAGACATACAGTGTAGACAGCCTTTTCAAAGAGTTAAGCCACAAAGGGCAGAAAAAAATATAAAATGATAGTGGACATCAAAAGATCAAGTAAGGATTTTTTTTTTTCAGGATGGGAAACTCATGGGCATATTTATAGGCAGTAGTGAAAAAGCCAGATTGAAAAAAAAAGTGATAAAATGGGGGTTATAGAGGGAGCAAGGAAGGTTGGAAGTGACAGGAAGGAGGAGTCTTATCATGTGAGACATGGGTGAATATGGAAATAGTGGGAGAAAGCATATGAGTGATACGGGATGTGGAAGAGGGGAGAAAAGAGAGGGCTCACATTGAATTAGTTCAATTTTTTCCTGAAAAGTATGAAACAATTTCCTCAGCTGAGAGGGTGGGGAGAGAAAGAGACAAAAGAAGCCTGAGTAGGGATAAAAAGGTTTGATGGAGTCCTCATGGAGAATGGGATAAGGATGCAAGAAGTTATAGTGGGGTTGCCTAGCAACAGGGAGGACCCAGTTGAGATTCTATAACATAAATTTTTTTGGATCTAATTAGAATGGTTGCACGATTTTCTTAATTTTCGTTCAACCAGTATATGTGTGGAACAAAGGAAGTGAAAAGTGGGAGTGATCCAAGACTGAAATGATAAAGGGTCTAGAGATTCAAGAGAGGAGAAGAGTGTAGAGTTGAGTTTGCTCAAGTAAGAGTGAAGTTCATAAAGTAGCTAGCACAAGGGAGATGGCCTGGAAGAGAACAGAGGACCCAAAGAGGTCACAGTTTGGACAAAGTGTAGGGTTTGGAAGGGAAGGCAGAAAGAGAGGTGACAAGTCAATAGGTCAGAAAAGGGAATTTCAGAATTCTTGAACATAAAAGTAGTTCCTTTCTGAGTGATGAGTGAAGGAAAAGATCAAAGACATGCACATCCTTGTGTATGACTGAGGTAGTGTAGTAGGTCATGAAAAGTGAGTAGAATGAAGCACTGAGTGGTTAGAATATTTGAAGGAGAGTCAAAAACTTCCAGGACAAGGAGTCTTCCAACTCACCAGCTTTGACCAGTGAGCTAAGGAAAAATGAGTGAAGGTGTAGCCAGTACTAGATAGGATGGCCAGAGAGGTTATGTCATCAGGGGGCAATCACATTTCATTAATAGCTAGTAGATGAAAGGAGAGGAAGTGATAATAATTTAGGATGAAGGGAAGTTTGCTGCCTATGAAATAGTCATTCCATAGGCCACTGTGGAAGGGCTAGGTGGTATTTGGCTGAGACTTTGATATAGAAGTGTAAGGAATAGGGATAGGTAATTGGAGGATGGGGATGGCAATGATGTTTGGATGATAACTTTCAGGGTTTCAGAATCACTAGAATGTGAATGGAGTGACCAGAATATTTACCACCAAGTAGAGGGAGTCACTGCATTTCTCAAAGGAGGCAAGTCATTGGATTAGAAGCAAATACAGTATAAGATGGGAGGTCAAAAATCACTTGACCAGATGAGGGTGCTTTCTTCATTACTCCTTTTCCCACCAAAGGAGAAAGAATATGACTAGTAGGAGATAAAAGTCAAACCTGTAGAAGGAGAAAGCAGTCCCCATCCAGAACAACTGTCCTGCTCATCTTCCCTCAGGGGATGCAGGCAGTAAAACATAGAAGGCCTGAGGTCAAAGACAAGATTGTTCCTCCTTGAACTGGAGGTTCTCCAAATTCTAGGTGGGAAATTTTGTAGGCAGGAAGAAGTGCTGGCATGAAGGAAGTCATTGATTCCACTTGGTTAGGCCCCTTGCTGCCTTCTCAGAACCTGATTCCTTAATTCATCTTCCCACTGGTAGATTGGACCTTCAAGAGAATAATCTACTACCTCTTTTTGGGTTCTAAGAATAACCCTGTGTTTACCTATCTTCCTAAATGAGCCCACAGTGGTATGTTATCCCTTAATAGTCAACCAGTAGACTCAATTTTTCAGCAAAGGCATTTAGTCAGATAGTATAAAGCAATTAACAGTAGGTACAAAACATTCCTGCAACATTAGAGGCTCACTTTTCCCACATATAAAGCAGAGGAGGAAAGAAAAGTTTGGAATATGAAATAGTACATTTCATATAGAAAAGCACATGTGTAGAGTGTCAGGGAGTCTCACAACTCCAGAACTAAAAGACCTCTGTGCCCTTAACATTTCCAGAAGTTCTCACCAGTACACTGTCAGGTGCTGTGCTGGTATGGGTTAGATGCTCGGCCATTCAGGTGGTCTTATTCCTCACAGGACAGTTTTTCTGAGGTACCTATAGCTCAGCTGGATTTTCTCCTTTTAGAGACAATCAGCTACTGGACTGGGTCTCGTGGGTCACTTGGAGGGTTTGATGACTCATCACCAGGCTCCACTATTGCTTATTTCCAATTTATGCTATATGTAGCTCGTTTGTGCACAGGAATTTTCGTGTGGTTTTCCCTATTAGACTGTGGGTTCCTTGAATGGAAGGATTCTTTTTTTACCCCCAAAGTATTGAATACTACCTGGCGCAGAGTAAGCACTTATTCTGAATTGTGGCTGCAGGTGTTTGTCATTGAGCAGGTACTGCCACTCTGGTCTAAAGCAAGCTGCTTGACTGCTGGCCTCTTCTCATGGCTCAGCATATTCACTGGGTGGGTTGGTCCACTGGCATCTTGGGCCAACTATTTAATGGGCAGTTGCAATCTTTTTCCATCTTCAGCCTCTGGCTTGGTTGAATAGTTCTGTGGTTCTTTTTTTCAGCTGGAATAGTACAAAAATCTTTCAGCGAGGGCAGTGGCCATTAGGTTAGGATCAGCAGAAGTTTCTTTCCTTTGACTCCCTCAGAGCCTCAGTTCAGAGGATTTTTGTCACCTCCAGGCAGATGAGAAAAGTCTGGCCTCTCTTATTCAAGGAATCCTTCCTAGCTCAAAAGCCCCTCAGTAAGCCACTCTGCCATGCCTTAGGGTGATTAGTTTCAATTCAGTCAGTTTCACCTCATTCTTCCTTTGGGAATCTTATGTAGATGAGTGGCTAGGGATAAAGGTATGAATGCAGTCTATGCCCTGGAGGCAAGTTCATTGTCTGCTGGCCTCTTCATATACAATTGAGCTATTCAAACCTCTGACCCTTTCTAGGGTGGGGAATGTCTATTTTGCATCTGAAGGCTTTTTCCTTTACATTTCAATATCTCTGTCTTTTAGCCCCAACAGACAGCTTTTGCAGAAGTCTTACTAGAGCACCCCCATTTACACATCCTAACATATAAAGTCTCTATACTAGATTGTGTGAGAATGATCTGGACATATAAAACACAATTCCTCCCCCCAAATAACTCATACTTTAGTGGAAGGAGATACAGTTAAAATGTGTGCCTTACTTCCACTAACATACGTAATAGATCTTTGAAGGCAACTCTTTTAATAAAAGGAGTTTTCGAAAGGTATTAATTAATTAGAAAAGCAAATTCAGCTAACCAAACCATCCTATTCCACTCCCTGATAGCACTCCAGTAGAACGTTAATGTTTGGCTAATTTGCATGTCAGCCTTTGGAGTGATGGAAAGAACTTGTTCAGTTTTGTATTTGAAAGTTAGAAGACTGGGGTTCTATTCCCAGTTTGGTTGTATACTAGTCCTATGACCTCAGGCAAATCGTATAGTGTCTATGGTCCTCTGATAATAAATAAACTTGGTCTAGGTGAGCTCTAAGGTCCAAATACAACAGCATATGATTCTAAATAAGTTTCATTTTTGTGAAGTCAGTGAATAAACATTACACAAAGTTTTATTGTGTTTTTTTTTAGTTTGTTTTGCCTTCTTACAAACTTGTCTATAGCTTTCTTGCATTTTGAAGGTTAGAAAATTATCTACATAGTATGAAGGTATTAAGGATTTATTTCTTCAGTGGAGACATATTCACTCAAAAATCAAATCACAGCCCCCACATTTTGTTTGGAGACTGTATCTCTAGGATAGGGACCTTGTTAAATGGAGGTGACACTTAGCGACAAACAATTTTACATGATCTACTTCATAATGTTGACATTCATACCTAACAAAATATTGTACTACCAAGGAATAATATATTTGCAATGAAGCAATAATTAACCTCATAAACTGGCTTCTTGAGTAATTCTTATATTTATGAATAAAAGATAGCAGTAGCTCTTTCTGGTTTGATTTAACATTATTAATAATTTTCAAGGTTCTATGTGTGAATAACTTCTGTTTTTAACTCCTCCTGTTTTCTCCTCCAAAAAAATGATAATAATAATAATAGCAACAATAATAGTATTTATGTAGCATTTTAGGGTTTTCAAAGAGTATCATGCATTACTTGATTATGACATTTAAAATCTTCCACTAGTTATTCCCATTTTACTTACCCAATTTCCTTACCATTCATTCTTTCTGCTTTAGTTAAATTGGTTCCATTACTATCCTAGTTGTTCTTACCACATTCCTGTCCATCTACATTTAATTATGCTCCTCCTTCTACCTGAAATGTTGAGATTCGGGGTGTCGGGGACCCCAATAGGCTGGGTCCTGCTCAAATGAATTCAATACAAGCCTTCTTAACCTAAAGAAAAACAGTTTATTTAAGGTTCACCATATTGGGTTGACTTTTAAAGAGCCTAAGCATTTGTAACATTTGTATTAACAAGCAGGCCAGATAGAATCTCACCTAGACAGCGGCTGAGCTGGATTTGAATCTGAGCACCTTCATGGAGGCAAGACGGAGCTTAAATACAGAAAAGACTGTAGGAGCGATCTGGGGGTGGTCTGATAGTCTAGGGTGATGGGAGGAGGGGTTTTGGGAGGGTCTTGAGAAGTTCAGGGAGGACTTCAATGGGACTGGGATGGCTAGTCAAGGGTTGGAAACAGCTGGAGGCACTTAGTAAATATCAGACAATGGAGGGCTTGGGTGGGAAGCAGGTGGGGCAATCCAGAGATAACAGGTTGAGTATGAAAGGCCAGACCAAGTGGGAAGATTCAAAGGGAGTTCAAGACTGTTCCCAGAGCCTGAACCCCATCAGAAACGCCTTTGTTTTTTCTCTTTACCAAGTTAAAGCTTATACTTCTTAAGCCCACTTCACAACTCAGTTATCTCCTAAAGGCTTTCCAGATTAATTCCCCTTTGCAGTTAGAGAATCATCAAATTTTAGAGACTTTCGAGATGATCATATCCAACTCACTTCAGAAATGAGAACCATGATTAAAACTTGGGCCTCTTGACTGCTTGTTATGCCACATGGTGCTATCTGCCACCTTTTCCACTCTGAACTACTCTTACAATTATATTTGTATTCAGCTCTTTATTTAGTTATCCATAGCCTCAGAATTACTTCATAGTGACAGGTGTGATTAAACTCTAAAAACCACAAGGTATTTGCTAAGCCTCTCAATATTCCAAGATGCCAGGGCATCTCTGGTCATATTTTTATCAACTGATCAATGCATAGTCTTGCTTTATATGTGTTTCCATTTAAAGATACTTTAACTCTTATTTGAACAGAGATCATTTATATGTATATTCTCTGTAAGACACATCATAGCCCTCTAGTGCTTAATATTTAACTACACTATGCTTGGGGGCATTTTAAACACTGAAATCCCCAACAAAAACACAAAAATACAAAAATATGGCATTAAAATAGACCACAAAAGGGTTCTTGTTTACAGTATCACATTGCCAAGCCGATATTGCCAAGGGTGGCTATGAATATGCCGAGGTAGTTCTGAATAGCAAAGTATAACAGACTCTCCATATAAAAGGCAGATGAAAAACATTTATTCAGACACCAGAAAGCCAAATCTGTCATAGTAACCAAGAAGTCAATACACATTAACACTGCAGAAGACAAAGTCATTCCCAAGTCACCCCCACCCCCACCCCTATCTCCCTTGGGACCTTCCCACAAACACAAGACTAGCTGCGATTGCCTGCCTATGCCCTCTCCTCCCTCCACACTAACTGCTCTCACTAAATTTCTCCCAGTTCTGCTCCACCCTTCCTGTTCCACCCATTCAGCAAGCTCCTCCCACCACATGTGACTTAGGCTTCCATCAGATTTAAGAGGTCACATGGGGCTATTTATGAATGGGAAAGATCTTCAAATTTAAAGTACCACTACCAGTATGAGAACGCAAACAAGAGGGCATTATCTTGTTCAATCTCAGCTGGGAACATGCCTCTCCAGTGACTGAAAAGTTTCTCTTCTTTGCACATGTCCAAAAATGACCATGCATGGAAATACCTGAGAATTGCTTCTGGGGCTACAAATTAATTTGAACAAGTAGGTGAATTTACAAATATGGAATCCACGAAGTTATGCGGACTAACTGTAATACATTCATGCATGTATATATGTATACATATTCATGTAGAGAAATGTATATGCATGCATGCATATATATGTATATACTTACATACACACATACACACACACATATAATATGCCATTTTTAGTTGTGTCTGACTCTTTGTGACCCCATCCTGGAGTTGTCTTGGCAAAGACATTGGAGTGGTTTGCCATTTCCTTCTCTAGCTCACTTTTCAGACAAAGAAAGTGAGGCAAACAGGGTTAAATGACTTGCTCAGGGTCACAGAACTGATAAGTGTCTGAGGTCAGATTTGAACCCAGGTGTTTCTGACTCTAGGCCCAGCACTCTGTCCACTGTTTCACCTAGCTGCCTATTATATAAATATTTATGTATACACACAAGATATCCTGAAATGGAAGACCTGGAAACAGAAGTTTTTAGGAAAATATTTTGACTCAGTATACAGAAGTCCCCCTACCTTAGTAGAGCTGTCTAAAAGTAAAATGTGCCTCTGCTTTGTTGAAGAAGCAATCCTTATGTTGGGTGACATTCAGGCTGATATTAGTCATTTAAATACTTATAAGTATAGAGGGCATTCCTATATCAAGCAAGGAGTTAGAAGGATGACCTCTGAGGTCTGACCTTCCATCTCTAACATTCAATGATTCTAAAATTTGATGTCTGTATTCTGATCAGTGCTGGGTTACCTTGGGCTCAGTATAAGATCCAATCTGAGGTGAGTTAATAGAATTTTGGTCAGCTAGGTGGCACAGTACATAGAGTGCCAGGCCTGGAGTCAGGAAGAATCATCTTCCTGAGTTCAAATCTGACCTCAGACACATACTAGCAGTGTGACCCTGGGCAAGTCACTTACCCTGTTTGCCTCAGTTTTCTCGTCTGGAAAATGATCTGGAGAAGGAAATGGCAAACCACTCTAATATCTTTACCAAGAAAACCCCAAAAGGAGTCACAGAATATAGAACACAACTTAAAATAACAAAATAACAATAACGACAGAATTTTACTTTGACTTCTGGTATCATGGAAAAAGCTTTGATTTTAACTTATGGGACTTTACTTTGAATCTCAGCTGGACAGCTTAATATGTTCAATCCCAGTTGACTCTTTTAACTCCTCTAGATCTCATTAAAACTAGGGGCCCAGATTATCTAAGGCCTGTTGTTCGGTGATCCTATGGGTCCATTAGACATAGTTATAATGACTCAATGAAACCTTTACTTGCACCAAAATACCTTGATAAGTTTTCCAAAGTAGTACAGGAATATAATGAATCCTGACAAGTCACTCAAGAAAAGCTTAGTTGTCCAAATCATTTTGACTCAAACCCCTCCCCACTCCACTCCACCCTCCCATAACCCCCTCCCCCTAACACACACACACACACACACACACACACACACACACACACAAACAAACCAAGGAAGTCTAAAGCTGAGCAGAGTTTGGACACCTGTATTCCGCTGAACTGTATTCCATTGAAACTATGTCACTAAAAGAATACAAGTTGATATAATAATAGTTATCAAACACTATAGCCTGTGTGTGTGTATGTGTGTGTGTGTGTGTGTGTGTGTGTGTTATCCAGGGAACATGTTCATCTAGGAAATGAGTTTTACACCAGTGAGATTATCTGGCAGCTTTTAGTTTTGGAAGCAATTGGGATTAAGTGAATTGTCCAAGGTCACACAGATAATAAGTGTCTGAGGCTGGACGTGAACGCAGTTTTTTTACTCTAGGGCCAGTGCTTTATCCACTGCCCAACCTAGCTTCTGCCTAGCAACATTTTAATCTATTCTGTAAAAGACAAAAAAAAATTGCAATAATAATATTATTACAATATTATGATAATGTTATTTATGATAGTAAGGCAATGCAACATGGTATATAGTTAACTTCTGAACGAGGAAGACATGAATTCAAGTTTGACCTCTACCACCTGATATAAAATGTGACACTTGGTAAATCAATTAACCTCTGGGTATTCAAGGCAACTCTCTAATACTCTAAGATTCAGAAATCTAACTGCATTGGTAGAAGGAGTTCCTAACCTGGTCATAAGGTCCAGTGCTTATCCATATGACAGTGAGAGAGAGAATACTAGATCTACAACTGACCGGCCTCAAAGTCATGAAAACTTGGGTTCAAGTTTTTTTGATGTATACTGTCTGTGTGAACCTCAGCAAATAGTTTAACTTCAAAGCTCTGGTCAACCTTCAGAAATTCTTAGTTACAGAGTACTTGCTTGTCTGCATTTCATTGAAATAGTTTACTCACCTGGAGTTTTATTGACTAAATCACATCTTAAGATCTCCACCCAACCTTCAAAAAAACCCAGAAAAAATCTAAACATTTCCCCCCCCAAAAAAAAAAATTGAACAAGATTAAGTGAGAGAGTTATTAGATTCTCCCTCTTCTGTTTGTTTCATCTCTGCATTGCCCCAAATTGACGTTCTAATTGGTAGGTTACCTCAATGAATAATCATGGTTGATTTCCCTTTAGTAATTTATTATTTACAAAGTCCCTTTCTGAAGATATGTCTTTCAATTAGGTAACGTCAGCATTATTATCTCTATTTTGTTGATGAGGAAATTGAGGCTGAGTTAAATGAAGTGGTTTGCCCACTTATCCAGGTCAGATAACTTGTGATGAATGATTGATATAGAGTGTTGAACCCCTTGACTTACCTCTGTAGCACTAGATAGGTAAATGGGGAGTTAAAAAACAAAACAGGACACAGTAATATAATTGTATTTATGAAGCTCCTTTAAAATGTTTAGGGAACTAATAAAGATCAATGGGGAACTTAAACAAATGAGATAAAGAGCCATATCTACATGGACAAAATGATCAAAGTCTAAGAATAATTTTCTTATCGGTCTCTCTATTGCAGTTGATGTCCTTGGATGCTGCATTCTTTTACCCTTTTTGTACTTCTGTTGCCTGGAGCATTTGAGAAGCAAATAATTTCTTCAGGTCTGGTTTTCATTCTAAGAATGTTTCAAATACCTCTTTACTATAGAACAGCAATTTTTTTTTTTTTTAATGTTCATGGTTAAGCTCCTATTTGCAGGGTAAATTACCTTGGGTAGCATCCTGAGCTCCATTGCCCTTCAGAATGTTGAGATCAGGGAACCAAAATGTTGAGGTTTGGGGTACTTGGGACCCCAAAATACTAACACCCCAGATCCTCCTGGAATAAATTTGACTCAAGCCTTCTTTTAGCCAAAGAGAAAAACAAAGTTTATTAAAGATCTGCCATATTGGGTTGATTTTTAAGAAACCTCACCATTTGTGACCCTGATATTGACAAATGGGCCAGATAGAATCTGAAGTAGATTGAATGTGAGCTCCTTCATAGAGATAAGAAGAATCTTATATACAGGAAGATTGTGGGATGGATTTAGGGTTGGCCAAGTAGTCTGGGGTGAGGGGAGGAAGGGTTTATGAATGGCATTGAGGACAAGTCTAAGGAGGATCTTGATGGGACTGGGCTAATGTAATGGTAATTTTAGGTTAATGGTGGTGAGGAGAGTTAAAGATCTTTCCTGCCCATTAATAGGTCTCAATACTTTTTGTTAATATCTACTGAGGCACTGGGTCAGAGGGTCCTGCCCTCTGACTCTGCAAAGTGTATAAATACTCTGAGGTGAGGTTTTACTTTTGGGTTTTGTTTTTGGAGGAAGGTTTGTGTGCCAGGAGAGACTCTGGGAAGCCACTAATGAGCCACCAGCTTTGAAAGTCCAGATGTTGGTGCTTCTCTCTCTGGTAACTATGTATGTATGGTTAGACAGTTGGATCTGTCCGATGATCTGTGAAATATGCATTGCTTATAGTTGGACAATTGGAAGCCCTTTCTGTTGATTTTTATTTCTCTGTATTTTCTCTGAAGTTCAGGGTGCTGACTTTTTCCCCTGAACTAAGTGAATGATGTATGTGCTTGATTAAAGTAGATTGCTGACTCCTCAAAAGTTGCTTTCGTTTTAGAAGAGCCAATCTAAGAACCTGTAGAGCAGCCCTCCCCTGTATGCTGATACAGATAACTGGAGGTCAGAACCAAGACAGTGAGATTTTGGTGGAATCCAGGGTGAGAAGTGGCCAATTGAGAGGTAACAGACAACAGAAGGCCAGGCTAGTTTAAAGAGAACAGATTTGGGCATAGATATTTTGATAGGATTGAGGGTACAAAGTAGGCAGGGAAATTCTGAGGTAACAGAGGGTGGAGGGCTAGGCTGGGTTAAGGGTAATGAAAGGTTTACAACCCCAGGTGAACCCCAGATCAAATGGAAAGGAGAGTTCAATGGGGTTCCTAGAGTCTACATCCCATCAAGGACATATAATTTCATTCCCTCTTACATTTTCTACTGAGTATAGCATAATATTTGTGTTTTTCAAATTTCCTTTCCTTAGTATTGGAACTTTCCTTTTCTTGATATTTTTTGCTTATATAGTGTCATTTTTTAATTGAATTGTTAAAGTTGGTTCCTGTATATCTAGGAATTTGCAGCCATGTGTTTTTTATTTGTTTTTGTTTTTGTTTCTTTCCTGGAGACACTTTGTGAATTCTATTCATTGGAATTTGATTTTCTATGTTCAGAAATTCTGGATAGACTTATTTATTTTCTGCATTGTGATATTAAACTTTTTTCCTGTCCTGTTCTGTGGGATTGATGATCCTTAGATTGTTCCTACACATCCTGTCTTTGAATTTGGTGTGTTTGCTTCCATAGTGAGCATATTCTCTTTTTCTATATTGTCCTTCCTTTCTGTGTATCTGTATTCCCAATGACTGTTCTCTTTTTTTGTTTCTTTGGTGAATCTTGCCATTACAGATTCATTTTTTTCTACTCTGCTCATTATTTTTGCTGTGCAAGACATATATTATGCTCTCACAGTTTTCATTTCTCTTTTATACCACTCAGGAACAGTATATTATGGTTCCATGTTCTACTCAAATTCCATGTCTTCTGTCTCAAGTGTTAGGTCATTTTCCTTTGCCTTGTAATATTTACATATAGATGATAGATAATAATAGATACTTGAATTTATTTACTGATCAAGAGGCCATATTTCATTCTGTTGTTAATGTTAATCCTTTTTGATTTATCTGCTTGTAGTCAAAGTTTTTGTGTTTTCTTTTTCCTAAAATTATTGATAAATTCTATCTTTTTTCCCCTATTGCTCATTTTCTGAATCTCTGTCTCCTTCCTTTCTGTTGGTGGTTTACTTGGGGACTAAATCTTAAAGTGTTGTAGCTTCCTTCCATGTTGACCAATTCATGGTATGCCAATCTAGGTTTCTGCCCCAAAAGATTTTGGGTGTACAGCATTGGCACCACCTGTGTGCTCAATATGTTCCTTCAGACTTAGTGGAGTTCCACCTCTACACTCCTCCCCCAATGCATTGTGTCTTAGTGTCCTACCAATGGCATTTCCATACTGATACCAGGGAACTGATTTTTTTTTTAGTATCAGCTCTGAGTTTCTCGGAAAAGGATGGGATGTGATGATTTGAAACTCCATTTCAAGCTCAAATACATATCCTGACCAGAGCGTCATATTGCTCTACTCCTCAGACTATGACCCTAAGTACGAATTTCCTTACTGCATTGTCAGCAATAGATTATTGTCAACTTGTGTAAATGAAGCCACTTTTTCTTTCTTTCTCTTTCTTTTTTCTTTTTTATCCTTCCTTTCCCTTTCTTGTTTCCTTCCTTCTTACCTGACTTCCCCCATTCCTTCTTTCCTTTCTTTCATCATGTATTCCTTCTTTTCTTTTTTGGGTAAAATGAAAATGAAGAGGGTAGACAGTAGCAGAAGTCACGGTGAAAGTCTTGCCATGAGACAAGAAATTTTTCTTATCCTCACAGCCATTTGCCAACTTTAAATTGAGAATTACTATAAAAACATCTCATCGTCTTTGTTCTTTGTCCTTCAGTAGATAAAACAATTTCCCATTGTGATAGTTCACTGCAAACAATCTATGTTGGGAAAAATTGAAATGATTTCTCTCAATACAACCTCAGCTACACAATGTTCTATATGTGGAATGTCTTCTCTCTGCCTCACCTATTCATAGGTATCATGAATTTAGAGACAGGGGAAGCTTAGAGGTCATCCACTCTAACTCTGTCATTTTTTAATTGAGGAAACTGAGGGTCAGAGAAGTAAAGGATTTGCCTGAGATTGTGTAGGTTCTGCCAAATGAGAGAACAAAGATCCTCCTGGTGAATTCCTGTTTATCCTTTAAAGTCAAGCTCAAATACTAATCTCTTCCAGAAAACATTCTTTCCTGTACACTGAAGATCACATATAGAAGTTGGTATTTATAGTTCTATAATGAACTTAAATATTATAATTATCTATATGTCTTAACTTCTTACTGTACTATAAGATCTATGAGGTCAAAGACTGCATCCTATCTGAATTTTGCATTTCTTTCATCCAGTACCTAACACAGTGTTGTGTCAAGTGGATTTTTTTTTTCCTTGCTCCATATTTCATTTTAAACATCTCTAAGGCATGCAACATGGATTTGAATTAGGAATGAGTAATTTACTCATTGTGTAGCTACAATATATAGGAGACAAAGTGCTGCATTGTAAATCTAATCAAGTCATATGCTACCACTCATTGCACTTGGAGTAGGCAAGTCATTTCTTTTCTCTGAGTTTCAGTTTCCTAATTTGTAAAATAAGAAAACTGTGAATTCTGTGGAGATTATGGAATAGTAGCAGTGAAGAAGAAGCGGGATATAGAGTCAGAGGATGAAAGTTCAAATCCTGTTTCAGTGGCCTGGAGCAAATCACTGATCTTCTCTGACCTTCAGTTTCTTCATGTGTATAATGAAAGAGTTTGGACTAGATCAGAAATGTTAAATATTGGTCAAAAGATCAAAATTGCTAAATTGGCTGGGATTAGACTAAAATTACAAAGCATTTGACAAAATAAGTAAAAATTCAATAGAACATAGATAATGTTAATATGTGGTTTTCTAAGTCAATTTGTGGCTCTAGGGATCTTTATGTATGGTGTGGTGGCTCTTGTTTCTGTTTGAGTTTGATACTATTTTACAAGATGACCTCTAAGGTCCTTTTCAAATTTCCATTATCAGTCTTGTGATCTTAATGCAAATCAGCTCAATAAACATACACGTTATTAATGGAAGGAACTCTGGAAATCATTCTAACCTGAATTTATGAAGGAGAAAAATAAAGTATGGAGAAGTAATTTGCCTATCCTCATATAGGCAACTAGCTGTAGAAACTGAGACTGGAATTCATGTCCCTGGCCTCTTAATAAATCCTCCTTCCATTTTACTACACAGACTCCCACTCTGAACTTTGCTCCTTAAATTAAATGGCAGCTTTCATACTGACAAGCCTGATCCTTGACTAGCACTTATTCAGTGAAACCAAGAATATTAAGTAAAGATAGATTACTTTAAGACCTTCTTGCTTGGTCATTTTGGGACCTTAATAATTAATGATGATATCAAATATTGGTAGGCAACTTTCCCATTTTCACAAGATATAAATAAATACTCATTGTCTAATTCACTTATTCAGAGAGAAGAGATAGAATTAAGAGAAAGATGGTTAACTGTGTATAGAAGGGAAACCTTCAGATAAGGGATTAGGCTAGATGGATTTGTTTAACATTCCTTCTAGGCTAAAACTGCAAAATTCTATAATTTGATATTTCTATAATTCTAATATTCTACAATGCTAAGTTATTGACTAGATGATTCTTAGATCCTATGAGTCTAAAATTCCAAGAGAGTAGAATATTTGCTTCCTTAGATATGGATATGTAGTTTGTTATAAGGATGCAGATTAACTGAGTCAGAGATAAACTTGCATTTGTTGCTGGTGAGACCTAGAATGTGGATTCAATTCCTATCCAGTCAATTATCTTTTTCTTCTACTTGTCTACAAAATGCACTCTTGTTTATTACTAGCCATTCAGCCTGTAGTCAGGGACAAGTTGGGCAGAGTAAAATAATTTAGATGGTTTATTCTGAGAGAAAGCCAAAGATGTTGTTTTTTTTAAGCCAACTCAAACTATATTGAGAGAAGTTCAATAACTGACAGGTCAGTAACATCAGTCTTTTATATGGAGGTGAGTAGGTAATAAGGAAAAAAGAAGTGCTTTGGATTAGATAATGGCTTCTTTATACAATGGTTACTTGTGTATTTTTTGTTTGTTTGTTTTTCATTGTTGGTCTGAAGGAACCAAAAGATTAAACCCAATGGCAAAAGAAATGGATCATTTAAAATCATTTCTACCATGTCACACTAGGTAAAATAGCTAGAAATGTGTAAAAATTGCCTTTTCTTCAGTCTGACATTCAATAACCCAAAGGGCTTCCTGTCTTTATTGAGTCTCTCTTGTAAGGTGACTCATTAATATCAGACATTATTATGCAATGAAAGTACCGTGGGACCTACCAGACTTGTTTAGTTCAGGCTTCATATGTGTGGTCTGGGTATCCTGAGAATCCAGAAATAGAGACAAAAGGTAGTAGGCAAGTCAAGAGAAGAAAAGTGACATTGAGAAGAGTGAATACATTCTAGACTCCAATCTTCCATTACAAAGCAGAGCATACTGGAGTAAGACACTCAATATCTATAGATATCGGTTTCCTTATTTACAATAATAAAAGATGTACTAGATGATTTACAAGGGTCCTTCTACTTTGTTTTCCATGATTCTATATGTCTATAAAATATAGGTCGAATTGGGAAGAAGCCATGGAAACATGCAATGTGAACAGAAAGATCTAGATATACATCATAAAGTCAGTGATTATGTAAGTTGTCCCAAAAGTCTTAGCATAGTTTGAAGCTTTAATGACTTAAAAAATTTAGATTTTTTTAATAGTTTAAAACTGAGCCAAGATTTTTGGGACACCCTATATACCTAGTGACTAGGCATATCCCATGAACTAAGGATCATAATTTTCAGAGACATTTTTTCAATCTATTATAAATATCACTTGAGGCACAAAATATGGACATACATGATTATGTCATGGAATCATTTCCAGCACAGTTTCCAAACAGAAGAGGAATTCTTTAAAGACAATAAAGTCCTCCAGATTTTTCTCTCTGTGTAAGACATTGTGCTCATTGCTTCAAGTCCCAGAATATTATAGTTCTTCTTCAGTAATATACATGATCACTGAAGAGGTCAGCTAAGCAAATCAGACAGAAAAAAACAAATGAAGAATGTGTATTAGCTAGAATATAACATATAATAGAATGGACAGCCCATCAAGTTAATTCATCAGTATATCTGTTATGGATAGGCACAGCATACGGACAATAAGTCAGGCCCAGAATTGCATAAGAAGAAAAAAAAGAGTTAGATTGCATCTGGAAAATTATGCAGCACTTTCATCAGTTTCACATAGGTTGCAGCACACACACACACACACACACACACACACACACACAAACATATTTAAGACCAGTTTTCTCCTGGTGATTCTATATGACTGTGAATATCCTGGCACCCCTCAATCACTAAAATAATTTAAATCATGAGTAACCAAAAGGGTTGTAAAGAGTTGTATTTAACACAGAGCATTCCACAAAAAATCATTTGAATGCAAGAAGTAATACATATAAGACATCATCTTGTCTTGTACATGTCAAACAAAGGAGGCAGGCCAGTCCTACGTAAGATAGAGGGATGAACAGCTTTATATTCTACTTGTACTCATTGAACATTAAAAAGAGCTATCAGAATGTTTCCAGCATGGTGATTATTTCCCTTTGGAAAAGTTTCTGGGAAGGCATGTGAAAGCATTGCCTCTGATGAACAGGTAAGGACAAGAAGAATACTTTTTATCAATGAGATCACCAGTTCATTGAAATACTATAGCCTGAGTGGTTGAGGTGTTCAAAATCTATTGAATGCATACCATGTGATTATTAGTTCTTCTGGATCTCTTGAGTAACAATATGACAGATGACATTTTTTTTGTGATCCCCATGACCTCTTAAACTTCCCTCCAAAATAAGTTGCTCATGAAATATAAAACAACTTTAGCTGCTTTTATGGTCTGGGACACCAGAAATCCAAAACAATGTTAAAACAAAAACAAAAACCACCCAGGAACTGATGCTTACTTATTATGAGCTTACTGAGCATTGATGTCTAAGTTTATGCTTATTCCTCCCATGGACAATGCGTATTTGTGGGAAGAAGGACTTTACAAATGTCATCTCAATTAATCCTCACAACAACCGTGGGAGGTTCTTGCTGATTAGCCTGGAGAAATAAATGATAAAAGTTACACTGAGTCATATTTCATTGCAATATAAAGAACTTCTGAACAGTCAGAGCAATGTTAAATACAAAGGGTCACCCTGAGAAGTGGTGAGCTTCATGTAAAATCATTGGAGGGGGTAGTTATTAGATGACTACTTATCAAGAATGTTTTAGCAAGGATTTATTCCTTAACTAAATGCTAGACTTTATGGTGGCTGCTCAGGCATTTAGCACAGTGTCTAGCACTTTTTCAAAACGTAATAAATGCTTGTTCATTTTTCCCTTTCCAGAAAATATCCTAAGATGTTAAAATTCTAAGGGGAGTTAGAGTAGCAGAGTGGACAGAGAACTAGCTTAAGAGGCAGAAAAACCTGTTCAAGTCCAGATTCTGATACATTTTAGATATGTGACCCTAGGCAAGTCACTTAACCTCTTAGTATTCCTAGAAATGTCTCTAAGACTATGAGTTTCAGAATAGTTGAAGATCTTCTGTCTCACAGGTGTTTCCTAATATAGAGGTCCCCACAATAAAGAATTCATAGTTCTAGACTTGGAGAAAAAAGGAGAATATAAAAATAACAAAAATACTTCTAATAAAGTAGAAAGAGAACTCAATTTTGAGTCCAAGGCACGAGGTTTGGATCCTTTGAGCTTAGCTTCTGCAACTGTAAAATGAGGCAATTAAACTAGTTGACTTCTAAGATCTCTTCTAACTCTGAATCCTATGATCTTCTCAAAAAAAGGTCATTTTACTTTTATAGGGCAGCTAGGTGGTACAGAAGACAGAGTTCTGAGCCTGGAGTCAGGAAGAACTGAGTTCAAATCCAGACTCAGACAATGACCCCAGGCAAATCATTTAACCATTTGCCTTAGTTTCTCATCAGTAAAGTGAACTAGTGATGCAAATGACAAATCAGTCTAGTGTCTTTGCCAAGAAAACCCCAAATGGAGTCATAAAGAATCAGACATAATTAAAATGACTGAACCACAAAAATTATACTTTGATACTCCAAAAGTACTAAGTAGATAATAGTACTATAGATAATATAACAGTATTGTAAGTAATGTAAACCCAGATCCTGGGATCCTAATCAAAATGTATAACTATAATGGTTCACACTGAAACAGTGCTTAGCAAATATCATCTCCTTTGATCCTGACTATCCCCTATGAGATAAGTAGTATAAGTTTTATTACCTTCATTTCAGAGTTGGAGAAACTGAGTGTTGGGGAAATAAAGTGATTTAGTCAAGGTCACACAGTAGCAAAATTGGTCCTAGAACCCAGAACTTCTGATCATAAGACCAATTCTTTTTCTATGACTTTAATCTTTCACAAAAATGAATTTAAAGGGGTGAGGGGGAAAAATGGTAGAGACCATTAGAGTTCCAACTACCTCAGTATATACTGGAGGTTCATCCTTCTTTTCTTAACAAAAAGTAACGTTTAACTACTTGGCTGGACTTTTAATGCCCTAATAGTGCTTCACAAAATATACAAAACCAAAAAAAAAAATCCAACAAACAGATGTGCTGTCTATTTTATTGGTCGAGTTAACACAACAAATACCATAAATCCAGTAATTACTAATTGCCTCCTCCATTATAATGGGAGAAATGAATCATAAAGCTTTTATTACTTCACTAAAGGACTACAGAAAGGATTAATCTTCCTGAGCAGCATTTTTCACATTTACCTGGTGCCGTCTGTTTCAAGGCACACACATTTGCCTTTCCTGCCCTTCCAGTGGGAATGCTCAGCTGTGCCATTGACAGGGGGAGGGTTATCTTGAAAGCATCAGCAGGTCTGGCCACTGGTGATAAATCTATGTAGCTGGGAGAGGCTTTGCAATTAGCCCCCTTTGGTGGGGAGCAGGAAACTGCATTGTCAGGCAAAATATGGAATGACAAGTTCTAAGTTAACTTTTCTAGGCTATGTTGTGTGACTTCACATAGAGCTGATGCTTTAATCACTGCTATGGGTGTTAGTGAATGAGAAAATTCCCTGAGGAATAGCTGTGTGTCTGAGAAATGTGAAGCTTAAAATTAGGTAGTCATGGACTTGGAGCTGGAAGGAATTTTAGGGATCATCAAATCTAGGGCTGGGGAACCTGCAGTCTTAGCCTTCTAGTTCCTTGAGTACTGTCTTTTGACTGAGTCCAAGTTTTACAGAACAAATCTGTTGAGGTTTAGGGATGCTGGAGTCTCGAAATAGTGACATGCGGAATCTGCCCCAACGAATTTGATCAAAGCCTTCTTTCAGTCAAAGAAAAAGAAGATTTATTAAAAATAACCTTCAAGGTTGGCATTGGTTCTATCTTTAGAGCATACAGAATATACTCTGCCTGATAGCAACACACATGGAGGTTTGATTACACTGCTTCTGGAAATGAATAGTGGAGGCATTGAGGTTTAGGAGTGCTGGGACCCCTAAATAGTGAAACATGAACCCTGTACAAATGAATTCCACCCAAGCCTTTCAGCCAATGAAAAATTTTACTAAAACATTGGTAAGAGGATGTGATTCTAAAAATCCACCATATTGGCCAGACTCTTAAGGAATCTGGGCATTTGTATCAATCCAACAGTGGGCCAGATTGAATCTGAACACATCAGTCTTATATGCAGAAAGAGTGTGGGAGAGATCTAAGAATGACCAACTAGTCAGGGGAGACTAGGGGAGGGGTCTAGGGAGGATATTGATGGAAATTCCTAGGCAACAGAATTAGATTGGGTGTAAACTACACTGAAAGGCCAGTTGAGAGGATTACTGGGATGCCTCAGGCAAATACCAGAGAATCGATCACATTGGAAAGTTCCAGGAGAGTTATGGAGTGGGGTTTCCAGAGCCTGTACCTTGTCCTAGAGGTCCTTTCTCCAATTCGAAGCAGGCACAGGTATTCTCTGTTTGCTGTTAATGTGCTGGTTGGTTGTTGTCCTTCATTTTTGAAGAGGACCAAAATGACATCACCATGATAAAGTGAAGTTTCATTGTGTCCGATGGAGACTGATCAGACCAATATGACTTTGGGAATGCTCTACCACAGGTTGGGTATAGATAGTCCATGTGAATATTTGGGGTGGATACTCAAATTTGAACATCCCACATTTACTTTGTGCTGTCTCAATTCTGTTTTGCTCATAGAGCACAGAACCCTTTTTGATATGGGCACATCATGCTGAGTGATCCTGTGCCATTGCTTCTCATGTTGCACAATCAAATTTAACGTTCTTGACAGAGACTTTGAGTATGTCTTTGTATAGCTTCTTCTGACCACCATGTGATCACCTGCCCCATGTGAGTTCTCCATAAAAGAGTCTTTTTGGCAAGTATATATTTTGCATTTGACCAACGTGGCCAGTTCATCGAAGTTGTGCTCTCTAAAGCATAGTTTGAATGCTTGGCAGTTCAACTCGAGCAAGGACTTCAGTGTCTGGTACCTTACCCTGCCAGGTAATCCTCTCAGTCTTCCTAAGACAGTTCAAATGGAAGTGATTCAGTTTCCTGGCATGCAACTGGTAGACTGTCCATGTTTCACAGGCATATAACAATGAGGTCAGCACAATGGTTCTGTAGACCTTCAGTTTGGTAGTCAGTCTAATACCTCTTCTCTCCCAAACTTTTCTTCGGAACTTCTCAATCACTGAGCTAGCTCTGGCAATGAGTGAATCAACCTCATTGTCAATGTGTACATCCCTGGAAAGTACACTACCAAGGAAAATGTACTTATCCACAGCATTCATAACTTCTCCATTTGTTTAATCAATGGTTCCATGTATGGATGGTGTGGTGGTGGCTGATGGAGCACCTGTGTTTTCTTGGTATTAATTATTAGGCCAAAATTAGCACAGGCAGCAGAGAATTGATCCATTCTTTGTTGCATCTCAGCTTCAGAAGCTGAATTGAGTGCACAATTATCTGCAAACAGAAATTCATGCATCAATATTTCCTCCACTTTGTTCTTGGCTTGTAGCCTTTCCAAATTGAAGAACTTATCATCAATATGGTAGTTGATCTTAATGCTATGTTCATCCTCATTGAAAGCATTTGACAACATGGCTGAAAACATCATGCTAAAAAACATGGGAGCAAGCACACAGCCCTATTTCACTCCATTGATGACTGGGAAGGCACAAGAGCATTGTCCACTATCCAGAACCTAGGCAAGCAAATTGACGTACAATACTGATGAACTAAATTTTAGTATAATTTTCCATAAACCTTCACAACTAACAAAGGCCTTGATTAGATCTGCACACATTGTGTACAGACCTCTGTTCTTCTCCTGGTATTTCTCCTGGAGTTGACACGCAGCCAACACCATATCTACTGTTCCTCAGCCCTTTCTGAAGCCACACTGGCTCTCAGGTATATGACCATCTTCCAGGTGAAGGATCAGCCTATTAAGGAGGACTCTAGCAAGAATCTTGCCAGCAGTGACTAAAAGAGAGACCACCACTGTGATTATCACAGGACAATCAATTATCTTTACTTTTATAGAGATGGGCAATGGAAGCATCCTTGAACTCCTGGGAGATAACCTCCTCTTACCATATAACCTGGAAAATTTCAGTCAACTTTTGTATGAACAATTGTTCCCTTACCTCATAAATCTCATCTGGAATAGAATCAGCACCAGGTGTTTTGCAACATGAAAGGAGCCTTATGGCCCTCAAACCCTCTTCTTCAGTTTTGGCCAAAAATCTCTTAATTGGCTGCTGAGCCACAATTTAACATGCATATGTTTCCTCCCCCCAGAAGAAAAACTATAGGTCTTTGAATGGAGGAAATGTTTCTGTGCCCTTTCTCATACCAACCTTGTAGCTGTGAACAGTGGTCTTCTCTACCACGTTTTTCTTTTCAATTCATTCTCTTTTTTTTGTTTGTTTTGTTTTTACTTTTTTTTTCCCCCCCGATTCATTCTCAATCTTAAGTGAATGAGGATCAAACATAGTTTGGACCAGAATTTAATCATGTAAACTTCACAAGGTTGGAAGAGCCAGTGGAAGTTTGGCAACTGGAATCTATAACAGAGTTTACCATGGCATCAGAGCCTGGAGAGGTTGTGTTTTTCCTCATTCTCGAAGAGTACCATGACATCAAGATGATGACATGACTTGCAGTTGACTTTGATTTGAGTGAGGGAGGGCTCTGAAAGTCACCAAGCTCACTTTATTCTCCTGAGCCATCTGGGTCCAGTCCCTCATATTCATCAGGGTGGCTGGAAATGGCCCAGAATGCAGTGTGAGGCCCTGGTCCTTTCAGGCTAAAGTCCTACAGGATTCTCACTTTGAATGAGATATACCCATTCAATGAATAGACTTCTTCAAGTAGTTGCTCAGGGGATGGCCCCATCAATCAAAAAAAAAAAATCAAACTGGGAGAAGACCCTCAGGGTTCCTGGGTAAAAGAGAAACAATTATTATTTAGTATTTAAATCTACTCTGTGCTAGGTGGGTGGGGAGTTGCTGTCTAGTCTATGAGCTCCAGAGTCAGTTGGGTTTGAGGCTTGATCTTTGAGCAAGAAATGTAGACAGTAAACCCAGAGGAAAAAAGCAGCTTTGGGGCATGGAGTGTACTTTCTTCTGGGTGGAACAGTGGAGGTGAGGAGGAAGAGGAACCTGGAGAAGAGCAGGTCTAGAACAGCAATTCACTTGACCCAATTCAGCAGTGGATTGACCCAGTTCCTGAGACAACTTGCAAGCAAGGAAGCAACTTTCTCTTGGTTTGATGGTATGCTTTTGTACTTCTGTCCCTGCTATACCTTTTCAGTTCATATCCTTTTATAAAAGCTAATTGATGCTAATTGATCAATTGATGTCATGCTATCAGTTGGTTAGGTGATTGGGGAGATGTTAACTGGTAGTTGATATTAGAGGAGACATACCAGATAAGAGCTCATGAGTAGGAGTATTAGAAAGACACACTTAACACCCCACAGAAATCTCTACACCCCTAAAGGGAGAAGCAGCTGCTGTGGTATTAAGACCCAAAGAATTACTGTAAATTGAAGTTGGCAGAGTAGGCCTAGATCCTATGGTAGTTTCTAATAGCATCCCTATATTTAAGGAACACAGGTATATAAGAGATATACAGGGATAGTCAACTACTTGAAAACTTTCAGGGGGAAGATAATTGAATGAACTTTAAGAAAATCATTTTTGGTGACTATATGAATGATGGATTGGAATAGGAAAAAACTAGAGAAAGAAGAATCAATTAGGAAGCTATTACTTTTGCCCAAAGGAGAAGTAAAACACTGCAAAATAAAAGCATTCTCATACACATAGCAGAACACAAAAAGAAAATTTTGTATGAAACTATGAATTTCTATTTCAGACTACTTGATTACACTTCCTAATTGTCCAGCTTATCTGTGCTTCATTCTGAAGTTTTTCCTTACTTCTCCTCTTCTCTCCTCTCTCTGCTCTTCCCCTTTTTTTTTCTTTTCTACATTAGACAAATTCTATGGTGTATAGAAGGGGTAACAAGGTGGCACAGGAATAGAGTTCTGGGAATAGGGTCAATGTGCTGGGACCGAAGTCAAGAATACTGAGTTCAGATCTGGACCTCAGATATTTACTATCTGTGTGGCTCTGGGTAAGTTACTTACTCCTACTTGCCTCAACTTACTCATCTGTAAAATGTACTCATTTGGAGAAGGAAATGGCAAACCACTCCAGTGTCTTTGCAAAAAAATCCCCAAAAGGGTCCCAAAGAATTGGACACCACTGAACAACCTTACCTGTTGCATACTGGTAATCGGTCCTTATTTTTGCTCATTGAAATGATAACTGATTTTTGCAAAACTATTTCTTTGATTAAAAAAACCTGTGTAATATAGGCTTTCAACTTTCTCCCTATAATTATTATTATTATTATTAATGGTAATGACAATAACATAGCCAATATTTTTATAGCTTCTACTATGTGCTAGTCACTGAGCTAAGTATTTTACAATTAAATTATTTGATCCTCACAACAGCCCTGGGAGGCAGGTAAAATAATTATTCCTATTATACAGTTGGGGAAACTGAGGCAAATGGAGCCTGAAGGAATTATATTATGTAGCACAGCTAGTAAGTGTTTAAGGCCAGATTTAAGTTCAGTTCTTCCTGATTTTAATAAAGACAATAATAATGATAACGACAACAACATAGGATTACCGTCATTATCATTTCCACATCCCCCTGCCATTGCTATTGCATGTGTTCTGCTGCACAGGAAATTACTATTTTCAAAAAAAATTCACTTTATTGTCATTTCCTCATATCAGGATGCTAGCTCCTTGCTTAGAGGGACTATTTTTGCTTTTTTATCTCATCCCTGGAACTTATTAGCCCAGTGCTGAGAATATGACTAGAGCTTAATAAATGCATGGTGATTGACATCTTATCCTTGTGGCCTCACACAGTATATAGTAGGTATTTAATAAATGTTTGTTGAATTGACTTGAATTTATAAAATTAGGGGAATGAACTCAATGATCTCTAAAATTACTTCCAACTCTAAGTGCCATGACTAACTAATTTTAATATGTGCCTCACACTCTTAGGCACATAGCTATTTCTCAGGGAAATTTCTCATACACCAATGCCCATAGCAATGGTGGAAGCACCAGGTCTATGAGAAGTCACACAATAAACAAATCTTAGAATGATTACCTCAAATGAAAGATACTAGTTAGCTAGAAATATTTGATATTCTACATCACAATTCTACTTTCTGATAACATTTTTGATTCAACCTAGGTTTGATAAGTTTTGTACTTTAAGCTTTGTACCTTCTATTGACTTTACTTTCCGGATATTATGGCTCAGTGCAAAGATTACAGAATTTAGAAACAGAAAACCTTAATTGTGGTTTGGCTCTGACACTTAAAAATCTGTGATAGGGGACAAGTCATTTAACCTCTATAAATCTCAGTTTCCTCATCTATAAAAAGCAGGACAGTAATTCTTGTAAAATCTAACTCATAGGGTTGTTTTCAGGAAGGAACTATATTGCATGAATTGAAATATATTATATAAATGCCAGTTACCATTACTATTATGTGTCTACACTGGTGATATCTTTATTAAAGCCCTTCTCTGATTTTTAATCATGCTATGAAGGTGACTGGCTCATGGAAGGCTATGACAGAAGAGTAAGAGCTCTGACTCAGTTCTATTAAACTTTCAAGTCTTCAAATCCAAGTCCTAAGATGGGCTGACTATATATTTGTTCCCTGGACAGCTAAGGGAGGAGAACCTCATCAAAAGAGTGGGCCACCAACAGATAAATATTTCAATGCCAAGAGTTCCATGAAAAAAAAAAGTGCTACTGGGGTATACTGAGGCTGATTACCTTCACTGATGAAATACCTAATCTTTGAAGTAAATATGAGAGTATTAAAGTTCCCTTCCAAGGGTTAATACTTTAATTAGCTAATAGGTTTCAAGTACTTTGAAGATGAATGAAATAACGGTCATTTCTTCAGCTCTGTTCTTCTTATGGCTATACCTAAACTTCTTCATGCACAGACATGGTGCTGCAGAGAATCTTTAGTATAGGATCTTACATTTTTGAACTAAGTACACTTCATTAGGATAGAGGATGGATAAATAAGGTGGGATGCAAAAATCAAGAGAGTGTTTACATGTCTCTTGAAGGTCTTAATAACAGCTCTGGCTCAGTGGAAAGGTGAAGGTTCATGAACAAAAGTGTGATAAAGGACTATCAACTGTCACAGCTGCAAAAGAAAAAAAAAATTGTTAATTAAAGGGATTTTTTCCTTAGAATCAAAGGGGACATGGATGAAGAAATATGCAGAAATTATCTAAGGCCACTTCAACCTTAGCATTTATTATTCAACACCCCACTCATTGCCCTGATTATAAATATTTAATCACTCAACAACTGAAAGTGCTTGTGTCTTCCTGGAGGACTGGCAAGCATTAAGAAATCAAGGGCCTGGGGAGGGAAATAGTGAACAGGGAAATAAAGGCAGAGAGCCACAAAGATGTGTTGGGATTTTACAAGGACAAGTGAAAAGGTGTGAAGGACGGTTCTGAATTGGGCCTTTGTGATCACGTTGGAGAACACCTGAACGCTAATTCATTTGGTTTCTATTCACTGGACTTCAAAGCCATATTTTTTTTTCTGTTGTGTGGCAGTCACTGACAGAGGATGCCCTTGGAGAACAGGCAGAAAATGTTCTTAATGAAAGCAGGGCCCCAAGCACTGAGAGGTGCCATCCTTGTACCCGCCTTTGTCTGTCACAAAAAAAGCAGCCTGACTTGGCAGGCTTTTGGGCCTATCAATAATGCATGAGCAGAATTATATCCACCCTGATGCCAGGGGAAGAGAAGAGTGGAGAGAGAAAGGTTGTGTTACTTCTGTCCCTTGACTATATATCCTCTTCTCTAGGATGGAGGAAAAGGGTATATCCCCTTAGGAAAAGCAAGTAGGTTTAGGTGCTGGAGTCCTAGAAGTGCCATGCCTAGAGGAACTTTTACTTTGCAAAGCAGGACTTACAGAGAGACATCTTATTGTTCCCTTGATGAAAATATCCGGCTTTGACTTGAAATTACATGGTTTGCTTGTAAGGAGTTATTCATCTTATGCTTTAAAACTTCAAAAGATTTGTGAATTTGTCATTGTATGTGTTCTTTCCACTCATGCAAATCACAACCAATCTCCCCCTTAGCAACTGGTTTGTCACCATGGCCAAGAATTTCATCACAGGGTGACTAAGCTAAAGGTGATGAACTTCTCCAAACTTATCTAGAGTGGTCCTCTATTTACAATCCTCCTGCTATGCCTCTAAATTTTATTGATTTGAAAGTGGAATCCAAAGACTATGTGAGCAGAACACAATCTTTGGTGAGTGTTATAAAACAGAACAGGCTTTAAATATTAGTCTGGTAGTTGATTGTATGTTCGTCTTATAAAGAAAAGATTGTCAATTTTATACTTACTTCAAATACTTCAAAAGGTTCATGATTTCCTTAGCATAAATACTAAGGTTGTAAGATTCTATAACACCACTAACAACAAAATTGCCTCATGACTATCTCTGAATTTAACATGATTGGTTCTCAGGTGAAAACTCATTACTGAGTTCATAGTTTAAGACTTCTTAACTTGTTAGAAGTTTCCAAAACTTAGTCTCCATTATTTTAGCCTACCCATTCATATGATTCTGTTAATCTTTTAGCTCAAAATCCTCTAAAAGTTCAATCAATTTATATTTTCCCTTTTATTTACCTTGTTATTACATTTGTCTGGCTCTGAGAGAGGAACATTAAAATCATCTGTTATCGCATTACCATGTTTACTTTTGAAATTGGTTGAGTTTTTCACTTATGAATTAAAGATATGTTATTTGGTATATATAAGTATAATACTAATATTGGTTTATTGTCCATGGTTCCTTTAAAGATTATGGTGCTTACTTTTTTTTTTTAAAGTGTGACATATTTATTGTCTCTGCTCTTTTTCACTTGGATAGAATGATAGAAATTATTGTTTTATTAGTCGATGTAATGTTTAGGAAATTTTGTTCCTGTCTATCATTTTGATTCTGCCTGTATCTTCATTTTTTAGATGTTTCTTTCATATGACAGTCTCTTGGATTTTTTTTTATCAATTCTTTCATTGTCTTTAATTTTGATTTAATTCATTCAGATTCACAGTAATGAATGTTAGATATCTTTTCCTGAAATTATTTCCTTAATCTTATAAAAAGATGTTTTATAACTCAGTACTTTGTTCATATAATTGGTTTTACTTATACTACTTTGATTCTAATCTATTCCCATAACCTTGTCTAGGTACATAACTCCTATTTGCTACACTTCTTCTACTTTTTTTGTCTGTTCAATGATTAATCTTGCTTTATTATATCATCCTTTAGCCCATTCTAATTATTCAAATGTATTTCATATTTTATTTTTTTTCTAGTTTCTAATTTTTCTATTAACTACTTCCTTTGATGTTTCTGTTAGGAATGCTTTAAAGTCCTCCATATTACTAAGAATACATTTTCTTTTAACCTTGAAAGTACATTGTCAGTTTTTCAGTCTATTTATATGTGGTTGGGCATCTTTGGTTTATAGGATAGCATTATAGGTTCATACGCCCATTGCTAGAAGGGCCCTCAAAGGCTACATAGCCCAGCTCCTTCATTTTACAGTAAAGGCAGCTGAGGACTTAGGAGGTTTACCATGTTTTCCAAGGTCATGCAGTGTAAGAGACTTTTTTTATGTTTTGGAATATTAGATTCCAAGCTTTTCTCTCCTTTCTAATAATCAATAAACATACTCTTTTGCAATTCTCACTGCAATTCTCTTTCTTTAATTCATAAATTCTAATTTATCTTTGACTCGTGATAGAAGCAGTATTTCTTAGGGTTCTACCATGTAGGCAGGGCTAGTTCTTCTCATGGCAATACCCCATGTTGATTTAGTTAATTCTTTTCCTTAAGGGGTATTAAAAATCTTCTTGTGGTTTTATTGACGAAAGGGACTGACTCAGGTTGATGTGGATTGCTGAGCACCTGTCTACCAGAGGCCATTTGTGTGCTCCAGTTTCCTCTCTGAGATTTCTGGCTATGAAATAGGAATATGTCCTACAATGGGAAGCAGTGTTCAGCTGCATCAGTATGGAATCCTCATAGTATATTCATGGTGAATATTCTTCCCCTGCTATGACTAAGTAAAATTTCATTTAAGTTTTTAGTGAATTACAAATGTCTCATTTTCTTTCAGTACTGGACCTAAAAGAATAGCCTAAGTCAGAACTTCAAAATCTTAGGAGTTATGAATTTTGGCTGTTGCATTCCTGAATATTCTCAACTTGAAGTTTCAGGGAGTAATCATTGGATACTTCCTATTTTCACTCTGTCTTCTAGTTTCTATCTACCTAGGCATTTTTATTGCATCAAGGTTCTTTTTTGGTCATATTTTTTCAGGAAATGCAATAAATTATAAACTTTCTTTTCTCAAACTATTTGTCATATTTGTTGTTTTTGATCACTGATACCTTACTTTTTTCTGTTTTCTTTTTTTCAAAGTCCTTTCACTTTCTTTCAGTATTTCTTGTTGGCTTATAGAATTATAGAGTTCTGTTTGCTCAATTCTATTTTTGAGGGAATGTACTTTTTTTGGTCATGCTTTCTATCTCTATTATAAGCTATTTATTCTTCTTAAGTTTTCTTTTTCTCTGTAGTTTCTAATATTACTTTTTATTCTTGTTTTATTTCTTCTGGACATTCTTGGAGTCTTTGTGACCAAAATATTCTTTTCTCTGAGGCTCTGTTTATATTTGTTCTGGAGCTACTGTCTTCTGCTAGGTTTAACTAACAGGCTTCTTTCAGTACATATCATTTCTTTATCAGTACTTTCTTATGTTTACTCATGTCCCAATCCTCAATTTCTGGATTAGAAATTTGCCCCACTCCCTGACCTCATGCTTTCCCTCATTCTTGGATGAGATAAATGAGTCTGCTTGATCCTAGCACTGCTATTGTCTAGATGTCCCTGACACCTCAGTTCCAATGACCTATAGTTATTAGATGACTAATATTAAGCATGTCTCTTCAGCATAGTCCCTGGCATCTGGTTCTGTCTCCTTGTGGACCAACACATATTTGAGTCTTCTCTGTCTTTTACTTTCATGAACCCCAACTGAAGGTAACTCCATCCCCTGCTACAGTCCTGACAAACTCTAACTTGATGTTTTACTTTGGTTACAATCCTCCTACAAGGACACTGCTCTTGTGGCTTCCTGGTCTCTGTATTGGCTCTGTCTTTTGAAGTGTCTCAGTTAAGAGCTCTAGGTTTAGATCTTTTATGTGGTCCATCAGGGCTTGATTCTGGTGTGCTGTCCTCATCTTCTTTCCTACTGTGAATATAGATTAGGCAATCAGACTCCATGACTCTGAGTGCTGTCTTCAGGCCTCTTTGTGATCCCCTGGTTCATGGGCTTGGACAGTGCTGGGTCCAGGCTTCTTGGAAGGCCCTAGGTGAGGGCATACTGCCCAATCCTATCTCCTTGTGAAGTGAGCTATGAGAGGTGCCTCTGACCCCTGTTACTCTAATTGGCAATGACTGATTTAAAGTTCCATTTTGTTGTACTGGCTTCCTCCTCTGAAGAAGTTTTCTTGTGCAGACCTATACTGGAAAGAGGATCTTATTGCTACTTTGGTTTATTTTTCTTTATTATTCTTTCCTCTAGTACATTTTTAGAATTCTGATAGAGTGTTTATGTGAGAGTTTAGCTCCCTCTAGGACTTATCGAGATGCCATCTTAAACAGAAGTTGATATCAGGGTACTTTCCAAAATGTATCAAGTACCTTTTATGACCAGAGATTGAGCTGAGTCTACGTTGTGTAACTGATAGTTAAAAAAAGCATAAGCAGAGGTGCCCCCTTGCATTTCTAAGCAACCGCATATGCCTAACTCAACACTGAAGGCTTGGAAAATATAAGTCAATCCCTTTATTGGCTGTCAAAACAAGAAGAGTCAGTGAATCTTAGAAAAGCCAGTGGATCATATGCCCTTTAAAAAGGGGAATGACTTCATTCCCAGTCATTTATCTTCCTTTTATTATCCAGATTATATCATTTAGCTCTGGGACTTCCCATGAGTGGGAAAAGAGTAGCTCATCTTAGTTTCCATCCTAGTGCCATGTGACCATGAGCACATGATAGCCTGAAACCATGTCCTACCTAGGCAAGGTTGATGCTGGATTTTGGGACACCTCCTCTTTGTTCTTTCACAATGTTAGGTGAAAGAGTTTTGATCCTGAGAAGGGTATATCCAGCCCTAAGGCCATCTAATAGTTTGAGAGGCTATGCCTTGTCATAGTCAGTGCTGTTGATGCTTCAAAATATCTCAACCACTGCAACTACTACAATATTCTTGGAAAAAAGATGACCACAATGAAGAACATGAGCCTAATACCTGGATTGACTTGCCAGAAGACATGTACTTTGAGTAGGACAATGAAAACCTGAGCAGAAACATAAAATGCCTAATCAATAGCCTTGTAAATTGTTTCATGTTTAGGTATTTTTAAGTGTCATCCTTCTGGCAGAGCATAACAGTAACTAGCATTGCTTGTTTAGCTTGTTTACTCAATGTGCACCTGGAAGTGTTTTGTGTTAAGCATTTCCTTTTTTGTGTAGGAAATGGATATCTGTTACACACCTGATTTATATTGTATTATATATTGATTATCTCTCTTCTCGTTTTGAGGAGACCCTAAATATGAGGGAAAAAAAAGAAACTTGAGCCTTCACTGATTTAATGGCTTGTTTGTCTTACAAAGTGATGGGTCTGTCATTTGAGAAACATTGTAGTTTAGAAAAGAAAGAAGTCACTCTTTGAAGGGCTGGCCACCAGCAAATGAGTTTCTTTGTGTGTGTGTGTGTGTGTGTGCGTGTGAAAGCAACTGATAAAGACTTCTAATAAGTTTTGGGAAGAGTACTCTTGATGATGATGAAAATGTGCATACGAATATAAATATGCATATATGTATATAGAAAAGGTCCCTGATCATGTCAGTGTGGGAGCTTCCTTTGCCATCAGCTACACAATTACTAAGGTTCATAGAATTTGCATTCCACCAGTCACTATTTCTCTTAAAAAAGAGTCTCTTTCTCTCTCTCTCAAGCTTTATTTTTTCCCCCTCTCTTTCTCCATCTCATTTGTCTTTGCAGAAAGAGACAGACAAGGAGACAGAAAGACAGACATAGTAGATAGACTTAGAATATGGGACATGAACTTAAATAAGATTACAATTGTGATCCAGCTCTAGTGCTCACTAGCCTTGTGACCATGGCAGTTCCTACACAAATAATATCATAGACCCTTCACAGACACGGGCATGCACACACACACACACACACACACACACACACAGAGGCATACGCACGAAGAGTACACATGTACAGGTATGTTTAAAAGCAATATGTATGTATATAACATACCCATTTATATATATAAATATATATGTATGTTTTTACATGAAGAAATAGGATGTGTGTGTGTGTGTGTGTGTGTGTGTGTGTGTGTGTGTAGGCATACATATCTTACCCAGCGTCACAGTATTTGTCAGAGAGAGGACTTAACCCAGAATCCCCTGACTTTGAGGATGACTCACTATCTATATTGTCTGCTGTCTCTAGGCAAATTTCTGAGGTAATAATTTGCAGAGAAGTTCCTGACCTGCATTGGTAAAGAGAGTTTCCGTATCTGGAAGTTCTCTTCAGTAAGAGAGAAAAATCCTGTTCCCTGCATAATACAGCAAACACAGGAAACATAAGAAATATTACATAACATTTGTATAATGTTATGATAGAACACTATAGTATAACAAAAAACAG
Organism: Bettongia penicillata ogilbyi; assembly: GCA_023548195.1. Lineage (NCBI taxonomy): Eukaryota > Metazoa > Chordata > Mammalia > Diprotodontia > Potoroidae > Bettongia > Bettongia penicillata. Next base: position 1,208,367 of record JAJHZJ010000571.1, on the reverse strand, counting down.
CTTAAATTTCAAAATTTATAGATTATATATAATCTATATATATAATCTAGATGATACAGATATCAATACATGTGTATGTGTGTGTGTCTATGTGGGTATCAAAACAACAGCGCATGGAATATACCGACTATAGGGCAAAGAGTGAGCTGTCAGTAGGGCAACGATATGAGGATAGGCATTGTTTTGAGATCATTCTCAGGTCATTTTTGAAAGTCCAAATAGTACATCCCACATCAAAACTGTCCAATCCTAACTTCTAAATATTACATTAACTGATTTTATATAAACAAAGTATTAAGTGTGAATCATAATGAAAAGATAATTATGTTCAATATGCATTGCTGAATTATTTGCATGTGTGCATATATGCATATGTATATATTTACATATACTGATATTCAGCTAGATGTATGCAATATTTTAATCAGAAAATATCTCATATATGTACACATGTGTGTATATATGCATATGCATGTGTATGTGCACACCTTGTATATGTGTGTATGCATGCTACGTACACACATGAATAACACACACATATGCATATATGCATGCATATATGTACATACACATATATGTATATATGGCGTAAAAGATAAAGAACTAACCTTAGAATCAGGCAGAAGTGGGTTAAAGTCCTCCTTCACCATCATGGCTGTGGGATCCTGGCCCAAGTCACTTTACCAGTCAGAGTGACGGTAAACTCTCAAACGAAGATGTTCACCGATAGAATTTCTCACTAGGAGCTCTCTTTCTCCAATAAAGTCACAGAACTAGAAAACAAAAAACAAACAAAAGAACTGTACCCTATCTCATCTACCATCCAAAAAGAGTTGCTGGATTCCAAGTTGAATATCCCTGTCCTGCTACTGGTACTTTTGTGAACCAAATGGACTAACATTCAAGTTGTTTGGAAACGATTTAATAGTGAAAGATTGTGTAGTACAGTGGGGAGAACCTAGACCTGGAGCCAGGATGGCTATGTTCTACTCCTGGCCTAGTCTTTTGCTAGCCATGTGACTATGGACAAATCACCGGAGTTCTCTGAACCTTAGTTTTCTTATCAGTCCTGAATCCAGCGAGGTATACTAGTTAAAGCACAGGACTGGTAAGCAGTAGACTGAGACGCATCTCTTTTTTTAATGTTGCAACTGACCAAAGGCTAATCATTTTCCCCTTGATATCTTCAGCTATCCAATGGGGAGGGAAAAGGAGCAGTGTGTTTGGGGTGAATGAATTCTTTAAGTGAATTTTTGTTTAAATCTCTGATCATGTGATTCAAAGGTCTAAACCACAGAGATGAGGAAAACACAGAGGTCTTGGGCAATTTCTCTGCCAACAAAATTAATTACATGGCAGTAGTACTTGGCAGGCTCACAAAGAACATTGGAGGTGTCAGAAGGCGTGGCCTGAGAAGTTCTGCCTACGTGCTCCGCTGTGGGAGTGCTTCTCAGCCTGAGGATACCTGGAGAGAAAGGGCCCTGGCAAGCTCCCGGTTTGCCTGGATTGCACTTCCTAATTTAATAAGATATGCCAAGAACCAAAGCCCTCAGCAGGCAAACATTATCACACAGCACAGTGTCTGCCAAGCCCAGAGAGGATGGACCTATCAAAACCATCTCTGCAACCTCCTTAAAAACCATAAATTGTTGGAGGTAGAAAAAACTCTAGAATCATAGACTATAGAATGTCAGAGCCAGAAAGGATCTTAGAGAGCAAAAACTAAATGAGGCCTAATAGTATGAAGTGATCTATGTCCAAGGTCATGGGATTATAGATTTAGTGTTGTAATGTTAGTAGAAGTAGTAGTATTTGCTGCTTTGTTGTCGTTTGTCTTTTATTCTCAAAGAGGACCATGGCATGAGGAATTGCAAATCAATTGGATTTAAGTGAGAGAGGGCTGTAGAAGGTCACCAACCACGCTTTCTGTTCTGGAGGCATCTCAGTTCAGTAGCAAGATATCAGGATGACTGTAGATGGCTTGGGAGTAATTGGAGCTAAAACATTCACATACATGTGGGTATGCTAGTTACTACTGTTATTATTATAATTTATATTATATAATATATATTACATATATATGTACATGTGTATACATACATATATCCATTACATGTACATATATATATAGTGTTTATATATGTGTGTGTATACGTACACACACATACAATAACATAACTTACTATGCTATGCTCTAGGCTTCGTGTTAAGCACTGGGCCTTAGTGGCCATCAAGTCTAACTCTCTCACTTTGAAGACTGGCATGGATCTTTCTGACTCTAAGGCCAGTGCCTTGTTTGTTACCTCATAGTGCCTCTCAAAAGGGTTGGGCAGCTGGTAAGAAATAAAGTTTTGGACTCAAATTCAGGTCTACTGATTCAAAGTCAAGTCTTCCTCCCACTATTTCTAGCCTTTCATTATTCCCTTAGCTCTAGAGATGATACCTGATTGTCATGTGGTCTTCAGTCCCCTAGTGTGAAAACTTGGAGGGAGGAGTATATGGAAAGGATTGATAGGAACAGGGAATTCTAACATAGACTCAATAATATGAGTTTAAGTCTTATCCATGGTATGATGAGAATCTGTATCTTTCCATGAGAGCAGCTTAATTCATTTGCCTTTTTCTAGTAATAATTTCATAAACACTTCCTTGTCTCTACAAGTGGGTTTAACAGAGAGATGAACCTTACTCCTTTAAGAGGTAACTTTTTTCTTTTGAAATTAAGCATCTTTATCTTTTTAATAACAGCATATTGGACAAGATATTCTGAGGCAGCTTGGTGTGATAGAGGAAAGCCCAAGTGGTTTAATGATCAGGGTTGAAAAACTTTTATTTTCTGTGTGCGACTTTGTATTAATCACAAAACTTCAGTTCCTCCTCTGTCAAAATTGGGATAATGATACTTGGCAATATTCACCTCTCACATTTGTTTTTACGGAAAATGCTTTGTATATGATGATGCTCTACATAATTGGGAGTGGTAATGGTTGTTGCCATTGTCATTCTTGACAACCCTGGTTCATCATTCTATGTATCAGTTGTACTGTGCTGAAACAAACCTTAGGGCTACCATGACAAGGATAGCCATTTGTTTTAACCCTAAATGGTCCATAAACATGGATCTCTTATAAAAGTAGTTGCTCCATGGGCAGCATGGTATAATGGAAAGTGTATTGAACTTGGAGTCAGGAGAAAACTGAGTTCAAAGCCCTCCCCTCCCCACCAATGGTGGTCTCCCCTGGGGCAGTTCATTGAAATTCTCTGAGTAGCATTTGAGCAGTCTGTACAGCAGAGGTAATGATAACTGTGGCATCCATCTCACAGGGTAATTGGGAGGAAAAATCACAATAAAATATGCAAAGTACTATGCAAAATCTAGGTAGAGTCCTATGTAAATGCCAGCTATTGTTATTTTTATTTGGAATCTTCCTAGCCTCACTGTTTTTTTCTCATATAAACTACAGTAGCAGCATGATATAGAGGCAAGAATTTAAAAGGATTTAAAGGGAAGAGATCTGTATTTGAGCACAGCTCTGGCATCTCAATCCTGCTTCACATCTTACCTCCAGCTTTTCCTAGGTATGTTACCTTGGGCATGTCCCTTACCTCTCTGAGTGTTGTTTTCCTCCTCTATAAAATAAGCATAATGAAACTTTACTATTTAACTCGAAGGTTACTGTAAAGAAAACCCTTTATAAATCTTGAATTACTTGGAAAATGAGTTATTATTTTGTTTCAGTCATTTTTCAGGTGTGCCCAATTCTCCATCATCCTATTTGGGGTTTTCTTTGGAAATATACTAGGGTGGTTTGACATTTCCTTTTCCATCTCATTTTACAGATGGGGAAACTGAGCAAAGAGATTTACCCAGGATCAAACAACTAGTGTCTGAGGGCAGATTTGAGGAAGATGAATCTTCCTGACTCTACACCCAGCACTCTATGTACAACGCTCTAGCTGTTCCTATGAATTATTATTATAATGTCTAAAATGTCTACTATACTTCTCTTGTGGGTTAAAGTTAGGAGAGAGAAGGTCTAAACCTAAGATTTCACTGATATAGGGAACTCCTAGGTAAGTAAATGCCCCCCACATTGTGGGAGAGAATATTCTTTGTAGCTTATGTCTTACAGAGTTGCCTAGAATGCCAGAGTGTCATAAATTTGAGGATGTTCTAAGTTACACAAAAATTATGTGTTAGAAGTAGTATTTAAAGAAATCTTCTGCTAAGACCAGGTCCACGTGCACCAAATAATGCTACTTCTTCAATGCAAAATTTCATTGCTGTTGCTACTCTTGAGAGGTAGAATTCTGAGTTCATGGACTGAACATATAAGAATTTCACCTTCAGCAAGTCCCTTAGCCTCTCAATGTTCAAGGTTACACATTGTAGAAAAGGTACCAACCTGCCATAGTAGAGGTGAGTTCCTTGACCAAGGATTTCTCTATACCACTGGAAATGTAAGGCTAAACTCAGTCTCTATTGGTACAACTGGAAAATGCTTTGAAGATAACTCTTCTGTTAAGACTTTTCACTTAATTCCAGCTACATGACTGTTCCAGATGATTAAACCTGCCTAAAAACTGCCTTCTGAGTAACTGGAGTGTTACTCCATTACATTCTCCTTGGCTTACAGTGATAGTCAGCAGAGTCCCTAAAGAATGTCTCTGGAGTTTACCTCTGTCATGATTGTTTTCATCTGCTAATGGTATCGATTCATCACACATCTTGACCAAATCTTCTTTAACGGACTTACAAAGAAGAAACACAGATGCATACAGCTACACTTATGCACACTCTCTCACTTAACTTTGCAGGGAAAGAAAAGGCACCCTATCAACTTGTACGAAGAACGTTCTACACTATTTTGGTCTGGTTATTTCACGAAAGTTTAGTTCTCTGGCTCATGGTCTTCCTTAAGAAGAGCCAAAGCAATCTTTGCTTTTATTAATCCGTAGTTACACTTTCCTTTTTCCAGCATATTCATTCATTCATGAATGTGTGTAATGAACAGGAGGCCTGTCCTAGTGGAAAGAGCATGGTGCTGGAGGTCATGAAACATGGCTCTGCTACTAACCAAACTCTCTGACTATAATAAATCATTCTGGTTAACTCGACCTGTTTCTTTATCTAAGATGAAAGACTTGTAATTGATGGTCTGACTTTTATTATTTACTATTTCTGTAATATGCAAGATATATTAGGCACTGAGAAAAATATGTAGATTCATAAGACTTGGAATTTACAGAAAATTTCAGTCTAATAAGAAGGGATAAATACACATGAATACCTGAAATATCACTTAATATGTGTTATGTGCCAATATAGAGGGACAAGTGAAATGCTATGAAGATGTTTATGGAGAAAAGATGATTTCTAACAGGGGAGTGGGAAGAAGGTAAATCAGGAGAGACTATAGAGCAGTTGGTGCTTGACAAGGTTAGATTTTGATAGATCTAAAAGATTACAAAAAGAAACTATTGGGGGCAGAATAAGATTTCCAAATGGAAGAAACAGGGTGAGCAAAGGTGCAGAGGTAGGAAAGAATGGGATTCATATAGGACAACTCATAGTTCTTAGTAAGCTGGAAATATAGATTCAGTGGCAATGGGCAATCTTCCAAATATACTAATGACACAAATACCAGGTTGTGAAATGAGACCAGGTGGATATATGCTGCACAATACCAAATAAAGCTGAACAGTTATTTCCATCATTACAGACTAATTAAGAGAACAAGTCTAGAAACTTCAGGCCAGGAAATCCCTGTTTTCCACAATAGCAGAATTTTGACAACTGGCATCATCAATATCACTACTTCCATTCTCCTTTTTGCTCAGGACAGCCCAATCCTGAGGGTAAATTCTGGGCAAAGTTGTCTCCACCTGAGTTGGAGGAGAGGTGCTATAATCTTACTCCTACTGCATGAAGTCATCAATACCTCATACAGGTCTGGGAGTAAAGAAACAAAGAGGTAAGTGTCAACTCTACCACTAATTAGCCCTGTGACTTTCACCCAATCATTTCTTCTTTGTGCTCAGTTTCTTCATCTGTCATATAGGGAAAATGAACTACATAGTCTCCAAAGTTCCATACATCTCTGCTGTCCCATGTGATACTCAAATTCCTCCAAGTTCTGGAATTCACTGGTTTTATGTTCTAATTTTTATGTTCTGAGGTCCTAACATTGGGATGTTCTGTTTCTGTGATTCTAAGATGCCTTTTAGATATACTATATCACCTTTTAGATATACTATATCAGTAATACATACTATATTCTCTGATCTACTGTGGGGTTGCTGCAGGCCCTTCTGGAGGTACTCTGAAACATTCTGAACGGACTATGGTCAGTTTGTTGTTCCTCTGTTGAGTTTTAGGAGGTCTTAATTATTTCTTGTCTATATCAATTAGAAACGTGATTAAATCAACATTTTTTTAAAATGTGAATTTCTAAAAGAGTTGTAGTCAAGGGTAACCATATTCAATTAAAGAGGTAGAACCAAATGAGATATTGACTATGGATACTTTTATGGAGACATAATGAATTAAAAAAAATTCAAACAATAGAAAAAACACAGCAGCTCTTTGATGACTATAAATCTATTTTAGAGATATCAAAGTACAAGCTATACAATTTAATCTTAAGTGCTTTTTCATTAATGAAATGCAGCATACTAAAATATTCATGTACATTAAACTCAATATAATTAAAATACTGACATATATTTAAGATAATAATAGTCAAATGAAATAAATGTATGTGTGACAAATTTGAAATCACTTTGTATGTATTCTAAACTCAAGGCTTGATTCTTGGTACAAAATTCATCCTTTAAAGTATTTAAACTTGAAGATTTCAAAAGCACACAATTCCCACCAATCAAGGACACTGAGAATTCTTTATTAGGATTGCAATTCAGAATAGTGAAATTATGTGGGATAGAAAAATGGAAAAAAGCAATGGATTAGGAGTCAGTAGACTTGAGTATTGGTCTAGCAGCTGACACAACTTGCTATGTCACAAAAAAAGTTAGTAACCTTCTCTGGCCTTAGTTTCTTGATATGAACAGTGGGGATTAGAATGTTTATTATTCTACCCTTCTTAGTTTTAATGGATCAACACCTTCAGTTTGGGTCTTCTCTCCAGAAGTGCAGTTTACAACCTTATCATGTCTTCACATATCATTCACAACTTTAGGTTATCTAATGTTTTAGAGTAATTCTTTTGACAAAGAGAGAGAGAGAGAGAGAGAGAGAGAGAGAGAGAGAGAGAGAGAGAGATGATAGATAGGTAGATAGAGAGACAGAGAGACAGACAGACAGATAGATAGATGATAGACAGATAGATGATAGATAGATGATAGATAGATAGATAGATAGATAGATAGATAGATAGATAGAAGTGCTTACTAAGTACCAGACACTGTACTAAGTCCTGGGAATACAAATATAAGCAAAAAGAAAGCCAGTCCTTACCCTCAAGGACCTTACGTTCTAATTTGAGAAGACAACTTGTAAATAGGAGCTGAAAGGACAGAAGGAAAATTCCTGCAGAAATTTAACCATGGGAGGATGGGGCAGGCCATAGGGGCAGAGGTATCTTCAGGGTGAGGAGGCAGCTAGGGCTGAAGTGGGAAAGTATAGAAAGTCAGGACTGGAACCAGGAGAGAAGTGATAACAAGGTATATGGAACAGTTGTATTCACAAGATACTACATCTCCTTAACATCATAAGCCTAAACAGGGCTCATACACACACACACACACACACACACACACACAAATCTTGTAAATGTCTTAAGTAGTAAAAAACACCAAATTCAGAACTTTTTGATTATCAAGCAGACAACATAGGGAGACAGCTTCAGACTCCACCCAGTAAGCAGTCAAACCTTAATGTAGTTGAGGCAAAGCAGAGAACCTTCCAGAGTGCAAATTGACTTCAGTGTAAATGGGCCACAGGAAATTGAACATCTTTATATTAATTGCTTGAATAATAAAGACTGACAGGGAAGTGACACCCTTTCCACAAACCCCACAAAGTAGGGAGGTAGTAAGGAAGGATTTAGTTGTCAGTGAAGAATTTAAGTCTTTCAACTCAGATGAATTACAGTATTTATATAGCACTTCAAGGTTTGTATTTTTAAAATTTATTTTATTTTCAATTCACAGAACAAAAAAACCCCTCCATAACACAGTACAATAAAAAATATGATTGCACATTACTATGTAGGTGCTTCATTTACTCCTCACAATGCCACCGTGATAGAGGTGCTATCAGTATCCTCAGTTTACAATGAGGAAACTGAGGCTGAAAGAGGTTAAGTGATTTGTCCAGCATCAAATTTGAGGCAGTATTTCAACTCAAGTCTTTCTATAGGCAAATTGTTGCCCCTAAGATTTGGTATAGATACCAGCTCCTTGACTTATTATTTACCTAATCGAATCTAGCACTTAGCATAGTAAGGAGAAAGAGTAGGTACTTAATGAATGTTTATGGATTGACTGACACTCTCCCCCGACTCCCAAAGCCAGTGCTCTCTCCATTATGCCATCAAGTTAAAAGGTAAACTAAAATTTCCATGTTTCTGAAAGAACTGTTAGATACGATTACTGACATTGGAAGAGCATGGACAACAGGAGAGGACTGAGGAATGGTAAATATTTTCCCAATAGAAAACAGGGCTGTACTTGAAGAGACCCCACTATTTTAAGGAGCGCAGCTGGTGTTGAAGCATGTATCCCACCTCTGGACTATACTAGAGGTACAGCATGTGAACTAAATTCATGGACAACCAGTGTGTTGACTTATTCTGATTTACTTAAAGAATATTTTTTTTACAATGGAAAACTTTTATGGCAGATGAGTTAGTGAGTAGTGATGATCATGAAAAAAGAACATCAACAAAATTTTTTTAATGCTCAGAAATTTTTAAGTACAAAAGGAAATTTTATAATTTTATAAATAAAAAAATTATTTCTTTTAAAGTATACAAAACAAAAATTCAATTTCTTGTAGTATTTTTCTGCTCTTATCTAAATATATGTTAAGTTTGCTCATCATTATGAAATTTGCAATAAAAAGGAAAAAATATAAAAAAATATGGTGCAGGGGAGACTTGAATAAATCCTAAACAATCTTAAATAATATTGATGTCCTAAACTCAAATTTATTGGTCAATTCTAAAATTACAGTGAGTAGAATTTAAGGTAGTAAGAAATTTTTTTGTGAATAAAAAGGAGTCCTGCCTTACCAAAGAGTTACAAATGTAGACAAATCATTTCCCTCAAGATTTGTTATGGGCGCCCAATAGATCTTTGTCTTATCATTTACTTAGTTGATGCCAGAGCTTAGTGCAGTGCCTGGTATCCAGTAGTGCTTAATAAAAGTCTATTGCCTGACTGATGTTTTTTTTTTCTTTTTTAACTCTTTTTCTACTGTACAATTCTTAACTGGTAACATATTACAGATCCATGGCTGCCATGCATCTTACATTTCTTGCCCTTTGGATCATATGTAACCACATAATCATAGGATCATCAATCTAGAACTGGAACAAAACTTAGAATTCATTTAGTTCAACTGCATCAGTTTACAGATGAGGAAACTGAGCCTCAAGGACTTTAAGTAACTTGGACAAAGTGACACAGATAGTAAACAACAGAGGAAGGATTTGAACCAACAACCCTTACTCCAGAGACAATGCTCTTAGGATCATCTTTTCCTCAGTTTGATTTTTTTTTTTTACTCATGAGTAACTATTTAAAAGGCCTATTCACTGAATGATCATACCTCAATCAAAATGAGAATGTGAAAAGACCTCATCTTAAAATGGCCAGGGTCTCCCATTGCATCCTGGGTCATCTTCAGTCATCTTGATGAACATCTGACCACTGCTCCCAGATGGCTCTAGAGGAGAAAGTGAGGCTGGTGATCTTGCACAGTCCTCCCTTACTTAAATTAATGTCAACTGCAAGTTATGTCATCATCTCCCTGATGTCATGGCCTTCTTTGAGAATGAAATACAAACACAACATTCTATTGATAAATCAACAAGCAATCATTAGGTACCTGATACATACCAGGCACTTGAATGAGTATGAGAGATTCAAGGACAAAAATAAAATGATCTCTACTATGAAGGAGTTTATATTCAATCAGAGGAGAGAATACATACATATAATATAAAATTCAAGATTCTATATGATAATGTGTACATATACATAATATACATTCTATATCAGTCTATGTAACATAAATATCAGTATATATAAGATATATTACATATAATCAATATATATCAGTATATGTATCAGATACATATATCAGATACATCATATATGTAAAACTCAGTGTATGTATTAGGTATATTAGATAAAACTATAGATAGATCAATAGATTTATCTAAATATATCAGTCTAGCGAAAAAAAGGATTTACAACATAAATATAAGAAAGTCTTAGAAGAGAAGGCTTAGAGTAGCTTGGAGAACCAAGAGAGGATTCTTGCTGAAGGCAGCTCTTGAGTTTCAAAGGAAATTAGGGATTCTAAGATATAAAGGTGACAAAGGAGTTTATTTCCAGGCATTGGGAAGATCCAGTTTTACTCATTTAAAGAGGAGGTGGAATATTGTTTGTGAAAAACAGCAAGACCAATTTGACTGGATTGTGGAGTATATAGAAGGGGGAATATATAATATTCTGATGAGTTGGGTTGGAGCCAAGGTGAGAAGAATATGAATTTGTGCGTGTATGGCTTATATGATGCACATGAGAAACTACATTCAAATTCATCTCAGTCTTCTCATCTCCCAATCTTAAAGCAGAGTTTTAGAGATAACCGAGGCACAATTAATTATCTCCCTCCCACCCCCTTCCCATCTTCTTTCTGGAATGTTATTGGATTCTTGGTTTCTTGTCTTTGAGCCATCTATGACACATCTTGCTCTTTCTGCCAGCCTCAAACCTCAAGGGTCCCCAATGACTTGGTGTGCCAGGCCTTCAAACCTGGGTCTGTTCGCTATCTTAGCAGCCCCACCTAAGCTCCTTAGAGGCTCAGGTCTCTGGAGGAGATCCATTTTAAGTATTTATAATACAAATTATGGCCACCCAGGAATGCACCTTCCATTTAGAGTATTGTTGCTTTGGAACATACTGCCTCTGGCAACTTTATTTTAATAAATTTATATTGTTCTGGAACTATCTAATGATTCTGGAGAATATGCCTGGATATTTAGCTGTGCCTGTGTTTTATCTGAATCACTCCATTGTGAGCACCCCAAGAGCAAGGATGTCTTATTTATGTTTGACTCAGCCCTACCTCCCCCATAACCTTCATCCCCCACTCCCAATTCTCAACCCAGTGCATTGTACACATCCTATTGGGTGCTTAAGGTGTTTGTCGGATGAGTGAATGAATGCTAGTTTTAAAAGTAACCAGGGGTGGGGAACCTGCAGCCTTGAGGCCACATGTGACCTTCTAGGTCCTTGGGTGCAGACTTTTGACTGAGTCTAAGTTTTACAGAAGAATCTTTTTATTAAGGGGATTTGTTCTGTGAAGTTTGGATTGACTCAAAGGGCTACATTTGAGGACCCAGAGAGCCACATGTGGCCTCCAGGCCTCAGGTTCTCCACTCCTGCACCAAACATTTTAAATAGGGTTTGTCTCTCTTTTCCAAACACTCTTTGTTGCAGAGGGCCTTACCTATTGCCTAAGCTGAGTTATCAACATGACAAATCACTTGTACAGTTTATTCACTGATTCCCCATTTTCAGACAACAACTAGAGACAAAAAGACTTGGGATGGCAAATGTATGTTTCTAGAAGTTTTCTATAGTGAATGAAAAAAAAAATGAAGAGTCATGTGATAAACACTATGCCTAGCAATGGGAATATAAAGACAAAAGCAAAACTAGTCCTTGACCCTCACAGAACTTAAATTCTAATAGGGCAAGGGTTCTTAATCTTTATGTGTCATGGACACCTTTGGCCATCCAGTGAAGTCTATGGACTCCTTTTGAGAATAATGTTGGTTTTTTAAATTCATAAAGTACATGAGATTACAAAGAAAACCAATTATATTGAAATAAAACTTTATACACACATATGCACAGACACAGATACATAATGTGTATGGATACATAATGTATAGATAAACATATGTATGCATACATGTACTTATATCTATATCTATGTCTGTCTATCTAGTTATCTATCTATCTATCTATCTATCTATCTATCTATCTATCTATCTATCTATCTCTCTATCTGTCTCTCTCTCGCTCTCTCTCTCTCTCTCTCTCTCTCTCTCTCTCTCTCTCTCTCTCTATTTATCTATCTGTCTATCTATTACTGTTTACAGACCCCAGGTTAAGAATGCTTTTGATAGTGGAACACAACACATATAGGACTGTGGTGAGAAGGGAGGGACACTTTGGAATAAAAATTACAAGGATAGTAAACAGACTTGATAGTATAAGTCTAATTGCTAGTGGAAATTCTCTAGTCTCTGCTCCAATCTGCTCTCCTCTACTTTTGTCAGCAGGAAGCAGAACCTAAATCTAGTTCAGAGACTATAAACTGGAGTCTTTGGTTCCCACTTCGATGAGGAGAGATCTCTTCACTTGTCTAGCCACCAGCTCCATTATTGGCCTTTCTGCTTTCATTGCATGGTCTCTGAAAGCTAAGAGCTTGGTCTGTAGCTGCTGAAGGCATCAGCCCAATTTATTACTGATCTGACCATTCTAGCAGTCCAATTTATGTAGCAAGGTCAACAGTGACCAAGGAATAAAGATTTTGGTTCCTTTTGCACCCCCCTGGACAACCTTCTGTAGCACAAATCTGCTTCTAGTCCCACAGAGAGTATTCTTTAACAGTACTACCAGGGAAAGGAAGGACAGTCACTCCCCATCCTGAGACAGAAGGCAGTTGGTGGTACCTCTCTACCAATGAGGTAAGCAGGTTGTAGGAAAAGTTCCAACATAAACTTTAGGAAGAGTCATTGGGGGAGGGTGGAGAAAAGTCCTTATTTAGTCTTTGAGGAAAAGGAGGAAGCTTCTCCAGAGAAGCCCTCTAATGGTCAATAGTTTTATACCATTCCCCTAATGTATCTTTCCTGGTCGGGGAGGTTTTGGCAGGTGGACCAGGGAGTACTGAGCAGGTGGTCTCATAGGGAGGGCCTTAGTATCAACTTAGATCCTTGGACAACTTGCATGCAAGAGATTTGTAACCTCTTAACCACTTTACCACAGACAACCCGATACGGGGTGAAGAATTGTTGCCTTGGAAGAGGTGTCAAAATAGAGGTCCTAATGTTCCTGGAGTTGGTCCTGCTCATCATCACTACCTCACATCAGAAGAAATCTGTGATAATACTGGAATGTTATCATCTGCGCTGTGGCTCTGATGTACATGGTGCTATTTTGGTTTATTACCACAACTTTGTATTGGAAGTCCCACTGTGAATTTCAAAGATGTGGCATCACCCATCATATGGACCAGATTGTGAGATTTTGAGACTTAGTCTTTCTGAAGAAGGAAATAAAGGCTTAGGACTTATGTCTTTTATATTACTACATATTTTGGTGTTGTTCCTTTCTATTGTCATTTTCCCTTGGCACTGTCCATGATAGGAGAACTCTCTAGTAAAAGATTTAAGAATTGAAACTTGATCCTTCCAAACAGGGAGAAAAGAACTAGAATTATTGGCTTTTGTCCTTCACAATTTTGTTTGTTTCCCCTTCCATTTCCCTTTTTTAGTACTACCTATGACAAGAGAACTGTCCATTCATGTAAATGGTAGGAGGTTCTCCAGAAGATTATTAGGACCATGCCATAGAGGACTGGTATGTAATAGGACCAGCATTTTCCTGATGCAGCTTACCTAACTTCCATGACACAACTTCTTCCCCCATGTAACCTAGCTTCCCGACATTCCTGAACTAGTTTCCTGATGTGGGGACATGCAAGGTCCTAGCCACATATGGTAGGGGTCTCCTAGCCTTGATAGGTGCTTAAGATCACACAAGTAGCCTGATAACTATTGACCACATGCATCTCAAGATGGTGAAGAGGAAGACCATAACCAGAGAATCTAGGTGTGACTGTATCCTTATTACATATTCTTACCCTGTTAGGACAATGTAAAACTCCTCCTTTCTTAATTTTTCAGTAACTTGTGAGTGCCTCATTTCATCTTGACATGAAATCTGGACTAAGAGGGTGCTAGCATTAGAGCTAAAACTCCTATAATGGGTCTGTGTCAATCTATTCCCCTTTCAGAAGGCAATGCAGAGTTGGTATTATCATGGTATCACATTTCCAGAACTAGACAGGAACAGGGAGGAGGGTGTTTAAAGAGTGCAAAAAGGGTTGGTTGATGAGAACACAGCTAAAAGTAGGGAGGCAAGTGAAGTGTGACTATAGTCAGCTAAAATAGGCCAGGTAAGGTGGTCACCACCAAATAAAACAGTTGAGCCTTCAGATGAGAAGTATGGGTATAAAAGTCCGAGAAGTTTCAGGGCATGGTTTCTGGTCCAAATGGTGAGATTGCTTCTTAGGCTATTGAAAAGTTGACCAGGGAGTAGGGAGAAGGATAATTGATTGCATTTTTGTCAACATGGATCCAGAAAAAAATAGAATTCCCAGGAGTAACTGTGATTATCTCTAAGGTTTTCTTACAATGGCATAGCATTTTTACCATTAGTTTGATATTTTGCCAATTACTAAGTTTTAATTTTTAATCTAACGAATGATCATTGTGGGGATTTTTTGGAATCTGTGTCAGAATCTTGGGTTGCTATGTACACTAAATATGTTCATAGCTAAAATGAATAAGAATGCTACAAATAATAATATTGTCAACCCAAAAGGAATTTTGAATGATATTCATGTCTTTATATCTTCTGAGAGAGAATATGATGTTTTGAAAATGATACTGGGCCTGCAATGAGAAGAACTTGGAGTTTGAATATAGGCTCCAGCACTTACTAACTGTGTGATGGTGGCAAATCATTTAAAATCTCTGAACCTCAATGTTCTTATATATAGAATGGAAATTAAAAAAAAATATTCACACTCTATATTTTGCAAGGAAGTGAGGAAACCACCTGTAAATCCTAAGGAAATGAGAGGTTTAGAAATTATTTTAGTATTTTGTAAAATGCTTACCACATTGGTTTTCTCCCCTTTCTATTTCATTACCTTACAGAATTCCTAATGACAAAAACCACTTTATCAAAGCAGATCATAGAGCCTATTCTTCTGTTGTCTGGCAAGAATTTATTGTCTTAGTCATCTGAGATACTCAGAGGCTAAGTGACTTGTCAAGGGTTTCAGAGCCAGTAAGTATCAAAGACAGGACTTAAACCTAGATCTTTCTGATTCCAGGCTAACTTTCTATCCATGATATAAAGCACTGAACCTGGAACTGTGAAGGCCTGAGTTCAAATTCTGCCTCAGATACTTACTAAGTAACCCAGGGCAAGACATTTAGCTGCTGTCTACCTCAGTTTCCTCATCTGTGAAATAGGGGTGATAGTACCCTACCTTTCAGAGTTGCTATAATAAATTGGGACAACATTTGTAAAGTGCTTTGCAAACCCTGAAGTGCTACAAAAATGCTACTTATTGTTATTACCTTTAGTCACAGTAGGTAGGTGTTTTTCAGTCATGTCTGATGCTTTGTGATCCCATGAACCATACTGTCCATAGGAGGTTTTCTTGGCAAAAATATTGGAATGGTTTGTCATTTCCTTCTCCAATGGATTAAGACAAACAAAGAGAGGTTAAGTGACACTCCCAGGGTCACACTCTCTGAGTGTGTCTGAGTTTCCGAGCCAGGATTTGAATTCAGGTCTGCCTGACTCCAGACCCAGCACTCTACTCATTGAATCAACTAAGTAGTAGTACTTACTAAATCACTCAGTCAATTGTAGCGTTACCATGACATTGCTGAGGAGAACAAGACAATTTGGAAATGAATGACTACTCAGCAGAAAGAAGTCACCCCAAAGTCCTATACCTCAGTCTCCCAAGGACTTTCCTGAACCCATGAGGTAGGAAAGCAGGAAAGTACACAAAAGTAAGGAATGGGAAACAGCAGTGAAGGCAAAACTAGAGAAGCCCAGAAATCAAATGATTATCCAGAGGTGGAAGCCAAAGGCAACTCCATGAGATCATAAGTGACAGACCTCCAAACCAAAGCGGTACTGATGAATAACGTATTAGATACATCAGGACAGATGCTATATGTCTAAAATCCTATCCCTTTCCCTCATCTACACACATAATACAAGTTAATGGTTCTTCATCTCCCTTCTCTTTTCAGGCCCTCTTACTATTCCTCTTAATGTTTCTTGCATGACAGGAGATGGGAAGTAGGAAACTTATATCTGCTTATCTTTCTCTTGCAATTGGCTTTTTATCAGAAATTATGATAATCCAAGGTTAATTATTCCAGTATCAATCCACACTTGTCCTTGCTCAAATGCAATAGACAGAGGGCAATTAGGGAACCTTTGCAATAAAGGGCAGGGGGGCGGCACAGTACAAAGAGTGCCAGGTCTGTAGTCAGGAAGATTCAACATCCTGAGTTCAAATATGGTCTCACATACTTACTAACTGTGGGACCCTGGGCAAGTCACTTAACTTTGTTTGCCTCAGTTTCCTTGTCTGTAAGATGAACAAGGGAAGATGATGGCAAACCATTCCAGTATCTTTACCAGAAAAACCCCAAATGGGGTCAGAAAAAGTAAGACATGACTCAAAAATGAATGAACAATAATAAGCAACTAGAATATATTTTCCCCAGAGAGTAATGGTTGGCAGCTTAGAACTGAAAATATGGGATTATTGATCCTTTCCCAGAGAAAACATGTGCATTCTTCTAAGCCAGAGGTTCTTCTTCAGCACTTTTTTGGGTCTCCTTTAGCAAGGTATTGACCTGTTTTTCATGCTTTTCTTGCATCTCTCTCATTTCTCTTCCCAGTTTTTCCTCCACCTGTCTAACTTGATTTTCAAAATCCTTTTTGAACTCTTCCATGGCCTGAGCCCATTGGATATCTGTTTCGGATGTTTGGGATACAGAGGCCTTGACTTCTATGTCTTTTCCTGATGGTAAGCATTGTTTTTCCTCATCAGAAAGGAAAGGAGGAAATATCTGTTCACCAAGAAAGAAACCTTCTATGGTCTTATTTTTTTTCCCTTTTCTGGGCATTTTCCCAGCCAGTTACTTGACTTCTGAGATTCCTCTCCACCCTCACCTCACCTCTAAATCTGCCCAGCTAGTGCCTGGGGTCTGAGATTCAAATGCTGCTCCCCAGCCTCAGGGTTTTCAGTGGCAGACGGGGCTGCTATTCGGGGTAAGATTAAATTCAGGTTCTCAGGTGGGGGCAGGGCCACCTCCCAGGCTTAGTTCTCTCAGGAGGTTTATGCGGAGACCTTCAGTAATAGATCCGAGCTCCTGCTTGCTTTGGGAGCTCCTGGCCACTGCTTCCCCCTGCTGCTGCCTCCCGAGGTGGCCTGAGTTATGGAGACGCCCCACTCCCCTCTTGGCCAGTCCAGAAGACTCTCTCACTGACCTGTGCACCTGTGGGTGGAGGGACCTTCACGGCCATCAGAGATCTGTCCCTGAAGCCTGCTCGGATCTGCTCCTCTCGGGGCCACGCGGCCAGGGCAGGGCTGGGCTCCGCTCTGGGTCCCGTGCGTGATGGACCCCTGGGGTCAGTTTTTCAGGGCTCTCTGGAACAGAAATCTCCTCCACTCTATTGCTGCACAGCTTCCACTGCTCCAGAACCCTTTGGGAGTTCTCTTTATAGGTAGTTTATGGGCTGTGGGTTCAGGGCTAGCATATGTGAATCTTTCTAGTCTGCCATCTTGGCTCCTTCTAAGCCAGAGGTTCTTAAACTAGTTTTGTCATGAACCCCTTTGCAGCCCTTTTCAGAATGGTGCTTTTAAATGCATTACACAAGACACAGGATTATATTTAAAAAAATAGGATTTTTTCTTCATCCAAGTTTATAGAACTTTGTCTATACATCTACATATGTATATAGAACTATATATCTATGCATAGAACTTTATCTATCTATCTATCTATCTATCTGAGAACTGATCTATTCACAAATGTTTTTAGAGCCCATACACAACAATTTAAGAACCTCTTCTCTAATCAATGAGTTAGGGAATAAGGAAGTAGATTTATAAGGAAGGTAGAACCTTCACCATCTCATTAATTTTTTTCCAGGGCTTGGTTCAGCAGAAATATCCCTCTCTGAGAGGAGGAGTCAAGGGAGGGTCAGTAGAGACCATTATGTCTAAAGAGAGCAGTAATTGAAATGTGAGAGAGAAAGACCATCTACTCACCTACATAGAATAACGTTCCACCATTAGTCAACATCACAACTTATACTGGGTGCTAATCATATATTCAGTCCTGTATTTCTTAGGACTGTGATTAAAAGAGAAATCCTGTATCTCATTCTCCTCATCTGTAAAATGGGGAAATAATTTCCCTTACTTCCCAGGGTTGTTGCCAGAAATGAATTAGGTAATATGTGTAAAACACCTCTCCCAGTGACTGGAACATAGTAGGTATTATATAAATGTTTGCCATTTATTATTGTTGCATGCTTGGGAGTTCATCGTAGAAAATTCTTCCATTAATAGACCAAAAGAAACTAGCAGAAAGACAAAAAGCCAGTATCTTCTTGCTATGTTTTCCTTTTGTAGTACGCAGTTATGATGTGGAGTTAATGAGGTGAAAATGTACAAAAAACAGTACATTCAAAAGAATAATCCTGATGTTTACATAGCACTTTATGTGGATTATCTCATTTGAGCCTCAGAACAACCCTGTGATTTAACTTCTTTTTGTTGTTGCTGTTTTTCTTGTCAGGATGGTATGAAGAACTTTCTGTAAGAAACTCCCTCTACCAGTGAAGATCAGTAGGTATTGCAGAGCTTTTCTTCTTTGTTATCTGGAACCACTGAGAAGTGATGTGACTTCCCTAGGCTTACATAAACAGTAGTGGTAAGAAGTGAGCTTGAAGCTGGGTCCTCCTTAGAGGTCTTTTCTTGCAGAAAGAGAATCAGAGCAGTTTAAATGATTTGGTTATGTTGAGATAAGAGTAATAGGATTCAGATCCCCTTATTATCAATTCCCAATTGAACATCACAGTATTTAATATTTGTTAACTGAATGACTGGTTTTATGTGACAGTCTTTCACAGAGTATCAGAACTGGAAGGGGTCTAAATCATGAACACAGTGTGCCATGGTTGGAAGGAACTTTATAACCATAGGCTGTCTAATATAACAGTTTTAGAGAAGCAAGAAAAGTTCTTCAAATCACAGAACATAAATTATGAGAGCTGAGAGCATGAGAAATAATTTAATTTCTATCTTCATTTTAGATGAGGCGTTGCATTATTTATTACATGTAACCTTTTATGGACACTGAGGTTCCTCATACCAATTCTTATTCATGTGTTAACAGGTTGGATCACAAGAACTAAGATATCTCTTTATCATCCTTTCCTCCAGGCTCTAGAGATATCCCTAAGAGGCTTTGTAATCTAAGGGTGTAAGTCTCTATTTCATTGAGTTATTCCATTATAAGGACTCCAATGATTAATGCCTTGGTATCTTTAATCTAGATGTATTTGTTTGAAAAACTATGAATATCAACTAGCACTTCTTAAGTGCTACTTGTTCACACAGGAAAAACAAAAAGATATAATGGTAACAAAAGTATAAAACCATTTCCTCAAAGCTGGAGCATTCTCTCCTTTATCACTTTCATACCTGGGGAGAGTGAGCTCAAGCTTAAAGTGATTGCTATAAACATTCACCCATCAAATAATTTTCAAATGCAGTTTAGTTTCGAAGATACATATTCTTGGCTTTCATTTTGATCCACTACTGGACTGAATCAAGCAGGTTGCCCCTGAGGACTTTATGGTCACACCTGACTGGGCCATGTGAGTACTTGCCTTGTGTGAGCTCTCTTTTAAGCAAATGCATTTTTGGTATTTGAACAACATGGCCAGCACATAAGAGTTGAACTGTCTGTAGTTGCATTAGAATGCTTAGCAGTTCAGCTGAAAAAAGGACTTCAGGTCTTTATCTCTCGTGTCTTATCTAGCCAAGTGATCTTCAAATTCTTCCTAAGAATTCAAATGGAAGCAATTCAATTTCCTGCATGGAATTGGTAAACTGTCCGGATTTTATAGAGTTACAAAAATGAGACCAGCATAATGGCTCTGAGGGCCTTCAGTCTGATAGGTAGCCTAATACTTCTCTCCCATACTTTTTTGGTATCCTCTCAAACACTGAGCTAGCTCATTCAATGTGTGCATCAACCTCATCATCAACATCCACAGATTTCAAAATATCTCCCTTAGCTGTAAGCAATGGTTCTGTGTATGGTTAGTGTGGTGCTGACTGGTGAGGAATGCCTATTAATTATTAGGACAAAATTAGCTCAAGCAGCAGAGAATCAATTCATACTTTATTGCATCGCAGCCTCAGAGGCTACATTAAGTGCTCAATCATTTGTAACCAAAACGTTGTGTACAGATCTTTGTTCTACTCCTGGAATTTCTCCTGGAGTTACTGGGCAGCAAATACTATATTAACTGTCTCTTGGTCCTTTCTGAAGCCACTCTGGCTTTCAGGTAGATGACCATATTCAAGGTAAAGGATCAGCCTATTAATGAGCTCTCTGGCAAGAATTTTGCCAGCAATGACTAGGAGAGAGAGAGAGAGAGAGAGAGAGAGAGAGAGTTCCTTGTGATTATCATAGGAAAATCTATTTCCTTTGCCTTTATAGAGATAAACAAAAGAGGCATCCTTGAACTTTAAGGGAATCACCTCCTCTTGCCATATAACCTGGAAAATTTTAGTCAGTTTTTGTATGAGCAGTGGACCCCTTGCCTTATAAATCTCAGGTAAAATAGAATAAGCACCAGATGCTTTGCCACATGAAAGAAACCCAATTGCATCCAAAATCTTTTCATTACTAGGAAATTCAGCTAAGAGAAGGATTGATTTCAATCTGAATTATATAATCAATGTCTTCTACATTATTTGATGATAGTCTGTTAAGGATGCTACGAAAGTATTCAACCCATCTTTCAAGGATCACATCCTTATCACTAATAATTGTGACTCTATCAGTACAAAGACCATAAATTTTGGCCCATAAATGGCCTTCAGAGCATCATAAAAGCATTTAGGATTGTTACTATCAATGTAATTCATCTGCCTTCTTACTGAGAGAAGAATCCTGCATCTCTCTAAGCTTGACTTGCACTTTGCTTTTGATGGAGTTAAATGTTGCCTTCTGAGAGACAGATGAACCATCCTCCTGATGGTAAACCCTGCAAAGTTCTTGTTTTTTGTTCAGGAGTTTCTGAGTTTCCTCAGTTTTTTCATCAACCCAATTTTTATGTTTGCAAGTGTCTGGCCTAGATGAGTAAATGAAGTATAGTACACCAAATTCCTGAAAGCTGACCACTCCTTTTGTGTTCCACTGTTCCCATCCATGTGTTGGCTCAGTTTTTCTTCCAAGTTAGCAACTAACTGTTCATGCTCAGAAAAGTTCTGTAATCCATTGACAGTAAGTCTACTGGGAGTCATCTTACCTTGGGGCTACTGCTTTTTCTCAATGCAAATATTTAGCTTCTGTGAATGTCTGTGATTAGTGTAGCACTCTGTCACACATTGCCTTTTTAACTCTCACTTCTTATCTGGCTGTTTTCCTTACAATGACATAGTCTATTAAATATTTTCTGTGAGGGTGTATTCATGAAGTTTTATTGTGTTTAGGTCATTGGAAGACTATGTTGGGGAAAGTCATGAGATACACAAGTCTTCAGTAGTGAATGATCTTTGCTGTTTCCAATTCCATTGCTCCC
This sequence comes from Bettongia penicillata ogilbyi, assembly GCA_023548195.1. Lineage (NCBI taxonomy): Eukaryota > Metazoa > Chordata > Mammalia > Diprotodontia > Potoroidae > Bettongia > Bettongia penicillata. Next base: position 1,186,449 of record JAJHZJ010000571.1, on the reverse strand, counting down.
AAGGATACTCTGCCATATCTAATAGTCTGTGCCTCCTCTGCTATTAAGAGTTACCCAGAATTACAAGCTTGTCCTCTTTCAACACATTATGATGAGGGTCTCTTGTTCTTCATAATTTTTTCTTTGACTTTGCCAAGTTTCATCATGGTGCGAGAGCAAATGACTCTACCGTGGCACTTAACTGCAAGTGGCAATATCATTGTCACGAGCCTGTCATTGACTTCTTTTGGGAAGCTTATAAGCTTGTTGACTAGATTAGTTTTGACATGCACCAGCTCCATGTCATTCCCCATCATTCCCCAGCCACTTCAGGAAAAAACTAAACAAAATGTGTGCACATAGCTCTGACTTCAATAGACTGGCCAAACTTTTTGCCAGCCTTGTTTCACTCAGGCTTCTATTTGGACACTATATCTGCTGAGTTCTTTCACAACATGACCTGTTCATATTTCAGGTGTACTGGATTTCATGTTGTCCATAAGCATGTGTACATTTCATGTAACAATGATGAGTAGAATCATCTTTGCAAAAGGTTTTATACATTTTTTGTGTGCCTTGACCCTAGGGTAGGATTCATACTACAATAAGCAGGGCAGAGTTAATTTAAAACAAAAAAAAATTAAACAGAAAAAAAAAAACAAGGCACATTTTTTAAAGGCTTCCTCATGCTAGGAAGTGAGCAGTGTGGTCCTTATAAAAGGATACTCAAACAATCAGAGGGATGCTGAATCCCACTGCTGCTTCAGTCCAGTGAAAAGACAACTCTATGGCCTGGGCTGCCTGTGACTAGAACTCTTAGAGCATCTGTATTTTCTGCCTTCATCACTCACCCCTTGCCACTGGACTTGGAAGTAGGTAACAATCATAAAGTGGTATGGGTAATGTCTTTTGATGGACATGTAAGCTTGGTTTACATGAGGCAGAGTTGCACAAAGTTGTCAGCCTCACTCTCCAGAGTAATCAAAGTCCAGAAGATGATTGGTGATGTCTCGTGATGCAGTGGTTGACCTTGGTGTCGTTTATATCTGACTAAGTTCTAAGCTCTCCACAGTGCTTCTAAGCACTTCAGCCACTTTCATGGCCATTGGAACAAATTGTTTTCATCTGCTTATTCCTCCAGGGGCAGTCTTCACATGCTTGGGGTAGACACCCCCCTAACTCACCAATGGGTGTGAGGTCCTTCAGTTACCCTCTACCCAGTTCAGCCTGTCTGCCAAAACACTTTACTAGGGTGTGGACACTGTGCATGCTATAGCTTCTTGGAACCACAGGTGAGAATTGGGTGGCAGGTAGATGTCAGAGGTGGATTAGTAGTCCTGAAAAGTATGTGGCTAGCCCTCAAATAAGAGGTACTAGTCTTCTCTGAACACCCATACCCCCCAATAGTACTACTTCCATGATTACAATGCCTACTACTATTACCAGCACTACTACTGCTACTGCTGCTAGCTAGCTAGCTAGCATTAACATAGTACCTACCAAGTGCCAGGCATTGTACTAAGAACTTAATAAATATCTCATTTGATACCTCCAACAACTTTGGGAGGTAAGTGCTGTTTTTATCTCCATTTTATGGTTGAGAAATTTAAGGTAAACAGAGGTTAAATGACTTGCCTTAGGTCATATAGCTCTCAAGTGTCTGAGACCAGATTTGAATCCAGGTCTTACTGTCTCCAAGCTTAGTATTTTGTCTTACCTTTCTGCCTCTAGCAAAGGAATAAGTTCCTCTTCGAACATCTGAATGATCCCTATGCATGCTTCCAGGACTGAGACCTCATTAGACAGGTCCTTATTGCAATGGCAAACTCATATATGAATGCATCTTTAGTTAAAGTTGTAAAATTGGTCATTATGGCCTGTTCTCAGTATCTGTTGCCTTGAATATCTATTTAAATTCTTTTGACATCTTTCAAGGTATATTTCCTTTATTATTTTTCCTGCTTTCTGCTTTTTTAAAGGACATGGAAAATGTGATTATCAGAACATTTTATTGTCTGTATGAGGTTATTTTGTTGGAAAAACTTTCCTCAATGACATGAAATCAAGTGGTATGGAAACAAGGGATACGATTTTGTGTCCCTGCTTTGCTTCTCACTAGCTATGTGATCCTGAGCAAGGAACTCCATTCTCTGAAACAGACTCTTCAAGTGAAAAATCTGGTTAGTCTTTGATAATATAAGCAGTATACATAATAAAGTAATGATGAAAACAGAAATGAATGAGGTTAATAGGCAAGGACATTAAGGGAAGGGTTTTGAGTGGGCTAAAATTAAGCATGCTTAGTATATAAATATCTATCTTGTCTGTCCTCTGATGAACCTCCAAAATCTTGTACCTGTATTATTGCAATTTATGCTTTGCAGGCTCACAAATGATTTGTACACTTTAGTGTGGATAAAGAAACATATGTGTGAAGGGAGGAAATAGCAAAATTTCTCCATATTATAGTCTTCTTAGTCAATCAGTCTTGAGCTCAATGTATTTTTTTACTCCTAACAGAGACCAAAAGTGATTCATTACCTTGCATCATTTTAATATTTAAGGCATATGAAAAGATAGAAGCAGCCATGAGACTCAGTGAAAGAAGAATATGAACATTGTGGAAGGGAAATGACTTGCTGTGATATGTATGAAGCTGAAATACTCTTCTAGAAAATAGGTAGGTGATATTTTGATGGGGAAGAGAGGGGGCAAGGACAATTCTGTTTGCTTAATTAACAAATGGATTACTTTGGGATAAGTTATAGGTATTATAAGCCTGTATGAGTTATTACAATAGCTTGCCAAAAAAAAAAATTTGGACATGCCAAACAGCACAGTGAATTTTTAAGAGAGTCAGTCTGCAATCAATGACTGTTTTATGTTCTTTTTAGAGAATGTGATGATGTACAGTTCTGCTCTGTGATCTATTGCTGCCTGTTTAGACATTTTATCAGGGAAACAAACAAGAGCGTAATGACCTACAAGAACTGGAAGATGGAGAACTCATCTTGTTTTTCCCATGGGTCAGTTCATCTGTCATATAGTAAAAGTACTGAACACACATTCTATCTTATTTTGTTTATGATTGCCATCATTACGTCTATTCATTTTGATTAAACTCTTTGTTAACTTGAACTTTAAAAGATGGGTAATTCCAAGATGTATCCCAGAGGGTCCATGCCTTGGAAATATGGATGATGACGCTCTAGTCCCTATGTAAGGAAAGGACTTTGCAAGCCTTGTAACACTATAGTAAAGTGAAATATTACTATTGATATTTTTAAAATTATTAGAAGACTCCAAGCTCAATTTTAATCAATAATATGACATGACCATCAAAAGAACCTAATGCTTGTATTACACTTAAATACATCTAAGGTGCATTATTTGAATGTTGAGTGATTTTCCATTTTATTATTTTGAAATAACTACTCAAGAGATGTACCTCTAGAATGTAAAGAGATGTGGACAAACCCTTCATTGATGCAGAATATGGCCTCTTAGTGTCGTGGTATTTGATTTGCAAGAGTGGCTGTGGTCAAAAAAATTTATCATATTGCAATGTTCTGACAATGAATGGGTCTGATATAAGTAAGACTAGACCTCAGATAACAGATTATCCTCAAGGTTATAAGTGAAATATTGGGTGGAAGAGCAGCAATGAAAAAAGTATTTATTAAGCCTTCCTTTTGTGTGATATGATAAGTTGTGGAGAGATATAAAATTAATATAAGACCTGATCCATGACCTCACTTTGGAGCTAGGGGAACTTGATTTGGATCCCTATTCTGGCAGTGCCTCTTTGACCTCAGGTAATCACTTAATATTTGGGGCCTCATCTAGAGGCCTTATCTATAATATATATTATATATATTATTATACATATAATAATATATAATATATCTAGTATATATATATCCTTATCTATAAAATAAAAGGTTAACCATGATCACCTCTGAGATCCCTTTTACTCAGAAATCTTATGTCCAATAAAGTATCAGAATAGAATTTAAGTGGAGGTCAATTTGATACAACAAATATTTCTTAGACATTAATTCTGGGCAGAGCAGAGCTGGGACACCAGGATGATACAAAGTTTAAAGACCCATTTAACATGTGTTATTGAAAATCTTCCATTACATTCCTTCAGTTAAGTGAATTTATTTAAATTGCAAAACTAGAAAATAAGACATACATACTTTTATGGAGAAGGTCCTATAATGGCCTCAGCATGGCAGCTTAATTAAGTGTAAAATGTGCTTTGTCCTGCCTGGGAAAAATAATACAGGCAGAGATGAACTTAGAAGAACTAAGAGCATTTAGAATTGAGTAAAATTACTGAGTAAAAAGACTTTGCCTTGTAACTTTAGACTCATTGTTAGAGATGTTTAGTCTGCTTAAAATGTTTGATCTATGAGAGCCCTTACTATTTAGAGAAAAATTCATTTTCTATGGTTTGAGCCTAAAAGTCTCCATGAGGTTTGTACAAGTTGGCTCTGGAGGAATCAGATTTTGAACTGGGAGCTCTTTCTGGGGAGGTTTGGCTCCAGGCTTTGGCTAAAGCAAGCAACTTGCTGTAGAGGAGGTCTCTGCTACACATTTGCCTTTGAATGCCACACATGTGCTTTTGAATGCAGTAGGGTTTATTTTAATGCTGTTGGATTGACTCATCACAGAGTCCTTAGAGGAATATTGAAGTCTGATTGAGGCAAGGTCCACCAAATAGGCAGGGCTTCCTGGTGCTACCCTCTGACCATTGATTCAGATTAGGCTATTGAACTAGCCCAACTGGAAAGGCAATCATAGGATCATAGATACAGTGGCAAAAGCAACCTTAGCAAGTCTTAGTAAGGTGGGACTTTAGTCCTATCTTTTGGCCAATTACTCTAAAAATTTGTTGGCATATTTGAATTAAATGGCAGAATGAAAGATGATTTCTTTTTAAGGTATTAGCTATCTCAATACTTTTGTGCTATTCATGTGGAAAGAAGGTTGGAACTTATAATCAAAGAAAATTGTACAAAACCAAGGGTTTAAAAAACAATAACAACAAAATGATCAAATACACAAGAATAAAATCTAACAGCTGGAATATTAAAGGCATAGAGTCCAAATACCTCATGGTAAAGATGAGAAAAGGGAGATACAGTGAGGTTCTAAGGCATTCATAGAGTGGTGGTAAGACCTGCCACTGCTAAGGGTGTGCCCTTTGCCTTACTATTTTCAGAACAAATTCAGGATGGCTGAGCATCAAAAACACCAACTCCAATAAAAGGTCCAGGATATCATGGGACTAGTGAAAAGAAATGTTAGGAAAGGTGGCCTTGCCCTACCAAATCTTAAACTGTATTATAAAGCAGCAATCATCAAAAACAAGTGATACGGGCTAAGAAATAGAGGGGTGAATCAGTGGATTAGGCACACAAGACACAATAGTCAATGACTAGATTAATCTACTGTTTGATAAACCCAAAGACACCAGCTTCTGGGATTTGAACTAGATATGTGACAAAAATCAATTGGGAAAACTGGAAAATAGCATGGCAGAAACTAGGCATAGACAAACATCTTACATCGTATACCAAAATAAAATCAAAATGAGTACATGACTTAGATATAAAGGCTGATACTATAAGCAAACTGGTAGAACAAAGAATAATTTACCTTTAAGATTTATGGAGAAAAGAAGAATTTATGACAAAACAAGAGATTAAGAACATTACGAAGTGCAAAATGGATAATTTTTATTATATTAAATTGAAAAGTTTTTGCACAAACAAAGCCAATGCAATCAAGATTAGGAGGGAAGCAGAAATCTGAGATACAATTTTTATCAGTAGTGTTTTTAAAAGATCTCATTTCTAAAAATATAGAGAGAACTGAGTGATATTTATAAGAATACAAATCTTCCCCAATTGATAAATGGTCAATGAATATGAACAGGCAGTTTTCAGATGAAGAAATTAAAGCTATCTGTAGCCATATGAAAAAAATGCTCTAAATCATAATTGATTAGAGAATTGCAAATCAAAGCAACTCTGAGGTATCACATCACACCTATCAGATTGACTAACATGACAAAACAGGAAAATAACAAATGCCGGAGAAAATGTGGGAAAATTGAAACACTAATGCATTGTTGGTGAGCTGTGAACTGATTCAGGCATTCTGGAGAGCAATTTGGAACTATGCACAAAGGACTATAAAATTGTGTATACCCTTTGACCCAACAATACCATATCTTGGCCTGTATTCTAAATGAATCATATAAATGAGAAAAGGATCCACATATATCTATAACAGCTCTTTACATGGTGGCAAAGAATTGGAAATTGAGGGAATGCCCATCAGTTGGGAAATGACTGAGCAAGTTGTGGCATATGAATGTAATGGAATACTATTGTGCTTTAAGAAATGATGAGCAGGGGGACTTCAGAAAAACCTGCAAAAAACTTATATGAACTGGTGCTGAGTGAAGTGAGCAGAGCCAGGAGAATATTGTACACAGTAACAACCACATTGTGCAATGACTAACTTTGATACACATATCTCTCCTTAGCAATGCAAGAATTTAAGACAACTTCAGAGGTTTCATGATGGAAAATACTGTCCATATCCAGAAAAACAAAAACATGTTAACAAACAAACAAAAATAACTATGGTGGCCGAAAAATGATTGAAACACACTATTTATTCTCTTTTTTCTCATGGTTTCTCCCATTGGTTCTAATTCTTCTTTATAATACGACTAATGTGAAAATAGTTTTTAACATGAAAACATATGTTGAGACTTTTAATTTTTATACCATTTTAGGGAGAGGAGAGATGGAGAGAAAATTTGAACTCAAAATCTTATGGAAGTAAATGTTGAAAACTAAAAATAAATACATTTTTAAAAAAGAAAGACCATCCCCTATGAGGAGCACCCATTTCTCCTTCCTTTCCTTTCATTTCCTTTACCCCAGACTGCTTGAATGCATACCAGATCCTTGATAAGATGGTGTTCAACAGCTTCATTCCTTTTGATGAGATGAAGCTCTTACCATAATTTTTGTCACTGTATTGTAACCTTCTCTAGGCCTTCTTATATATCTTCTCTCTGTTCTTTAATCATCTGACATAGTCATCTGACCTACCTAACATATGGACTCTTGGTATATCTATCTGTTCCAAGGCTCTAAGCTTAGCATCTTGAGTCTTTTTGTCTTCCCTAAAGATAGTTTGTCTTCTCCAATTAGAGTTCTGAGAAAGCTTTGGGAGATCAACAGTTAACTCACTTTTTTCATTTTATCCCCAACATTTAGCATAGTATTTGGCACTTAGTAAGGTAATGTTTTCCCATCAGTTCATTTGCCATACTCTTTAATATCTAGCCTACCATTCATTATGTTCTATGATGCTGCCTGGCTCCAAGATAGTTGACTATTCTGTATGATCTATTAAGGTGTCTTCCAGATTTGTGAAGTTCGCTTATCCCCAGAAGAAATTGGACTTAACATCTCCTTATGAAGGAAGATGCCAATCACATGTAAGGATGTTCTGTTGTAAAGGAGCAGTTAACAACAGAGTGCCTAGTCAAAAGCTAATGTAACCACATTGTTTTTTCAGCAAGTCAGAGTCCAAAACACTGTATTTTAAAAAGATGTCCGAAAATCAAAAAGAGTAATACCATCAAAATATTTTTACATGGGCCAGAGTCAAGATGGCCGAGTAGAAAGACGCACGTATGCGAGCTCTGAACCCACAGCCCATAGATTTAATGTAAGAAGAGCTCCCCAGAAGTTCTGGATCACTGCAGGGTGTGCAGAAACATAGTGGAAGAGATTTCCGTTCCAGAGAGCCCTGGAGAGCCATCCCCAGGGTCCATCGCGCACAGGAAAGCGGACCCCACCGCAGCGCTGCCCTGGCCACGGCCCCAGAGAAGCTGATACGAGCAGGCATCAGGGACGGAACCTCCAGCGGCCTGGAAGGTCCCTCCGCCCACAGACTCTACAGGTCAGTGAGAGACATGTCTGGGCTGACCGAGAGGGGAGCGGGGTCTCTCCGTGACTCGGGCCCCCTCGGGAGGAAGCAGCGGAGGCAGAGGCAGGGGTGGCAGCGGAGGTAGTGGGGGTGCAGCCGCGGCGCCTGGGAGTCCACCAGCAGCAGGCAGGTTCTTCATTACTGAAAGTCTCTGCATAAACCACTTGAAGAAGCTGAGCCTGGGAGACGGCCCTGCCCCACCCGCTCCATTTCTGAAGGTCTCTGCATAAAGCCCCTGAGGGAACTGAGCCTGGGAGGAGGCCCTGCCCCTACCCACTCCATTACTGAAGGTCTCTGCATAAAGCCCCTGAGGGAACTGAGCCTGGGAGGTGGCCCTGCCCCCACCCGAGCACCAGAACTTAAGCTCACATTGAATAGCAGCTGTGCCTGCCCTGGAAAGCCCATTTGAATCTCAGACCCCAAGCACTAGCTGGGCGGATCTAGGCAAGGGTGGACAGGAATCTCAGAAGTCAAGTAACTGGCTGGGAAAATGCCTAGAAAAGGGAAGAAAAGTAAGACTATAGAGAGTTTTTTTGAACAGATGCAAATGATCCCAACTTTCGGATCTGATGACGAGGATATATTCTTGCCATCAGGGAAAGACGTGGAGGGTGGTGCCTCTGTATCCCAGACATCCCAGGGGGATGTCTGGTGGGCTCAGGCCTTGGAAGAGCTCAAAAAGGATTTTGAAAAGCAAGTTAGACAGGTGGAGGAAAAACTGGGAAGAGAAATGAGAGAGATGCAAGAAAAGTATGAAAAACGGGTCAATACCTTGGTAAAGGAGACCCAAAAAAATGCTGAAGAAAATAACACTTTGAAAAATAGGCTCACTCAATTGGCAAAAGAGGTTCAAAAAGCCAATGAGGAGAAGAACACTTTCAAAAGCAGAATTAGCCAAATGGAAAAAGAGGTCCAAAAGCTCACTGAATTTAATAATTCTCTCAAAATTAGAATGGAACAGATGGAGTCTAATGACTTTACGAGAAACCAAGGAATCACCAAACAAAACCAAAAGAATAAAAAAATGGAAGAGAATGTGAAATACCTCATGGGAAAAACAACTGACCTGGAAAATAGATCCAGGAGAGACAATTTAAAAATTATGGGACTACCTGAAACTCATGATCAAAAAAAGAGCCTAGATATCATCTTCCATGAAATTATCGAGGAAAACTGCCCTGACATTCTAGAACCAGAGGGCAAAATAAGTATTGAAAGAATCCATCGATCACCACCTGAAAGAGATCCAAAAAGAGAAAGTCCTAGGAACATTGTGGCCAAATTCCAGAACTCCCAGCTCAAGGAGAAAATCTTACAAGCAGCTAGAAAGAAACAATTCCAGTATTGTGGAAATAAAATCAGGATAACTCAAGATCTAGCAGCTTCTACATTAAGGGATCGAAGGGCGTGGAATAGGATATTCCAGAAGGCAAAGGAACTAGGACTCAAACCAAGAATCACCTACCCAGTAAAACTGAGTATAATACTTCAGGGGAAAATATGGTCTTTCAATGAAACAGAGGACTTTCAAACATTCTTGATGAAAAGACCAGAGCTGAAAAGAAAATTTGACTTTCAAACACAAGAATGAGAAGAAGCATGAAAAAGTAAACAGCAAAGAGAAGTCTTAAGGGACTTACCAGAAGTGAACTGTTTATGTTCCTACATGGAAAGGCAATATTTGTAACTCTTAAAACTTTTCAGTATCTGGGTAGTTGGTGGGACCACACACATATGTACACGCATGCACGCACACACACATACACACATGCACACACATACAGAGGCAGAGAGCACAGAGTGAATTGAATAGGGTGGGACCATACCTTAAAAGAAATTAAGGTAAATGGTGAGAGAGAAAGGTAGGGGGAGGAAAGAGGGTGAAATGGAATGGGGTAATTATATGTCATTTAAGAGGCAAGTAGGAGACTTTTTAGTGGAGGGAAAAAGAGGAGAGCTGAGAAAAAAAAAAACCGAGAAGTTTACCCTCATCACATTTGACTAAAGGAAGGAATAAAATGCACACTCATTTTGGTATGAAAATCTATCTTACAGTATAGGAAAATGGGGGAGAAGGAGATAAGCAAGGGGGGGAATGATGGAAGGGAGGGTAAAGGGAGGAGGGAGCAATTTGAAGTCAACACTTTGAGAGGTACAGGATCAAAAGACAGAAGAGAGACAATGAGGGGCAGGATAGGATGGAGGGTAATTCAGTTAGTCTTACACAACACGACTATCATGGAAGTCATTTGCAAAACTACACAGATATGGCCTATACTGAATTGCCTGCCTTCCCAAAGGGAATGGGTGGGGAGGGAGGGATGGGGAGAATTTAGAACTCAAAGTTTTAGGAACAACTGTTTAGTATTGTTGTTGCTACTAGGAAAGAAGACATACAGTTAATGAGGAATAGAAAGTCATCTGGCCCTACAGGACAAAAGAGAAGATGGGGACAAGAGAAGGGAGGGATGACAGAAGAGAGGGCAGATTGGAGATAGGGAAAATTAGATTGCTTGGTGTATTGGGGTGGGGGGAGGGGATAAAAGGGGAGAAAATTTGGAACCCAAAATTTTGTGAAAATGAATGTAAAAAGTTAAATAAATAAATAAATATTAAAAAATGAAAAAAATATATATTTACATGAACCCAAAAAACAACAGGTGAAAGAAGAACCTTCAAATGAGGGGGTGGGTCATGCCTCTTTGTTTATAGGTATGGAAGGATTTATAGTGACAATTCTTAATTATATTCTTGCTACTAGAAATTAAGATGGGTTATCCATAAGGAGTTTTATCCATTGTTGATCAGTGCATATTATTCAAATATGATACTGGGCTACTATGGACTGAGATTCATGCCCTGGAAAACTCTGACTTCTAAAAATAATGCTCAAATATTTTGCTTTCCTAGTTTTATGACTCCTTTACACTCACACAAAGTAGGGAGCAATCACAATAAATGCTAGAGGGTTTGACTCTTATCTAGTACTTTCCCAAAAGGAATTATTGATAGGCTTTCTTCTAGAAAGATCCTTAATGTATAAGGTACATCAAGTATAGGGCAGCTATTTCCTCTACTATAGAAGAAACATGGAAGTCTCATAAGTATGCATTAACAAAAATTATAAATAAGAAATAGTAACCTATAACCTCAATTATGCTCTTCCAGGAGGTTGATATTAAAAATATGAAATACTTTGTGGGACTACTAAACAGTAACATCATCTTCACCTAGGCTTTTCCCTTTCCAAACAACCTATTCAAAGTACATAATTTCCCAACCCCAGCTTTCTTGATTAAATTATATAATGAAGTGGTAAGGATTAAAGTCTTAAGGAAAATGTAAAGATGCATTTATATGTTTTACCTCTTTAGAAGGAATGAGGAGTCTTTTAATCAACCTTGATGAATTTATAGAGTGGCTCATTATTGATCAGAGGATTGACAGTGCTATTGGTGGTCTTTTTAAAACAAGATAAACTCATTTCCTAAGGACTGAGTCAAGGCAAGAGATAATTCTGAAGCATGTACTCCCTGGTAATTGTGAAGAGACCAAGCTACTGACTCAACTCTTGGGAATGAATTGCCTTTGTCTTTTCTTTTTTGGAGGGAGGGAGCATTTCTTTCTGTTCCTCTATTACTTCTCCACCATTGACCTATCATAGTGTCACGAAGCAGGACTACTTACCTAGTAGGAGATACCATGCCTAGGGAAGTCACTAGAATGACACATCCATCAGAGATGTTATGCTCAGGGAGAGCAGTGTAAGAAAATTAGGAAAGAGAAAGGATGACAGATGATGAACACCTTAGTCACGTCTGCCTCCCAGTTAGTTTATTCTTTGTGCTTTCCTCTTCTCACAGATCCTGTTAATATTTGTGGGAAAGTTCACCCCAGTTTGATGGGATTTGTGTTTTTTAGGCATCATTCTTACCATTTATCACAGTAAATTTTTAATTTTTTTTCCTGTGGTGTCCATCTGTCACTCTTCTTCCACCTGTAACTCCAGCAAACTGTGGCATGCACAGTGACCAAACTCTGGTAAAATCATCTTGGAAGACAAGCTTGATCAGGAAGAGGGCATCAAATAGGCCTTGAACCTATCAGTGAGTTAGGGGAGAGAGAGTGCATGTGTGTGTGTGTGTGTGTGTGTGTGTGTGTGTGTGTGTGTGTGTGTGTGTGAAAGAGAGAGAGAAAAAGAGAAAGAGAGAGAGAATATTATTACTTACTCTTTAATAGAAGTGTTATTTCAAACATAATCCTTCAACATGTGTGGAATTTACAATATGTAATCGCCAGGAAATTCTTTGTAAATCCCAAAATGGATGGGTGTTTTCCCAAGAGTAAATTGCAATAAATAGATCCATTGTGCAATAGTACATTGGGGGGAAAATCTCCATGAAGAAGTTGGGTAATAGCCATTTCCTTGGGTGGAACTCTGAAAGGGCTCTGCAGAACTGACATCTCTCTGTGACCTTCAAGGCCATGGGTGCCATCCAGCTGAAGTGCACTCAGGCATGTCAAAAACCTATTCTGGAGCCTGCCTTGGAAGCATAAATGCTTAATTTATTTTTCCTAATGAAAGAGAATTATAAGGTAAGCCAGACACAAGGCCACCAAGACAACTTTGACTTTCTCAACATTGAAAAGAAGATTTAAACCTTCAATAAAACTTTCTCCCAAACATTTTCTACTTGGATGGCATCTTTATACAAATACCATTAGATTTAAAATACAAATGCTTCCTTGCTAATCTTTATTGTAATTCTGTGCATCAAAGAACATTTTTCATTCTTTAAAGAGAGAGAAAATAAGGAAGTCTTTCTATGGATGTTAAAAAGGAAAAAAAAAACTGTTGAATAAAACTTCCTGACAACAAAGATTCAACTAATCTTAATATCCAATTAGAATGTCCTTCCTCTTGCTGTATGTTGGATACATATTTAATGCAGGATACTGAAGGAAAAGAAAAGTCAGGAGTCAGGAGACCTGGGTTTCCATTCCAGAATTACCCCTCTCCCTGGACAAGTCATTTAATCTCTCTGGAACATGGTTTGCTTACTCATAAAATGAGAAGTTGAAGAAACTAGTTGTTCTTTAAGGTTCCCTTCAAGTCTAAAACTTTATATTCCAGATTCCATGATTCCCTCTTTATGCTCTGTGTTCTAAGATGCCTATCAGCTCTGACACTCCCTGATCTATGATTCTAAGGTTTCTTCCAATGCTGAGAATCTATAGTCTATTATTGTGAGGTCTCCAATTCTAATACTTTGTGATGCTAAGAATGACAATACTCAGTATCCTGGAGCAGAAGCACAAGAAACGACATGTTTCTTTTACATAGGGGATTTGTTGCTTTTGTAGATCAAATTATAGGTTGATTAATGGCTTTGAATTTTCATTTTTCAGAATCTTAAAAAAAAATGCTACACAAATCCACTTAGTTGGTGGCTGCTCATTGATTCTCTCCCAAGTAGACATAAGTAATTATCAACACTTAGCACATCTGTCAGTCTTTATTTCAACTCTCAAACACTATGTCTCCGGAATTTTGACCCTTACCTTCATGAATTTCCAGTGAGACAGAGCCAGCTGCAAGTCACAGGGAGGCTGGCACTGCACAGACTCCTGGCTGAGAGCATCATGCCAATTCTTCACATTCCAGAGGTATTAAATAATTATGGGGGTGGAGGTAACATTGTCACAAACAATTTTGAGTGTATTCAATATTAAAAAGCAGAGCTCCTCAATGCTGCTGAGTTCCAATGCCAGGGACTTTACATAATCCAACCTGTTGGCCAAAGGCATTCTGGGAGCAAGAGGCATCAGATGTAAATGCCACAGTTGATCCCTTCATTAGAAGCTGGCTAAGCCTACTGTGGAGGTCCTCAGAGAAGCCTGTCTGAAAATAGAAGCATTTTGATTTGAGGATGACTGCTTTAAAAAAAGAAATTCTCTTTTGCTATCTTTCATGAATTTTTTACTTGTAGATACTTTATCATTCAGCTGTACTATCATAGTACAGAGGGAAAAAAATGTTGATTGCATAGTCAAAGAGACTGTTTGAATTTAGATTTTCTCATTTACCTGTGTTTGAGCAAGTTAAATCACAATCCTTCTATGCCTCAGTTTCCTCATCTGAAAATAAAATTGTTGGGCTAAATTACCTCTAATGTCTCCACCTATAAATGTTAATTGAATAGGAAAATTAAATTTTTAGAAATAATTTTTAATTTTATACCATCTCTCTTTTTTCCATAACAATATACTTTAAACATTTTGCCTCTATTTATTTGACATTTCTACTTTCTTGTCACTCATTCTCTCCTCAGAATATTTTTACCTGGTTCTTTCTCCACTACTCTCCAGTACTCTTCCTCAATCTTCTCTACCACAGGCCAGCAACAGTCTCCTAATCATTTGCTCCTATCTTATCCTATAACAACCTAGGACTCAAATGGTATGTCTAATCAACCAATCAATGAACATCCATTAAATATCTACTATGTGCTAGAAACTGCTGAGTTGGGATACAAAAAAGAGACAAAAGATGGTCCTTTGCCCTCAAGGAGCTTAAAATCTAGTAGCGGAGACAACATGCAAAGAAAGATATACAGAACAAATTATTTACAGAATAAATGGGAAATAATTAAAAGAGAGAAGACAGAATTAAGAGAGGTTGGGGAATGCTTCCCAAAAAAGATGAAAGTTGTGTTTGAATTTAAAGGAAATCAGGCAAGGCAGCAAGCACAGTGCAAGAGGGAGAGTGTTTCAGGCATGGAAGATAGCCAGAGAAAGTGCCCAGAGTGTAGAAGTGAAGTGAATTCTTAGTGGAACAACTAGGAGGCCATTGTCTCTGGATAGACTACCTGGCCAGGAATAAGGTGTAAGATGATTGGGAAGATCCAGGTCCAAAGGAAGCAGAAATCACCAGGTTATGTGAGAAGCCATGAGGCCACATCTAGTGCTCAGCTGCAACAATTTGTGGGCTGTCATTTTGGATACCTGCTCCTTCTCTTTGGTCATTCTCCTTGCCCTAGAGTGTGCTGTGACCAAGCTACTTTCCACGAGGGTTTGTGGCAAGAGCTTTTTGCACCATCCCTGCCTTCTTTCAGTCTCTTTCCTGGGGCTGGGGTCTCAGGCTGGGTACTTTCCTGCCTCAGCTGGACTTACGCACTTCTGATGGAAAGGAAGCAACTATAAAAGAATGTCAGAATTATACAAATATAAGGTAGATTTGATTAAAACTTGGATAGAAAGCTGAAAACTCTTATTGCCAATCCTTTCAATTTTCCCACTGAAGTACTGGCTGTTGCTGTGGCTACTGAGTGGGAACCCCAGCAGGACACCATTAGGTACATGATGAATATTCTACAGGGTAGAGGAGCAAGACACATTAGTGAATTTTAAAAGAATGAGTTGGGTCCAACTGTGGAATGGGATGAAAAAATATATAGACTTTATAGTCACCCAACTGAATTTCATAGTTTTGTCCTAGGGGCTGATTGACAGGCACCTTACACTAGAAAAGGCAGTCTTGTTATCTTGCCTGGGAGAATACCAGATCCAGAAATGGATGACTATGAACTGCAGGAATTGCAAACGGGAACTACAGCTGAGACATCTTTGCAGAAAACATGAAACTCCTGTAGGAACAAACTCCTGTAGCTTTGTGATGATAAAGGAATGCTGAGAACATCTTAAGTGAATTGAGGATTATATAAGCTATACTCCATTATAGTCCTCCCAGTGTTTGGCGAAAGGTCATTTTGTACTAAGCATTTTAAGGGGTATCAGTGAGAATGCTTTCTAATCAGAGGAAAAGGTGACTAAACTTGTGTTTAACACTTATGACTACTCCATCAAATGGGAAAAATCCTACAAAATGTATAAATTACCTGCCATTTAATCTATGGAGACAAACTTGAGTAACTTATAAACTTGTAAATGGAAAACATTACAAAAAAAGAAGACAATCAGAGGGATATTCACTGTTCATGTTTGAGCATCACCAATATAATAAAAATGAAAATCTCATCTAAAATTGTTTACATATTTGGTGCTATGTCAGTCGTGCTACCAAAGGGTTAATTTATAGAGGTAGAAAAAACAATAACAAAATTCATCTGGAAGAACAAATTTATTTATCATCTTATAGCAATGTTTATTTATCACCTTAATAGCAATAATAAAAAATAAGAAGTAATTGGAGTAGCACTTCAAAAATTTCTGTAAATTTATATTCAAAGGTGTAGTCATCAAAACTAGTGCCGGATTAAAAAAAAAAACATAAGTGGAATTGGCTTGAGAAACAAGAATCAGAGACAATGGAATTCAATAGTCTGATGTTTTGTAAACCCAATAATATATATGACATGGGGAAGTCCTTCCAATTTGAAATAACAACTGAAGAAATTTGGAATATCTTTTAAAAAATGGGTTTAGATTAACATCTTATGCACTGTGTCAAAGCGAATTCTAAGTGCCCTTTTTGTAATATTAAAAACTAAAACACACTCAGTGCAAACAGATTGTTTTTCCTGTTGTCTTAAGTTGCTTAAGTTATCCTCTAAAAAATTATTTTTTTATGATACCATCTATTCAATATTGTTTCTATTTATACACATATTTTTTCCCAGTACAATGCAAACTTTTATTCAGCAGAACTGGTTTTGGCTTCCTTTCAATCCCCAACGTTGAATATCATACTTGACACAGAGGAACCTCTTAATTTTTAATTGATTACTTGAATGATCAAACAAATTGTGGGACATGAATGCAATGGAATAACATTGTGTGATAAGAAAGTACTACAGGTGGAATCAAAAGTAGAAGCAGGATCTGCCTGAGCTTTCCCCTCAAACCTCTCAAAATACCTGTAAAAAATGACTAAACAAATTCTATAGCAGCAGAAGCAAAACATGACACAGTGTAACAGATTTCTAGCCCAAGACAATCTGAAAGACTTACAGGAATGGTCTATTGCACTGGATTCAGAGTGATGCACAGCCCAGTATGATCCATGACAGCAAAGACAGGACTGGAACATGCCTCAGGGACATGGAATCATTGGCAGTAGTAGCACTTTCCAGACTTCTCAACCCCACAAATACCAAAGATAGCTTCAAAGATCAGTGGGAAAGATCTTTCACCTAGGTGAGAGAGGCAAAGTGGCCAACCCCAGTCCACTGCCAGCCCAGCCCATCCCCAACTTCAAGGCAGCAGCAGCCGGGGTTACTTCTAAAGCTCTCAGTCTACAGACAGTGGGGTAATTGAGCAGCTGATCTGGTTTGTAGTCCTGGTTGGAGGTACTGGGTCAAGGAGGAACACTGGCATGGCAGATCTGAAGGGAATCCTACTCCAAGTTCCAAGAAAGAAAAGAGTGCTTGTGGTTGCTCACAAACCAGAGCATAGGCCAGGAGAGGAGAATAAAATGCTCCTTTGATCATACCACTTTGGAGGAACTGATAATTTACAGGTTCTTAGAGATATTTCTGAAAACAGTTGTACAAAATGACTGAAACTTAAGACAGTACACCCTCTATTCAACAAACAACTCAAACATCAAGTGATTGACTAGGAAAATGACCAAAAAGGGGAAAAAATAAGACAATCTTAAAGGTTACTTTCTTGGAGAAAAGGTATTTTCTTATGGTGAGAAAGATCAAAGCATACAACTGGAGGAAGACAGCAAGGTCAAGGCTGTTACATCCAAAACCTCCAAGAAAAATGTGAAATGGTCTCAGGCCACAGAAGAGCTCAAAAAGGATTTTGAAAATCAAGGAAGAGAAGTAGAGGAAAAATTGTGAAGTGAAATGGGAGCGAAGAAAGAAAATCACAAAAAATGAGTCAACAGCTTACTAAGGAGACCCCCCAAAATACTGATGAAAATAAAATTTCAGGGGAGGGGGGCAAGCCAAAATGACAGAATTGAAATATTGATCTGTAGAAGCTTTCCCTCATAGCCCATGTAACCTGTAAAAAATGACTGCAAGCAAATCCTAGAGCAGAAGAAGCCACAAAATGAGAGAGTGAAAGAGACTTCGAGCCCAAGATGGCCTGAAAAGCCAACAGGGAAGGTCTATCACATCAGCTGTGGAGTGGAGTGCAGCCAGCAGAACCTAGCCCAGCCTTGGCCGTGCTGCACCAGCAGAACCTAGCCCAGCCTTGGCCATGCACAGCCAGCAGAACCTAGCCCAGCCTTGGCCATGCGCAGCCAGCAGAACCTAGCCCAGCCTTGGCCGTGCTGCACCAGCAGAACCTAGCCCAGCCTTGGCCGTGCTGCACCAGCAGAACCTAGCCCAGCCTTGGCCGTGCTGCACCAGCAGGGACAGGACCAGAAAAGACCTCAAGGGGCAGAATTCCTGGCAACCTCTGTGGTTCCCAGATTACTCAACCCACAAACATTAAAGAGAGTTTCATAGATCGATGAGAAAACTCTCTCACTTGAGTGAGAAAGGAACATAATCTGGCCCCGCTAGTAGCAGCAACAACATCCATTTCTGGACCCCTCGACCTAAAGACCCTGGGGAAATTGAGCCCTGAGTGGCAGCAATGGAGTGAGGAAGAATGCTGGCAGTAGAGTTGGTGGAGCCTCTGGGGAGGGAACCCTACTGGCAGATCCTGGGCAGAACAGAGTGTTTGTGGTTGCTCACAGACAAGAGCACAGTCCAGGAGAGGAGTAAACTCCTCTCTCTTGATTGTGCCACCTTGGAAAAACTGAGAGCTAACAGGTCTGCAGAGTATACCCTCCTCTTGACAAAGGATTCAAAAGTCAAGTAACTTGTTGGGAAAATGCTCAAAAAAGGGAAAAAAAAATAAGACTGTAGAAGGGTACTTTCTTAGGGAGCAAGTATTTTCTTTCATCCTTTCAGATGAGGAAGAACAATGCATACCACCAAAGGAAGACCTAAAAATCAAGGCTTCTACATCCAAAATCTCCAAAATAAATATGCAGTGATCTCAGGCAATGGAAGAGCTCAAAAAGGATTATGAAAATGAAGTAATAGAGGTAGAGGAAAAATCGGGAAGAGAAATGAGAAGGATGCAAGAAAATCATGAAAAACAAATCATCAGCTTGCTAAAGTAGATCTAAAATGATGCTGAAGAAAATAAAACTTTTAAAAATAGGCCTAACAACTGACAAAAGAGGTTCAAAAAACCAATAAGGGAGAAAAATGCTTTAAAAAAAAAAAAGAATTAGCCAAATGGAAAAAGAGGTTCAAAAGCTCACTGAAGAAAAGAATTCTCTCAAGATTAGAATGGAACAGATGGAAGCTAATGACTTTATGAGAAACCAAGAAATTACAAAACAAAACCAAAAGAATGAAAAAATAGAAGATAATGTGAAATACCTCATTGGAAAAACAACTGACCTGGAAAATAGATCCAGGAGAGACAATTTAAAAATTATGGGACTACCTGAAAGCCATGATCAAAAAAAGAGCTGAGACACCATCTTTCATGAAATTATCAAGGAAAACTGCCCTGATATTCTAGAACCAGAGGGCAAAATAAATATTGAAAGAATCTGCTGATCACCTCCTGAAAGAGATCCAAAAAAAGAGACTCCTAGGAATATTATAGCCAAGTTTCAGAGTTCCCAGGTCAAGGAGAAAATATTGCAAGCAGCTAGAAATAAATAATTTGAGGACTGCAGAAAGTCAATCAGGATAACACAAGATATAGCAGCTTCTACATTAAGGGATCAAAAGACTTAGAATGTAGATATTCCAGAAGTCAAAGGAACTAGGATTAAAACCAAGAATCATCTACCCAGAAAAACTGAATATAATACTTCAGGGGAATACTTTAATTCAGTGAAATAGAGGACTTTCAAGCATTCTTGATGAAAAGACCAGAGATGAATAGAAAATTTGGCTTTCAAATGCAAGAATGAAGAGAAGCATGAAAAGGTAGATAGGAAAGAGAAATCATAAGGGACTTACTGAAGTTGAACTATTTACATTCCTATATGCAAAGGTAATATTTATAACTCTTGAAACTTTTCTCAGTATTTGGGTAGTTGGAGGAATTATACACACACACACACAATATACATATATATATATATATATATATATATATATATATATATATATATATATATAATTCAAGTATTGTGGAAACACAATCAGGATAACACAAGATTTAGCAGCTTCTACACTAAAAGTTCAGAGCTTGGATATGATATTCCAGAACCCACCAAGCTAACCTGAGTATAATACTTCAGGGGAAAAAATGAAATTTCAACAAAATAGAGGACTTCCAAGCATTCTTGTTGAAAAGATCAGAGCTGAACAGAAAATTTGACTTTCAAATACAACAATCAAGAGAAATATGAAAAAGTAAACAGGAAAGAGAAGCCATAAGGGACTCATTGAAGTTGAACTGTTTACATTCCTACATGGAAAGATGATCTAATTTATGAGACATTTCTCATATCGGGGTCATTAGAAGGAATGAGCTGAATATGAAGGCAAGAGAGCTAAAAAATAAAATTAAGTGTTGAGAAGAATGTACTGGGAGAAAGATAAAAGGCCAGGTAGAATATAGTAAATCATCTCACATGAAAGAGTCAAGAAAGCTTTTATAATGGAGAGGAAGTAGGGGAAGTAATAAAGAATAAGTAAGCAATACTCTCACTGAATTTGACTTAAGGAGGGAATAATACACATTTTATTGAGTATGGAAATCTATCTTACCCTGCATGAAGGCAGAGGGGGAAGGGATAGAAAAGGAGGGATACTGGAAGGGACAGTAGATTCGAGGAAGGGGTTAATTAGAAGAAAACACTATTGTGAGGATAGAGGTCAAGGGAGAAAATGGAATAAATGTGAGGCAGGACAGGATAGAGAGAAATGTATTTAGTCTGTCTCAACATGACTGTTATAGAAGTGTTTTGCATGGCTCCTCATGCATGACCTATATCAAATTGCTTGCTTTCTCAATGAGGTTGGGAGTGGAAAGAGGAAGAGAGAGAATATGGAATTCAAAGCTTTAAAAACAAATGTTAAAAATTGTTTTTGAATGCAACTTGGAAATAAGTTGTACAAGCAGTGGGGTATGGAAATCTATCTTGTTCTACAGGAAAATAGAGGGGAGGAGGTTCAGAGAAGTGAGAATGATAGAAGGGAGGGCAAACTGGGGAAAGGAATTATTGGGATGAATGCTGTACTGGGGTGAGATGAGGAGAGAGTTGGAGAGAAAATTTGGAATTAAAAATCTTGTTGAAGTGAATGTTGAAAACTGAAAACTCATAAATAATATAAATGCATTATTACAAATCTGAGGAATTCAGGGCTTATGGGAAGACAGATGAACTGATGATGGAGAGCAAAGCAAGCAGTAGAAGTTACACACACACACACACACACACACACACACACACAGTGTCTACAATGATGTAAACAGAAGAACAACAAAAAGAATCTGAACTCAATGTGGTTCTAATGATCAAGCTTACCCCTGCAAAGAAAATGAGAAAATTCACACCTTTCCTTCCATTAAAGAATTTGGGGGTGGGGTGGGGGTGGGAAGGTGATAGACCTGCAATGTTGCAAATGGTGTTAGAAGCATGTATGTAAATGTTTTTGTTGTTTTTTTCTCAACTGTTGTTGCAAATGCAGAGGTTGTATTTGTAAATACATGTTATATAAAAGCAAAAAATGTCAAGAAAACTTTTAAAATAATACATTTGATTAAAGTCTTTTTTTCGATCAATATGACATTTTTAATGTGATCTGAGTTTTTTGTGTATTTTCTGACTCCATTCACTACAGAAGGCTTTTGGATTTTAAGGAGAGTTATATTTTAAAGAGTGGGGCTAAGTAATTTGAGAGGGGGCAATTTACACTAAACAGTACCATGGAGGTTTGCTAAATCCCACAGTGAGGTATAATTCTTTCACATTAAAAAAGAAATTCTGAAACAAATACTGCACTCAGTGATTAGAGTACGGTAGATAATCTTGAGTGAGTTACCTGCTCCCTCTGAGTCTTAGTTTCTACATCTAAAGAATAAAAGGATTAAACCAGATAATCTCTAAACTATCTCATAGATCTAGATCCAATGAGTCTATGTTCCCTGGAAGATGGAATGTTCTTTGATTCTTAGGCCTTCTCTGTCTCTTCTGTTCTATTGTTCTATGTTGTTAAATCTCTTTTCAGTCTCAACTGGCTCAGGTCAATTCTAAGACTAATGTTCTTTGTTCTATGATTCTAAAGAAGATCTCATCTAGGTTTAACATTCTATTCAGCATTCAAAGTCTCAAATACAAACTATCTTAGAGCCAGGCCTTCTAGGTCTTTGGGTACAGCCTTTTCACTGAGTCAAAGTTTTATAGAACAAATACTTTTATTAAGGGGATTTTTTCGGTGAAGTTTAGATGCAGCCAAAGGGTAGCACTTAAGGATCTATAGAGCCACATGTGGCCTGAAGGCCATAGGTTCCCCACCCTTGCCTTAGGTTAACATTGTTTTTTCTAAGATTGGATTAGTATTCTTTGATGGTTCTGTCTTAGCCACAAGCCTAACATTCTGTGTTCTGTATTCAATGTTATAGTCCTACATTTTATGGCTTGATCATTCTATTTTCCTTCCAATATTAGTATTACAAAATAAGGATTTCAAATTCACTTCTTTGTAACACTTTTCAACGTTACTTAGAACCTTGTTGTGTGATCTATTTACTGTTTTACATGTTAAAGCATTTCAGTCCTGGGCTAATACATCATCAGAAAATTAGGCAATAAAAAGGATTTCTAGAGCAAAAACCAATTGTAAGAATGAAAATAATTATTTTGAAAGATAGCCAGGTTGATGGATCCAAGATGGTGGAGAAGAGGAACATTTTGCTGGAATCTTCCAACATTCCCCTCCAAAGAACTTTAAAATAATGCCCCAAATCAAATTCTGGAGTGGCAAAGCCAACAAAAGATGAGGGTAAGGCATTCTTCTAGCCCAGAAAAACTTAGGAGGTTGTAAGGAGGGATCTGTAAAATAGAGGTGGAGCCATCCTGAAGCCCACACCAGTGGGGAGACCAGACAGTGGCAATAGAAGCATCATGAACTTCAGGAGCTTTCATTCTAGAGTGATCAGGGTACCTGGCAACAGGTAAGAAAGAGATTACAGGGGACAGTTGTGCTAGTACCAGACACAGAGCCTATCTGATCCAGTTTAGCAATTTCATTTCTGGGTCACTGTTCAAGGTTAAAGAAAAAAACAACCTGAAACACTTTCAATCAAGAGGGAGTAGGGGCCCTGAAGAGCAGTATCACTTTCAGTCATGAGGGATGAGGAACTCTGAGCAAGTTTCACTTTTGGTCTTGGGGAGAATGATCATTTCTGATCCCAAAGCCCTTCCTTAGTAAGGGCCAGAGTACAAACCAGAACAGTGACCACACCTCTCTCCAGACAATATCACCTTGGAAGCAATAAATACTTCTAAACTCACAGAACTAACTCTGAAAATATCAGTGTGAAAACATCTAAAGCTTGAGTCAGTGCCCCTTCCCACTCCTAGAACAGGGCCTAACGTTTGCATAAAGTTCAAAAATCAAGAAATAGAGTGGGAAAATGAGCAAATAGCAACAACAAGAACCTGCCCATAGAAAGTCACTGTGATGACAAAGAAGATCAAGACACATATTTAGAAGACAGTGAAGTCAGAAGAGCTACAAGCAAAGCTTCAAAGTGAGAAAAATGTAAATTCTACACAAGACCAACAAGAATACCTGGAAGAGCTAAAAAGGTGTTTTAAAAATGAAATGAGTGGGAGAGAAAAAAATTAGATAAAGAAATGAAATTAAAGGAAGAAAAGCATGAAAAGACATATTAATAGCTTGCTAAAGAAAAATTACTGAAGAAAATAACATCTTAAAAAACAAAATTGGGGGCGGAGCCAAGATGGCGGAGTAGAAGGACGCGCATTTACGAGCTCCGAAAGATAGAATCAATGTAAAAAGAGACCCCCATAACTTCGGAGTCAATACAAGGTGTGCAGAAATGGAGTGGAAGAGATTTCCGTGCCAGAGAGCCCTGAAGAGCCGTCCCCGGGGTCCGTCGCGCTCCAGAAAGTGGACCCCACCCCAGCGCGGCCTTGGCCGCGGCCCCAGAGAAGCTGACCTGAGCAGGCTTCAGACACGGAAGCTCTGGCAGCCGGGAAAGTCCCTCTGCCCACAGAAGCTACAGGTCAGTGAGAGAGAAGGCTGGGCTGGACGAGAGGGGGGAGCAGGGCGTCTCCGTGACTCGGGCCCCCTCGGGAGGAAGCGGTGGAGGCAGAGGCATGGGCAGCAACTGAGGCGGCAGCGGCCCAGGACTCAGGAATCCCCCAGTGGCAGGCAGGATCTTCGTTACGGAGGGTATCTGCATGAAAGGCCTGGGGGGGGCTGAGCCTGGGAGACAGCCCTGCCCCCACCCCACTCTATTACTGAAGGCCTCTGCATAAAGCCCCTGAGGGAACTGAGCCTGGGAAGCGGGCCCCCCACCCCGCCCCCACCCGCTCTGTTCCTGAAAGTCTCTGCATAAAGCCCCTGAGGGAACTGAGCCTGGGAGGTGGCCCTGCCTTCACCCCAGCGCCAGAACTAAAGCGTGCTGCGGAAAGCCCATTTGAATCTCAGAGGCCAAGCACTAGCTGGGCGGATCCAGGCGGGGGGTGGAAAGGAATCTCAGAAGTCAAGTAACTGGCTGGGAAAATGCCTAGAAAAGGGAAGAAAAATAAGACCATAGAAAGTTTTTTCCAACAAATGCAAATGATCCTGACCTTCGGATCTGATGACGAGGACATATTCCTGCCATCAGGGAAAGATGTGGAGGGCGGAGCCTCAGTACCCCAGACACCCCAGGGGGGTGGCAGGTGGGCTCAGGCCTTGGAAGAGCTCAAAAAGGATTTTGAAAAGCAAATTAGACAGGTGGAGGAAAAACTGGGAAGAGAAATGACAGAGATGCAAGAAAAGTATGAAAAACGGGTCAATAACTTGATAAAGGAGACCCAAAAAAATGCTGAGGAAATTAACACCTTGAAAAATAGGCTCACTCAATTGACAAAAGAGGTTCAAAAAGCCAATGAGGAGAAGAATGCTTTCAAAAGCAGAATGAGCCAAATGGAAAAAGAGGCTCAAAAGCTCACTGAATTTAATAGTTCTCTCAAAATTAGAATGGAGCAGATGGAGTCTAATGACTTTACGAGAAACCAAGGAATCACCAAACAAAACCAAAAGAACGAAAAAATGGAAGAGAATGTGAAATATCTCATGGGAAAAACAACTGACCTGGAAAATAGATCCAGGAGAGACAATTTAAAAATTATGGGACTACCTGAAAGTCATGATCAAAAAGAGAGCCTAGACATCATCTTTCATGAAATTATCAAGGAAAACTGCCCTGACATTCTAGAACCAGAGGGCAAAATAAGTATTGAAAGAATCCATCGATCACCACCTGAAAGAGATCCAAAAAGAGAAACTCCTAGGAACATTGTGGCCAAATTCCAGAACTCCCAGCTCAAGGAGAAAATCTTGCAAGCAGCTAGAAAGAAACAATTCCAGTACTGTGGAAATACAATCAGGATAACTCAAGATCTAGCAGCTTCTACATTAAGGGATCGAAGGGCGTGGAATAGGATATTCCAGAAGGCAAAGGAACTAGGACTCAAACCAAGAATCACCTACCCAGCTAAACTGAGTATAATACCTCAAGGGAAAATATGGTCTTTCAATGAAACAGAGGACTTTCAATCATTCTTAATGAAAAGACCAGAGCTGAAAAGAAAATTTGACTTTGAAACACAAGAATGAGAAGAAGCATGAAAAAGGAAACAGCAAAGAGAAGTCTTAAGGGACTTACCAGAAGTGAACTGTTTATATTCATATAGGGAAAGACAATATTTCTAACTCTTAAAACTTTTCAGTATCTGGGTAGTTGGTGGGACCACACATACACATGTACACGCATGCACACACATACACACATGCACACACATACAGAGATAGAGAGCACAGATTGAACTGAATAGGATGGGACCATACCTTAAAAGAAATTAAGGTAAATGGTGAGAGAGAAATGTAGGGGGAGGAAAGAGGGGGAAATGGAAGGGGGGTAACTATATGTCATTTAAGAGGCAGGTAGGAGATTTTTTTAGTGGAGGGAAAAAGAGGAGAGCTGAGGAAAAAAAAAAAACAAAAAACAAAAAACAAAAAAACAAGAAGTTTACCCTCATCACATTTGACTAAACGAAGGAGTGAAATGCATACTCATTTTGGTATGAAAACCTATATTACAGTATAAGAAAGTGGGGGAGAAGGAGATATTCCAATGAAGTGGATGATGGGGTGGAGGGCAAAGGGAGGAGGGAACAATTTGAAGCCAACACTTGGGGAGGGAGAGGATCAAGAGACAGAAGAGAAACAATGAGGGGCAGGTTAGGAGGGATGGTAATCCAGTTAGTCTTACACAACACGACTATCAGGGAGGTCATTTGCAAAACTACACAGATATGGCCTATATTGAATTGCCTGCCATCCCAAAGGGAATGGGTGGGGAGGGAGGGATGGGGAGAATTTGGAACTCAAAGTTTTAGGAACAACTGTTTAGTATTGTTGTTGCAACTAGGAAAGAAGACATACAGTTAAGGAGGAATAGAAAGTCATCTGGCCCTACAGGAGAAAAGAGAAGATGGAGACAAGAGAAGGGAGGGATGACAGAAGAGAGAGCAGATTGGAGATAGGGAAAATTAGAGTGCTTGGGGTATTGGGTTGGGGGGAGGGGTTAAAAGGGGAGAAAATTTGGAACCCAAAAATTTGTGAAAATGAATGCAAAAAGTTAAATAAATAATTAAATTAAAAAAAAAAAATTGGCCAAATAGAAAAGTTAGATATGATAGACTTCTGGGGAAAAAAAATGAGTGGACATAGAAAGGAATACACAGTTTTCTCAACTTTTAATAGCACCTTCACAAAAATTGCCCTTGTATTAAGATATAAAAATATCAAAATCAAATGCAGAAAAGCAAAAATATAAAATGCACTGTTTTCTGACTGTAATGCAATAAAAATTGCATTTCCTAAAGGGCCATGGAAACATAGATAAAAGTTAACTTGAAATGAAACAATCTAATCCTAAAGAATGAGTGACCCAAAGAACAAATCATAGAAGTAATCAATAATTTCATCAAAGAGAGTAAAAACAATGAGACAACATATGAAAATCCATGGAATGTAGTTAAAGTAATACCCAGAGTGAAGCATATCTCTAAATTCATGCATCAATGAAAGAGAAAAACAGCAAATCAGTGAAATAGGAATACAACTAAAATAAAAATCTAGAAAAAGAACCAAATTTAATATCTCCAATTAAGCATAAAAATAGAAAAGAAATTATTGATAAAATTCAAAATAAAAATTGAATAAATAGGTAGAATAGACAAATCATTGCTTAATTTGATTTTAAAAAGGAAAACCAAACTAACAATATAAAAATAGGCCAGTAAAATATACAATTTTAGTGAAATGGACAAATATATTCAAACATGTAAATTGTCTAGACTATCAGATAAGGAAATAAAATTTTTAAATCTCTACATTAGAAAAAGAAATTGAACAAGTCACAAATGATCCCCTTAATTTAAAAAAAAAAAGATGGATTTACAAGTAAATTGTACCAAATATTTTAGGAACCATTTAAAAAAAAATGGTTAATGAGTCATACTAAAATTTTACCCTTTGTGATACAAATATAATTTTGATACAGAAGCCATGGAAAGCAAAGATAGAGGAATGAAAATATAGACCTATTTCTTTAATGAATATTGATAAAAAAACTAAAAATGGAGTTAAAATGGAGATAAAAAATAGAAATGGAGAATTTGCTCAGTATTAGCACAATTAGAAATGTAATTGTCCACATCAAAAACAAAACATAAAAAATCAAGTTATTAAATCAAATGAGGCAGAAAAAAGTCCTTGACAAAACAGCACTCATTCTTATGAAAAACTCTAGAAAGAATAGTAATAAATGAAACCTTTCTTAAAATGATAAGTAGTATCCATCAAAAACCAAGATCAAACATCTGGAATATGAATAAACTTGAAGCCTTTCTAATAAGAGGAGGTGTAAGTTAAAGATGTTTTCCTTCATCACTGCTTTTTGTTTTTAATATTGTACTAGAAATGGTAGCTATATCCGTATGACAAGAAAAAATCAGAGATATTAATAGGTAATGAGGAAATAAACTTCACTCTTTTTCAATTATATGATGGCATAATTAAAGTACCCTAGAAATTGTCTTTCAAAAAAGAAAAAGAAAACTTATTTGAAACTATGAACAACTTTAGCAAAGTTGCACTATATAAAATAAATGCACATAAATCATTAGCATTTCTATATACTACCAACAAAACTAAGCATTAAAGAGATAGAAAGAGAAATTGCAACTAAAGCAACTGTACACTATATAATATACTTGGGAGTCTACCTGCCACAGAAATCCAGGAACTACATGAACACAATTACAAAACACTTGACGCAAATAAAGTCAGATTTAAATAACTGGAAAAATATCAGTTGTTCATAGATAAGCCAAGCCAATACAATACAAATGACAATTCTACTTGCCCCAGCTTCCTTGTTTAGTGCCATACCAATCAAACTACCAACAAATTATTTTAGCAAGGTAGGGAAATATAATAAGAAAATATGTTTGGAATAACAAAAGGTCAAAATGGAATTAATGAAGAAAAAACACAAAGAAAAGTGTCCTAGTAATACCAGATCTCAAGTTATATTATAAAGTAGTGATCATCAAAACTATCTGGTACTGTCTGGATAAGTGGAATAGGTTGGGTACATAAGAAAAGTAGTCAATGACCATAGTAACCTTGTTTTTGATAAACTCAAAGACTCCAGTCTTTGGGTTAAGAACACACTATTTGAGAAAAATTGTCATGAAAAATGGCAAACAATAGGGCCCAAACTAAGTATAGGTCATGATCTCACTGCATAGCAAGATAAGGTCAGAATGGATACATGATTTAGACCTAAAAGGTGACACCATAAGCATGTTAGAAGTGTAAAGAATAGTCTACTTGTCATACCCAAAGAGAAGGGAAGAATTAATGAACAAATGAGATCGAGAGAATCATGAAATATAAAATAGATGATTTTGATTATATTAATTTTTTTTTTACAAAAAACAATGCAACCAATATTAGAAAGTAGAAGTAGAGGGAGGGAATCTCTATGACCAATATTTGTGATAAAGACCTCATTTTTCAAATATATAGAGAAAGAAATCAAATTTATAAAAATATAAATAATTTCCCATTTGATAAGTGGTCAAAGGATATGAACAGGAAGTTTTCAGATGAAGAGATCAAAGCTATCTATCTATAGTCATATGAAGAAGTACTCTAAATCACTTTTGATTAGAGAAATTAAAATAAACCCTATGAGGTACCACTACCCCCCCCCCCCCCCCCCCCCCAGTCAGATTGAGTGATAAGACAAAAACAGAAAATGGTAAATTTTGGAGAGAATGTGATGAAATTGGGACACAGACACACTTTTGGTGAAGTTGTGAACTCATCCAACTGTTTTGGAGATCAATTTAGAAATATGTCTAAAGGGCAAACAAAACTGTGTATATCCTTTGATCCAGCAATACCACACTAGGTCTATAATCCAAAGAGACCATAAAAAAAGGGAAAGGAACTACAATGGCAAAAAATATTTATAGCAACTCTTTGCATCATGGCAAAATATTGAAAATTAAGGGGTTGCTCATTAATTGGGGAATGACTGAACAAGATGTGGTACATCAATGTAACGCAGTACTATTGTGCAATAAGAAATGATGACCAGGCTGATTAAAAAAAAAATCCTGGAAAGTGATATGAACTGATCAAAAGTGAAATAAACAGAACCAAGAGAACACTGTGTACAGTATCAACAACACTGTATAATGATCAACTATGAATGATTCAGCTCTTTTCAGCATCTCAATGATCTAGGACAGATACAAAGGACACACCAAGGAAAATGCTGTCCACATCCAGATAAAGAATTGATGGATGTTGAATGCAGATGAAGCATAATTTTTTCACTTCATTATTTTTTATGGTTTTTTATTTTAATCTCTTCTTTCACAACTGTGACTAATAGGGAAATATGTTTTGTATGATAGCACATGTGTAAGTTATGTCAAATTGCTTACTATTTTTGGAAGGGGGAGTGGAGAGAGGAAGGGAGAAAATTTTGGAACTCAAAATCTTGTAAAAATGAATGCTAAAAATTGTCTTGACAGACAATTGGAGTGGAAAATACTATTGAAAAATAAAACAACTGCAAGCAATAAAGAAGTGTTTTCTTCACAATAATCTGCAGCAACAAACAAATTAGTTTCATTTTAAAGATTGGAAAACTGAGGTCTACTGAGGGTGAGTATCCGAAGTCATATAGCAAATAATGGTCAGTTATTCATTTAAAATGGAAACCTACAAATTCCAAAAGCACTTGGTGTCAAATACTTTTTAAAACTGAAGTCTTCAAAGACATCAAAAAATATGACACACTTACAGAATTTATATGGATAGTCAGTTTTTCAAGGTTTCTGTCATGTCATGTGAAGTGTACTACTATTGATTCCTCAGACCCACAAAATAAGTCAGTTTGGCTTATAGGAAGAAAAAATTATCTTTGCAAGGAAAATATTTGAGAGGAAACACTAATTCTAATTCACTATTTAAACTCAAGTGCGTTTAGGAAATTTACATATCTACCTTGTGTTAATAGCTCTTTCAAATACTTATTTTTTTAAAAAAAATTAAATGCTTAAAGAAATAAAATTTGTCACTGCATAGGTAATATCTTACTATCTACCCTGAGTCCTCTGTGTTTTTCCCAGATGTTGTTTACCAACACATTTTTCTTTAAAATGCAGTAATTTAACTGCCCCAATCCTAAATTTGCTTGTTTTTTAGCATTGCCGGTCTGCCTGTGCCCTCTCAATGAATAATTTAGCGTAAATGAATTTTTGTGTGTGGTTATCTTTAAAGTGAAAAAAAAAAGTATCATTGATAGAATAGATTAGAAGCAATGCTTTTATTACCTACTTATGAGGCCATGAGAGGATTTTCTATAAGGAGAATTGAAGTATTACTCAATTGAATTCTATTCATCAAAAATTCAGTAAGCCCTTTGTTAAATGTTAACAAGAGGTAAAAAGTTTAGATAAGACATATTCCTTGCCTTCACGGAGTCTAGAAGAACATGTCACACTTTTATATTTCAATGACCATGCTTTTGTCACCCTCCATCAAGAGAAATCAAAACATTTTTGTGCCTTGATTGGTGGCTTTGGGTAGAGATAGGTGAGATTGTATAAATATTTACTAGTATTTCTCCATTACATGGTCTATGTCCAACCTTCTTCCTTCCCTTCTGTGACAATGATTAGCTTTCCCTAAAAGGAGACAAAGCAGAATTAAGACTTGTTTTCATAGATCAAGTTTCCTAGTCACCTGAAGGTATAAAAAGCCTTACCCACAGGGTCTGGAGCCTGCCAAATTGGTAGATTTTTGAAGACAGTACAAATTACCATGTTCTTCACCATATCTTATCAGATGGATAACAGATGTGATCAGTCGATGTGTTTGTATGTGTCACAAGCAACGTCACAAAGAAGCTAAGTGCCATTTTGGTCCTCAAGGCAGACTATGGTAAAAGACAAGGTAATGTACATGGGTTTTGAAAATCCAGTTATGTTTTATAGGGTATAGAATAAATTAAATTAACGCTAATCAGTGTAAGGCTTACCCTTACCTGAAAGCAGCAGCGTGGAAAATAGATTAAAGAGGAAGAATTTGGAAGCAGAGAAAACAATTAAGAAAGTTAAGAATGGGAGGTCATGTCCAGTCCACTCCCGTCCCAATCCCTGGTTTTTTACTATTATTTTTTATAACTTATATACACATACACACAAGCATGTATGCATATATGCTAATGGACCTTTATTTTCCCAATGAGAAGAATGACTCCCAGAAAAAAGAATTGACTTGCCTAAGGCCACAGCTGTTCTGATGTGCTCTATTTTCAATGTTATCTACATAGCTATAATATAAATGTCTGTGCCTCCAGTTTAAGGAAATAAAAACAACAAGCACAACAAAAGCAAAACCCTTTTTAAGACATACAACCTGATGTCTCCGACAATTTGCTCAGTCCATCATTAACCTGGACCCTGCTGACCTTTAGGAAAAAGAGATATTCTAAGAAAGACCCTTTTGAAGTGGACGGTAAGCTAATTTCCCCAGTTCAAGAGCAGATGTCAGCATGTTAAACCTGGGTCTTGAGGAGCTTGTTAGGAACTAACACTTCCCCAAAGAGTTCAAAGATCAGAGAAGAGTTAGTTCATTGCCACATCCATTGCCATCTGCTTCCTAACATTGGAGCAGAGGATCTGTGAATCCTTTGGGGCTGTGGATAATAACACTTTCTGTTTTACTTTTAAGTTTCCAAAATGCTTTCCTCATAAGACTGCGAACATGTAAGAGAGGTTGCTGAGGCAAAGGGAAGCTTACTATCATAATAGAATGAAAGACTCAACTATAAGAAGCATAGTATATTTTGAAGAGTACTAGATTTTAAATCATAGGAGTTAGGTTTCAATTCTGACTCACTATCTGTGAGACTTTGGGCATCTCACTAACAATATCTTTCTCAGCCTCATTTTCCTCATCTGAAAAATAAGGGAAATCAGACTATATTTTCTTTAAAGTTGCTTCCCATTAATAGATGCTAGGACTCAGGAAAAGGTGGGAAGTAAACAAGGCAAAGTTAGTCTACTGTGCATTCTGTTGAAAAGGAGTGCAGCAAGTGGTTGGATTACAAATGCATTTGGACTATTTGGATGAACTAATGCATTTACTACAGGACTGACTCTTGGAAAGTCAGGCAACAGATCAAAAAGGAAATAAGTTCTTTTACTCAGTAGGATCAACATTGGCCACAGTCATTGTATAAGTTTTGCTTTTGTTTTAATTAACCTCTCTTTATATTCCCCCCATAGTACACGATTTTACTGTCACCCACAGGTTACCTCCACGAAGACAGTCTTGTCTTTTTGTGGAATCAAGGAGACCCTAGACTTGGGAAGGCTATTTTGGTGGAATGTTGTTGTTGGAATCATGGAAACCTGGATTCAAATTCTCTCTCAGATATTCACTGCCTGCATAAATTTCCACATCTGTAAGACAGGAAAAATAATAGCTCCTACCTC
The DNA here is from genome assembly GCA_023548195.1 of Bettongia penicillata ogilbyi. Taxonomy (NCBI): domain Eukaryota; kingdom Metazoa; phylum Chordata; class Mammalia; order Diprotodontia; family Potoroidae; genus Bettongia; species Bettongia penicillata. The sequence continues at coordinate 1,153,175 of JAJHZJ010000571.1, read as the reverse complement.
ACATCATTGTTATAAAGCCCAAATGGAAATCTTGCATATTTTTTTTTATTTTTAATTTTTCTGGGGTATGAGTCCATACCTATGATTTCATACATATAAGTTTCTCCCTGGTAAGGAAGGTTCCTTTATAAAGACAGATCATCAAATGCTCTGCAATTCATACTCTTTGTGAACTTCAGCAAGTCAATTGCTCATTTAGGCAGTTTTCTAAGACAGTAAGTTATAATTACTTTAGTTGACATTGGTGGTGAAAACGAGGATGCCAATGAGAAAATCAAAGGAATGTGGTGGCAGCTCAAAGTCTGAAGAACATCAGTGATTGAAAATCTTGTCTTCATGGAAGGATAATAAAGCTGAATATTTGTTAAGAACCATTTTCTCCACTTTCCATTTGAGACAACTGAGGCTTCAAGATGTGGTATGATTTCCCTCAGATCCTATAGCTAAGTGATAGAGCCAGAATTGGAACCCAGATCTTCAGATAACAAATTCAAGGGTCTTTCCACTAATGCAGTACTAATACTCAACAAAAAATTTAACACATGGCTTTATTTTATTTCAGTTTTTCCTCTGAAAGGCAAAATGATGACATCAGCCAGACCCCCCAACAAAAATAAACATAAAGAAAATATTGCATGTCTTCTTTCAGGGAACACTAATGCTTTTTACACCTCAGCACTAAGGAACTTAAAATAAATTTGTTGATGAATTGAAGTGGAGACCAAAGCTAATATTGCAGTAAATACAGACCAGGGAAGTCCTATATTCTGACATGATGTACTGCACCCAGAAGTAATGTAACCTCTCCTTTATTTTTTCTGCCTTGCAGAAAGTTGGGGCTTTTCTTTCCTTAGATCTTCTTCCCTTTGACTATTAGGAGCTTTCATTTCTTCTTTTACAGAGGATGCATAGCTCTATCATCAACATCATAGTTGATATTTAGATTATGTTTTATTGCTTACAAGGCACTGATACTATTTCTTTTGATACTCTAAAGACAATGAAGTGGGAGGTATAGTAAATTTTAAATCAAAAGACCTGGATTAGAATTACTCTTCTGCCACCTACTAGCTTAATTTTTTTTTTTAACATGGAACAAACAGCAGTTTCTCTGGACCTCAGTTTCTTCACCTGTAAAATGAGGGCATTAGATAAACTCTTGTTACTTCCACTCTAAAGCTTATAAACTTAGTAAACCTGCTCTATAGACAAGTTTCCTCATGTGTAAAGTGAGTTATGCATAGCAGTTTCTAAAGTATCTTTTGATTCTAAATCACAGTATCTTTCGAACAGTTCTATGATATAAACAGCGTAATTAAAATTAACCCCTGTGATACAGAGGGAAAGATATTAGTCCTAAGTTTGAATTCTAGCTTTGTTTCTCATGATAGCTTTGTGACCTTGGTCAAATCAATTAATAAATACCCAGTGGATTGACTTAAAGTCTCTAAGTCTCAGGTTCATCATTTGCAAAATGAGGGGGGTTGGACTAGATGACCTCTATGGTTTCATACAGCTCTTTATTTATGACACTTATTTTACAGATGAGGAAAATGATTATCAGAGTGGGGAAGAGACTTTCATAAGGTCACATAAACCATTTAGTGACACAGTCACCCCAACTGAGCATTAGAGACTGCAGAACCAAGAACTGAAACCACTGGAGCGTTCTGAAGAACACTGATAAGACAATGTCTGTGATGATTACAGGGTAAGAGTAAAGGCAGAATTACTGAAGCAAGAATAAAGGGAAGGGGAGAGAGAGAGAGAGAGAGAGAGAGAGAGAGAGAGAGAGAGAGAGAGAGAGAGAGAGAGAGAGAGAGAGAGAGAGATCCTGAGTGAAAGTCACTGAGGACTCCTCTGCAAATCCAAATGATTTTCATTACCCACACCGGTTGGGGTGGGAGAAAAAAGGGACAACAGTTAAGGTCTTCAAATTATCCTCAATCAACTGAAAGTCCATTGTGTGACTGAGTAAATGATAGACAACCAGAGTCCCCACTCTCTACATATGTCCCCTGTATATATATGAGCCATTAAGAGGGGCCACTGCTGGGGATGAATACTGTTGGATCTTTTTTGCATGCCTATTGAGTTTCTCCAGCATATCCTAGTAGTAGTGAGGAGTCTTTTAAGTGTAACATGGTACAGCCCGTAGAGTCAGTCAGTGGCAGATGGGCAAGTGTGAAAGCTTCTATTTGAGATCTCACACTAGACAATGAGCACACACACCCGCCGCTGGAATCGCACCCTGGAAGCATAACTCTTAGCTGAAGCCCCCAAAATGACTTCCCTCTAGCATTCGGCTCTTGCAACTGGAGCTTCAGGGGAAAAACAAGGATTTTTTTTTTTTCAGAGACTTCCTTTCAACAGATTCGACAAGTGAGTGGCCTTCACTTTCAGTATTTTAAAATGTGTTCAGAATATACAAAGGATAGATCTAGAGTCAGAGAAAGGGCTTTAAAGCTTGGCAGATAGTACAAAGTTAGAAATCGTGAAGATCTGAATTTAAATCTGAACTCAGATACTTGCTGAGTGACCCTGGGGAAATCATTTACCTTCTGCTTGCCTCAGTTTCTTCAACTATAACAGGGATACTAATAGCATCTACCTTGCAGGGTCATTGTGAGGATCAAGAGAAAATATTTGTAAAACACTTAACACATGCCTGGCATGTAGTAGGCACTGTATAAAGGCTTATTCTCTATCACCACCCTAATCCTTTCCCCTTTCCTATTTTAACCTGTGTAACTTTGGGTAAGTCACCTAACATATCTAAACCTCACTTTTAAATGCAGGGGGTAGTCCAGGTAACCCTAAAGGTCTTTTCCGCATCGAAGCCTATTATCCTATAGTTTGCTCTGATTTCCCAGTCTCTTTACTCTCCCATATCTTATTAGATTGGTAAATGTATCAGTAGGAGTGTTTCTACACTCCTTCTCCAGTCTTTAGCAAAGGTCTCAAAATGTCTTTAACTTAATACATAGTCTTCATGAGTTGCTGTGGCCAAAAAAAAAAAAATCCTCAAATTTCTAGCAATGAGTCTCTCTAAATTTAGCTTAGGCTGGTCTTAAGACAAGGAACAATTTGTTACTACCTTCTGTTCTGTTGAATAACCTTTGAGAATGCAAGGTCACCTCTATAGCTTGACAAGATTTTTGGAGAGGGCTTTAGTGAAGTCTATTTATAGTTGAGGTACATCTGTGCTCTGCCCCTGGCTGTGGAACTAGGCTCTGGGGATGCAAAGACAAAAATGAAACATGATAACAAATAAGTGGCTGTCCTCAAGGAGCTGACATTCACAGTCTCAGAGTTATCCATGCCTCTTCCCTCTCCCTTATTACCCTGTAGAACAGTTACCAAGTCTTAAGGATCCTATTTTCAAAATGTCTCCTGAATCCATCCCTTCTGTCCACTCACATGACCATCAACCTGGTTCAAGCCCTCATCAGTTCCCATACAGGTTGTTGTAATAGCCTCAAAGATGGCTCTAATTGATGCTCCAAATGTCTGCCAAAACAATCTTTCCAAAGCACAGCTTTAAGCACATTATTCCTCTGTTCAGGAAACTTCAGTGACCCCCTGTTGCCTTTGGAATAAAATGAAACCAACCTCTTTGGTATTCAAGACTTTTTACAATCTAGCTCTAGCATAACTTTTCCAAATTCTTACACATAACAACCATTCACACACTTTACATACCAGATAAAGAGGCCTATTGCTTTTTTCCTTCGTACAGGATAATTCATCTTTCAACTATGTCTTAGTGTACACTGTTCCCCATGCCTGAAATATCTTATCATTTTAACTTCTAAGACCTTTGGTTTCCTTCAAGACTCAGGTGAGGTGTCACTTCATACCTTAATCCTTTCCCAAGTCCCCCAGACTCTTAAATTTTTAGTGTTCTTCCTCTTGTGAACTTGCTGGCTCCCTTGAACAGAAGGTAATGTCCCTGAGAGGAAGGATTTTCTCTCCCCCCTGCCCTCTGTCTCTCTCGCTCTCTGTCTGCTGCTCTACCTTTCTTTCTTTTCTCTTCTTTTTCTTTTTGCTTTCCTTTCCTCTCCTTCCTATCTCATCGGTATCTTCAGTATCAAGCATGTTGCTTTTACAAAGTAAATAAAATGTATATTTTTAAAATTCTATTGATGCTTTTGTTTTTACAACATAAACATTTCTTAATATACCTGTCTTATTGCTCCATTGTAATAAGAATAACAAAAAAGTTAAGCTAATCAATCAATAGTTAATAAATATTTATTTTAAAATGTATTATTGAATTGACTTTGTAGAAGTCATTTCATTATTTAAGGCCTCAGTTCCCTCATCTGTAAAATGGAAATAATAATTCCTGTAATGCATTACTCAAAGGGATGTTTAGAGGATCCAAAGAATTTCATATGTGAAAGTGGTTCCTAACAAAAATATAAAAATGCAAGCATTTTATTAGTAATCAGTTATTAGTATTGCAAACATGTTATGATCTTGAAATACAATTTAAAATCACTTATATAAATATATTCTTCAAAATATTTGAGCATTCAAGTCAGCACTAAAATCACAGCTCTGATTTCTTTTTTCTTTCTGTTTTTCCTTCTTTCTCCCTCCCTCCCTTAATCCTTCCCTTTCTTTTTCCCTCCCTCCTTTCTTTTTCCTCATTCTTTCATTTTTCTTCTTTCCTTCTCCCCCCCCCCCTTTCCTTTTTAAATAGCCTGTCTGGCTCCTTAAGAGCAAGTGACCACAAAGATCAATTTCTCCCAGACCAAGGTTTCTCCAAGACTGAGTTCCTGTAGGCTGAGTCATCCAGGAAAAATAAATAATGAAAGTAGCTAATTTATAACTGGGCATATCCCAGAAAGAATGCATGTCTGTGGAAGGACTTTAAACTGGTCATATTTTTAATTAACCCTAGCAGCAATGAGAGTTCTTCATCCTCAAAAAGAATTTTTCAATTGCAGACTTTTAGAGTGTTAGAATTGAGGGTGCCTGAAAACATCACAGAATGATGGAATATCTGATGCAATAAACCTTCAAAATCTTTTAGTACAACCTCTTCATTTTATAGATGAGGAAAGAGTCCCAGAAAGGGGAAAAGTCTTGCCCAAGGTCATGTGTATTGTTAGAGGCAGAACTTGAAATGTAACCCATGGTGCCTAAATCCCAGGCGAAAATATAGTGAAGGGTCTTCCTTCTAGGCTTCCATTAAGGCCTCACTACTGCCACCTAAGTTGACTAGATGATCATTACAAGAAATGTGAGGTCACAAGGTTACCAGAAAGAAAATCTTCCTCTTTCTCCTAAAGATTCCTTACCATATTCCTCCCATATCCATTCTACTCACCATTACTCATCCTTCCCCATGATCTCTTACATAGTCATAGAGCATAGGGATCCAAGCATATCTCTCCCTTTTATTCTTAATGGTTATTACCAGTATACATATGGCCTTCCACTAGCTAGGGTACAAGCTATACAGAAGTAAAATATGTGGCTTTCCAGAAAATCACCTAACGCAATTTCAGTTTTCACTCTGTAATGTCACCGCAGAAATTCTGTAACTATCTCTAGGATTATACTCTGGCTATTTGCTAAAAGGAGCTAAGTTCTTTTATCTGTACCCATATCAAACCAACTATGAACATATGTCATAAGAGATAATAGTAGGATTTATGATTTCTGTTTTCTTTAAAAAATTGATATTCTATGTGCTATTATTCTAAAATATCTTCAATTCTAACAATCTATGAGAATATTTTCATCTTTCTATCAGCATACCCTCTTAGCTACTCAAATCAATGGAATGAAGGCTTACATTAAACCTATTCTACAAATGAAGAAACAGACTTGGAGAATTTGCCATGTATATTCACAATCAAGTTGACATTAAAGTCCATTTTTAGAAAAAAACTGGTGGTTGAAGAAGGACATCAAAGGTTGATGATAGTGATCATTCTTAGCCCTAGTTCTGTGGCTTCCTTAAGAGGTATAAATTATTTAACATTGTATTAGTGACTCAGCTTCTTGTTAATTTTGGTGGTATTGTAAATAGCTTCCATTTATACAGAATTTCAATTTCGTCTCTTTTCTCTTGCCTTCTCATCTCTTTTGTATGTACCATATTACATTTAACCAAACTCCTACACTGCCAGATGACATTCTCCTATTAAGGAAACACTGCTAGACAATTGGTATTTTCTAGGACATAGGAGGGGAGGGGGGTGCTGGATTTGTGTTATTTTTACTTTCAATAGCAAAAACCACAGGGACATTCTGTTTGCAGATATTTCGCTTTCCTCATCACACTGTGACTACAAACTGTGACATTCTTTTGATAATGAGGGATATTTTGGTGGCTACATGTATGAAATAGAGAAGTAAAGAACCAAGAAAAGATGGTGGGCTTCTTTGCTTTCAAAAATAAGGCTTTTGGTTTATTAGGATAGCATTTCCTCTGAATTCAATAAAACTGATAGAGGGTTAGAATTAGAAAGGTCCTCAGAATCACACAGAATTACAGATTTTAGTTGGAAGGTACCTCAATGGCCTTCTAGTTAAATGAATATCGGGGGGCAGGGATAATGTCGCCTACAATATAGTAGCTAACTAGCATTTATGTAGCACTTTAAGGCTCATAAGCTTCTGTACATATATTCCTTTATTTTGTCTCATTTCACAGATCAGGAAACTGAGACAGATAGAAGTTAAATAACTCATCCAGGGTCACATAGCAAATAAGTATCTGAGGCTGGATTTGAACTCATGTCTTTCTGACTCTAGATCCAGTGTTCTATCCAGTGTTCTATCCAGTGTCCAACAAGTGGGTCAGCTAGTATTTACTTAAAGACCTGCAATGAGGAGGAACCATTAATCTCCCTACACAGCTATTGAAGAATTCTACTTGTTTTGACACAACTAATGTTATCCAACAAATAATCAAACTTCCCACAAAGTAAATTCCTGAGAACAATTGAGAAACATTAGTAACAAAGTTTAACAGTAATCTTAGCTAGTAGCACACCAGTTACTATTTATGTAGTTTACCTGCTTTTTAACAGAAAGAGTGAATGCTTTAACTTTTATCATTTGGTATGAATATCATCTATTTAACTTGAGTTGTGATATCTTTGTTTATACTATTGCATTCATAGTATATGTTCTTTAGTGTGTTTTATTGAACTTCACTTGATACTGTATATCTTTCAGAAATCTTCTTTTTGTTACCAATGATGCAATAATATTCAATTTTATTCATTTCTGTGCTCCTGAACAAGTCATTTAGCTTCTCAGCGCTCAGTCTAGTCAACTTTTTAAAGCCATAAATTGCAAAATGTGAGCCTTCATTGATGGAGGGAAATTCTTCACCTCGGAGTTCTCTTTTCTAATGAAACCACACGTTCAATTTCTATTGCTATCCTTATATTCACAGACCCCAATCACTGGGCACAAATCTTGTTTCCAGCTTTTGCTTATTATAAATAATGTTGGTGTGGATTTATTTTTTTCTAAGAGAAAGTCCTTTTTTTGCCTTCATTAACCTCCTTGGAGTACAAGACACCCCCTGCCCCTACCCCACCCACTAGAGGGATAACTTTTCTTATATAACTACAAATTATTTTCCAGAATGGTTGGACTAATCCATTGTTCCACTAGCAAGAGATTAACATACCTTTCGTCCAATCAGTTTCTCTCTCATTAAATCATCTAGTGTTTTCAGATCTTTGCTAATTTTCTGAGTATGAAGTGCTACCTCCGTTGTTTTAATTTAGACTTTTCTACCTTAGTAATGCTTTGAACAGTTTTCCAAAGGAGATGAAAAGGACTTGTAGTTCAACTCTCTCATTTTATAGAGAAGGACATTGATGCCCCAAAGGAGTCATCTTCTCTCAGAGGAGAATTGACTTCCTAAGGTCAGTTAATTTAAAAATAAGACCTAAAATTCAAATATCTTAATTAAAAATCCAACCAAGGTCTTGACTTATATTCCCAGGGCATAGCGCATCATTGCTTGTAGGTCCTAGCACGTGAAAGAATATTTTCTATTTTTTTCTATGACATATCATCCAGCTGTCCATATTTACTTTCTGATTTCAAATAGCAAGAAAGATAAATTATACAATGAAACTTGACTACAGCCTATGTAAAAGAATTAAAATAAATGTTTTGGGGATATTATATGTGTATATCTGTATATGTACATATTACATATATATGTATGTGCATGTGCAAACATATATATAAAAGAAATGTTTGATTTTCTGCCTTTCTGTTTACTTCTCTCCATTTTTTTCTCACTCACAACCCACCTCACCCCACTCTTTTTTTTTCCTTTCTTCCCTGTTTTCTAAATAGATTTGGTCTGCTGCCAGTTATTATCATGAGCTGGTTCTTCTGGCATAAAGCCAAGATGCTGATAGTTTAGCATAAAACCAAAATGGATGGTTTATGTCCTATGTCCTTCCACTCTCAATTATATCTTATGAGTGAGACAAGTGCCCATAATGCCCCAAATGTTGAAAAAAATGCACCCTCATCAAATGGGGACAAATTCATTGTACAGTATATGAAGACAATTATAAACTTCCCACCAAATCTCTTTCTAGAATCTGTTGTCATTGTTGTTTAATGGAGATTGAGCAAATCATCACAGGCAGAAATAGGTTTGCTTTGACTTGCTGAAATGCTCCTTTTGTCTAGAAATTTGGCCCTCAGCACCTCAGAGCTGAGCATTATAATGAAAGGCAGAAAAGCTGAAATCTACTCTTCACTATTATGTTGGGTAAGTGAATTTGCTTCCCTTTCATTATTTGTCAACTAAGAGTAATAACACATTACTGCCTATAAGATTATTACAGGAATCACATAAGATCATAGACATAGAGCTAGAAGGAAATTTAGAGGTTGTCTACATTTTATAAATGAGGAACTTATTTTATTGATGAGTAACTGAAACCTGGAGAAGGTAAATGACTTGCCCAAAGTCATTCTTGTATTAAATAGTAGAGCTGAGGAAAAAAGTGAAGGAAAAGGAGCAATTATTTATTAAGCACTTACTATGCACCAGGCACAGTCCAAAGCATTTTACAGATGCTATTTCATTTGATCCTCAGACCAACACTGGGAGATAGGTGCTATTATTATCCCTATAAAAATAGGAAAATTGAGACAGACAAAGGTTATGTTATATGCTCAGGATTGCATAGATATTGTCTGAACTGGATTTGAACTTGGATCTTCTTCACTTCAGACTAAATGTTCTATTCACTATACCATCTAACTGGAGTTAAAAAAAAATGTAGCACTCCTTGTATGACATCTTAATGCTTTCCATGATATAAGTAATGGGATTTGTAATCTTAAATTACTATCAGTATCAGTTGTTATCATCAAACCTCCACAGAATTCCATCACTTCCCATCATGGTGTGAAAGTGTGAGTTCTCAAAAGTTAAACCAGAAGAATGCAACATTTTCAGGATTCTACCATGCAGGAAAGGTCTATATTAGATTTCGAGTAACAAATGATGTTCTATCTCAGAGGTCATCCTTGATAAATACAGAGAAGTCCATAACTAGCAAGCCTTCCATTAAATGATGGACCTTTGGCAGCTAATGTTACAAAAGTGCAAAATGCCACTCTATCATGCACAGACCTTTCTGCATTTTCAGTAAAAATTGCTAAGTGACAGGACAGAAATCAGAAGGACCTATGAGTCATAAAGTTTGTATATTTAAAAAGAAAATGAATTTAACTGCTGGTTTTCTAAAAACTGAAATTCTTATGAACCAACCAAAAAGTTGTCATAGAAATGAGCTGTATTATACCAATAATGACATTCTTGCTAAAAATGAAACTATAACATAAAAGGAATCTCTGACAACAAGGAAGCATAGTTCACATGTTCTCCTTGGAGAGGTAAATAAAGAAATTGGCAGAGGCAATCTTATCCTGTATCTAAAGGAAACAAGAAACATCCATCATCTCATGGGATACATGGTCATCTTGCCTAACAGTGTTCCTGATAAGTATATGCATAAAGATCACTGGGAAGATAATTGAAGCTTCTGTGCCAACATCTGTTGCAGAGGTGAGGTGGCAGAGAAATCTGATGAAGAACTTGTTAAGACCCAATAAACTAAATTAACATATACTTTCGTATTCAGTGAATTAGATGTAAAGGTGAGCATAGGAGGATTGGAAAATATGGTTTTGGAATGAAAAGTGAAAAAGTCAAAGGCTATCATGAATATGTGCTTAAAAAGATAGGTATTAGAAATTGTGAACACCTAATAACTGTAATTATATATATATGTGTGTGTGTGTGTGTGTATGCACATATATACATATATAATTATATGTTAGCTCTAAGACAATATAATATAACTCTTAAAAGGTTAAGCTAGGCCATGAATCTCTATACACATACACACACACACACACACACACATATATATATATATATACATATTTATATGTATTTATATATGTAAATATAATATAAAATATGCTATATCTAAATATAAAACAGTGTACAATGAAAACAGTTCTAAATTAATCTTGCTTAACAAGATAATGATTTTTAATAAATGATGGTACAATGAAAATTTCAACCAAGATGAGCTCCCATGAGAATTACCTCAGGAACAATACAAAACTGCACCAGATGAAGAAGACAAAGGCATCTGAAGAGAAACACCAGTGAAGTAAAAGCCAACAGGAGCAATAAAGGCAAGCTCAGAGGACTTCAGCATAAACTCTCAGTTTCCAAATCTAGGACCCATCCTTTCTGTCATCACTCCAGGCAGAATGGTAGGAATGGACAGGGTACAGAGAATAAAATCCTATCCTCATCATCTTCTAAGAGAATTTGATTCCCAGATCTTTTAGCCCTCCAAGTCACATATGGGAGGAAGTGGGGAAGGCAGAATGTAAAAATTATTTGAGAAAAATAGTTTTGAGAAAGAGAAGGTAGAAAAATGGGAGGGAAGAAAGGAGAGAAAAAGCAAAGGGAGGGAAAAGGAGAGAAAGGAAGGAAGAAAGGAAGGTAGGAAGGAAAGAAGGAAGGAAGGAAGGAAAGAAGAGAGTGAAGGATGGAGGGAGGAAAGGAACAAAAATAAATGAAGAATAAGGAAGTAAGAGAGGAGGAGTGGAAGGCAGAGAATTATTGAGAAGGGAGTAGGAGAGAGATGAATAGAAGGGAGAAGAAAACCCTTATAATCAATACATACAGCCAAGAAAAGCAAAGTTTGACATCACATATGTGTGTATATATATATATATATAATATACATATATAATATACACACACATATATATAGTATATACATATATATACATATGCACACACATACATGCATACCTGTATATGTGTGCATAAACACACACATGTATATCTCCAGTTCTAGACTTTGAGTCCATTATTTTTTGTCTCTAGGTGGATAGCATGTTTCATCACTGGTCCACTGGTTTGTTTTTCTTTTCTTTTTCAGTGGCATGGGAGAAAGTGGGGAAGGGAGAAAATATGATTCTATTAAATGAATAAAAATGCAAAGAAGGAAACAGAAGGAAGTTTAAGCAGAGCCAAGCTGTCCACTCCTTTCCCAACAAACCTTCCCCTCATCCTAACTTTGCTATCTCTGTCAAGATACTACCCTACCTGTCACCAAGGCTCTCAAGTTCAAATTTGTCCTAGATTTCTTAGACTCCCCTCTTATATAACAGTATTTCCCCTTTCTTTGTAATATATACACACATATGTCCATGTATACACACATATGCAAATATTAACATATGTACATAATAACTACATACGCACATATTTGTGGGTATGTATGTATGTTTGTGTGTGTATGTGTATACACACAATAGTCTTACAATAGTTCTCCCTGCCCTTAGATCTCTTCCCACTTCAACCCATTTTCCACTCAGAGACCAAAATTTTCTTGCTAAAATGCAGACTTGACTATGTCACTCCTGTACTTAGCACACTGTAGGGACTTTCTATTGCTTCTAGGATCAAATCTAAAGGCCTCTGTTTAACAATTAAAAGTCCACTCAACCTGGACCCTTTCTGCCTTTATATTTTATACTTTACTTCCCCAGCTACATACTATGATACAGTAATACTGATCTTTCTATGTCTTTCACTAGACACTCCAATATAGTTGGATTGCAGATTATATGGAGGGAATCTTACAGCATAAGGAGATTGGAGAGGAAGGAACAGACTAGGTTTTGAAGGACTACAAAAGCTAAATGGATGATTTTACATTAAGAATCATCAGCAAAAATGTAATAATTCAATTTATGAGAACCGATAATATCATCAAGCAAGATAGTATAACAGAAAAAAGGAAATAGGAAATTTAAATAATCCAATCTAAGAGAAAAACTGAACTAGTAATAATGTTCTTATTAAAGAATATAGATTTTGAAGGTTTTCTAAATTCCATTTTTTTAAATTTGAGAATAATTTTGACATCACGAGAATTGCTTACAAAAAATATTGAAATAATTCATCCTACCAAACTCCTCCTCTGATAAAAATACATTCCTGATAACTAGGCTAGGGAGAGATAAATCAGAAAAAGAAAAGTATTACATAATTTACCTAATGAATATTATCATGAACATACTGAATGAAATATTAGCAAAAGGGCTAAGATTATACACTATGACCACATTGGATTTATATCAGGAGTGTAGGATAGGTTCAACATCAGGAAGAAAAAAAATACTACAAACACTATATACTGTGAACAAAAATAATAAATAATATGATGATGTTAATTGATACAGAAAAAAATATTTGCAACATATATCACTTTATGTTAAAAATCTTACAAAGGAATAGGAGTGAAGTAGGAATAGTCTGTTGTATGTACCCTCTGTAACAAACTTATGAGAAATAAATAAGAGTCAAAAGAAGGAGAAGAGTGGTGGAAGAAATTGATGGATTGTGATCTATATCACAAATTCATTTAACTAAATACTTGAGTATATATAATGGTTTGTGAATTACTTGAGCAAACAATCACTTTGATATTGCTTCATTTTTATGACAATGTTTACTTGTGTGTATGTGTGTGTGTGTGTGTGTGTGTGCGCGCTTCTAAATAACACTAGCCTTACTCAGAACATCTGACCTTAACCATGTGGAATCATATTGAGCTAGTGTTACCACCTTTAGCTTGCCAATTGACTGCAGAATTTCATGCCGTATACGTCATTCCTCTTTTTTGTTCATTTTTAATTGTGTGATTGTTTACTGATAAAGTTGTAGCTCTTAAAGAATACACTTTAATAACTTTGAGACATAATGAAGTGGCTTTTGGTGTAGGAAATCAATTATATCAAGGATCACTCAAGCCCACAACATAACAGGATAGGTCTCAGTGAAGCAGAAATGAAAGTGGGACTGAATAAAAAAATAAAAGGATATGACAAACTATAACCAAGATTTGTCTTGGGAAAACAAACTGTTCCTCAAAGGTACAGTTAAGAGTCATTTTTATAAAAGTGTGGTTTTGTTGATGGATTATTTAAAAATGTGTCAAAATAGTGTTTACTCGGTGCCACATCATATAAAAAATAATTGCAGCAAAATGAAGACTTATTAGATATTGAAACTTTTTTGAAAAAGTAAGGTTTTTACATGCCAATAAATTGTTTCATTTACCCCAGTTATTTTGCGCAGAATTATTATAAATACTTGGACATTAATCTGTCATAACACATATATGGTATGAAAATTAGGCTAAATTTTTTTTACAAAAATAAGAGAAACAACTGTATAATTAGAGATGTATTCAAGGTTCATGATTTAGCCAGGAAAATGAATGAAAAGTGACATTACCAAGGTGATCTACATATTAAATGTATTCTGTGGTTAACACAATAGAAATTAAACTACTGAGAGGTAGAAATAGACAAAATCATTTAGAAATCTGTGGAAGATTGTGAGTATCAGGGCCAATTTAAAAAAAACATAAGAAGAAGAAATGAAGTAGAACTAACTTGGTATCTATAGTACAAAACAGTTATTGTCAATATTATTTCTAATAAATAAAAATAGAAAAGATGACCAATACATAAGATTTCAAAATAATTGCAAGGAATAATCTAGTGTTCAATAAATGCAAGGATACAAAGTACTAGAGAAACAATGTATTTATTTTTTTAAAATGCTTGGAAAACTCAATAGCATTTTGGTGGAAAATGAAATCATACCAAAAATTTATACCGTATGTCAAAGTGAAGTCAAACAGGTGAATTGTGTCACTGAAAGTTATGCAAATATTGAAAGTCAAAGAAAAATCAAATATTACATTTAGTAAAATACAATTAGGGGAAAAAATTAACTGGATTCAATATAAGAAAAATTACGGAAGAGAAAAATTAGATTATTTTGAGTATATAGAAATCAAAAGCTTAATATGTCTTATGTTAGAGAAGGTAGTGCCCTAGATTTAGAGTTAAGAAGACTGGGGTTAAAATCCTTCCTTATATATTTACTAGCCATATGATCTAGAACAAGTTTCTTTACCTAGGCCTCATTTTCTTATTTTTAAAATAATGGATCTAAGTGGATAATTTAAGGTCCTTTCTATCTCTTAAAATATGATGCTGTTTGATACTATTTTTTAATATGTAGTTCTCAAAAGAAGAAACATAATCTAAAAACAACTTTGAAGTGTTCAAAATTACTATCAGAGAACAAGTGAAAAAAATTAAATTAAAAAAAGAAATCTGATGCATAGCCTTATCACCATCAAAAGAGTAAAGATTTTAAAAAGTATAAAAAATTCAATGTTACATTGATATTAAAAAATAAGAACGGTAATTCAATAATGGCAGAGCAATGGATTGATCCTACCATTTGGAATCAATGTCATTATACATTAAAAGTTAGAAAAATCTTCTTTACTTGAATCAGCAATCTCACTTTTAGATTCATACTCTAAGCAAGTTAATGGAATGGAATGGAAGATCTATATGTAGAAAAAAATAATCATAGCAGAGCAACTTAAAATTAAAAAGACAAAAATTAGTTGAAAATAATATTTCCAATGATTGGGAAATGGCTAAACAAATTGTGAAACATCAATATAATGGAACAATATTGTGCGGTGAAGAATGACAGGATGAGTACAAAGAAGGATAAGATTATTTATGTAAAATAATATGGAGGGTGAAGAAATAGGAAACAATCAAAATAGACTCAAAAGATTAATAAACAATATGATTGTAACTATATAAAGGAAGATAATGTCAAATAGCAAGTTAATACACATCTTCATTTCTTTTATCAATAAGCAAGTAACAGCAAGACATCTTTACTTGCACAATCATTCTTTCTTATTTTTCATTGTTTTCCTTTACCTATAATTTAAGTTGGTTTTTTTTCTTATAGAACATATATATGAACAGCTTTGTCGAAAAATGTGTTGTCTTGGAGTTTCTTGTTCTATGCCTTTGTGTTTTTTTGGGAGAGTTCTTATTCTTATGTATGTTTGCAGCATCAATCAAAGTTAAAGCAAAATCTAGAAATTTTTAAAATGGGAAGATCTTCAAATATTCAGGAGAAAATTGACTTTCATTTTAGAGGTGTAGTGGCACAAGAAATACACGTCAATGTTTCATGTGAACTATTTCACACACTATTCCCCCAATAGCAAATATCTCAGACAGATAATGTCCTGAGAACATTTGGAATTAGAATGTCTATTTTCTAATAATTCTCAATGCCTTATCTTTGGATAAAAATAATAATGCTATGTGTTGTCTAAATATATATGCATATATGTTATATGCATATATAATATATACACATTATATACACACACACACATACTGAGATATGGTAGATACAGATATGTATTCTTACAGAAATCCAGACATGTAAGTAGAGGATATGTCATTATTTCCATTAGCAAACAGGTTTAGAAGGGTCAAAGTGGTTAACTGATTTGCTTCAAAGGTCACAGAACTAGTAACTGTTAGAGTAAGATTGGCAGCTCAAGTCTTCCACTCTCATCCCCATACCTTGGTGTCATTCTTAGAAATGTGGTCCCAACCTCATCCATAAAATCCTCAGATCTGTTCCCTACCTTATTTATATTCAATGGGATGAAACCAAAAGTGCTGGTAAATGTTTAACAATCAGGTCTCTAAAAAATGAGGATACACTTTTAATTCAATCATTACTAATACTTTCACTGTCCTTTCTAAAATCTACCTAATCAACAAAATAATACAGTAAGCCCTGATTTGGAGCATTTGCCAGTTTCTGAAGTATAAATCTTCAGGCTTAAAAATGAACAATCACTAGCCTGTTCAAGCTGCATACAAAAGAAGAATAACCAAGAGTCTTAGGATCATTTTTCTCAGTTTGTTTCTGTCTTTCTCCTATTTTTTTCCCCAGGTTACCAAATGTGGCAGAGTTGAAGTCCCACAGGACTGCTGATATTAATACAGAGTTCCACACAATCCCCCTCCCCACAAAAGAAAATTATGGGAGAAGTTTAAACACCAATTTAGAGTCTCATATGTGAAAGGCTTTTATATTTGAACCACTGCTAAAGTTCATGCAAAAATCAGTCTTTCTAGAAAACTCAGGACCCCTTTGTTAAAGCAAATAAAGTAAGTCACTCAGGATTGTGTTTAGTGATGACACCTATTAGAAACTATGTTAAACAAGAAGATGTTTGTATGGTAGAGATTCTTTTCTATCAAGTGTGGCAGTTTTAGTCAGGAAGTCTGGGTCTTTTGTGGAGTACTTTTGGAGAAAACCTCAAAGAAAGTTCTAGAAACTACTGGATAGTTTTACATTAAAGTTACAAATAAAGAATGGTATTTATTGAAGAGACACTTTGTGATGCTGAATCATAATTATCAGTTTTGTATAACTTGAAATATTTAAAGATATTATGAATCACAAGGAATCAAACAATAGTAATACAAAATATATCAAATTTTTATCTTCTCACATATGTATGTGCGTATATATATGTTTCATTTGTATGTATTATGTATATATTAATGGCTTTTGAGATGCTATAATGTATACTACCATTTATTCATGGACTTTTTTTGAGGGAAAATGGGATATTACCAATAACATTTAGTTTTCAAATTTAGTGGTCTAGTAAATTTCTAGCCAGGTCTTGTACATTACTTAATTTCAATTTATCTATAAATTTGACATTCCAAAATTTTAGTTCCATACATTACAATTTTTGCTCTAATGTAAACAAACAATAGATTTATGAATCAAAGAGAGATAATAAAGTAGAGTTGTGGGGGGTAATAACAAGTAATGGATACAAGAAAAGGACCTATTTTAACCATAGCTCCTAAAGATGAGAACATATTTAGATCTGTCCTTGTTTCATATATAAACTAGATATTGAACAATTGAAGTAATCTTTGCTCAATGCAGATATTAAAAATTGTGGATTGAACATGTTTTTCAACAACTCCATAAACTAAAAGATATTATTTATATTTTCTCCAGAGGAAATACTTAATATTTCTTCAATATTATGGATATGCAATTTAGATTTTTTTTCCTATAGGCCAACTAAATTATTCGTTATTTGATGGTACTGGATTATTAAAATGTAGATGAAAAGGAGAAAAGCTGCATAACACTCAAGGGAGGAAAACAGCCATTTCAATTCTATTCATCAAACATTTCTCTACCAGGAGACCAAATGACCACCTGTCCCAGTTATTTTAGAAGGAAATGAGATGTTCCTGAAGTGCATATAGCCATTAAGGTCCCTTCTAACTCTGAGATTCTGTGACTCTTTCTGAAAGATAAATTAACTTTTTCTCAATCATTTACACCACCTGCTGACCTACCAGCAGGTAGGTTAGAACCCTTCTAACTGATTCTAAAGAGTAGGGGATTCATGGGGAGAGACCTAAGGTGGGCCTTTCTTCTGCATGAGGAGGGTTGAAATCCATGGAACCCAACACTAGGAAAATTGATAATAATTTGAGGATAGGTCAAAGATTGTGCAGCACATAGGAGAAAGATGTATGAGATTTTTATATCATGATGTGTGTGTGTGTGTGCGTGTGTGTGTGTGTATTTGAGAGAGAGACAGAGATAGAAACACAGACAAAAAGAATTTTCTGTTTACCCTTGCCAGGATCTTCCCAATAGAAGACTCAAAATAAAGAAAAGATTTTTGATTTATATTTTTTGGCTTCAGGAAAGTAGAGAAATACAAATAAATCTGAATGTATTCCTAGACAGATGTTTGCCCTGAAGGGTGGCGCTAAGGATGCTGGCTGGTGACACTATCACACTTGGAGAGAGGATCTAAAAGTTTCAGGGTCAAGCAAGAAGAAGCAGCTATCTCTGTTCAAGCAACTTCTTCTCTCATACACTGCTAGATCTAAGTATTAGTAAAGCAGTCAGTCAACTTCTTTTAATTCTTAATAATTGTTATTTAATAATTAATAATGAATAAATATTCATTAAATGCCTATTATGTGTCAGGCGCTGTGCTGATACTAGGGATATAAACTATAAAAAAAAAAGAAAGAAAGAATCTCTGTATTCAAGGAGTGTATATTCCATCAAGGGAGTCAAGATGTACGTAAGTATGTATGATATTAATACATACATATGTAGTGAGCTCTTTTTTTTATATAGTTATATAGTTGAGCTCTAGCTTAGGGTGCACCAGAAACTTGCTGAACATATTTGGCAAAGCTTCTTTGTCCTCTCAGATCTTTAGCAAGCATCGTTCAAGAGCTACAAGAAGGGACATATATAACAGAATAAAAAATAATATTATGCAATAAATGCATATTTGGCTAAGAGGCATTATGTGAAAAGTCTGCTGTCTGGTGTCAAATAAACAATTTTGTGATCATGGTCAAACCATTTAACCTCTCCTAACCATGGATCCCTGAGCTACCAAATTAGGCAGTTCAATCAAAATAAACTTTAAAATCTCTTCCAGGTCTATTTCTATGCTTCTTTAATCTTTTATGAATCCTAAGAAAGATGTAGGATGGATATTATCTTTTATTTTGCAGATAAGATTTAAATTGGGTCAGAGAGTCCTTCATAACATAGCATGAATCTAACTTTTCAGAATTATTACACATTTTTCTCTTTCCTATGCACTGCAAATTAAGAAAACTAGAAGGCGATTCATTTCCAAACTTCCAGTCTACAGTGGATTGCCTTCCCTCCTCCCTCATTGTTAGAATCCTTAGTTTTTTAAAAGTCGTAACTCAAATGCTCCCTTTTCTAATGAAAGCTTCCCTTATCTCCTCCAGCTGCTAGTGTCTTCCCTCAAAATTACCTTGTATCTATTTTGTAAACACTTCTATATGTAAATTTTATCTCCTCTGCTTATTTGCAAGTTCCTTGTGGCTAAAGACTTTCATTTTTAAGGGTATTCTCAGTGCCTGGATTGGTTCCAGACGCTATGTAATTGCACAATAAGTTTGTTGGTTGGCTGATATTGTAATGTGATGATGAGTTGAATAGATTTGAGTTCAAATATTGGCTCTGCAGCATTGTAGCTATGTTCCCCACCCCCATCTCCATGCCGCTTCCTTCAATCCATTTTTCTTCAGGTCACAGTTCTCTCACCTACCAAAATCAGTTAAACTAGGTGGTTGTGAAGGTCTCTTTAATATCTAAATGCCAGTCTTTTCAATAGTCAATATAGACTGGAACTTAGCTCTTCTTGACTACAAATCCTCCCGCTAACCTCACTGCCTCTCACTATGCTAACTTTTTTCATGGATAAGTTTTCCTATGGGTTATGTACCTGCATATTAGTTATAAGCCCAAAATGAATGCAAAAGAAATGTCACAGGCTTCCAACAATTATATTACTCTTATTCACAACGGCTCTTTTGAGCTCTTCCTGAAAAACTGTCGCATTTTTAGCAGTTCACTACTCTTGTGAAATTTTGCAGTTTTCTTTGCTGTGGCTATTTCTTTTGTCTAATGTTTTTCACTGTTAAAAAGGATGGTTCTATAGAAGGCAGGTTATTAGGAAGTAACAGGGATGTGAAGGGGAAAAATCACAAAATAAGTATTTCCTTAAAAAGAAGAGGAATCTCTTGTTATATCATTGAGTAGTTGAGGGAATGGTTAAAGAGGGAGGATCTGTCTTGTATCCCATATATATAGTAGCTTCTTGTTTAAACAGCATATTTGCTTTCTTGTTGTCTCCCCCATTAGACTGAGGTCCATGAGAGCAAAGACTGTTATTTGCATTTCTTTGTATCCTCAAAACTCAGCAGTGTCTGGCACTTAAAGGACTTCTAATTCGTATTGACTAATTGGCTCAGTTTCTTAACATCATTATTCCCCTATTTAGGAAAAAAAAAACCTTGTGATAAAACATTTTAAAATTTTGTTGTGGAATTTTTTCTTTTATCTTATAATTACTAGAAAATACAGGTTACAAGTCACTTGGGTTGTAGCATTTCTGGTTAGTAAAACATACGCAAGTAGTCTGCACTATCCAAGCAGGAATGCTTATAAATTAATACAGATTTTGACAAAAATTAAATAAAGTAACTATTTTACTTCTTTCCTTTCACTCGCTGAAAGGGCTGGTCCATTTTGGGTCCATTTTGGGACCAGACTCCAATGCAATCAATTTCTCTTTGGTTCATTAATGCTTTTACCTCAATTTCTTCCAGAAAATCTCTAAAACAAAGTTGAATTATGTCTTGAGTCTAGAGTCTCCCCAAATGTAGTTAACAAGGTCTCTTCCTAGAAATGTAATCCATATACAATATGGGTTTGGGGCATTGAGTATTTTTTTTAAATTTCTCATCATAGAAACTAAATAAGAAACAAAGAACCCATACATATGTGTGAGAAAAAAAAAAAACACAAGCTATACGCAACACACAAATATGCAGTGAAATACATTCACTCTACTCTCTCAAACCCAAGAAAAAAGGACTTTTTCTGGAAGTGCTACTCAGATAATTCACATTCACCTCTGGCTTGCATCTTTGGAGCTACTCATAGCAATCATTACAGATGGCTGGCAAGGTACAGATCTCCTATAGCCAAGATACAACCCTTTAGTCCTTCAGCTACAGGATACTCCTGTTGATGACCCTCTTTTCCTCTGATAAATACACAGTTACAGAAATCTTTGCCTTCTATGTAGCTCACTGATGCCTCCCTCTGAAAGTCAGCATTACTCATGAGGTAATCCCAGTGCTGGAAATACTCGTTTCTTAAGATTGCTAGCTACTGGCTATATGCAGGAAAGTGTAGATAAACCTGGAGCAACCAGGAATTGCAAGATGTAGATACCCCAGTTTCAGATTCTCCTGGACTAGTGTATGTCTTCTTGAGCCATGTGCTTCTACTATAAGTTAGCATTGATGTGGTGGAGGTGGGGAAGGTACAGTGGTTCCATATATCATTCCCTGCTTCTCTTACTGCACTCCAGTCAGGAAGACCAAAGGAGAGAGAGACTTACCAGTGAAAAGGTCACAAGGGGTCAGTCATTCCCATAACTCACTCTTATCAATAAACGAGGGAGGGTGTTCCCTTGAAAAGAGTTCATTTCTCTCTCTCTCTCTCTCTCTCTCTCTCTCTCTCTCTCTCTCTCTCTCTCTCACACACACACACACACACACACACACACACACACACACACACACACACTTGACCCTTCTTAGTCACCCATGGTGGTCGTCAATCTATTCACTGAGAACCAATAAAAGAAGTTTACTATGACTTCCCAGCAAAGGGCCAAGGAATATATTCCCTGATCTTTTATGAGTTTATGTTAGGACCAGTAACTAGTAGGGTCCCTGCTTTGTAGACAGACATAGAAGCTAACCTGAGATTTGATTAATCCATCAATCTGAGCCATCAGTGTGATTTTTTCCAGTAACTAAAAACATAAACAGTTGATACTTTCTTCAGACTTGATATACCACTGTCAAAACAGTCAATAAATCTTTCTGACTAGATAATTTTTCTATTTGGTCCAGTGATCTATTCTTGCTGAGTATAGTTTTCTTGATATCCATAAGATAACCTTTTGCCACTGTTGTAACAGTTGAATATTAGTTCATCTACAAGTATTTTATTTTGTTTCAACCCTTAGTCTTAACCATCAAAACCGCCTGAATCAGAACAAGGGGCCTCTTTGTAACCAAAGTCCATGTCACATCATTTCATCAAATTGATTGGGGAGCCCCTCTGCTACATATAATAACTGAGCATCCAAGGAAATTCTCTACTTGTTTGGCACTTAATAAATATTTGTTGAATTTAATTAAATGTCTACTCCCTCTCAATTTCTTTTATTTTGTCCATACGCTAGGGGCCAGTGCAAGAATTATATTCTCCTTGATCATTGTTTCTTACACACACACACACACACACACACACACACACATGTCTGATCCATCTCCACTAGAAGCAACAAGAGTCTACATTTGTGGTATGCATTTAATGATATGTTATCCTTAATTTTTCCCTTTTATTTATTTCATAGCATTATAGATCTAGGCCTGGAAACAAACACGCAAGCAAAAAAATTTTGGGGGACTTCTAGTCCAACAATCATTTTACAGAGGAAGGAAACTGAGGGACTTTATTCAGGTAATAAGACTCAGAGGTAAGACTAGATTATTCGAGTAGAAAGACGCAAAGGTAGGGTTTGAACCTAGGTATTCTATCTCCAGTGCCATATTTATTTCCCTTGTTAAATATTATCTCATACCGCAGATGAAAGAATTGAACTTACTATTAATAGAGCTAGATTACAGTATTTCTACTTTTGGTGGCATGACTTTGAACAAGTAATATTTATTTGAGCCTCACTTTACTTCTTTGTACAATGGGAATAAAAATTTTATATTCTGCCTAATAAAATTGATATAAATATCATATTGTATTACTTCCAGGATTAGTGATTTCAGCAGCCACCAGTCTGGTCCACTGATCCATTCAATTTTAATATATGGCATCCCTAAATTGCTGTGGCCAAGGGAATTTAGAACCTACTGGTAAATCTTTCTGAACTCTGAACTAGACTGGTGTTTGAATGACAGATACACAGTCTGTCACTAGGCCTGTAATTGAATTATGCCAACTTGGCACACCCTGCCAGACTTTGCACTTTTCTGGCCCAGCCTTGAAAAGTTCTGGGTCCCCTCCATACCACAATGAGACATTGGCAGAGGACATCGGTGGAAGAGACTTGTGAGAAAGTGCTTTGTAGACTGTAAAGTGATACAGCAATGGGAGCAATCAGTATTATGAATTCCAATAAGTAGTAGAAGTATAACCACTGGATGAGAGTCTCAAAACTTCTCTAAATTCAGAATAAAAAAGAAGAGGATACCATGCTGACTAAGTCTAGGTCATGATTGGGGCTGGGGATAGGTGGAGGCAAAAATCCAAACCCAGAGCCATTTTCTAAGGGAGGAGATGTCACACATGGAGTTTCCCTTGATTTCAGAAAGAAATGGAGGATTAACATGGGTCTGGTGGGAAAGAACTTTGGGGAGAAATTATGCAAGTTTTTAAGTAGAAGATAATATGGACACATCTAATGTGGTATAATATTTGAAAGGAGATACATGCTTACATTCACACATACACGTATGAGTGTGCATATGCATGTGTGTATGATATACTACCTAACTGGGAATCTAGAAAAGATTTAATGTGAAACAAACTTTGGTAGGAGCATTGAGCACTGGAACTGGAAGTGCTCCATGAAAAGATATAGTCTAGACCCTTAACTTTGGATTCTGAATGGACATCACCAGCCTTATTTTCTATAACAACCATCAGTTCCAAAAAGACATGAGCTCAAAAAAAGAAATTTCAAGAAGTTACAGATTTAGTTAAAAGTACAATAAATAAAAATGTATACGGAACCTTTGAGAAGATCAACAAAAGAACGTGTCTAGATTTAATGTTGAAACATCGAGCTAGTGGATCACTTGGTATCTGACAGATGTCACCTTTATGGTCCAAGACCACTGGTCTTCTTGCTGTTTTTCATCCATGACAATCCACCTACCAACTTATTGGCTGTCCTCCATTCCTGGAATTCTGTCTCTTTTTATCTCTGCCTTGACTTTTCTTGATTCTTTCAAGACTCAACCCAAATCCTAACTTTTTGTCAGGAATTTTTCCCTCTCTTTCTCCCTCCCCTTAGGGCCTTTCCTTTGAAATTACCTTCATAAACACACGTATACATGTATATATTCATATATATATATATGTGTGTGTGTGTGTTGTGTGTGTAATTTGAAAGGAAACAACATGTGAAAAAATATATCTTCTGCATGTATATTCTCTCTCTTTATATCTATGTATCTATCTTTTATCTATTTTCTTTATACATTTTTTCACATGTTGTTTCCTCTAATAGCATATGAGTCACTTAAGGGTAAGGAAAAAAGTACGTTTTTGCCTTTCATTGTATCTCCAATGCTTATCACAATGCTCGGCACAAAGTGAACATCTAATAAGTGATTGTTGACTGACCAAATTACTGAAATATCTGTCTAACTGGGTTGTTGGAAAGAAAGTACCTTTCTAAACATTAAAACAGTGTAAGAATATATACTATGATTACCGTTTTATAAATTATTTAGATTAGGATCCCAAAAAGTTAGTTGGCTTGCTGAAGGCCAGAGAGCCAAGTAATAAACTTGGGTTGGAATGCGGGTCTTAGCATTTCATGAAAAAATATATATCCTTTCTGCTGTATACAATGTTGAATATAAAAGGGGCAGGATAAAAAAATATTATGAAACCTATAGTAATGTTTAAAGGCTTTAAACAATTCCATTCCCACCTGTCCATATGCAAACATACCTCTGTATTTTATTTTGTCATATATATACCTTGTCTTAAGGATGTACAGAGAGAATATTTATCTCTTCTGGGTCCTCTTCAGGATTCTTCAAGTTCCTAGGAATCCAGCAGAAAGCAGCAGATTTCAAGATGAGAGAAAGTAGGTACTTGTCCATGATGCTCCCACAAACTCTTATAAATAATTTAGTCAAGGGAACAAGACACAGAGGACTTTCCCTTCTTAATAGGTCAAATGTAGAAGGGTACATGAATTGGGGGATACTTCATGTGTGTATCACATCAAAATAGTTTTTTCTTAATTAGTAGAAATTTTTTTGGTTTTTCTCTTATTCTCCACTCCATTGAAAGGAAAAAAAATCCTCAAATTTTGTGATAAACAACACGGGGATTATATTAGATGATTTCTATATTCTCTTGGATCCTTAAAACTTCATTTGATTCTTAGAGCATAGTTAGATAATAAGTCAAGGTTTATTATTTCCCTTTTATAGATAGGAGAGCCAAATCACCAAAAAGGCATGAGATTTGCTGGTGGTTGCATAACTTGTCAATGAAACTGGAGTTAGAAACAAGGTCATGTGATTTCTTATCTAGATTTTTTTATTATTAGACTCTACTTATAAAACAATAGTATCTAGGCAGGAATTTTCCAGGGTAGCTAAAGATCTATGCTCCTGCATTATCACTTTGCTCAAATTTAAATTTATTTCCTTATATCCCTCTAGTAGAATGTAAGTTACTTGAAAACACAGACTATGTTGAATTTTCTTTTTATACCCTCCTCCCAATTACACACACACTCATACTTACGATAGTGCATCACACTCCAACCCAACCTTCTCTCCACTACTCTATGTTGCCTCTCACTAAAATCTAGGGTATCCTCATACCGTGACTCATGAGAGAATTTTAGAAATGAGTGATCAATAGAAAAACAGGTTTCAATTCATTGTAAAGATCTTCCACTCAATTAGGTCTAACAATGGAATAGGTTTCCTAAAGAGGTAGGAGTGTGGTAGAGGAAAATATCCTTCAGGCAGTAGATTATATTAGATGATCCCGTAAGGTTCTTTTCAACTCTGAGATTACAGGAAAAGTTTTTTTAAGTACAAAATAATAATTATAACTCTCTAATTTATTTTTTTGGTAAATTCTGATTCACATCAATCGGCCATATTCTGTGTGGGGTGTTTCTGTGTTTAGAGTCAGATGAGCGGAAGAGCCTGTGGACACAATCAATTGTACACTGTGAGATGCCAGTAAGGAGATATAACAGGCTGCTTGATGGGTGAGATATTTCATGACAAGGTGTTGCCACACCAAAGCATGCTCGAGTCAACAGCTTGAGCCTTACTCATGTTCCGATGCTGCTGTGGCTTCATTGATTTCACCTTGCTACTCCCAAGAAAAAGCAGCTGCCAATACATGCTACAACTGCTCAAAAGCAGCCACATTTAGATTCCTAGGTTTCTAAATTCTTGGGAGACAGCTTTGGGTAATGGAATGACCTGTGGTTCTGTATTCAAATTCTATCTCTTGACAGTTTCTATCTTAAGTAAACTGTTCAGACTTTCTGGGCTCAATTCTATTCTCTCCAAAATAAGTGATTCAACTCAGACAATAGATCTATGGTCTTTCATGAAAAACAAATAAGGATTTTTTCCTGTGTGTACTGAGGAAAACTAGAAATGGATATGATGTTTAGCATTGGTCCAAATGTAGCAAATATTTACTAACTGCTTATCAGTTAGCAAAAATGAAACAAATGTTCTATAATACCTCAAAGAGGCGATCAGGGACGGTGAATATTATAGAAGGCTCACTGGCATGATGAAGTAGGGAGAATATTGCTATTAAGGCTGTTGTGCATGCATATCTGATTCTTCGTGAACTCATCTGGGGCTTTCTTGGCAAAGTTACTATAGTGCTTTATCATTTCCTCCTCTAGCTTATTTTATAGATGAGGAACTGAGGCCAGTGGGGTTAAGTGACTTGTACAAGGTCACCCAACTAGTAAGTATTAAAGACCTGGTTTTTATCCTCAGGTCTGATGCTTACTAATTGTGACTGCTACTAACTCATCGGCAAAAAAGAGTAAGATAACAATTGCTCTGTGTACAACATAGCATATAATACCATCATAGTATTGTTGTGAGGAAATGACTTCATGAGTCTTTAAAAGACTGAGGAAATGTGAGTTGTCAACATTAATAAATACATTATTTTGAAGAATAGAATGATTAGTTATATGATCAATGCTCGGAGGCTTATCATATGGAAGAGGGAATAGACATGTTTTCTTTGGCCCTAGAGGACAGAATGAGAAGCAAGAACAGTTGGTATAAGTTAGGAAAGAAGACTCAAAATTATCTTCCTAAAAGTAAGACATATCACAAAATGAAATATGCTGCCTTTTGCAGCAATGCACAGAGGATCACAGATTTAGAGTTTAAAAGGACCTTAGATATCATCTTTGTAAAACCTCTCATTTTACAGAAGAGAAAACTGAGATCCAGAGAGGTCAAATGATTTTCCCACTCCTATACAGAGTCAGTAGTAGATCCCAGATTCACTCCTTTCTATACTTTTCTTTCTAGTCACAAAAAATCCTTGAAGAGAAGCTAGATCATTATTTTTCCAATATCCTTTTGGAGAAGATTTATATATTTGCTATAAATTTAAGTAACTGGCTCTTAATATTCTGTGATTCTAATAATGGACAATATGATAAAATCTATTCAAAGACTTGCTGGGGTGCTCTGTGACCTTCAGATCAGCTCTTCTTTTCAAAGTCTAGAGCTGCTCAAAGACATTTCAGTCACATAGTTATACAGGTTCAGAGATGCAGAGGCTAGTCTTGAAAGGACTTTACAGGACAGTTTTTGATATGTCTTATCTTTGGGAAGAAGATTTTGAGTCTCCTTCCCTAACTTATATCCACCGTTCCTACTCCTCGTTCTGCCACCGTTCCCACTCTTCATTCTGCCCTCTACAGTCAAAGAAAAGAGGTCTGTTCTCTCTTCTATGTGATAAGCCTTCAAGCAGCTAAGTGGTGAGTGGATAGAGTACCAGTGCAGGAATCAGGAGGACTTGAGTTCAAATCTCACCTCAGACACTTGACATTGTGACTTTGGGCAAGTCATTTAACCCCAATTGCCTCATCCTGGGTCATCTCCAGTCATCTTGATGAATATCTGGTCACTGGATTCAGAAGGCTCTGCAGGGAGAACTGAGGCTGGTGACCTGCACAGCCCTCCCTCCCTCAAAACAAAATCAAGTGCAAGTCATATCGTTATTTCTCTGATGGCATCGTCTTCTTCAGCAGTGAAGGATGAACATACACACAAATCTTCAAGCCTTGATCACAGCAATGCTAATCATTGCAAGTGGCTCTTTACTCAGAAAGAAAAAGGAACTAAGAAAGATTCTTCCACCACTACATGGAGATAGAGAGAAATGCGTTTGGAATGAGGGTTGATAAACATACCTAGAAAAAAGTATGGCCAAACAAGCCTGCTGCATTAAATGTAAGGGTAGGAGTTTACCCCCTGAAAAACAGTGTGATTGAATCAATTTACAAATACCTAATCTGTTTTCATGGATGCTGGCTACTGTGCAAGACACTGAAGTTAATATGAAATGTTATCATATATCAACACTGAAGAAAGTTTCAGTCTAGTTGGAGTGACAGTCTTAGAACCATTTATTGTCAGAATTTTGGTGTCAGACATAGAACATGGGTCATTTCCCTCTGTATTCAATAAACTTCCATGGTTCCTATCTCTTTCAGGATCAAATATAAAAACCTCAGCTTTATATTTACAGCCTTTAATAACCTGATTCCTTTTCACCCTTCCAGTCTTCTTAGACTTTGCTCACCCTCACAGATCTATTTCCTAGTAACATTGCCTTCCCTGCTGTTCTTCAAACAAGACACTCCTCCATACTCTACTTACTTTGAACGTCTGTCTCCCATGCTAGAAATGCTCTCCCTCCTCATATGCATCCCTGTGATCAAATCTCAGCTAAAATCAACTTTCTAAAAAAAAAAACTCTCTCAATTCTATTTCTTCCCAATGCCTGCCATTTATTTCTTCGAATTTATCTTATGTTTATATTGTTTGGATATAGTTATTTACATTCTGTTTCCCTCATTAAACTGTGAGCTCCTTGAGAGAAAGGACTATTTTTTGCTTGTCTTTATATCCCAAGGGTTTAACAGTGAGTGTTATATCATAGAATAAGTGTTTAATTAATGCTTGTTGGTTGACAGAATTTAAAGGAAACTTAGAATCATGGAACTATGGAATACTTGGAGCTAGATAAGACTTTAGAATTGAAGAACTAAACATAACAGAGTTGGAAGTGATTTGGATGCCAAAAGTCCACAGAAGACTAAGAGTTGGAATGGGCCTCAAATGTTCTCTAATTTAAACCTTCCTAAAAGCATCAATCCCTTCTTCAACATCCCTACAGGCCTGCCACAATCCACTTTGAAAAATAGTATCTAGCCATATTAAATGAGTAAGCAAAGATGGAAGAGGCCATTATTTTTACAAAAGACAAAACAGAGGCTCAGGGAGATTGTGATCTACCCTAAGCCCAAAAAGTGGGATTTGAACCTTTATCAACCATCCTCATTCCAAAGTCAGTTCTTATTCCACTGTGTCACATACAGAGCATAAGAAATATAGATGTCTAGAGGAAAGAAAAAAGATTAGGGCTAAGCAGGGAAGGCTTCATGAAAGAGGATGGATGAACACAGTGGTATCAAACTGAAATAGAAATGAGGCCACTAAACCCTAAATAAGGAGCCCTGCTGGCATGTATTGACTTGGAAAGACACATATTAACACAATCCATCTTTCATTATATTTTCATTTATTTCATTAAATATTTATCAATTACATTTTAATCTGGTTCAGGCAATACTCAAAAGTGGGCTACATGAAGCCAAAAAAACATGCTTGACACCTCTGGACAATTAGTTAGTATCCTTCATTCTTGAAGAGGATCAAAATGATATCACTATGTTAGTCAAGTTACAATGGTCCTTCTGTGACTGAATAGGTTAATAAAAGCTCAGAATGCTATACCATAGGTCTAAGTGAACATTTGGGGTAGATTCTTTAAATTTGTGCATCTTATATTTCTTTCGAACTATTTCCATTCTGCTTTGCTTGTAGAGGATAGCATCTTCTACGATGAGGGCACCCGATGCTGCGTGGTCCTGTGTCAGCATCTCCCATGTCATGAAATCAGTTCTAAAGGTGGGATTTGGAAATTCTCAGGGGAAAAAGTGAGGGAATTTTGGGAGCTGGGAGGTATTCAGACCCATGTGGTTACTTGGGATGTTAGAAGTCTTAGTCTGCCACCATACATCAGGGAAGAAAGCTTGGGCTCTGAGTTTCATCATCTCCAACTCATTTCCCATCACATTCCATCATAATTCATACATGTCTATTGCCTATACTCCCTTTATATTGGAGGAGACTTGAAGGAATGTTGTGAGGGATGGGATCTGCTTGCTTTTGATATGAGTCAAAAAAGCCTCATTATTCCATGAGAAGATAGGTTATCTTTCCCTCCCTTCCCTCTTAAGGGATAAATAAAGGAGGTGGAGAGGGGAACAGTAACCACAGAGGGATACATTTGATAAGGGTCCTTTAAATCTACTGCCCAATTGCCTGAATAAGTGAGCAACCTGCTACTAGCTCCTAATTGAGAATTTCCCAAATCAGTCTGTCTTTGCTCTGTTAGGTTTGTCTATGTCACTTCTTCTTGCCAA
Source organism: Bettongia penicillata ogilbyi (assembly GCA_023548195.1). NCBI lineage: Eukaryota > Metazoa > Chordata > Mammalia > Diprotodontia > Potoroidae > Bettongia > Bettongia penicillata. The sequence continues at coordinate 1,122,534 of JAJHZJ010000571.1, read as the reverse complement.
ACAATCCTGATTATATTGAGGGTAGGAGAAGATTAGTATGGAACATCTGTCTCATACCTACCATAAAGTTGTGGGGACCATGTCTTTCTATCAAGAGAACTTTTAATCACCCCCAATCTTAACTGATGCAATCCAGCCTACAGTAAGGCTCAAACATTAGGTTGGCAGCTGAGCTATGGGAAGCAATAGGGTGTAGTCGAAGGAGTCCTGACTTGGAGACACAAGGTCTTGGTTGCAATCCTGGCTATGCAACCTATTTGTTGTATAATCTTGGACAAGTCACTATAATTAATTTTATTTTTTTTCAGTGTATTTATGGTGTATAGAGCTGGTGGATTTGCTAAATTTAGACCAGAAAGACTTCTTTCCCTCATGGAATTTATATTCTAACAGGAGGAGACAACGTTAAATGGTAAGTTCATTCAGAGGTGTACAACATTGTACTATGTGAAACTATCGAGAGTATATAAGAGAATTTGGATTTCTGTTTGTAAAGGGAAGATAGAACTTCATGCAACAAGTATTTATTAAGTGTTTGCTCTGTGACAGGAACTGAGCTAAACACTAGGAATAAAAAAAAAAAAGAAAAAAAAACCAGAGCCACTATCTTCCATGACCTCATATTCATATTCTAAAGAATGAAACAAGTAAAAAAAATCGTAATTACAACATATATATATATACATATCTACATATATATATATGTATATATATGTGTATATATATATATATATATATATATATATATATACACACACACACACATACACAGTGTAAATGGAAAGCAAACCCAGAGGGAAGAGACTAGCAAGGGAGTAGGGGATGTAGGGAAACTCATCTTTCAGAAAGTTACATTTGAGCTGCCTTAAAGGCAGCCAGGCAAACCAGCAAGTAGAGGGAGAGCATTCCAGGCATAAGAAGCAGCAGATGAAAAAGCAGAGTTGGGATACTGCGTGTAATACTGGAGGAATAACAAGAAAGTTGCATCCTTCTGGGCTTCTCTGACATAACCCCGAGAACCTCTTCAACTTTGAAGGTCACTTTAGCCTTTGAACTCATACCTTGGGAGCAGCCTCTAACCTTGAAGCAACTTTATATAATAGAGGAGGGTAGAGGCCTCTTTTCAGAACCTCCATTTAAAGAGCACATTCAGGGCAGTTATCTCTTTCTGTCCCACCACACCGTACCCATTAAATTATTCTATCATGCCCTCAAACGAGGTAACCTATCCAACCCCTTTTTGCATTCCTTATGTGTTGACTTCCCCAGTAGAATGTAAGCTCCTTGAGGAAAAGACTGTATTTTTGCTTTTAATTGAATTCCCTTTGCTCAGCACAATGCTTGGCACATAGGGTTTAATAAATGCTTGCTGATTGACTGATAAACTGGTTGGAGTATGCGATTGTATGTGTATGAGTATGGTTGGAGTATGTGGAGTATGTATATAAGTATGGTAGAGTATGTGGAAGAAAGTAAAGCATATGAAGTATAAAAAGATGGTAAGGAGGCAAGTTATAAAGGATTTTAAATGCCAAATATCAGATTTTATATTTAATCCTGGAGAAAAATAACAAAGCACTGGAGTTTGTTGAATGGGGGACAGGGGCCGAGGAGAGTGATGTGGACATACCTGTGCTTCAGTTATCATAATGGCAGCTGAGTGGAACATGGGTTGGATTGGGAAGACATTTGGGGTAAGAAGACCAACCAGAATACCATAATGCTATAGTCCAGGCATGAACTGATGAGAAGTTGCATCAGAGTGTTGGCTGTGTGAGTACAGAAAATGGATCAAAAGAGAAATGTGAAGATGGAAGCAAGCAAAGGATTATTCTTAGGGGGTGAGTGTGAGAGGAGGAATCAAGGATAACATTGAGGTTTTGAGCCTGAGTCACTGGTAGGTGCCCTTGGGATATGAGAGTCTTTGGGGAGGAAAGATAAGGAGTTCTATTTTGAGCATGTTGAGTTTGAGATGTCTATGTAGCATAAGCATCTCAAAAGATATCCAGAAGGCTGGTGGTAAGGTGAGAATGGAACTCAGGAGAGGGTAGGGCTAGATATATACAAGTATGAATCATCTGCTTGGAGATGATAATTGAATTTAACAAGCAAGAAAGGCACAGATGAAATTCCAAGCGCAAGAAAAATAATGAACAAAAATATGTTGTTGGGCAGAGGGAGACATGGCTTCCATTATCATTTTTATGCCCTCAAGACAATGCCCTGGACTTAACAGTAAGGAAATCCTGGGTTTGAATCCTGCTTGGATATCTACTAGTTATATGATGCTGAGTAGATCACTTAACCTTTCTGAGCCTTGGTTTCTTAACGACCTCTAGGGTCTCTTTTAGCTTTACATTTATGATACTATGATCCTAATAAACATTGTACTGGGCATTAGCTATGTGCTAAGCACTGGAGATACAAAATAAAAAATGATCAGCCTTTGCCTTACTTAGATAGAATGGCTCATAGACCAACTCCTTGGACATGCCTGTCCCTTCTCCGCAGAGAAAAGTCATTATCACTCTACTTAAATTTCTCTACTAAATTGTTTGTTTGGAAGATGGTGGTGGTGGTGAGCATTTCATGAAGAAGCTCTATTATGTTTTGGAGGAATTATAATTAAACCTGGTAGAAAATGTACCGAAAATGATGAAACAACAATTCTTTTCAAGCACAGAAGTACCAATAACAAACTAAGTTTTTGAAAGAAACTTTCAGGGAGGTTATAAATTATACTATTTCCCAATCCAAACTATGATTTAAATGTTAATATTATCATGGTCATAGTTTGTGAAATTCTAACATAATTAAGGTCTCTAGCCGTGAGTGGTTACGCTTCGAGAGACAGACGCAGCGTATTCTATACAGCAAGGAATCAGTGAAGTCTTAACTCTATCACTTCTGACTGGGGTGCAAAAATCAAATCAATTACTCATAAACACTTGTGATAAGATTAATTTAATTTTTTTCTTAAACAAAGGGGGTAAATTAAAAGAATCAGCGTATTCCTTCCCACTCTGTAGTGACAAGATTAAAAATTAAATTTATACATATTTCATTTCTACATAATAAAGCCTTTTTGCAAAAAGAAAAAAAAATACCACAGTTCATCTAATTAAATCAAAGAAAATTGCCTGCAGCAATGTTACAGTATTACAATTAGACGGCTGCCAAAACCCGCCGTTTGAATTCTTAAACACCACTATGGGTTTAAACACCAAATATGTTTTCCAGTTTTTTTGGTGACTTCATGGAAATGTCATGTTCTTTTTCTCACTCATATATCAATGTGTGTGGGGAGGGGGGGTAGGGGTAGGGGGGAGATCCTCTGTCTCATTCCCATGCTCACCTTGCTCAGGAATTTGGAAATTGATTTGGTTTTCTGTTCACAAACTTATTTTTTTTTTTTTCACAAATAGCCTGAGTCATGCTAAAAGTCACACTCACACAGGAAAGTTGAGAATTAGAGGGTTTATGTCTCAAGTGCTTTCACCTAAAATATAGAGAAGGTAAAGTTAGATAAAAGTCATATTTCTTGAATAATTCTCTTATTACATCTCTTCTCTTTTTTTGATATAGAACTGTTAGAGCTAGAAGAGACTTGATACTGAACCCCAAAAGGCAAATCCAAAAGGTTCATTAGAACCACAGAAACATAAGAGATTAGAGAAGAAAGTGAGGTTTAAAACATGAAATCTAGAAGGTCAAAATGAAAAGGAATCTTACAATCATATAATAAAATGATAGAGTTAAAATTTATCACCAAATTGCAGCATTGAAATGGACCTCACATGTCATCTAGTTTAATTTTACAGATAAGGAAGCTGAGACTCAGAAAAGGAATATGGTTTGTCAAAGTTCCTAAGACAAGAAAACTAAGTAAATTGAGGAGAGGACATACAAGAACTTGAGCCAGAACTTTTTGTCCACCGATATTTAATTAGTCAGGTAGACATCATCTTCAATCCCTCTGCTTCCCACCTCTTCTATTTTCTCTTGCTTGAGAAGTACATATAAGGAGTATATCTGAATCTGAAGGCAACCACCACAGACATCTGTGGAATGTGGCTGTGAGTCTACACTTTTCTCATAGAACCAGTCTAAAATTGTGGGTAGAGTTCTGAGGTCTCTGTGTTTCAAGGGCATCTGAAGTCTTGACTCACAAACCATATGTCTTAGGAGTTCAGGAGACAGTCAATGATCAGGAAGGAGTATCTGTTAGCAGCTACATATCACACTAAATTAAATGTAATTCCATCTATAAACATTTATGAAATGATTACTATGTGCAGGGTATAAGCAAAATCCCAAAGAGATATGAATGTGTTTAGGCTCTTGTCCTCAAATTCTTTATGGAGAACACAATAACTTCTCTCCCTTTCTTTCTGTTTCCACCATGATCACACTCATTACCACATGCCAAGATTATTGAAATATCCTTTTAACAAGTCTTCCCACCTCCAGTATCTTCCCTCTCATCTACCTTGCATAAACGCCAGATAAATCTTCCTAACACATAGAACTAGTCATTTCACTCTGATCAATGCAATGATTAATCATGACTTCAGAGGACGGAGGGTAATGCATACCTCCCACCTCTCTTCCATTGGCAGACATTGCCAGTGTGTTTATTTATTTTGTGTAATTGTGCTTCTTTGTTGCAAGGGAGGGTTCTGTGGACCTGGGGAAAAGAGGAGGTTGCCCTTGGCAAGTCTGTCTTTCTCTCCCCCTCTCTCTCTCTCTTTCGTATATGGGTGTGCATGTGTGCATATATTATGTACACATATATATTTTAAATATTACAATGAATTAATAGACATTATATAATAGATATATAATTATACATTATAATTATACGATGCATTATAATGTATGCAATTATATAATTGATTATAATATGTTTATAAAATAACATATACATATTTATAAAGGACATTAATTAGAAAAAGGTTTGAAATTTGTTTGTGGAGGAATGCTGAACAAAATCATTTTATGTTTTATTCAAGAAGAAATGGGAATCTATTGCCATTTCTTGTGTGGGACAGTGACATAATATTTTTAAGGAAAAAAAGAAATAAAAAGACTACTTATATCATTCCATTGTTCAAAACATGCTTCATGGTTCACTTTTGTCTCTAGAATAAACCTAGGAACATAGATGCATAGATTTTGAGATAAAGGGAAGCTAAATTTATCTAATCCAATGGGTTCCAAGCTTTTTTGGTTGTTCATCTTTAAAGCAATAAACAAGATTTGATTACTGACATATGTTTGTATTTATGCATGTATATATGCACTTATATGTACAATTTATTATTTGTATACATGCATTACTATAATAATTTGCATATTTAAAGTTTAAATTTAAAAACAAAATGAGAAATGAGAAAATGATGAGATAAAAATAAAATACAATTCTAAAGGATTTGTTTTGTAAAACTTGGACTCTGTCATCAAAAGACCACATCCAATGACCTAGAAGGTCACATATGGCCTTGAGGTCAAACGTTTCTCATCTCTATTCTAGAACAATGTCATCAACAAAGAGGAATATACAGAGAACTTTGTTATAAATACTAAATTTCACTTCAATTTAGACTCTAAACAGAATCTATTCTATAACAGTTGTGAAAACTTTTGGAAAACAAACAATTCCTTGTTTTCTGTCTCTCTATTAATGAACAGAAGACTGTCAAACAAACATTTCTATTGTTATTAATTTCAAGAAATCTATAATGATTTTGATAGGTGGATGATTATTACCTTGCTAGAATGGAGATTTTAAAATGGTGCTTTGGTTAAATTGTGTTTTGTTTTTAGAATAATCAACAAATAATATCAATAGTATATTCTATATAACATTTCTTCAGTATGATGTAGAAATTGTCTACTGTAGAATGTCACTTGCAATAGCCTCTATGTATCCTACTAATATCTTTAAGGATGTCTTCATTGTTAAAATAAATTATATATACAGATATATACCCATATATACCCACATACACATTTATACACATGTAATTTATGCATATATGTGTATTTATATGTGTATATGTATGTATACATCTATACATGCACATATACACACACTATGACATAGTGTTTTCCATTATAGGATGTGGGAGTTTTGGAGCCAGAAGGCATTTTGTTTTTCTTTCGGTGCCTAGCATATTACCTGCTGTATAGGAGGAGTTAGAGACACTATTGTTGATTGGTTGGGTGAATGATTAATGTGTAAGAAATTATGTTTGTTAATAGTGATACAAAGATAAAAGTAGGCATTCCCTTCAAGTAGCTTGCAACCTATTAGAAGATACAACACAACCCAATTGCCTCATCCTAGATCATCTCCAGTCATCCTGATTAATATCTGGTCACTGGATTCAGATGGCTCTGGAGGAGAGTGAGGCTGGTCACCTTGCACAGCCCTCCCTCACTCAAAAAAAAATCAAAGTCAAGTGCAAGTCATGTCATCATTTCTTTGATGGCATGGTCTTCTTCGGCAATGAAGGAGGAACACACACATACACATATAAAACAAATTTATTTCATAGAAAATGTTTGATAATTTTCTATTTTTTTCTGAATAGTTTTTTAAGCATCTGTTAGGATTCATTTGAAAATCCATCTGGATCAGGATTTTTTTCTCCCTTTGGGAATTTATTGCTTACTTGATTTACTCTGAGATCAGGTTGTATAGATTTTCTATTTCTTGGTTTGTTTATTTTTAAAATGATATTTACATATGACACAAAGCATAGAGGGAGAGATAACACACTGGATGACAATCAGAATCAAAAATTTAAAAAAAATAGATCTTGACAGATTCCAACATAGGGTCAAATCTAAGATGAAATTTAATACAAACCAGTGTAAAGTCTCACTTTTAAGTAAAACATAAACAAAAACAACATTTTTTGTTTATATAAGATCAGAAAGCCAATGTTAGCAGTTCATATGAAAATAATCAGTGTATTGAGTTTACTCTAAGCTTAAAAAAGAGACAGTTGCGCAATATGGAGTACAAGTGAAACAAGGTCTCTTCATGCATTAGTCTAGGACTACTCTACTGTGTTCTGTTCAGTTCCTATTTCCAACATTGTCTTCAATACTGGCTATCATATTGTAAGTTTTGCTCCCTCCTTCCTCCTGGATATACCATTCTTCCTAGTCTTCTATGACATTATTCTTACATATTTCTCCTACTCTTATTCTTCATTGATTCTTCTGTCTCCTTTTCTAGATTTTCTTTCATGTCCAAATTGCTCCTGAAACTTAATTGGTTCCTTACTGCTTTAAGGTACAATGTCCCTTTGTTTAGTGCTTCAAATCTTTCCCAATCTGGTCCCAACTTATCTTTCTAGACTTATTTCCTGTTATTGTCTCTCTTATACTGCCAAACAAGCTTATTTGCTGTTTTTGGTACATGTTTCCATCTCTATCCTCTGGACTTTGCATAGGCTCTCCTACATTCTTGGAATGATCTTTCTTCTCACCTCTGACTCTTGGAATTCTTAGTAACCTTTAAGACTTACCTCAAATGCAACCTTTTCCATGAGGCATTTTTTAGTCTTCCAAATTGTTAGAACTTCCTTATTTCTCCTTATTCTCCCAATTACTTTTTATTTACTATGCATAAATTTTGCATTTACTTATATGTACACTTTCATCTCCCCAGAATAACGCAAGTTTCTTGAGTTCAAGGTCAAATATATTTTAGTCTTTGGATCACCACTTTACACAGTAACCTAAATGAAGTACACATTGAAGAAATGCTTATTGAATTGAATAAAATTGAGGACATTGAGAAATTGGAGAGTGTTCAAAAAAGGGAAAAAGAACAATATAGAACACTGAGCTCATATCGTATCAGCATTGATAGAAAGAGCTAGGAGAATTTTGCTTGGAATAGAGGGTGTGTAAAGACAATATGGTAACTCTACTTGTGTCTTTGAAGGACCTTCACCCTAGAGGAGAAATAGACATAACATTCTCTCTGAGATTACTCTCTCAACCCACATGGGCTTCAGAGTTTGAGTCCCCACAGGGGTGACTGTTATTACTTTAAGGTTTCTGGGTTTAACCCTGTAGGCTGCTATCTTCTTAACAATAGCTTGTGGTTTGCTTCATTTCCCACCCAGTTGTACTCCCTGGGACTGCTCCTACCCTTCTACTCATCCCCTTCTTCTGCAATTTCTTTCTGTGTCTTCTCTTCCCCCATTAGGTTGTAAACTCATTGAGGATAAAGACTTTCTTTTTCATATATGCATTAGAAATGCATATATGCATTTCTAATGATTATTCCAGGGACTACAACATACTGGGTGCTTAATAAATATTTTTTGATTGACTGACTGATTTCACTTAACAGTCAGTTGACTCAGGACTCGGTTATTTTTTTATAACATGACCACCTCCACAACCCCTAGTTAGGGGAACTTTCCCTTTATATACACATAGTCCCTACAGGGATAGTGTGCTCAAACTTAAAATACAAGGACAGTAAAGCACATAGGCTGAGAACATGTGGCAAAGATTGATTTTGTAACTCCTTTTCTTGGTTTAGAATCTTCACCAAGTTGCAGAGTCCAACCTCGAGTTGACACTAGGAATTAATACTCTTCAAGAATACAGAGTTGAACTTCTCTTCATCACAAAGGGGCACAATCCCTAAAGCTGCCACCATTCTTAGGTAATTGTCTCTCCTCACCTATTGTGGTTGTTTCTACTGTTGACAGTCATTATTGATCTGTGGCTATTACTACTGTCTCCAGTGCACTCTTATCAATTCAAATTTCTGGGATTTCTGATAGGACAATCTTAGATTCTCCTGAATTCATATAGCCATCTATCCTGGAGTACTCACTCACCAATGATCAGGGAATGATATGTGAAAGAGAAATGTCTACATCTTAAATAGGCTTATTCAATGAATAGGCATTACCTCACCCTAAGTGAGTACCTAAATAGGCCTTGGCCTAAATGGGCCAAGGTCTTCTAGTGTACCCTGGGTCATCTCCAGTCATCCTGATAAATATCTAGCCACTGGATTCAGATGGATCTGGAGGAAAAGTGAGGCTGGTGACCTTGTACAGCCCTCCCTTACTCAAAACAAAGTCAAGTGTAAGTAATGTCATCATTTCTCTGATGGCATAGTCTTCTTCAGCAACGGACAAACACACAAAAAATAACAAATAACGTTACATATGTGATCTGGAATTAATTTTTCTTCTATGAAAGAGTAAACTGAGGCACTGAGATCCTAAGTGAATTTTAAAAAAATCTATAGTTCCTTAGGTGGTAGAGGGGACATTTGAATCCAGATTTCCTTCTTTCTCATGCCATGATCTTCTAAGCATATTATACTGCCTCTATGAAGGACACTGCCTCATGAGCAAATTTGACAATTCCCAATATTTTTAATACTGTATATAGACATGCAGAACCACACATATGCATAAGTTCACACATGGGTTGCACAAAATTAACTCTGTGTTATTTTCACATGAAAAACGTGAAGGTTCAGTTCTCTGGTATGACTGACACACTGGAGCACTCATTGAATTAATACAGTTACAATATTTCCTGCCTATAATATTTGTCTTTTAAAGATACGGTCTACTGCTCACACATATGATGTTTCCCACTTACTCTGTTTTCTTTCCTCGTCCTCTGGAAAATGTTATTATGGGTTTTGCTGTATTTGGCTAAATATTTGGTTTATTAAAATGCATCATATTTCCCTGACACTTTGAGCTGTTGTAGTGGCTGAATGTGAATTTACAACTGAATTGAAAACATGCATTATTTACCCAGTAGCTTATAATGTTAATACAGAAGTTTTATAACAGACGCCTTAAGACATTTCTACTCAAAGCTGTGAGTGTCTTTGGGATAAAGTCATATAACCACAATTTCTTTTGTATTTCTATATTTAGGTCCAAAGAGAATTAAAATGTAGTTGAGACTTTTATTTGGTTAGCCTACCTGATTTTAATTGCCTTTGACTTCTTTTGGTTTTCATGGGAAAACCAGTGTGGCAGCTGACTGGATTTGACACATTTTTCCAGGCAGGCATAAGATTTCCAAACATGCAAGTCTTTTTTCTTTTAAACATATGCCAAAGAATCCTCTCCCACACTGAAATTAGAGATATGAAATCCAATGGATGAATAAATGCCCATTTCTACTCAAGAAACTCTATTTCTTGATATCTGAAACAGAGAATGGGGATCAAGGTTTATTAGGTTTGGTTCCACATCATGGATACCTTTTCACAGTCAGACAAGAGTGGTAAGAAATTTAAAAAAAAGTCTTTTAGAAAAAGTAATTCCCCTATACCAATGCCTCACTATCACAAGATCAGAAGCATAGATGAGAAAATGGAGACTCAGAGTAGGCAATGGAGAGAACCATGGGCTGAAATTAAAAACAAAACAAAACAAAGTATTTTGTTTCTGCTGTTTACTAGTTATGTGTCCTTGGGAAGTCATTTCCTTTCCTTGAGCCTCTCTCCTTCTCTGTAAAGTGAGAGATTTGAGCTTGACTATATTTAATATCTTCCAATTCTAATAATTCATAATTAGTTATTTTAAATTTCCTTGATGCCTTTAAAAATCAGTTCTATTTTTCTAAGAGTTTTTCTTGCTTTAACATTCTTTCATTTATCTTATGATTCTTCATGTCTGGAAAGAGCACTGAACTTGGACTAAAAGCAAAGAAACAAAACAACAGGATCAGTTCTGCTTCCATGATGTATCAGTTATATTGCCTTGAAGAAATTACTTCCCCTAATTCTGACCCACAGCTTACCAATCACATGAAAGAATTAGCATTTTATGTATGATTAATCATATTATTTATGAATCTTCAAAGTGGGAGATAGCAACACAATTCCAACTTTATCTATGAATTCTCTTTCAGGAGGAACCACACCAGAATGATAAGAATCTATCCTTTAAAATCCAGAGAAGACACTTTAGTCTCATTAACCAATTACAGCATCCTTCACTATTCATAAGTGGAGTTAAGGATGCACTATCTGGAATATCATTAATCAGAATACTGAGCATCTAACATTTCTGATCTCTTCCTATACAAATTTCTGCTGTTGATGCAAGTAACAGCACAACAACAGCCATCAGTTGTGTGATACAAGCAACAAATACATTAGCAATTATACAACTAATGGCAAGAATAGTGATTCAATTCAACAAATATTTATTAAATACTTATTATGTACTAGACACTATTTTAGGCACTGTAGATATGAAGACAGAAAATGAAATGGCTCTGTCCTTTCCCTCCCCAACATCCTACTGGGGGATGCAACATATACAAAGATGTGTAAACCAGTACAATTCAAAATAATCCATATAAATTAGTGAAACAGTATAATTTTTGGGGGGAGGATTCTTTATGTCTTTATTGATAAAATAAAGATACATGTGAAGAATTCAGAGAAACATAAGAAGTGATACAAAGTAAAGAAAGAAAAGCAATGGAATATATATAGTGATTATAATGATGTAAGGAAAGTAAACATGGAAAGAAAACGTTTTGATCAAAGAAAACATTCACCATTAGTACCATATTTCCAGTGTTAATGGGTATATACCAACTTTCTATTAGTAATTCTTTTCTCAGTGGATGGACCTTATAAAGAGTTTGTTTGGTTATTTGTTAGGAAGTAACTATTGTGTCCAAAGCAAATATATCAATAAACTTTAAAAAATCGAAAGTACTATTACAAAGGTTAATGTGAAAATTTAGGTCAAGCAAGAACAAATAGATGACTAGAAAAGAAATAGTCTAGAGCTAACAACAGATATATTTTCAGTCGTGAACTAACTATTAAGAGGACCTTGGTTTGGTTTTAAGAGTATTTGAGAATGAGCAAAGATTATCCAAGTATTCCCTTGATCCATTCATACCCTCCCACTTCTGTTCTTTTCACCCTTTCCCCAGCACCTAAGCATTACCTGAGATAGATCCAAGAAGGATATTCATCTTTATATATTTGTAAACATACTCATAGCTTTGGGCTTTTAAAGGAGATCCTGTAGACAGGATAGTGTGAAGAGTCTGAAGATTGTGGGTTTCCTCTAAAATGAAGGACAATTAAAAAGTTATGGTCAAAATCAATTTTTTTAAAAGTATTATTTACATAGGAGAAATACAAAATTAAATGTATTCTATTTCCTTTTTTTCTAAATTTATTTATTAACCTTCTTACATTCATTTTCACAAAATTTTGGGTTCCAAATTTTTTCCTCATTTGTCCCCTCACCCCGCCCCAATACACCAAGCATTCTAATTTCCCTTATCACCAATCTGCCCTCTCTTCTATCATCCCTCCCTTCCCTTGTCCCCATCTTCTCTTTTGCCCTGTAGGGCCAGATAACTTTCTATTCCTCATTACCTGTATTTCTTATTTCCTAGTAGCAAGAACAATACTCAACAGTTGTTGCTAAAACTTTGAGTTCCAGCTTCTCCCCATCCCTCCCTTCCCACCCATTTCCTTTGGGAAGGCAGGCAATTCAATACAGGCCATATCTGTGTAGTTTTGCAAATGACTTCGATAATAGTCATGTTGTGTAAGACTAACTATATTTCCCTCCATCCTATCCTGCCCCTCATTGTTTCTAATCTCTGTTTTGATCCTGTCCCTCCCCAAGAGGGTTGATTTCAAATTGCTCCCTCCTCCCATTGCCCTCCCTTCTATCATCCCCCCCCCATTCTGCTTATCTCCTTCTCCCCCACTTTCCTGTATTGTAAGATAGGTTTCATACCAAAATGAGTGTGCATTTTATTCCTTCCTTTAGTCAAATGTGATGAGAGTAAACTTCATGTTTTTCTCTCAGTTCCCCTCTTTTCCCTCCACTAAAAAAGTCTCCTGCTTGCCTCTTCTATGAGAGATAATTTGCCCCATTCCATTTCACCCTCTCTCTTCCCAATATATTTCTCACTGCTTACCTTAATTTTTTCAAGATATGATCCCATCCTATTCAATTCACTCTGTGCTCTCTGTCTCTGTATGTGCGTGCATGTGTGTATGTGTGTATGTGTGCATGTGTGCGTGCATGTGTGTGTGGGGGTGTGTGTGTGTGTGTGTGTGTGTGTGTGTGTAATCCCATCAACTACCCAGATACTGAAAAGTTTCAAGAGTTACAAATATTGTCTTTCCCCTGTAGGAATGTAAACAGTTCAACTTTGGTAAGTCCCTTATGACTTCTCTTTGCTGTTTACTTTTTCATGCTTCTTCTCATTGATGTGTTTGAAAGTCACATTTTCTGTTCAGCTCTGTTCTTTTCACCAAGAATGCTTGAAAGTCCTCAATTTCATTGAAATACCATTTCTTCCCCTGAAGTATTATATTCAGTTTTGCTGGGTAGGTGATTCTTAGTTTTAGTCCTAGTTCCTTTGACTTCTGGAATATCCTATTCCATGCCCTTCGATCCCTTAATGTAGAAGCTGCTAGATCTTGTGTTATCCTGATTGTATTTCCACAATACTGGAATTGTTTCTTTCTAGCTGCTTGCAACATTTTCTCCTTGACCTGGGAATTCTGGAATTTGGCCACAATGTTCCTAGGAGTTTCTCTTTTTGTATCTCTTTCAGGCGGTGATCAGTGGATTCCTTGAATACTTATTTTGCCCTCTGGTTCTAGAATATCAGGGAAGTTTTCCTTGATAATTTCGTGAAAGATGATGTCTAGACTCTTTTTTTGATCATGGCTTTCAGGTGATCCCTTAATTTTTATATTGTCTCTCTTGGATCTATTTTTCAGGTCAGTTGTTTTTCAATGAGATATTTCACATGATGTTCCATTTTTTCATTCTTTTGGTTTTGTTTTGTGATTTCTTAGAAAGTCATTCTGTTCCCAGAAAGTCATCTGTTCCATTCTAATTTTGAGAGAACTATTATCTTCAGTGAGCTTTTGAACCTCTTTTTTCATTTGGCTAATTCTGTTTTTGAAAGCATTCTTCTCCTCATTGGCTTTTTGAACCTCTTTTGTCAATTGAGTTAGCCTATTTTTTAAGGTGTTATTTTCTTCAGCATTTTTTGGGGTCTCCTTTAGCAAGGTATTGACCCATTTTTCATCTTTTTCTTGCATCTCTCTCATTTCTCTTCCCAGTTTTTCCTCCACCTGTCTAACTTGATTTTCAAAATCCTTTTTGAGTTCTTCCATGGTCTGAGCCCATTAAATATCTATTTTGGATGTTTGGGATGCAGAGGCCTTGGCTTCTATGTCTTTCTCTGATGGTAAGCATTGTTCTTCGTGATCTGCAAGGAAAGGAGGAAATATCTGTTCACCAAGAAAGTAACCTTCTATGGTCTTTTTTTTTTTCCCTTTTCTGGGCATTTTCCCAGCCAGTTACTTGACTTCTGAGATTCCTCTCCACCCCTGCCTCACTAGTGCTTGGGTTCTGAGATTCAAATACTGCTTCCCAGCCTCAGGGCTTTCAGCAGGGGGCAGGGCTGCTATTCAATGTGAGCTTAAGTTCAGGTGCTTAGGTGGGGGCAGGGCTGCCTCACAGGGCTCAGTTCCCTCAGGGGGTTTATGTGGAGACCTTCAACAATAGAACTGAGCTCCTGTCTGCTTTGGGAGTCCCTGTCCACTGCTTCCCCCACTCCTTTCTTCCGAGGGCGCCTGAGCTATGGAGACACCCCGCTCCCCTTTCGGCAGGCCAGATACGGTCTCTCGCTGACCTGCAGCACCTGTGGGTGGAGGGACATTCGCAGCCACCAGAAATTCCCTCCTTGAAGCCTGCTCAGATCTGTTCCTCTTGGGGCCAAGCAGCCAAGGCAGGGCTGGGCTCTGCTCCGGGTCTGGTGTGCTATGGACCTTTGGTGGCGGTTTTTCTGGGCTCTCTGGAACAGAAATCTCCTCCACTCCACTGCTGGTGCCTTCCACTGCTCCAGAATTTGTTGGGAGTTCTTTTTACAGGTAATTTATGGGCTGTGGGTTTGAAGCTAGCATATGTGAATCTTTCTTCTCTGCCATCTTGGCTCCTCCCCCTGAAAGCGTATAATTTGAGGAGGGAGAGACAGCACTAACAAATGGGACAATTAGGAGAAAATAAACAAAGTCTAAGGATTATAAAAGATATAGATGAGGATGGAGTTCATTCCAGGAAAAAGGTATGATTTATGCAAATATAAGTAGACCTGAACCAGAGTGTTTAATTTGGGCAAGAGCTTAACTGTAGGAATACAGATTTGCTGATGAACTAAGTGTAGGGAAGTCAGGTGGAATGAGATTGAAAAAAAAGACACGGCAGCTAATTGTAATTATTTCCAGGATTTTGTCCACAGGCTATGGTTTTCCTGTGCCGCTGTAAAGCCCTAGCTTTTCCAAAGCTTCTCCAATAGCCTTTCAATGCTAGCCTGACTGATTTGTATTTTATTCTACAGTCAATAAGGAGGCACTGATGTCTTCAGAGTCAGGGGGTTAAAAGTTCAGTCCTGTGCTTTTGTATTATTATTTTGACTACCGTGTGAACAATGTATTAGAGAGGATATGTTCATCCTTCGTTCCCGAAGAAGATCATGCCATCAGAGAAATAATGACATGACTTGCACTTGATTGTTTTTGAGTGAGGGAAGGCTGTGCAGGTCACCAGCCTCACTACTCCTCCAGAGTTATCTGAATCCAGTGACCACATATTCATCAGAATGACTGGAAATGTCCCAGGATGAGGCAATTGGGGTTAAGCGACTTGCCCAAATTCACACATCTAGTGAGCGTCAAGTGTCTGAGGTGATATTTGAACTCAGGTCCTCCTGACTCCTGCACAGTGGTTTACCCACTGCACCACCTAGCTGCCTCATTAGGGAGGAACTGAAAGCAGGAACACCATGAGAAGGATGCTACAATAGTTGGTGATGAATATCTGAACTTTTTTGTGAGTGGAGAAAAAAGCACAGACACAAAAAGCATAACAGAGCCAGCAGAAAGCTGTCTTGGAAAGTGATTGAATGAGGGGTGAGCAGGAGTTAAGAGATACAAACATGAATGCCTAGGAAGTTGGTGTTTTTCTTTTTCCTTCTCTCCTTTTCTCTCCTTTATTTTTCTTTCCTCTCCTTTCCTCCCTCCCTCCCTCTTCCTTCTTTCCTTCCTTCTTTCCTTCCTTCTTTTTTTCCTTCCTTCCTTCCTTCCTTCTTTCCTTCCTTCCTTCCTCTCTTTCTTTCTCTTTTTCTTTCTTTCTTTTTTTCTCTCTTTCTCTCTCTTTCTTTCTTTCTTTCTTTCTTTCTTTCTTTCTTTCTTTCTTTCTTTCTTTCTTTCTTTCTTTCTTTCTTTCTTTCTTTCTTTCTCTTTCTTCCTTCCCTCCTTCCTTCCTTCCTTCCTTCCCTCCTTCCTTCCTTCCTTCCTTCCTTCCTTCCTTCCTTCCTTCCTTCCTTCCTTCCTTCCTTTCTTTCCTTCTTTCTTTCAAGGCAATCAGGGATAAGTAATTTGCCCAGGGTCACAGAGCTACTAAGTGTCAAGTGTCTGAGGCTAGATTTGGACTCAGGTCCTCCTGAGTCTAGGGCCAGTATCATTCACTGTACTACCTAGTTGTCGCAGGTTGGCAGTTTTCTCAACCATAGCATGGAGTTTTGGAGAAGCTAGGGCTATAGAGTAGGAGTTGGCAAACCACAGTTGTGGACAAAATCCAGGAAATAACTTGGTAGGAGACCTAGAAGAAAGCTATATCATGGAACCCAACAAAAGATCAATGAGGCCAATGATTTCAAAAGCTGCAGAGAGGTGAAGGAGGATGAAAAGTAAATAACAAAGAGCATTGGTTTTAGTAATCCAGAGTTTATTATTTTTTTTTGTTTTGTAACTTTGGAGAGATTAGTTTCTATAGAGTAGTGGGGTTACAAGTACATAGAGTAAAAGCATAGGCAGCTAATGAATTGGAGCTATTGAGACTAAGCAGCTATTTCCAGGAATTAGGTAGTGAAAAGGATGGAATACGTAGTGTGCAACCTGAAGGAGTGGCAGGATCAATTAGAAGGATTTCCTTTTGTTTTTTTATACGATCAGGAGATTTTGACAAGTCTACTAAAGTTGTAGAGAAGGAGCCACAGGAAGTTCAGAGAGTGGAAGGGAATGATCAAAAAAATCTTAAAATGTGATAATTGGAAGGGACTGTCCATTTAATCCAATTTATATATGAAAAGAATCCTCACAAAAACATGTCATGATATTATCACAGATTTGGAGCTAGAAGGGTCCTTAGAAGTCATATGGTCCAACTTTTTCATTTTTATAAATTAGGAAACCAAGCCTCAAAGTGACTAAAGGAATAGTTCAGGATCACACTGATAACAAAGGATGCAAGTCAAAGCCAGATATTTCTGACTCCGTGTCCACTACTCTAAACTTCTTCCTAGGGAGGAGTATCCAAGAGAAAACCAGAGGAGGAAGGATTAAGGGCAAAAATAGCTGGATTTTTCTTGACAGGGAAATGAGACACCTTTTCTTCAGAGACTAAAGCAAAAGAGGAGAAGCAAAGTGAAGATAGACAAGTGATTTTGAATGTAGATGGTCTCAATTTTCCCTGTAAAGTAGGGATCATCTTCCAAAAGAGGAGTGAGTGGGTAAGGTATAAAAGGATTGAGGGAAAAAGGAAAAGTTTGAGACAACCATTGTTTGGAGTATTATGGTAAAGAGTCACATGGGAGGAAATAAAAATATTGCAATGAAGCAATGATGGCCTAACTGAGGTTAGATAATTTAGGCATAAATAGCCTCTATTAATACAAAATATTTCATGTACATTTTTTAAAATTTGAAAACAGAATAGGGTATATTTTATTATCTCAGTTTCACAGATAAGGAAATCAGATCTCAGAAACATTAAGTGACAACATCAGACAACTGACTTAACCAGAACTCAAAGTTAGGTGTTTTGACTGTAGTATTTATTCTTTCTTATCTTTTTCTTTAAGGGGAAAAAAGAGATCTGTGCTCCTGGTGCTTTGCAAGCAATGAATCAATATAGATAAATGCTATGCACTTATAAGTCCTTAAGAAAATGCACAAAGCATCAATGGAGGGCTATCACTGTAGTACATAAGTTCCTTGCCACCAAAGGTGTTCTTTCTTTTTCTTTCTCTTCCTCTCTTCCTTATTTTCTTTCTTCCTTCATTCGTTCTCCATCTTTTTACTTAGTATATTGCACACAGCTGTTGCTTAACAAATGCATTTTTATTTGAATTTAATTGGGGGTAGTACAAATGAGCTCTTCATTAAAAACCTTTGTATAAGGACTTGGATTATCTAATGCCCCTGAATAATCTGTATCAAAGCTTTTATGTAGGCTGGAAGAATTGGTTATTGGCCAAATAATTAATCCACTTAGTTTAATACCGTTTGGTTTAATACCTGTTTTCACTGTTCTGTGTGCTCCTTCAACTGACACGAATCACAACTCCCTAAGTAAAAAACTTCTTTTTTTTGCAACACCAAAGAAACACAAACACACCCTTTAGGCAAGTCCTTAAACTGGGCTGATTCTTAGATGACAGACATAATTGGGTTCCCAACTGAAAACTTTGCAGCTCAGTAGAACTTAGGACTAACTTAACTGGCACTAACAGCCTTTAATAAACCAGGTTCACCTCCAGGCATATGAGAAGAAAAATTCGTGGTAACAATCAACCATGTTAATCATTTGATGGGCTGGACACCAAGCATTTTTCACTTATCAATCTTTTGCTTCATCATAGACTCATTTTAGCTTACATAGTAAAAGAACAAGAAGTAAAGTCCTCCATGGGAGTATAATGTACTAACTATGAAGAACAATAGATTTGGAGTCAGAGGACTAAGATTTGAATTCTATCTATTTTACATGTGTGACAGGAAAAAAAAAATCATTTCCCGTTCCTGGACCTCAGTTTTCTCAAATGAAAAATGAGGGAAATTGATGCTCATTTCTGGAGGACATTCTAGAAGAATATAAGTGCTGGTTTGATCTACTCAAGAAGAAAAGCTTTAGCCATGGTCTCATTCATGAACCATTTAGCTGTCACATTATTTGTCATACCGAGTAGCAGCTTAGATTGGTACAGAGATTCAACATCAAGTTAGTTAGTAGTCAGAGGGTGAGAAACTTTTTAGGCAAGAGAAACATAGGAGATCATTTGTTAAATGTGCTCTGTGTTGGAGAAATTGTCCATCTAGATGAAATTGCAAATCTTTTTAGACTACTGAAGTATACATAGGATCCTAAGGAGTAAGAAAAGTCAGGAAGACCCAGGTTCCCAATCCAATGCCTTTAATACTACATGACACATATTGGTATCATGTAGTTTTTCTTTGTTCTCTTACTGGAAAGATCTTTGTTCAATTTGACTTTATATTTTGAATGGACAGTGATTTTATCATTGTCACTTTTATAGATCATATGCTTTTTCATTCTGTGAAATTTTTCCCTATATATTTCCTAAAAACCTCCACAGAGGATACATATAGTGCACTGAAGGAATTCCTCTCACCTTTCCAAAAAAAAGTACTGGGGACAAGTGCAGCAGTCTGGGACCAGTGTCTGTCTTGAATTTCAGAAATCCCATTATTTCGTGTAATAATAAAACAGATAACTAATTTGTCAAAGTAGAATTCTATTGTTTATCCCACCTACCTAAAGGAAATTACTTTAGTTAGGTATCACACAATCAGAACTAAGTGTAAACAGGGACTACATTTCTCCTTGAATCAAACAAAGATATTATGTGAGTGACTGAGTCAGCCCAAGGAATTTGAATAAAAAGAAGAAGATATCTAACCATCAGGAGGAAAGATTCTGACAGTCTGGATTTGTAAGGTTGGGGCAGGCATAGCATTTTAGCATACCTTTGAGGAGACAAGGTGGACCTAAGCAGTGGCAAGGTGGCAGAGAAAGGAGGTGTCAAGAATAGTCATTGGGCCTACATGCATCTCAAAAGCTAGGGGAAGTCCCAAGAAAAGGTCAGTTTTTTCCCAACTTCCCTTCACAAGGCTGATCTACTTACAGGCATTATAATATAATCTACTGTCTTGTTACCCAAACTTTCCAGTAAAATGAATTTTGCCTTACCTACAAAGAAGCCAGGGATTAGATGAATATAAATGTGAAATTAGGCAGAAGAACCAACCTCGCCTAGAGGTATTAGGAATTTTATTAACTTAATAGATTGTAAGCTTTTTGAAAAGAGGGACTTCTTTTTTACCTTTCTTTACCTTTCTTTTTACTTTTATCTTTCTTTACACTATTTAGCACAGTACTTGGCACAAAATGCATGCTTAATAAATGTTTGCTGACTGACTAACTGAGGGCTCAGAGAGATTCTGACTGAACTCATAACTTTGCATATAAATTAAACTCTACGAAGAGAAAGTGGAGGGAACCAGGTGAACCTTAGGGGGCATTATATTGCTCTCTAAGCTTAAAATGAGTTAAGCATTTGTAATAGGGTATTACTCATATGTACAGACTGAGAATTTAGTGTGGCCTTCATATAAACCTAAACTATAGGATTACATCGGTAAGACCCAGTCTCTCACAAAATGATTTTATGAGGCGTACAGGCCTTGTTCCTACTAAGTTCTGTGTGTATCATTCAATTAAAAAGTGTTCTTACCTACCAAAAGTAATGACTTTTAATCACTATTTAAGCGATGAGGGTAACTAGTGGATAGAAAGCAGTGCCTGGAGTCACAAAGACTCATCTTCCTCGGTTCAAATCTGACCTCAGACACTTACTAGTTATGTTACCATAGGCAAGTCACTTAATCCTCCTTGCCTCAGTTTCCTCATCTGTGAAATGAGCTGGAGAAGAAAATGACAAACCAGTCTAGTGTCTCTGCCAAAAAAATCCCAAATGGGGACACAAAGAGTCAAATATGATTAAAATGACTGAACCACCACAAAAAAGTAGGATAATTAATTCAGCAGCAGGCAATTTATCATAGCAATTATTACATCAAAAGATGGGCCCACAGGAGTGAAAGTCAGGTAGTCTAAGTGTTGCCCTGGTATTGGAAAGAAGAAAGCAAGACCTTCAACACAATACACAGAAGATTTGAGAAGTCACATAGAGATTGTCACGACATGACAAAGTTTGATACATGTAAGAATGAATGAAATGGATAGAGGACAGAGATCTGGTCATACAGGAAAAAAGTGGGACAGATAGCTTGCACAGTGGAGAGAATAGCAGGAAAATAGAGGAAAATCTGAGTTCAAACATGGCTTCAGATACTGTGTATCTGTGTGACCCTGGACAAGTCACTTAACCTCTATTTTCTTCAGTTTCCCCACTTGTAAAATATGGATAAGAAAAACACTTACCTCCCTGGCACAAAGTAAACTCTATATAAATGTTCATTCTTGTCCTCCTCCTTCTCCTCCTCCTCCTCTCCCTCCTCTGCTTTTCTCCTCCTCCTCCTCTTCTTCACTATTTAAAACACACACACACACACACACACACACGCACACACACACACACCTTCCCCAAGTTCCCACCCCTACACGGGCATAAACTCGTATATAGTGCTTTAAGGTACATGGTACATTTTCCTCCCAAGTCTTACAGATAAGGTAAAGACGATTATTTCTGTTTTCTATAAGAGAAAACTTAGACTCCAAGAGGATAAGCTACTTGCCTATGATGCAATAGAAAGGGTGCTAATTTCAAGCCAGAAAACCTAGGTTCAAATCCATGTTCTCTCATGTAATAGTGATATTATATGGATATTTTAAATCTCACACACTAATTTTCTGTAAAATAACAGCAATGATAATAGAATTAGGTACTTAACTTGAGATTTTATTAGTAAAAGGAAATATGAATGAAGAAATACCTTTTATCAAGGCAAGTTAGCATTTTCTCTGAAATTTGGAATCTTATAGAATTGCTTAGAACAATGATACGTTAAACAATTGGCCCAGAGTTACAATACCAGCATGTGTCAGAGATGTGATTTAAACCCAGGTCTTCTTGGCTCTAAGGCTGACTTTCTATATTACTCCACATAGTAAGGATCGTAACAGCAACAACTACCCACATTTATGTTGTGATTTAATCTTTACCTATGATGCAAGTGGTACAATTATTATCATTCCTATTTTACAGATAAGAAATAGTTAAGTGATTAATTCATAATGTTGTTCAGTCACATCTGACTCTTCATGACCCCATGGACCATATTGTCCATGAGTTTTCCTGGTGAAAATACTGGAGTAGTTTTCCTTTTCCTTCCCCAGTGGATTAAGGCAGTTAAGTGACTCCTCCAGGATCACACAGTGAGTGTCTGAGGTGAGATCTGAACTGAGGTATTCCTGACTCCAGACACAGCATTCTGTCCAGTGAGCCACCTATCTGCCTTTATACTCTGGTATATTAAGTAATGAGGCAGAAATTTATTTTAAGTTTTGACTCCGAGACCAACACTATCTGCTGCACCGTTCTGATTTCCAAAGTCAGTTTGTCCATAAAAGCTTTCACCCCAAATTTTACTTGAGAAGTAATACTATTGTCATCATTTCAATTATATCTGCATGATATGGATTACATTATTTTCATGGCAAGCAGTATAAAATCAGAGACATTTCTGTTTACATTTCTGAATGGATGTGGTTTCAACAAGACATAAATTGGAGGAACAAGTTCATTGTATTGGACTAGCTAGAATGCTAGATTTTCAGACAGAGGAACTGGGCTTGCTTTTCTTTTTTATCGTCTGGGTAATCTCTAGAACGTCACTTCCCCTCTCCAAGTTTCAGTTGTCTCATCTATGTGAGACTGGTTGAGATCAGACCAATGCTTCATTGTTTTTAGTGCCACAGACACTTTGTCAGGCTAGCAAAGCCTGGGGACCTCCTCTCAGAATAATGTAAATTGCAAAAAAATTTTAAACTGTAAGAAAAAAGTGCTTAGAACTCAATTGTATTAAAATACAAATGCTATTTTTTCCACAAAGAAACAAATTCATAGACCCCAAGTTAGGAACCCCTGCACTAGAAAATCTTTAGCGTCCCTTCCAACTCTAGCATATAATTTTGCTAGGAATTTAAATGGCATGTGACATCACCAATGTTCAAAAGACTCATTATCTTTAAAAATAAATTATTTGTCCCTGGTATAAAGGCAATGAACATAGGCTAAAGGGCAGTTTGCCCTCCATTTGGAGACCTCACACTCAGTTCTAGGGAGATTTTCATGTGCGATGGTTTCATTTGCCAGGAGTTTGTTTCCTTGCTTTCTGCAGAGTGGCTTGTGGATGTATGTGTTTGACTCTTTGACATTATAACACTTTGCTATCAAGGAAGCTACAATGAAAACAACAATGAAAACATTGACTAAGTATGTTTGCAATCAAATATATCCATCAGTAATTTAATTTGGAGGCAACAGAGAGCATAGCATTCTAAACAGGGGGCTCTTTAATAATTCATAAGTCTCAAAATGGGAAAAGTTGACGCTGAGGCTTAGAAGAGCTGGAGCTCCCTTCTACCCTTAATCACTCAACAGTCACATAATAGAACCTTGAAGCTAGAAAGGACTTTAGAATCAGAGAACAAGAGAATATTAGAGATGAAAGGAGGCCTAAAATTGTAGTCTGTGAAATGTTCAGTTTGACTCCAGCCTACTTTTCCAGGATTATTTCACTTTAATCGTATTCAAACACTCCGTGTTTGAGTCAAGCTGGTTCACTGTTGCCCATGCATGGCATTCCGATTCCACAGAGGCTATCTCCCATGCCTGGAAGTCACCCTCCCCTCTCTTTACTTCAGAAAACCCCTTGCTTTCTGTAACAGATAATTCGTGTCATCTTCTACAGGAAGTTTATCTTGATTCCTCCAGTTCATAATATCCTCTCCCTATAAATGACTTTGTATTGATTCTGTATCTATTTTTTATGTTTTTAAATTTTTAATTATCTGGTAACATGTATACATTGTTTCCCTTCAAGAGAACGTGAACTCCTCCTCGATGACAGAGACTAATACTTTTGACTTTATATTTCTGACATGACACTTAACAACAGTGCCTAACATACTAGATGCTTGATAGAAGCTTGTTGAGTGAATGAAAAAATGTTATAGGGACCTTAGAACCATAGAACATGGAACATTGAAGCTGGAGTGAATAGCAGAGAAAATCTTGTGGAATCTTGTCAGATATCTCTCCTATAATTTGGAATACATATGTACATATATAAACACATGTATTATACATATATGTATACATATATCTCAAATAAATGATGCCATTCTGTGTCACCATTTCACTGATATCATTACTTATAACTATACATTCCATATCACTTTTGCTGAGTTGTTTTTTTCAATCATTTCTGACTTTTCATGATCTCTTTTGGGTTTTCTTGGCAGAGATACTGCAGCAGTTTTCCTTTTCCTTCTCCAGCTCATTTTACAGAAGAGAAAACTGAGGCAAAGAGGGTTAAGGGAGTCGCACAGTTAGTGAATGTCTGAGCTGGATTTGAACTAAGGAGGATGACTCTTCATAAATCTAGGCCCAGCACTCTATCCACTGTGCCACCTCATTGCCCCTGTTATATCTGTACTTCACTACTCACAGGGAGAATACAAGGTTTGTAGAGAAAGTAATTTCCCTCAAATCACTCCTAATAGCAGAATCAAGATCCAATTTTTTTCTTATTTCTAGTTAAAGGTTTTTTTGGTATTGTATCAAGTCAAATATAAGCACTAATGCCCATCAAATAATTTTCATTCCCAGTCATCCCAATCAAGCAACTTAGCCTACCATCGCTTACCAAATATAGGAAACAGACAACAGGAAACATAAGTAGCATAGTGGCAAAATAGAAAGATTCGCAGAATGTATTCAATATGTTCCTAGATTCAGTTTCTAATCCAGAATATTCCTGGGTTCCATCTATATGGCCTTCAGCAAGCTGCACAGCGTATTGAGCTCCTGGCCTGGAGTCAGGAAGACCTTAGCTCAAATCTAGCCTTAGACATTTACTAGTTTTGTGACCCCAGGTACATTTGTTGTTGTAATTCAGTTGTTTCATTCGTGTCTGACTCTGTGTGACCCCATTTGGGGTTTTCTTGCAAAGATACTGGAGTTGTTTGCCATGTCCTTCTCCAACTCATTTTATAAATGAGAAAACTTAGTCAATCAGAGTTAAGTGACTCCCCCAGGGTCACTCAACTAGTAAGTGTCTGAGATCAGATTTGAACTCAGGAAGATGAGTCTTCCTGTGTCCAGGCATGGAACTCTATCCTCTGTGCCACCTAGCTGCTCCACTGGAGAAGTTACCTAATCCTTATTTGCTTCAGTTTCCTCATCTGTAAAATGGAGATGATAAGAATGATAATGATAACAAACCTGCCAGGATTGTTGTGAGAATCACATGAGATAGTAACTGTAAAGTGCTTAGTACAAAGCCTGGGACAAAGAGCTATATTAATGTTAGTTATCACTATTATTATTACTTTATATAAAGAAGGAATACAATTTGTTTAGTGTGGTTTTGTTTTAAGAAGTAAATGAAGCCATAGAAGTAAAGCGTTTTGTAATCATGAAGTAATAGATCACTGTGGGCTTATAGGATCTTAAATTTCAAATGAGAAGGGAGATTTCTTAACAATCATCAAATGCTTTATAGAGGAGGAAATAGACTTAGAGAAATGTTTTAACTAAGGTCAAAAGGTAGGAAGTGGGAGAACCAGGATTTGAACACAGATCCTTTCATCCTAAAATCCAATTATTATGCCTCCATTGAAGACCTATTTCAATGCATCTTTATGGTATAAAATCCCTCACCAGGATTCTACTCAGAAGCTGGGTCAACAAAATACAAGCTCTGACAGTTTGTGACAAGATGAAAAGTTTTCAAGAGCAGGTCCCGTGATAGACTGAAAGATGTCTAGGGGCAAGCCCCACCTAAACATCAAAATGCTCATCACCAGGTTGGTCACAAGGTAATGATTTTTTTTCCTCATAGTAACTCTGGAGGGCCATTTATTAAGTTGTTAAGTAGGTGTCATCTATCTCAACAGAGGGAGTGTTCACTTTAGTAGAATTACAGTGACTTGAAGTATCCTTATTTATATCATCATTATTAATATTAACATTTATGGTTTTCTCAAGAATCAGCCCCTCAGAGAAGGATCAGATTGACTTTTCTAATGGTATTATTTCAGCTGTTTGAGATTTGGACATGGGTGAAAGCTGTTTGGATCTCCCTAAAATAAACACAAGAGAGTTAGTCAGGTCTTACTTCATCCCATTTGTACTATATTACTTCTATACTTAAAAGCATCTGAGATCTCAGCCTTGTGGGCACTGCAGAGGTACAGATTAAAACCTATCTGACTCTTTCATGCTGTGTAATTTTATGTGTCTTTTTTCTATCAATGCTCTTTAGACGTTCTCCTCAGTGCATTAGAGTCTTCCCTTTAATTCAGATTTTTTCTGTCATCTGTTAATTCTGTTAATTCAATTTTTTCTGTCATGGAAAATTTTGGCAGTGTGATAAAACCTGTGGATTCTTTCTCAGAATAGTATTTTACAACAGAGGAGATGCTACATTTCCATTATGGTTAATGAAAATAGTTAACTTTTTTTTCACCATCAAAGTTCACAGACTCCTGAAGACCTATCTATGTACCTCAGAGAATTCCCAGTTAAGAATGCTTGCTCTATTTTATTTTATACTAAGTCAACTTGTTGCAATCATCATCATGTCATCTACAAATAAAAGCATATAGAGGACTTTACTATCCACAGGGAATCTCTTTTCGACTTGAATCCTCTGTTGGATCTCTTCCATGACAAAGGTGATGAACACTTTTGGCTCTCATTTGTTTCCCTATCTTATGATTTGCCCTGATATTTTTGAACAGAGAGTCATGATGCAAGGCTATTTCTACCACTAGATCTTTCAAGATTTCTTGAATAATTATGATGCATGAATGGGAGCATAGGGAAACATTTTGCTCTAGCAAATCAAATATCTTAAAGCAAACCAACAAGAAATGAACAAATGTGATATTGCATCCTTCATGTATTCTAACTAAATTGATAGTGTTTCAAAGTGTAGTGTTCCATGTAATATTGTTAAAAAAAACTTTTTAATTTTCTTCTTAATGCTCTTAACAAGGGATGTATTTGATGCATGTTCTCCAGGAAAAGATTTAAAATCATTCTAAAGAGTCTGATGACACTTCCACCCTTCCAAAATAATATTTCTCAGATGATAGGCTTGCAGATTTAGAGCTGGAAGTGACCGAAAAGATATTGAGTCCAACCCCCTCATTTTACAGACTTGGTCACATTCTGGTAACTAGATGGCAGTACAGTTGGGCCTCAAATTCAGTTTTTCTAAAATAAAGTCACCCAAAGTCTTAGACCTGAAATTATATAGCATTAAGTTCAAATCTTACAGATTCACAGTATAGCTTTTCATAGCAAGCATCTGGTTCAGTGTTCATGCCAATCTTTCTTTACATTTATAAATATTCTATGCATGTATGTATATGTATATGCACAGATGTGTATGTATATGTATTTCAATAAATATTTCCCAATTATATGTAAAATTTTTCAGCATTTATTTTTTAAAAATTTTTAATCCCAAATTCTCTATCTTCCTTCTGTTTCTCCCCTCCTTCAGAAAGCAAGCAATTTGATGTTGGTTATATGTATGAAGTTATGCAAAACATGTTTCCACAATAATCATGTTTCAAAAGAAAAAAACAGAAAAAAATAAAACAAAAAGGTCCTGTTCCCTTTTCTTTGATCTCTTTGGGATACATACCTCTGAGTGATATTGCTAGGTCAAAGGGTATGGACAGTTTTATAGCTCTTTGGGCTCAGTTCCAAATTGTTCTCCAGAATGGTTGGATAATTTTACAACTCCACTAAAAGTATGTTAATGTCACAGTTTTCCTATATTCTCTCCTGTATTTGTCACTTTCCTTTTCTGTCTCCTTAACCAAACAGATAGGTGTCTCAGAGTTGTTTTAATGTGCCTATCTCTAATTAATAGTGATTTACAGCATTTTTAATGTAAATTATATTGATAGCTTTGATTTTGCCTTCTGATAGCATCTGCTAATATCCTTTGACCATTTATCAACTGGGGAATGACTCATATCTTTATAAATTTGTTTCAGCTTTACATATTTGAGAAATAATTATTTTATCAGAGAGATTTGCTATATTTTCTCCCCAGTGTCCTAGTTTCCTTTTAATTTTGGCTGCATTACTTTTGTTTGTGCAAAATTTTAATTTCATATACCTAGAATTTTCCATTTTAGTTCCTGTGATCCTTTCTCTTTTTTGGTCATAAATTCTACTTTTATCCACAGGTATGCCAGGAACTTACTTATGATGTCAACTTTCAGGTCCAAATCATTTGTCTACTTGACCTTTCCTTGGTATATTGTGTGAAATATTGATTTATGTTGATTTTCTGTCAAACTGTTTTCCAAGTTTTTGTAGCAACTTTTGCCAAATGATTAGTTCTCACCTCAAAAGCTTGGATCTTTGTGTTTATCAAACATTAGATTATTATGGTCATTTGTTACTGTATATTGTATACCTAATCTAGGACACTTATCTCCTCTCACTCTGTTTCTTAGCTAGTACCAGTTTATTTTGATAGTTAGTATTTTGTAACATAATTTGGAATTTAGTACTGCTAGAAGGCCTTCCTTCACATTTTTAATTGAATCCCTCAATACTCCCAATTTTTTTCTTCTCCCAGATGAATTTTTATTATTTTTCTAGCTTTATAAAATAATTCTTTGGTTGCCTGATTGATGTGGCAATGAATAAGTCAATTAACTTAGATAGAATTTTTTTTATTATATTGGCTCTACCTACTCATGAGCAATTAATATTTCTCCAGTTGCTTAGATCTGCCTTTATTTGTGTGAAAAGTATTTTGTAATTCTATTCATATATTCCCTAAGTTTGTCTTCCTCCTTTATATTCTTGAGAGCTTCGGAGTGAAATAAGTCATAGAAGCCCAGTTCCTGAGACCCTAAAGTGGAAAAATTACAGAAAGTTCACAGAGAGTCTTATACTGTGAGTTTTGTGAATGGTTGTTAAAAACTCAGGGATTAAGAAGGTGGAATATGGGAGGGGATGGTGTGCAATTATTTTAACTCTTTATTGAGTATATATTATCAGCTAGGCTATGTGAGTTGAGATAAAATAAACTTTAGTTTAAAAATGATTTGGTGTGCCCTGAGTAATGTTTATAAACATCATCTCAATCCCCACCCTCACTGCCATACATTGCTATCCATCAGAAGCTTTAAGCTTTGGGTCTTCACTGTAAAACATGCAATTTGAGTTATCTCAAATTAATTAACTATGGTCCTTGAAGAATGGAATTTCCAGATGTTAAAAATATGTCATCAATACATCAAGCTTTTGTAATTTTGTCATGTGAAAAATTCCTCCCCCAAAGGCAAGTCCACAACTCATAGTCTTAGAGAGTTTTCTGAGACTTCAGATTAAGTATTGTGCCTATGGCCAAGCAGCTAGTTGTCAGTCACTCATGAAGCATTTATTAAATGCTTACTACGTGCCAAGTATTATACAGGCTACAAAGAAATGCAAAACCAAAGAAACAAGCAAAAAACAAAACAGACAAACAAAAAACAACAGACCTTGCTCTCAAAGAGCTCATCATCTAAAAAGGGGAGAGAAAAATATAAATAATTGTGTACAAACAGACCATATATAAGATAAATTGGAAATAATTAAAATAGATAAGTTACTAATCCTAAGGGATATCTGAAAAAGTTTCTTTCAGAAGGTAGGATTTTAACTGGGATTTGAAAGAACCCAGGAGAGAGAGGTAGATTAGTGGAGAGAAAATTAGGACAACAGTATGGACTGTTATGGGAGAAACAGTGAAGAGGTGGTGTCCTTCAATCGCAGAGTACTTTAGGGAGTAAGGTGTTAGAATCCTAGAAAAGTAGGAAGGAAGCATGTTATGAAAGGCTTTCAATGTCAAACAAAAGATTTTATGTTTGAATTCAAAGGTTTTCAAGAGCCACTTGAGTTTATTGAATCAGAACCATACCTTAGGATCAATTTGAAAACTTAGTGTATGGGGGTGTGTGGGAACTAGAGTAAACTGGAGGCAGAAAGAAGGCACTGCAATAGTTCAGTGTGAAGGGAAGAGGGCCTGCACCAAACTGGTGGCAGTGTTGGAGACAAGGGGGCATCCATGAGAGATGTTATGAAGATCGAATTGATAGCAATAGTGGGAGAAAGAAAGAGGTGTCAAGGATGCCACATTGGCTGAGTCTGGGTCATTGGAAGGATGGTGGCACTCTCAATAATAACAGAAAAAACTAGGAATAAGGGGTAAGAAAATTAGGGCTTGGGGGAAAGATAATGAGCGTGCTTTTGGACATATTGAGTTAAAAATGCCTCTGGGTCATCCTATTTGACATGTCTAATACTCAATTGAAGATTCAAGACTGGAGATCAAGAGAGAGCTTATGTCTGGAAAAATTGATTTGGGAATCATCAGCATAGAAATGATTATTGTATCCATGGAAACTCATGTGATCACCAAGAGAAAAAAGTACGAAAGAAGAAGAAACACTTGTGCCCAGGACAGAGCCTTAGGGGTCATTTATGGTTAGTGTGACCTAGATGAAGATCTAGTATATAAGACTTTGAAAGAGTACTCAAATATCATGTCATGAAAATTTAGTGAGAAGAGAGTGTCAAGATTAGGATCACTGACAGTTTCAAAGACTGTGTAGTTATCAAGGAGAATGAGGATTTAGAAAATACCATTGATTTGACAATTAAGAGATCACCAGTAAACTTTGAATCCAGGTCTTCCTGGTTATTCGTCTAGCATTCCATCTATCATATGTCGCTTATTTTAAAAAGTATATTTATAAAAAGTAGGATTAAAGGATATCACTGGTTTTGTATCGTCTGTGTGTTCATTTTCAAAGAAGGCGATGACATCAGAGAAATGATGACATGACTTGCACCTGACTTTGTTTTGAGTGAGGGAGGGCTGTGCAGGTCACCAGACTCACTTTCTCCTCCTAAGCCATCTGGATTCAGTGACCAGATATTCATCAGAATGACTGGAGACGACCCAGTATGCAATGGGAGACCTTGGCCTTTTTTTGGCTAAGCCCCATTCAGGTACTCACTTAAGGTAAGGTTAAACCTATTCAGTGAATGAATTTAAGAAGTAGTCAGTGAATGGCCCTTTCAATGAGAAAAAGAAAAAAAAATATATAAGTAAATCAAGGTGGGAGGGAAAGAGCAACAGTTACTGTTGATAATCACTCTTAAACCAGGAGGGTCCAGAAAACAGTCATTAAATGGAGTTTGGTCAGGGACCTATTGGTGTGCACTGGCATTAAGGTTTTGGGAAAGACAAGAAGAGAGGGGGCGGGGAGGGGAAGAGAGAGAGAGAAATCTAGCTAGTAAACCACAAGTTAACTGGGCATCCTTTACAGCAGAACAACCTAACTTAGAAGGTCCCAGCTTGAGTCCTATCTCTGTGACTTTGGTCAAACTATTTCTGTCTCTCAGTACCTCACTCCTCATCAGTGTCAGCACAGAGAGCTGATTTCAGTCAGGAAGACATCAGTTCAAATTTGGCCTCTGACACATACTGGATGTTTGGCACTGGGCAAATTATTTCAACTCTCAGGGAAACTCTTTAAAATTAAATTTTTCAAGCTGCTACTGATGAGTTTGTGTGGAGAAATCTCCCTATATAATGATGAAATCAAATCTATGTTGTTTTGCTCTTTGATAATAATACATGTGCTATCTAAACTCATGATGGGAGGTCAGGGTTGGGGAGGAAAGATAATTATAAATCTTAAAGTATAACAGAAATGAAAATTATTGTAATTTTTCTTATTTGATTCTTTGGACCATGGAATCAAGTTATATACATATACATATACACATACACATACACACATATACATACACACGCACATACGGAACTGCAGAGATTCATGAAGGCTATCTGCTTTGTGATCCATGGGGATAGAAGGAACATGCAAAACAATAAAATTGGGGCTTATTAAAAACATTTTAAAGACATTCTTATATTTCCTGCCTCTGAAGGTGGTTTTGAGGAAAACACATTGCAAACTACACAGTAGTACAGGAGTCTGAGACAGCGCTACTCACCTCTTCTCATCAATTTGAGGGAGACTGGGGTGTTGTGACTAAAGTTCTGTTCTTGGTAACAGTCAACAAGACCCAGATTTGAGTTCCAGTTCAGATCTTTATTCCTTATGTGACTTTGGGCAAATCCCTTAACTTCTCTGAGCCTCAGTTTCTTTAGTTGAAAAAAGGAGAGTGTTGGACTTGGCTTTTATGCTTTTTTGTTTTTCAGCTCTAAATCTCTAATGTTTTGTGTAAGGGAGAAGACGGAATTCATAATAAATTTCTTCACATGCAAAAGAGACTTTAAAATGTTTACATTTCTGAACCTCACAGAATGTTTAGGAGGAAAGAATAACCTTATAGTGCTATAGGAATATGAGTTTTTATTATTTGTCAGACTCCCATTTCTAGTGTGAATTGGCCTTATTTGGAGTTTTCACTACTCTGACTCAAGAGACCAAGCAAATACTCAGTTTGATTTATTTGGTAATCAGTCCTTTGGAAAATATCAACCCTTCCCTAGTCCCGGTCCTTTCCTTCCCGCTCCACCCCCCTAAAAAAAGCAGATGTTCTACAGTTAAGCCTTCCCTGTGATTTTAATACTCTCTGTGTCACCAATGCTACCATCAGGACTCCTCTTTCAATAAGATGCTGATTGGTTGAATATGGCTTCCAGTAACTCAGCCTTTGTTTTGTAAAAACATTATTACAACATTGTATAACACTTTAGAAATGTTTCAAATTTAGGCTGGCGTGGTGACTTAGCAGACTAGGGGGCTAGCATATGGAGTCTGCTACACTCAAGAGACTGTGGTTTCATTGCTGGCACCCACCAGTCAAGTCAGGATTAGCAACCAGGGTATTTTCAGCAAGAGCTGAGTTTGCAGAACCATCAGGTACTGTTGCCTGGTTTAGACCAGGAGAAGAATTGCTGGCCCACAGAGACTAATATGACAGTGGCACAGAAATTGAATGCAGACATTCTTCAGCCCAAAGAGTATCTGATTTGGTATGTACTGACTTGTGTTGCTTTGCCCATTCGAACTGGTGGGGTGTGGGGGTTTGGGGGGCAAGGATCAAGGGTAGGATAGCAGAAAAGTCTGGGAATCACAAAAATTGGGCTTAAGACCTGCTGGTCATTGATTAGTCATTTGAGTTTAGACATGTCACTTCTCTCCGAGCCTTAATTTCCTCATCTTTAAAATGAAAGATTTGAATAGATGGGATGGTCCCCACCCTTTAGACTCAGAATACTGTTTTATTGGAGGTCTGTTCCAGCTTGGTATTCTATTGCCTTATATGATTCAATGGTCCCTTCTAACTTTAACTTTTCTATTTCAAGGATCATGCTTTCATCAGTGGAGGTACATCCCCTACAGGAACAGGGCAGGTTCCCACTTTCTTTCTACACTACAGGGTCTCTGTCCTTTGATTTGCCACCTCCCCTCTCAAAGTCACTATTTTGTGAACAATTTTCAAGTGCCAAGATTCTCTGAACTATTTTAAGTTGTTCTTCAGATGACAAATGTGCATTCAATCATCAGGCCTATATCCAAAGGCCAGCCAATTTGGGAGGAACTGTAATAACCAGCATTCCATTGGTTTACCATTAAAGAACTCAAGGTCACCTCTATGACAGGATGACACATAAAAATGGAGAGTGGAGGTTCTGGTGTTCTACAGTTCTGTAAATTAGACAGTCAATTCCCCCAGTGCTTCATGGTCCAGTAGAAAGAGCCCAAGACTTGGAGTCAGAGGACTTGGACGAAAATCCCTGCTCTACCACTTACTATTTACATGACCTTAAGCAAATCACTGAACTTCACTTTCCTCATCTATAAAATGAGGGGTTTGGACTGTATGATCCCCTAAGTTCCTTTCCAGCTCTCTATCAGACTATGAGCCAGAGCAAGGAGTGTGGAGGAAAGGAGACAAACAGTAAGCTTTTGCTATATTCCAAGCACTGTTCCAGGCACTTCATAAATCTTATCTAACTTGATCTCATAATTTTGGGAGGTCAGTGCTATTACTATTGCCCCTCTTTTACAATCAAGAAAATGGAGACAGAGATTAAGTGACTTGTCTAGGGTCATGCATCTACTAAGTATCTGAGGTTGCATTTGAACTCAGATTTTTCTGATTCCAGTCTCAAGGCTCTATCTAATTTGCCAACCAGCTATCTATTAAAGTATTCTTCAGATTGTTATATTTTGGTACCATGAAGTGTGCTACCACAAGCAAAACAAAAGGTGGGCTGAGATGAGGGAGAGAAATGACTGGCCAGGAGAAGTAGCAGCTCTTCTACAGAATTTCTCTTACAGCAGCGACCCACTTGCTTACCCCTCAGAGGGTGGCTATGATCTAATTTATAAAAGTCTGCAGGCAGTGGCTTCTCATAGTTCTGTAAACATGAGAAGTGAGAATTTATTCACATGAGAGTGAGTAAACACTAAAATTTTTACAAAGAACTTCCCTCTCCAGAATTTTATGAGGTAGGCTCTGACAGTATTATTATCCCATTTTATAGATGAAAAACTGAGGTTCAAAGATGCTAGATAAATCATCAAAAGTCACACATCCTAATGGCGGACAAACCAATATTTTAATTCACTTGTTCTGACCCTGAGTACGGTGATCTATCTATGAAAAAAGAGAGGACAAACAACATGGGATATCAGCTAGAACCTTGGATAAAAAATCAGGAGGTGTAGGTTTGAGATATATCCCTAACGCTAATTTGTTTTACAACCTTGGAATGGTCACCTCACCTTGTAAGACTTAATCTCTTCATTTCTCAGATAAAGATATTCAATTAGATAATCTCGAAGTTTAACTTCCAATTCTAAATATGTCGATTCATTCCACTCCTAACATTTTATGCATCCATAATAATGGTAATAATTTTTTAAGAAATCATAAAGAAACCAAGCAATTGATGCAGTCACTTAATATTTGGACCACACTCCAAACACACTGGCCCTTTATGGAATAGCTCAGCTCATACGAATAACAGTTTAGTATTCAGAAAGGAGTGTCTTGGGAAAGACAAGTTGGCCACAGGAAGAGCTAATGTTTAGGGTGACCACACTGCCATACCTAAGGTACGGTTTTCATTAAGAAAGAAATGTGTGGGTCGGGAGGGAAGGGGGATTGCATTAAGAAAGTGATACTGTTCATGTCTTTTGTTTACTGGAAGAAGGGCAAACGGACACAATTGGAGTAAGAGGAAAATGACTGGGGAGGGAGATGGGGGAGGTAGAGGGGGTTGGGGACATACTTGAAGTTGAAGAAGGGAGAAAAAAAATCATGGCAGTTAAAGCCAATAAAGTCCTTTATTTGAATGCCATTAGTGGGTTTGGCAGGCATGTTTGCCATCTACTTCAGAGGACCACTGCACAGATTAAGAGAGGCTAGATGCTAATTTGCACATATGGAAATGCTTTTTCTCTCCGTTCTGATGGCTCTGTTGTGGACAGATGGAATTAGCAAGAACTCCGAAGCCGTGAAGGCAAACACATTAAAAAGAAAAAAAAAAGAAAAAAGAAAGAAAAAAAAAAGAAAAACTTTCTTTTTTTTCCTTTCTCTTTCTCCCTTCTATTTTTTTCCTTTTCTTTACCTTTCTTTCCCTCCCTTCCTCCTCCTACCTCCTCTTTCCTTCTTGCTCTTTCAATTTCTTTTTCTTCTTTTTTCTTTTTTGCCTCCCTTCTTCTCCCTCCTCTTTTTCTCTTTCTTCCTTCTTTTCTTTTTGTCTTTCTTTCCCTTCATGCAAAAAAAAACCCTTCAGAATGCAATAAAATAAACATATATTATTACCAGAATAGCTCTGGCATTAATAATGCATTTATCATGTTTCAATTGCAAATCCATTTCTAACAGTGAGTGAGACACTCAGAGTAGGATTCAGGATGCCAGAAAATGTTGGCAAATTGAGGCCCATCTTTAGGCAGATTTGGCCTTATTTACTGCATCTAGATCTATCTATGCTTCAGACTGTTTGCCTCATAAAAGCACCTTCCCTGACAGTCATCAGAAACTCTGAATCCTTACTGCAGCTTTGTGGCCTCACGTGGGTTGTACTCCCAGCACTTCCACTGTTAGAACTTAGAGGGGTGGAAAAGCACAAGCAATCCCATCGGATTTACCTTTTCACCCCTGAAGCAAGCCCAGCTAGTTTGAAGAGGCCCTTTTCTGTTGCTTTTCACTCACTGTCTTTTATGGGGAGATTCTGTAATATTTTATTTATTGGCAGACTAACAAGGTTTAGAGTACTTTGAGAGCTGGTCCCATCCAGAGGCCTGCCTTGCTGAGACACTCGTCTGGGTAATTGGTGCTCCATACTAGGTTATTTAAAAGGAGAGAAGCAGCCCAACAGAGGCGAATGAGCCCAACATGGGGAGTCACAGTATTTAAATCCCAGAGAGAGAGAGACATCACCTCATCAACCCCTTCATCCTCCAGAGACAGAGGTAGATGCTCATAGAGATTAGGTATCTTGTTGGAGGTCCTATAGGTGGTGTGAATTCAAAACCAGCTCTTCCAACTCCGAATTTCATATTTGTTCTACTGCACCAGAGAGTCATTTGAAGTGATTAAGATTCCTTGCTTTTCCACACAGTAATTTAGTGTAGGCAAAAATATGCCCTCTCCCTCCATTTTGTTTTCTTCTTCTTTGAAATGGGGATAATACTACTGACAATACCTGTCTTCCTAGGTTTTGGGGAGAATCAAATGAGATACTATATGCAATTCATGTTGTAAGCATAAAGCAGGATGTAAGAGCAACTTTATTTCCATGAAAATATGTTATAGCATCACCCTCATCCACCTATGGAAATCACAAGGTTATGAACTTTCTGTTTCCCTTTTCTCAGTTGTTAAAGGAAAAAAAAAATTATTTTAAGCAAATCAAGAGAGCCTAAAATCTAATATCTGGATGTTCCTCCAAGGTTCTCTAATGTACTTTAACAAATTATTTAGACCATTAACTTTATATTACTTTCATTTCCTGATATTTCCTTCCCCCTCTCCTATCCAGAGAGTTGTCCTTTATAACAAAGATGAGTCAGAATATGGACATTTAGTCACTTTTTAGTACAATTCTGAATTGGTTTCTACAATGGTTAATGGTGCCTGTCTTTCTGAAGCTCCTCCAACATTGTCTAGCTTTATTTTCTGTCTTCTTTGCCATTTTTCTGGGTATAAATTGAAATGTTAGATTTGTTTTGATCTGTAGTTAACCTTATTGTTGCGGGTTTCAAGTATTCCTTCAAATGTTCATTCATGGTTTCCAAATTTTTGTTTTGAGAACCATCTGTTTATATCTATTGACCACTATATCCTTTGAGGAATGGTCCTTGGTTTTATATATTTGTGTTAATTTCCTATATAACTATCAGACTCCTATAAGAGACATTTGTTGATATTTCCCCTAATCCATGTCTCTTTTCTTCATTCTACCCACATTCTAAAATTCTTTCAATTGTCCCCTTCTTGAAATGTCACCATTCTCTTCCTAGTCTTCTCCATTGCCTACATTCCATTGTTTTCATGGTGTGAAAGCCCAGTCTATGTGTTCTTAGCTATGATAGTAGCTTTTTTACTATTAAAAAAGCATCGGTAAGATTGTACATGTCAACACTGTCAGGTACAACTTCCTCATATATTACCACTATACTTATAATTAGAAAACCTCAGTTCCACCCTAACTCTGTAACTTAACAACCATATAATCTTGGTTAAGTCATATTAAGTAATTGCTATGGGACTCAGTTTCCCCATCTGTAAAATTAAAATTCCTTATCTGTAATAGGTCCCTTCCTCCCAGATCTAAATTCTGTGACCCAATTCACTTTTTAAACAACAAATTAAAATATATACATGTTAGTTCTTATTGTTTCTGCTGTCATTGTTATTCTAATTGGGACAGAAGGAAATACTTAAGCAAATATTTTTCAGAGAGGCATTAATTAACCAACCCTCCAAGATTGGGGAGATGACAGCCCAGTGTCCTTTGCTGCAGTTTTAGACCATAGCTCCATAGTTTAGACCATGAGCTCTGGTCAATGAGTTCAGTTGATAAACTAGAGAGAATTATTCAACAGAGAATCATTGGGATAGAAAAAGGGCCTCAAGTTCAGTTCGTAAGAGGATCATTTAAAGAAAATTATGTTTAGCCCAAGAAGACTTGCAGAGGGGGTGGAGAGGGAGAGAATGATAGGTTGATTTAAGTATATGTTGGACTGTCATGTGGAAGAGGCATTAGAATCATTCTGTTTTTCCAGCTATGTTAGCCTATAGTCACTGCTTCTGGAGAGGTTGAGGTAGGTGGGTTGCTTGAGTTCCAGAATTCTGAGCTTCAGGATGAAGCCCCAGATGTCTTTAGTAAGTCCTTCACCTCCACAGTGGTGCTCCAGGTAGTGAAGAGCCACCAGGATGCCTAAGGAGGGGTGATCTCATTCAGGTTAGAAAAATACGGCAGGTCAAAATTTCTGTGCCAATCAGCAGCTAGATTGGTTACATGCCTCACTTCCATCCTGTGTGAGATAGGGAGACCCAGTGTGCCAACCTTCTCCTCCCCACCCCCACAAGCAAAATTCTTGACCCCAAAGGGCAGAATTAGAAGGAATGAGTAGAAGCTACAAAAAGGTTGCTTTAGGCTTGGTATAAGGAAAACTTTTCTAACAATTAGAGTTATCCTAAAGTGAAATGGCTGTCTCTGGAGTGGTTTGCACTTCATTGGAGCAAAAGCTAGATGACTACTTTTCAGATATGCTATAGAAGGCACTCTTATTTAGGTAAAGATTGAACCTAATATTCCATGAATCTTTCTGAATTCAGTGCTCTAACTGTTCCTGGCTATTTTCTATCTAGGACAGTTCTTTAAAAAGTAGAAAAAAAAGACTCTTCACAGAACACTTAATCTACTTAGATAAGGGCATATAAAATTCTCCCATTGCTTCAACTCTACTATCAATATTCCTAATCAAGCCTGCAGTGACATAATTAAGAATTCAAGCACCTAGAACAAATTCATTTACTCATAGGTGGGGGAAGATAGAATGTATAGTTGGGGTAGACTGAGGCAGGGCCATGGAATCTAAAGAGGCTGTGGATATGGGAAAGAGAGTGCTTGAAGGACAAAGGGGTTGGGTAGAAAATCAGGTACTCCATTTGGTGGGGAGGAACGAATGACAAGGTATCCCCTAGAATCTAGGTAGAATCATATGACAGTAACAAGAATCTTGACATGATGGCTAACGAGTACTAGTGAGTGTTGAGAAATTATTTTAAAGAAGTTGTGGAAAACAAGGAGTGCATCAGTTAATCCTTTAGACCCTATGTGCCGGTAATATGAGCAAAGAGGCATCAAACCTTGGATAAGGTACCAAAAGATTGTTTTTTTTAGAAGGTCAGGTTTTAGTGAGCCCCAAAAGATGGAAGAAATATGAAAGGAAAAGATGTTGAGTGAAGAGGAGTTATTTAGTCATAGAAGAGGATTTCAGAGAGAGTGGCAGAAAGGGGGGGTAGTCAAAAGAGATCATAGAAGAGTCAGACTGAGTGGAGACTTGACTTCCTTTCTGATATTTTGTTTTCCATGTGGTATTGTTGGTGAAAAGCAGAAACCTGAAGGGACAGGATAAGCGAGTATGTTGGGTAGATGTGAGAGGTGGAAAAGTATGGTATACAAGAGGAATAAACATGCCCCAGGGATGTCAGCACTTGGGGAAAACAAAAAGAAAAAAAGAAAGAAAAAAGACCTGGCCACCCCATATTAATTTTGTCCCTGAAAAATCTTAATGATTTATAGAACTTATACAAAAGAGTGATGTGGAGATAGGATTGAATGACATCATGGACAATACCATGATGTAGACAAGGTCCAGATGATTTTGCGACCATTCTTAGACACAACCACAAAGGTGCTCTGACTGGTCTCCAGAGAAATACTGTAGTTAGTCTGGTGCTAAAGACCCCTTGGTACTGTGTCTTACACATTCCTTTTAATTATAGGGTGATCTATGTATCCTTATTTCTACATCCTCAGTTTATTCCTTAGCATAGCAGCCAATCCTGGGTTTCATGAAATTCTGTTTGCTAAAGCAGTCACTCCCTGAAACACTGGAACATAAACACAGTTCAAATCCAGTATTAACAGCTAACCTCTGTCTCACAGAGTCATGTCATATGAACAAAAACCTATACAACAGACATACGTTAGGAATTAATAATATTCTATACCAACCCATACCAGTCAATACTGGTGAATTTCATTTAAGGCAGTATTCTACAAGTGTGGTCCTAGAACTGTCCTAGACTATTTCTATTTTCATAAAAGTACTAAGATGTTTTAATTTAAAATATAATCAACACTGATAGATGTAACCTACATAAACAACAGCTTTGGTGGGGGGGGGTCCTCATTAATTGTTGAATCTAAAGAGGTTCTATGGAGAAGGAAATGGCAAACCATTCCAGTATCTTTGCCACAAAAAACTCAAATCAGGTCACAAAGAGTCAAGCATGACTGAAAGCACTAAACAGCAGCAATAAAAGAGATCTTGAGAAACAAAAATTTGAGAACCACTGATCCAGAGGATATCTTTCTCACCTTTCTATTAAATGAATTTTATCAATGAAGAATGAGAAGGCAGAACTGAAGATTTCAATCAGGCTGATAGGCTATAGTTAGCATATCCTTAGTCCCACAAACATGATAGACCATGGTAATCATGTGATAACACCTTCACAAGTTACAGCAATAGCAGTATGGTTGAGCATGAAGCGGGGCATAGAGATAGTCTAATGTGACCCAGTTATTGTGCAGATGGAAAACAAATGCAAACAAAAACTGATGCCCAGAAAGGGAAAGTAACTTGTTACAAGTCCCACAGTTAATAAATTATAGATTTGAAGTTTGAACTCAGTCTTTTCACTCCATTTCTAATACTCTTACCACTGCACTACACCGAATTTCAATGGGATTCATTAATCTTTTCATTGTATCCCATTCTATCACTGTCATTTTAGATATGGTTGCCAGATAAGCAATTGGTACCAGATTTATATTGATGCACATGTACCTTATAAGTCAGGGCAGCTAGGTGGCACAGTGGATAGGGAGCTGGGACTACAGTTAGGAAGATCTAAATTCAAATCCAGTTTCAGACACTACCTGTGTGACCTTGGGCAAGTCACTTAACCCTGTTTGACTTGGTTTCCTTAGTTGTAAAATGAGGGGGAGAAGGAAACAGCAGAAGTACTCAAGTATCATTGCCAAGAAAATCACAATTGAGATCATGAAGACTCAGAGAAACAGAATAACACCCGAAGGGTCATATGGTCAGTGTGTTTCAAAGAAAGGACACCTTCATCTAAAACAAAGTTGTCAAATACCCACCTGCATCACTCAGCCAGACCTATAATACTTTTCTGGGCCTAAACCAGGTCAAATATATGTTTGAGAAATATTTAACCAAATAAATTAAAATATAATAAAACAGAGATAATGTTAATGTGTTGTTTTCTAAGTCCATATGTAGTTTGCAACATAGTTTAGCCTATCTCCTGGGACTGTTTTATCAGGTTGTGGGCACTGTCCAAGGTACAGCTTCTTAGAGCCACAGGTGATAGATGCATGAATCAGATGGATGCCAAAGGTGGGCGAGCAGCTCTCACACCAGAGATACTAATCTTCCCTGAACAACCAGTTTGAACAACTGACGGGCCTCAAACCCATCAGTGCTTTAAGAGGATGTCTACTCCAAGTATGTGAAGACCTCCTCTGGCATAATGGGTGGATAAGAACAATTTGTTTCACCATACATGAAGACGACTGAAGCAGGTACTGTGGAGTGCTTAGAACTTAGTTCAGTATTGAAGATGCCAACGTCACCCAGTGCATGCTGGGCCACTGCCAGACAGTCTGACTTTTGTCTTGCCACTGGACTTCAATGACTCAGAGAGCAAGGCTGATGACTTTGCTCATTTAAATCTAATTCATGCACAAGTCAAGACATTACTTTGTGATGTCATTGGCCCTCTTAAAAAATGAAAAAAAAATGTGGTCTGCAGGAGTCCTTATGTACATTTTAGTGACCCCTTGTTTCTATTTGAGTTGGACACCCTTGATCTAAAGGATTTTTGGCAGGTCCCATTAAGTGAAAATACCAAGAGCATAGATTCAGCGAAGAAGTATAGTTATGTTACCTATTCGACTCATTAAATTTGGAGAGATGTATCATCCTGTTGGTCACAGGTGATGCATTTTGGGGAACAATGATTATTAAAGATTATGAGCTAATAGAGAGGTCATGATCGACATCAATGAAAGTAGTTCCCATGCTAGGAAAAAACAGAGCTCCTTGAAACTTGAAGTGAGATCACAAACTATCTTTTGTAGCTACCATGCTTCAGGGGTTCCCTTGTAGGGACTGGATCAATATTTGAAAATTGGTTTTGAGAGTGAGAAAGAGGTCTTTATAGTTATAATTCATGGAGTGCTTTCTTCCTAACACTCCCAGGATTCAGATAGTGGAATTATTGCTATTCTTATTTTACAAACGCAAGTCAACAAGTCTTTATTAATCAATAACTATGTTCTAGGCACTGTACTAAGGACTGGAAAATGAGATGCAGAGAGAAGAGACTTGGCCGTGGGACCTAAACAACTAGTGGTAGAACAGAGTTTCAAATCCAAGTCTCCTGAGTGCAGATTGAATGCCAGTTCCACCATATTTTGGAATGTGATGCTTGAAGTTATAAAAGGTGCTATCTCATTAATATTTGGAAATTCGGCATTAGTTATGCTGGTCAGGTTATGCTGACTTAGAGTTTAGATGTCAGTGGCCTCAGCTAGGCATTTTGCTCTTCTGTTCTTGTGGTGACTTCTGGTCTAGGAGCTCAACTTTAGAGGTGGAAAGGAACTCAAAGGCCGTCTAGTCTAATCTTGTCATGTTAAAGATGAAAAAATCAAAGCCCAGAGAGGCTGAGTGACTTGTCTAAACTCACACAAGTTGTGGTCATGAGATGTGAGATTTGAAGTCAGTCTTCTGACTCCAAAACCAGTGTTCTCTCCATTGAACTATGCTGCTTAGTGAATGCTGACCAAATTATCTCTGCTAGGAATTCATTGCTCAATTGATCTTAGTAATGGTTACTGAGAATTGCTTCTGAATTTCAACTTCTGGACTTTATCTCCTCAAGGATATCTGCCTCCCTACGTAGTGAAATAAAGATTAGTGATAAGAATGTTTGACTCTTAGGCGGAAAGCTAGGGATCAAGTTCCCTTCGCTATTGACATTGTCACGGATAAGTCATATCCCCTTCCTGAGTCTCAGATTTCTTATCTATAAAACTGAGATTATAATATTTATCCTGCATTCAACCTAGGGTTGTTGTAAAGAATACCCTTTGTGAAAAATAAAACACTATAGAAATATAAGCTACAGGGCAGTGGGGTGACAGACACAGTGGATAGAGTGCAGGGCCTGGGGTCAGGAAGACTCATCTTCTTGAGTTTAAATCTAGCCTCAGATTAGTTTTGTGATCCTGGGCAAGTCACTTAATCCTATTTGTTTCAGTTTCATCAACTGTAAAGTGACCTGGAAAAGGAAATGACAAACCACTCCAGTATCTTGGCTAAGAAAACCTCAAATCAGGTCATGAAGAGTTGGAGACAACTATAATGACAAAGTAAAAATAATCATCATTATTATTGTCATTGCTTTCTAACGATTGATAAACTGGAATGTTTTCTAGATTAAAAATATGTAGTTTTGATAGTATTCAAATATTAAAGTACATTCTGTGTTAAGGATTTAGGCATCACTAAAGAAACTCTTAGACCATTTTGATAATTCTTAAACATCCAAGGAGAGAAATGTTCTTTTGTGTCACATAAAGGGGATGTTCATTAATGGTCACAACAGTTACATTAAAGTGGCAATGCGAGTGGTGTGAGGTGGAGCGAGGTGCCAAAAAAAGAAAAATCAAAATGTACTTTCCTTTAGTTTCCATGAGTTGAGTTTTCAATACACAATTTTAAACAAATTCCATTTTCATCTTTTCTTTTGTACCACATGAAAAAGTTAGAGACTTTGAAGTAGTAG
Source organism: Bettongia penicillata ogilbyi (assembly GCA_023548195.1). Taxonomy (NCBI): domain Eukaryota; kingdom Metazoa; phylum Chordata; class Mammalia; order Diprotodontia; family Potoroidae; genus Bettongia; species Bettongia penicillata. Next base: position 1,078,269 of record JAJHZJ010000571.1, on the reverse strand, counting down.
ATGTAGGCTTTTTAGAAGAATATATATACATATATACACACACGCACATATTTATACACATACATATATCTATATATACATATACATGCATATGCATGTATGTATGTGTAGACATATATACACATGCACATATACACACATGTGTATGTATAGATTATATATGTGCATGTGTGTGTATGTATTTATGATGTTTATTCTAAATAGAACATCATGGTCCTCATCGCAGCAGTTTAATGGTATTTTCCCTCCAGCTGTTTTTATTTATCTTTGAACTTCCAATAAAACTTATGTTTTATTTCAAGAGGCAATCCATAATTAACTTTTCAACTGGTGGCAGTGGTTTCTAACCATGCCACCAACAGTGTGGAACTGGTCCTTTGGATGGAGGTAGAAGGGAAAAGAAAAGGTAGTGAAGACACTTTGCCTGGACTCCAAAGAGGAAATTTCTCTATGGGGTGATTTTCATAATGATGAAAGCATTTAAGAATCCAAACTGGAATTTTGTTGGTGGCAAAGAATGAAGAAATGACAGGAGAGGGTGTTGAAAGGTTGAAAATGGACTTTCCCGATACCCTCTTTGTCATGAAAGCAGAGGAGTGGAGGACTTGTTTGTCTTCTTTTCTCCCCCACTAACCTCAAACTGATGACACATATGTTGAGAGGAAATACTATAGAAGGAACAGCTATTTAGCTCTTGGAGTATTTTCAGGAAATATTTGGAAATGTGATTATGTCACCATAGAAGCTGTATGGAGTAATGGAGAAGGCACTAAACTTGTGATCAGGAAGAACAGAGTTCAAATCCTTCCTCTGATCCTCATTAGCAGTGTCACTCTGGGAAAGTCACTTGACTTTTCCATGCCTCAATTTTCCCATGTCTAAAATGAAGGATTGGACTTAATATTCTCTAAGACACCTCCCAGGTTCTGAATCTTGGATTGTTTTATCCCACGGCCCTCCTTGCAACCAATACCTTTTATTTTGCTTCATTACATGATCTGTTTCTAAGGGCCCCTAACTGGTTTGCATGTTGCTGTCCCTCTTTCCACATCAGACCCATCAGTAACAGGGGCAATGAAATTATAGCATTGTGTATGAAGGATATTTATGACCTGGACTGGAGGCTTAATTCTGAAGTGACACTGGACCCTAGAGATATTGAATCTCTAACTATTGTGTTGCTGTTGTCAACACTTAAGGATTATGACAATTGCCAGAGATTCCGTAGAGAGGTTTTGCAGGCCAAAGGGCTACACATGGATTTTTGCCACTTTCTTAAGTACCCCTGTACTATAGTTTTTAATAAAAGGATATTGTTAAGATTCAATTCAAAAGACATGTTATTTATTTAGTGCATCCTCTATGTAAAATCCTGTGGTAGGTACTGGATTTAAAAATATTCGTCTATGCCTTCAAGGAGCTTGGGATTTAAAAGGAGGGGCAAGAGGGATATGGTGTATTAACCAATATGCATTATTTGATGTAGGCAAGGGCAAGATCTCAGATGCTCTAGGAAGGTTTCATAAGATTATAGGATGAGAGATAGAAGGACCCATATGCATTATATAAATATATGTGTGTATAGGTATGCATACATATGTGTGAATACATGTGTGTGTATACACATATACCCATACTCCAGTGTGTGCATGTATGTTTGTACATTTTTTACCCCAGTAAAACCATGTCAGCAGACACGTTAAACAACGTTGAGGGTAATCTATAGGACTCAAACCAGTCAGTTATGGGACTTTTTATCGCAAACATGTGAAGACTTACCCTGGCAGAATGGGCAGATGAGAACAATTTGTTCCAGCGGCCATGAAGGTGTTTGAAAAAGGCACTGTGGGGCACTTAGAGCTTAATCAGACAGTGAAGACACCAATGTCACCAATGCACACTGGGCCATCCCTAGCCGTCTTGACTTTTGTCCTGCTACTGGACTTCAATGGTTCTGGAAAAGAGTGAAGGGCGAGGGTTTTTTTCCAACTCTGCCTCACTTAAATCCAATTCACAAGCAAGTCATCACCCATCATTCACTGTTGTGTTCCAGCATCATGATGTCATTGATCCTCTTCAAAAATTCTAAGCTCCTTGAAGGCATTGATGCAATAACAGATGAGGAAACTGAGGTCCAAAAAGGTAGGAGGTGGCAGAAACAGGATTTGCATTTAGGGGTTCTGAATACAAAGGATTCCAAATCAAATGTTCTTTTATAATATCATGATGCTTCTCAAAGGATTAACCCCTATGCTGAAGTTCTTGTAAGATGCTTAGGAATGTAGATGACATTGAGTTCTTAAAGACTGTTCCATTGGAAAGCTAGAAAGGTTTTACATGTGGTCCAGAAACTGGGCTCATCCATGGGAAACAATTCATCCAAATTTAGAGAGGGTTATTACTACAAGGATTTCCAGATGATGGTTGTTTACAACAAGTTGTGAAGAGCACAAGTAAGGTGTGGAGGGACTATAGCCACGCTGCTTCTCATTTGTATAAATCTATATGCATTTTTCATTGACATAGCCTACAAAATGGATTTATCTCCATTTGAAGTTCTTCCTAACTTGGCCACTTCCCATCTTTCATTCGTGTTTTTCAGTTTGCTTCTTTTCCCTCACTCTACAATGAATCTAGCAGCCTACTTTTACTTCTTTAAACATCACATTCTATCTCTAGTGTCTTTTCGTTTACACAGACTGTCCCCTCTGATTGGAAACCACTGTACCCTTATCTTCTCTCTTAACCTGCCTGGCTTCTATCAAAGCACCTCTAATTCTTCAAGTTCAGACCTTCTTTTTTTGATTGCTAATGGCTTCCCCTTTCAGATTATATATCTTCAGTGTATATATCTTCTGTATATATATATACATATATATATATATATATATATATATATATATATATATATGTATCTTCTCCGAATCTAGTCATTTTCATATTATCTCCCCCATTAGAATATGAGTTCTTTGTAGGCAAGGACTTTTTTCTTTTCCTTTTTTTTTTTTTTAATTCTTCCCACTTAGAACAGGAAATGGCATAAAGTAAGTGCTTAAATGCTCATGGACTAATTTTTCTCACATGTACTATCTTTCATCCATGGATGCCCAGAAAAAAATACTTTGAAATGATCTCCATCTATTCATATTGTATCTACCTTAACTTATCTTAAACTCTGCTTTCTTCTTGAACCTTTCTATTACTATTTCAGCTCTCATTAATCTCTCTGATATAGGACTTTATACTTTAAAGCTATACTACTGAACTCACAGTTTTACAGTATATAATATACTCTCATAGAAGACATAGGTGCTATAGTAATATGAGCAACAAATATCAGGACACCTGGGTTCTATATCCAGTCCTGCACTAATTTCGTGACTGGCCCTGGCTATTCTTTTTCTTGTCTCTAGGACTTAAAAAATATAGAATTCTACTAATTTATTTCACAGAAAAGAAAACTAAGATCCCTTCCATCTTTAACAAGTGCTACTTGTACTATTGATTCATATACTTTAAGTGTTTCTTTTCCCCTAATTAGACTGTAAGATCTTTCGGGTAAGGGAACATTTTCTACATTTTTTTTTTTGGTGAACCTCTCATGTACTTAGCATACTACTGAGCACATCGTGTTATAAGGACCCGAAAATGCTGCACTTGATTGTCCCTGTATACTTGACACTAGCTGAACCATTCTTTTCCTTTTAGCTGTAGCTATCTACTTAAAGACTCATATGAGGGCCCAAGACAGTCAATGCCCATGTGGCAGAGTCTATGGAGAGTAAGACTTGAAGTCAGAATGAGCTGATACTCATTGGTTGTTTGCCCTCACACAAGTTGCTTAAGGCAGAGTTCTGAGCATTGATCATTTGCAGGAAAGGATCCATTTGGATTTGCAGAGAGAGTTTGCTCATCTGGGACTTTCCTATACTATTAAAATCATGAGATGTCTCTGTCCCTATCTTATATACCTAAAGATTCATAAGAAGGTCTATAAAGAAAATTCTATTTGATTCCTTGGGAACTTTTTTATGTAGAAATAACATACTGTAGATGCTTAAACAGTAGGGGTCTTATTATTAAGTCAGCTCTAAGTGCATTAGACAGAAGGAGAGCTTGGTGGTAGAAAAAGCTAAGTTTCATCTTATGTGACTCAGTTCAATTTTCTGTCATCCTCAAGATCAGCTTTATTCCCAAAGACCATGCCCTCCAGTTTCTGGGTATATTTCTGGGTATATCTTCCCTCTCCTCTCTACTTATCCCTCTTCTGTGTGACAAAGTTACCCTCTCTTGGGACAGGATGCTACTGATGGAATTGAAGCACTCTTTCAAAGGAGGAACATTCAAATGTACCAAATGTCCCCAGATTAAATATAACATGTGATCCCCATCTTGGACTGCAGGTACCTACCTCTTTCCCCACAAGTACTCTTCTTCAGTCCCTCCCCCCATCCCCAACCCTGCTAGGATGAGACCTTCCTACAAGTTCCCATATTTAATCCCTCCTTTCTGCTACCTCTCTCATTCTCCTGCAGCCCCATACTTGACAAAAGATTGTAGGAATCACCGTTCCTTCCTTACATATGGACTTCATAGAAATGTGTCATCCATTCCCTTCTGATTTTCCATCTCTTCTCTTCTCATTTGTGCAATTTTTTCTTCTTACTGGTTCACCTATAGGAAAGTCATGGGATTTAATCTATAATCAGTATCGATTTTGTTCTCTTTAAAGGCTTCTTATATCTTGGGTGTCCCTTTTTCCCTTGATAATCTTTTTTTCCCCCAACCTTTTTAGTCAGTTGTTTTCTTTCTTATTTTGTTTTGAAGCTTGATAGATGGTAAAATTTTATTTACTTTTCTTGTGTTTCATTATCTCTCTTCCTAGAATACCTCAAATATTCCCATCATTTTTTTTAAATTGATATTTAGGATCAAGTTTGTAAGGTATATAATTTTGCATTGTAGCTGGAGTTCCTGTTCTTTTTTAGGATAAATCAGTCCATTCTTTACTGTGATTTCTTTTGGCTACAGAACAATCTTATATTACCCAAATTTCTTTTTCTTTGTATTACAAGGTCTTTCTCCTGGCTGCTTACAAAATTTGAAAGTGTTCAATTTAATTACTGCATACATTGGAGTTTAAAGAGAGGTTTTTTTATTTTTATTTTTATTTCTGGAGGCAATCTGTAGATTTACTTGCTTACTGTGTTGTAGCAAAGATTAAGAAGCTCTCAAAAATATGATTTCTTACATTATGGCATTCAGGGTTTTAAAAATTTGCCATGTTCTTCTGGGAGACCTATAATCATTCAGTTATTTCCATGAATCATAGCTGCAAGACCAGTCACTTTAGGTTGTGTTCTTTTAGCTTTTTTGCCTTTTTCTTTCTTTCTGCCAGATTTCGTTCCACTACAGTACTTTTAGATTTTATACTCTTAAGTATTATTGATATTTTTATGTAATATTTATATTATTTATTTATTAGTAAATAGTAACTATTTCTCTTTTGGCCAGGAACCCTGAGGTTCTCCTCCTCCCAGTTTGATTTTTTTTTTTTAATTAAAGGAGCTATCCCTTGAGTAACTATTTAAAGAGGCCAATTCACTGAAAGTATAACCTCATTTAAAGTGAGAACTTGAAAAGACCTTAGGCTAAAAGGGCCAGGGTCTCCCATTGCATCCTAGGTCATCTCCAGTTGGTACTAATGAATATCAGATGACTACCGGACCCAGATGGTTCTAGAAGAGAAGGTGAGGCTGATGGCCTTGCACAGCCTTCCTTCACTCAAATTAAAATCAGCTTCAAGTCATGTACTCATCCCTCTGATGTCATGGTCCTCTTTGAGAACTAAGAACAAACACAATTTCTTTAAAGAGACAGCCTACTGTTAATTTATTTTATATTCTAATCTCATAATTAGATTTTTTAAAATTCATATTGAGAACTCAAGTTCTAAATTCTAGTTGTTATTAAATTCTTTTTATGAATTTCATTTTTCATGTGAACAACTTTGGAATTTCCTTTTTTTATTGTTCCATAATCCATTGGGAGTCCACAAAATATTTATTTCATCAGGCATTGGTTCATTGTCCTTTGCTTCATATATGCTTTAAAAACCCACAAATCTCTTTGAGAACATTACTCACCTTTCCTTCTGGATTAAGGGTCCTATCTATTAATTTATTAATGTGTTCTCTGAGCTTTTATTGAGGCTTTGTCTCTTAAAATATTTGGTATTTCAGTCTCTGTTGTTATCCTCCTACCACTAACTTTCTGACTCTTTTATTTTTTGGTGGGTATACCTCTGATACTGGGCTCCAAGGCTGGAATTCATGGTCGATTCCTTTCCTTGAGTTTTCACTCTGAGGACACAAGTGAATTCAGCTGATTTTTAGTCTCTTTTTCATAAGGTCCAGTGCAACTGCTCAACATGGTATTTTATCCTTATCTCCCTCCTGGTTTTCTGTTTCTTCTCACAGTTGTACTCAATAAGCATCTGCCATTCTTTGTGGGGAATGGAAGGATCCAGAAACATGTTCTGGGCAAAGTCTCCAAAATTTCTGGAGTCTGTAACTTAGAGCAAGTCTCAGGCAAAAGGCAGTCCATTTCCATCACTTCTCTGTCCACCTCAAACTTGCACCTCCTCTTCAGCTACCTGTGGCTGGATAGTCAATGACAATGAGTCATTTAGGAGTAAATGTGGAGTTCTAACAGTTTCTGAAGCAGGTGCCTAGTGGGGATCCCAAGATGGTCCTCAAGCGCAAGTCTGTGAATTAGCACCCGCTTCTACTAAAGGTCAGACAGATGGGGCAGAGATATTGAATAAATGTTTCAGTGTTCTCTAAGCTTAATACACACACACACATATACACACATATATTCACATTTACACATATATACATACATTTACCTACATATATATGTTACTGATAAATGGATTTGAACTTTTCAGTAAGTTGACAGTTTTTATCCTGAGAGGATAAGAAGAGAAAGAAGGAAAGAATTGTTTTGTTTTGTTTTTGGTCAGAATTATTATAATTCAAATCATCAAGACTAATGTCTATGATTTTTAGGAACAACGCAATCACTGATTGAACCAGGTGTGTGTGTGTGTGTGTGTGTGTGTGTGTGTGTGTGTGTGTGTGTGTAGGGAGAGAAAAAAAACAAAATGAGAGGAAAGATGAGATAGACAGAGGTAGACAGAGAGAATCTGACTTTTTCCAAAAAGTTTTGCTAAAGATAGAAAAGTTCTATCACTAACTCACAATGTGTCATTGGTCAAATCTCCTCTTGATTTGAGTAGACTCTTGTGTAAAAAGAAGAAATTGGATTATTCTAAAAGGCATTTTTAGTCCTAACATTCTATACTCTATGATTCTTATTTTCCTTCTTGTTAGCAACATTAAAGTCTTTTAAAATATCCCGCCTCTGCTCACTTCTGCAGTCGCTAATACAACACCAAAAAGGGATATGGGGGGTTGGGGTACAATTAATGGATTTCATTATCCCCAAATTCTTAGGCAAATAGCTAATAGAGTACTTTGGTAGAGTGAAATACATTTAATATACATATAACATATGACCGATGCAGAGTTAAGTAAGCAAAATCAAAAGAACAATATTCACTCTGGCTTGTTGTGGTTCAGTCCTTTTCCAGTCATTATCCTTTTTAGGATTTCCTTGGAAAAGCTACTAAAGTGATTTGTCATTTCCTTCTCCAACTCATTTTACACATGAAGAAACCGAGACAAATTGCTTAGGGTCACATAGCTAGTAAGTGTCTGATGTCAGATTTGAACTCAAGGCTCTCTAACTTCAGACCTACAGCTCTCTTATACTCTGTTATCTGCCTCTTCTCATGCTACAATCATATAAGCAAAAAGAACACTAAAATAAATCTGAACGCTGAGTAATTATCATAGTCAATTTTGTTTCTGGAGAAAAGCTGTGGAAGCACCTCATTCCTTTGAGAAGAGAGGTGAGATATTACAGGTAAATGATGGTACCTATCCTATCAAACAATTTGCCTATCAGTTTTATTTAATTGCTTTTCTTTGTTGCATGCATTAACTCATTTGGCAATAATAGATTTACCATTAAGTCCGTCCATAGGTGAATCAAACCATTTGAATTGGACATTAGCATCAGTTTGGCATATTGGCAAATGACTTATATAAAAACAAAAAGATATATATGTATTTATATACAAATCCACAGATAACTTCCCTCTTGAGTGAAGAAGAAAGGCATTTAGAGAATACCTGTAGGTACCAAAACTTCCAGGACATAATACAAATTTGCAAATAGGTTAAAAAAAAAGATTTCTTTAAATTGAGAATAGATGTTTTTTTCAACATTTCGATTTATTTATTTATTTTCAGTTTTCAACATTCATTTCCGCAAAATTTTAATTTCCATATTTTCTCCCCATCTCTCCCCTTCCCCACCCCATGACAGCATTTATTCTGATGACTTCTTCCTCTAATCTGCCCTTCCTTTTACCACTCTCACCTCTATTATTCCCTTCCCCTTTATTTTCCTGTAGGGTAAGCTAGATGTTTATACTCCATTGCCTGTGTATCTTATTTCCCAGTTACATGTAAAAACAATTTTTATTATTCTTTTTTTAAAAAAAAGTTCTCTCTCTTCCTCTCTTGTTGCCTACTGTCATTGAGAGGACAAGCAATTTGATATAAATTATACATGTATAGTCATGCAAACCACTTCCGTAACAGTCATGTTGTGAAAGTCTAACTATATTTCCCTCCATCCTATCCCACTCCCCATTTATTTTATTCTCTCCTTTTACCCTGTCCCTGCTCAAAAATGTTTGCTTCTGATTATCCCCTCCCCAAATCTGACCTCCCTTCTATCAGTCCCCCCTCTCTTATCCCCTTACTCCCTGCTTTCCTGTAGGGTAAAATAGATTTCAATACCCAATTGAGTGTGTATGTTATTCTCTCTTTAAACCAAATCCAATTAGAGTAAGGTTCACTCATTACCCCTCAGCTCTTCCCTCTTACCCTCCACTGTAAAAGCTTTTTCTTGCCTCTTTTATGTGAGATAATTTACCCCATTCTATTTCTCCTTTTCGCCTTCTCCCATTGCATTCTTCTCTTACCCCTTAATTTTATTTTTTAGATACCCCCTCATATTCAACTCACCTTGTGCCCTATGCCTATATATATATTCCCTCCAACTACCCTAATAATTGGAAAGGTCTGATAAGTTACAAATACCATCTTGTCATGTAGGAATGTAAACAGTTCAACTTTAATAAATCCCTTATGATTTTTCTTTCCTGTTTATATTTTCATGCTTCTATTGAGTTTTGTATTTGAAAGTCAATTTTTCTATTTAGCCCTGGCTTCTCAAGAATGCATTAAATTCCACTATGTCATTGAATATCAATTTTTACCTTCATTGATTACACTCAGTTTTGCTGAGTATGTGATTCTTGGTTTTAATCCTAGCTCCTTTAACCACCAAAATATGATATTCCAAGCCTTCCAGTCCCTTCATGTAGAAGTTGCTGAATCTTTTGTTATCCTGATTGTGTTTCCACAATACTTGAATTTTTTCTTTCTGGCAGTTTGAAATAATTTCTCCTTGACTTTTGAACTCTGGAATTGGACAATAATATTCCTAGGAATCTTCTTTTTTGTATCTCTTTTAGGATGTGATAGGTGAATTCTTTCAATTTCTATTTTACCTCCAGGTTCTAGAATATCAGAGCAGTTTTCCTTGATAATTTCTGAAAGATAATGCTTAGGTTCTTTTTTTTTTTTTGTTCATGGCCATCAGGTGGTCCAATAAATTTAAAATTATCTCTCCTGGATCTGTTTTCCAGGAGAATTTGCTTTTCCAATGAGACATTTCACATTGTCTTCAATTTTTTTTTCTCATTTTTCTAGGAACTTATAATTTTTCAGTTCTTTCAATGTGATGTGATCTAAGGATAGGTGTTTATTACCCTTGGTCTATGATATGGTCAGTGAGTGACCAAAAGCACTCTTTTCTGCCCTGGAACTATGAGGAGGGTTACTTCTCCACTGCTGTCACAAACTCTGTTATGTTAGTGTTCCTCCTCAACCCAGGACAGGCACCTAGGAGTATGATTCAGATCTAAGTGTGGACAAAGTAACAGAATCCTCCCTCAGTGCCAGCCAAGAGATCTTTTAATTTCCTTCTGGTCATTTGATAATCCCCTTACTATCTGTGGGCTGAGAGCTCTAGAAACAGCCACTGCAGTGGTTGCCACTGCTACCACCCAGGGCTGCACTGGGATAAGAGTTGGTCTGTGCTCCATGTCTGAAAGACCTTTACCACTGACTTTCTAAGTTGTCTTTGGCATTTATGGGTTGAGAAGTCTGGAAACCACCTCAGCTGCCAGTGACTCATTTCCCTGAGGCTTATTCTAGGTTTGCTAGGACTGGTCTGTGCCAGTACATCATAAACTGGACTACAATCCTTTCCCAGTCTGGTGTAACAGACCTTTCTCATTGACCATCTAGGTTGTCTGGGCTGGAAATTTCTTTCAGTATATCCTTTTGTGGATTCTGCTGTGCTAGAATTTGTTTAGAGTCCTCTTTTACAGGTATTTACAGGGGTTTAGGGGAGAGCTCAAGAGAGTTCCTACTTTTACTCTGTCATCTTGGCTCCAGTTCCACCAATAGACAGATGAATTACCAACATTCATACAAGCATTCTTCCAAAGAGTATAGATTATTGGAAACCTATTGACATGAGACCCCTAGTCTCTCAGGAAGAGGAGAGAGCTGCTGTTTGCTACTTTGGTTGATGGAGCTATTTACTTTTTCACCAGAAAAGAAGGAAGTAAAGAATACTTCTATGACCTTCTGCTTTGTCTGCAGGAAGAGGAGAAACACAACTATTTCCTGAAATAAAGGTCCCAAGCCCTCAAGGCCCCAAGAAGCAGAACCAAAGTCCTCCTCCTTCTTCCATTCTCCCTGCTATTCTTTTTTAACTAGAATCTCTTATCATTTCTTGTCAACTTAGGTTCTCTGAATTTGTTTTTAATTTATTATCATTATATTTCAATATAATTGTTTTCCTTTGTAACTCTGTGGTCATTAGTCTGCTAATTTAGTCCATCACACACACACATACACACACACAAATGTACAAACACACACACACAGAAGGGGATGGGGGGGGAGAGAGAGAGAGACAGAGAGAGAGAGAGAGAGAGAGAGAGAGAGAGAGAGAGAGAGAGAGAGAGAGAGAGAGAGAGAGAGATTAAGAAACTGTCACAAAAAATTGGAGGCCAAATTTCATTTTCATCATTCCAAATTCTCTGACAGATCTGTGGGCTGCTGGAAGTGCTGCCCTTTTTACAGGACAAGTTAGTTTTGAATCAAAGACATCCAACTTTAATAACAACAGAAAGATATATCTCAGATTTCATGTTTTTCTGAGTTGTTTTTTTCTTAAAGGAATCAAATTAAGGAGGGATTCATTATTGTGATTTTATTCCCTCCTCTATAGACAAGGTTGACTATAAGTAGGCTGAAGCATAGTACCAATGAAGGATTTTACAGGAGGATATTAAAAGGGAAGAATAAGACCAAAAGAGGAATTGAGGAAGTCAAGTTTCAAGAGGAAGAGATAGCTTATGGGTAGTCTTTGCGTTCTATTATCATCCATACAATGCCAAGACACTTAAGGGAAGTCTGACAGTGTGGTGAGTCGACTTTTTGTGAAGAATATTGTGACAATATGGGCAAGAATCACATAGCATGTAAAGATATAGGTTGGTTATGATCTTCACCATTGGAGGGGTTACTCACATCAATAAATTCAGACACATCATTGTAACAGTGCTAAATAAGCATTAATAATAAATATTCTTGATGCAAGACTGTATTCTAGGAGTCTATCATCCCGTCCTAATGTTCTTTGTTCTATTATTTTGGGTTGTTATATGATATGTTCCACAGTTTGCGCTGATATGACAAAATTATACTCCTAGTTCCTTCTTTGCTAAACCAAGAAATTTACAAAAATGAACCTCACCCAATATAAATGTCCTTAAGTTTCTATAGCTTCCTTGTTATACAATACAGATTACAGATTAAATTAGATGACTTTCCTATAGATGAATCAGTAAGAACAGAAAACTTCACAAATGAGCAGAGAGGTTGAGATCAGAAGGGAGTGGATGATACCTCCTTATGAAGTCCATATGTAAGGAAGGGTGATTTCTACAATGTTTTTTTCAGGTATTAGCAATATAGGACAATGAGAGAGATGGCAGAAAAGAGGGATTAAATCTGGGCCCTGGTGGGAAGGTCTCACTCTAGCAGGGTCAGGGGTGGGAGTGGACTAATAAAGAGCATTTATGGGGAAAGAGGTAAGTATCTGCAGTGTGAGATGGGGATCACATGAAATACTTCATCTGGGGAGATTTGGTAGATTTGAAAGGCACCTTTTTTGAGTACCATCATGCCATGGCACCATGCTTCCATTAGCAACCTCCTGTCCCAAGAGAGGATAAATTCTAGGAGCATTTGTCACAGAGAATGGGAGATGTGTAGGAAGAGGGGGAAGGATGTATCCAGAAATTGGAGGACTTGGTCTTTGGAAATGAAACTGATCTTAAGAATGGCAGTAAATTGAACTGGATCGCATGAGATGAAACTTAGGGCTCATTACATCTTTTTCAAATGGATCAAGAATATTATAAAGAGCTTTCATTAACATGTACCTAGTTGTTATTGACTCAGACTTAACTTAGGATGGCTAAGAACAGATTAAGGAGAAAAATGACAAAAGTTGTTTTTCTAGGGGTTGTGCATTTTGCAATTTAGCAAGACAGAAGTATCTGACAGTATGAATTTTCTTATATGGACCTCACTAGTTGTCAAGGTCAATAATTTTAAAATATATTTTAGTTTCATGCTAGCATATTATATCCCAGTGTAATGGGAAGGGATTTGTATTTCAGAAGAACTAGATTTGAATTCCACCTTGGTACTTACTACCTGACCTTTGGTAAACTATTCCACATCTCGGTTCTTTAGTTTTATCATTTTCAAAATAAAGGGTTTATACTAAGTTTATCTCTGGAATAAGTCAGTCCGTAGTCAACAAACATTTAAGCACTGAATGGGGTACTTAGGTGGCATAGTGGATAGAGTGTAAGACTTGGAATCAAGAAGACTCATCTTCCTTCGTTCCAGTCTGGCCTCAGATACTTACTAGCTGTGTGACCCTGGGCAAGTCACTTAATTCTGTTTGCCTAATGGCTTTATCTGCAATATGACCCAGACAAGGTAATGGCAAACCAGTCCAGTATCTTTGCCAAAAAACCCCAAATGTGATGAAGAAGAGTTTCAGTCAAGTAACTGAAAACTACTGAATTTCAGCAAAAATACCTGTTATGTGTCAGGCCCAGTGCAAAGCCCTGGTTCCTTCTAAGTCAAATTCTCTAACTTTGGGGTGCAGAGAGAAAGTTACTCATCCAAAGTTACATGTTGAGTTACCAAGTGGGAACAAGAACCTCAGTAGCCCAGATTTTAATCTAGTTCTGTTTTTATTACAACATAGTAATATTCCATATTTATGTCATGTTTTATGTTTCACAAAATGATTTATAAATATTATGTTATTCAACCTTTAGAACACCAGGAAGCAGAAACTCCTATTCTTATTTTACAGGTGAGGAGAAAACTGAGGCAATCAGGCATTAAGTGACTTGCTCAGGATCACATAGTAAATAGATGTCGGAGGTCACAATGAACTCAAGTCTTTCTGCCTTCAGATTCGGTGCTCTTTCCACCATACTGCGGTATCTAGGTCTTCATGAAGACCTACCTTAAAGCTGTAGGACAGGAAAATATTCCACAAAATGAAAGGAAATGATAATTAGAGTAAGAATGAAAAAAATTTAGAACATAGAATGTGAGGACTGAAAAGTTTCTTAAAGTCACAAAACCATAAAATGTTGCACTAGAAAAGACCTTAGAACACACACTAGAACAGAATGTCACCACATAAAAACAAAGAATGCTGTAGGGCTTAGCACCACCTTACAAATCATATATTTCCAGTTTCACATTTTACAGAAAATTGTACAGACTTGTACAACATCATCCCAGTATGTCAGATGCAGAAATCAAATATGGTGTTTGTAAAGTTCTCGATTCCATTTCAGAAATTGTTTAGAGAAGTCCTAAAAGGAAAGGTCACTTCATTACAGTTAAATCATGTGAACAACAGGGTTAAGCAGTATTTCTCTGAGAAGATGGTCGTATTTACTAGGATAATACAAATCACTAGCAGGGGAAATACCATCTGCCAGACTATTTTTGCAACTGTATGGAAAATGATGAGGGCAGTGGCCACTACTAGATTTTTGCAGTTATTGGGAGCTGATCCCTCTGGCATATGGTCCGTGTAGTTGTAAAGAGAAATCATGGAGTTTTTGGAAGGCATCCTCTTCCAAACAACCTAGTAGGGAGGGTTCTACTTCTACTCTGCTTTCTCATCATTAAGACAATAGTTCACCTTACAGTTTTTGAAACCTATTTCTCATAACTTCATGAGGTCAGGAGTGCAAGTGTTATTAGTCTTGTTTTATAAATGGGGAAATAGAATCACTGAATCTGAGTCTAGAAGGTACCTTGTAAGTCACCTAGTCCAATTTGTGTGTATCTGCAGAAAAATTCCTTCTATGACATCCTAGACAAGTGAACATCTGACTTTTGATTAAAGACCTTTAGGGAGGGGGAACCCACTAGATCCAAAAGCAGCCAATATCACTTTGGAATAGCTCTAAAAGTTAGAAAAGATTTCCATATACAAAATTGAATTTTCCTTTTTTAACTTGTGACAGTTATTCCCAACTCTTTTCTCTAGGACAAAACAAGTCTAAGAGTTCTTTCATAAGCCATCCTTCAAATGTTGGAAATGGGCTAAGATATCACTCTTAAGTCTTCTTCAAACTAAACATCCCAATTCCTTCAATCAATTTTGCTGTGGCATGATTTCTAGATGGCAAGGGTACACCTCTGTATGCCATACACCTCTGTATGGCATTTAAAGTCCTTCATAAGCCGATCTCATTACCTTTCCAGTCCTCCTACATTTTGTTCCCATTCATGTATTCCATGATACAAATACACTGTGTTATTTGCTGTTCCTCACATTTCATCCCCAGACTCCTTTCATTTGTGCTAGAAAGTTCTTTCTTATGTTTGCTTCCTGACTGCCTGTGCTTCTTTAAGTCTCAGTTTAAATCTCAATTTTTGTAGGAGGCCTTTCCCAATCACCTCTCCCTTCACCTCCAGGTCCCGGGACTTTCCCTATGAGATCATCTTACCTTTGATTTAATATATTTATGTATTATATATTATACAAATATATAAATATAATTCTTTATTAATGTATTTATTTAATATAAAAACATATGTGCATACACATATACGCATGTGTATACACACATACATATGCATATACATATATGCATGCGTATCTGTATCATATATGAATCTAGATTTTTGCATATGGTCTCCACCATTTAAGTGGGAGTTCTTTGAGGACTTGGATCATGTTATGGCTCTTCCTCAAACTCCTAGCTCTTACTGTATAATAAGTGCTTAATAAATATTTGCTGAGTGAATGACGATAATATACAAAATAAGTACAACAATATAAGTGAAGTCCACTCTAAGAGGCCACAAACTCAGGTAAAATACAACTATCTAATAACTACAGGGGAAAGCATACGTCCTTCCCATCTATTAGTAATTAAAAACCTATAAAAGTAGAAATTTACATATAAAATCAGTCACCATGAGCTTGGACACACTTTGGGAGTTAGAGGAGGAGAGGAGGGCGTAGTGTGCTGTGGTCCACGGGATCAGGAAGAATCAGACACGATTAAGTGACTGAACGGTAAAAATCATACTTTGAATGGTTTTCCTTAACTGTTTTGGGGTAATGTAATATTATACTTTATTTCAATGTTTTCTGGGAAGCATGTAACATATCAAAAACAATTTGTAAATAAAATATTACACACACATATATATATGTAATATATACACATGCATACACATATCCATATATATTGGAAATTTTTATCACCATTATTTTCATTTCCAAATATATGCCTCCTCTATCCTGACTAGATAACCCTCCCTTGTAACAAATCATAAAAAAAGAAAAGGATAGAGAAAAACAGAAAAGTTCAGTAAATCTATCCAATACATTAACCTATATGGTTTACACACATATACATACATACACAACAGCCCCATCCCCACCCCCACTCTCTTGCCCAAGTCCCCAACCTCTCTAAATAATGGAGAGAGGAATATTTTATCATCTATTCTTGCAGGACCAAGTTTGGTCAATAGGATTGCATAATGTTCTGTTTCACAAAACAAAATATCAATAAAGTAGTATAGTTTTTAGACTAGTCCTGGAATTTCATTGATTTAGGCAACTTCCGGTGAGGAATTTCCTTTATCAAGGCTGATTAGAACATCCTCTGTTATATACAGTCTCAGAAGGTTGCCTGAATATGAGACAAGTAGGATTTGAATCCAGCTTTCTCCCTTTGTCTCTCCGTCTGTCTCTCTTTCTCTCTGTCTCTTCCCACTATATATGCGTAAATGCATGCATATTTTTTTCTAACCCACTCTTCTTTTTTCCCCTTCTATTGCTTTAGAAGAGTTTTCCAGAGCAATATTCTATCTCACAATGTTGGTAATACCCATGAGATCAAATTTTCCTTCTTGCCTACTAAATATGTCTAGTTCACCTTGATATTTGCGTATACTTTGTTCATTAGCATATGGATATCTAAAGATGTGGAGTTAATTGCCTGTTCCTTTCTTATCTTTTTCTTCTTTTAGTTTTGGGGTGTTTCTGTCCCCATTCTTTTGGTAGTGTGTGTATATATATATATATAGATATAGATATAGATATAGATATATATACGTATATATGTATCTATATCTATATATATGAGGAATCTAACTTGGCATATACTTGGTAGGCAGTTCTCTCCTTTCCCTTTTGTTTTTAAAACCTCCCTTATTAGACTTGCAACACTCTAAGCAAATACATATTTACTGGTTTTCACAGATACACTTCATCAATAGGCAAGAGTTCATCATTTCTTAAACTCTGGTTCAGAAATCACCATTCTGTTTCCAGATACCATATTCTTAACCTGCTATTTATTTTCTAAGATTGCTTCTCTTTCTCAAGAAGTCCTTAATTTTGATGGGTGATAGTGATTAATTAATCAAACAAGTATTAAGTAACTACTATATGCCAGGTACATACTGATGAAAATACCACTTTGTCACCTTACAGTTTACAATTTCTTTCCTAGGACTTCACTATTTCCTTTTATTTATTCTTTTAAGTAATAAGCATTTATCTATCTCTCTCAAAAAATTGAAAAAAACTCTTGTAATAAATATGCATAATCAAGAAAAATAAATTTATATATTGGCCATGTGCAAAAATGTGTGCATCATTCTTAATTGTGAATTAATCACCTTTTTGTCAGGATGTGGGTAACAGATCATTACCTGTCTTCTAGAATTATGGAAGGTGATTGAACTGATCCTAGTTTTTAAATCTTTAAAAGTTGCTTTTCTTACTATGGTATTGTTGTCGTGTAATTAATTTTTCTGATTGTGTTCTGACTTACTCTATATTCATTCATAAAAATATTTCCAAATTTTTCTGAACTCAGTCCTTTTACCCTCCCCCTGCTATTTATAGCACAATAGTATACCATTTACATTCAATTGACCAATAAACATTAATGAAGTGCCTATTATTGCAAATCACCCATCCTAAGTATTAGGGATACAAAGACATCTAAAAAAGTACCCTAGTTTCAAGGAACTAACAGTCCAATGGGAAAGACAACAGGCACAAACAACTTTGGATAAATTATGTACAGAATAAATTGGAAATAATCAATAGAGGGATGTCACTTGAATTTAGAAGAATTCGAAAAGACTTTCTGTGGAAACTAAGATTTTGGCTGGAATTTAAAGGAAGCCCAGAGATACCAGGAAGCAGAAATGATGAGGGCGAGCACTCCAGGCATTGGGGATAGCCAGAGAAAGTGCCGAGCATCAGGAGATGTGAAATGTCTTGTTTGTGGAACAGGAAAGAGTCCAGTGTTACTAAATAGCAGAGGAGTGGGAAGAGACAGGTGGGATGGGGTTGCAAAACAACTAGAAAAGTAGGGACATCAGGTTATAATGGGTTTGAATACCTAACGGGGGATTGTATAATGATCTTGTAGGTGAGTATATCTCCAAGACAATATTCACTGCACCAAGGGTGACTATGAATATGCCAGTGAAGTTCTGAACTGCAAAGTATAACAGACTTTCCATAGAGAAAGCAGAAGAAAAATATTTATTCAAACACGAGAAAGCCAAATCCATCGTAACAACCTAGAAGTCAATACATTTGTATTGCAGGGGAAACCTCCATTCCCAAGTCTTTGGCCACTGCCCCCTCTCCTTCCCCCCTCCTTTCTGGGGCCTTCCCACAAGCACACACTCCCAACACTAGCTGTACCTGCCAGTGTCCTTTCTCTTCCACCCTAACTGCTCTCCCCAACTTCCTCCCAGCTCTGTTCTGCCCTTCCTGTTACACCTGGCCAGCAAGCTCCTCCCGCCACATGTGACTTAGGCTTCCATATGATTTAAGCAGGTCACATGGACCTATTAATGGATGGGAAAGATCTTCAAATTAAGTAAAAATACATTAACAATACAGTAAATAGTGCCAAATTCAATCAGAAGCAAGGGATTATACATAATTATACATAAGGATCCATATTGACTTAGAAAATCATATTTTAATATTATGTATATTTTATTGTATTTTTATTTATTTTTCTAAATATTTCCCAATTATATTTTAATCGAGTTCAAGCTACACTTTGGAGTGTCAGCCCAATATTTGTCAACTCTGCTGTAGGTTATAGGGAATCATTGGGTTTTATTGAGTGTGTGTGTGTGTGTGTGTGTGTGTATGTGCGTGTGTGTGTTTTTCCAAGGCACGGCCAGACTTGTATTTTATGAAGATCATTTTAACAGCTAAATGGAAGATGAACTGGAGTGTACTTGTACAGTAGAGACACCAACCAACAGGCTGTTTCACGCATGAGGAGGTGATGAGGGCCTGCACCAGGTGGGTAACAATGTCAAAGGAGAGAAGCAAGTATAAAGAAGAGATGTTATGAAAGTAAAATCGGTTGGTCCTTGGCAACACTTTGGTCATTGAGAGTGAGAGAGAGTAAGGAATCAAAGATGATATTGAGGTTGTGAACTTGGATGGCTGGGAGGATGGTGATATCCTTGACAGTAATAGGAAGTTCAGAAGAGCAGATTTTGGGGAAAAGATAATGAACTCAGTTTTGGACATGTTGGATTTAAGGTTTCTACAAAATATCCAATTCAACAGGTAGCTGAAGATTCCAGATCGAAGGACAGGAGAATTATCAGGATTACCTCAACAAGCAGATTTGAGAATCATAAGCAGAGAGATGATAATTAAATCCATGGGAGCTGATGAGAAATAGTTCCAAGGGAGAAGAGAGTGTTCAGAAGGGACCCTTGAAGGAAACTCAAAATTGATGGTCATGACCTGGATGAAGCTCTAGCCTAGAAACAGAGGAGTAGTCAACTCGGTAGGAAAAGAACCAGGAAAAGGTGATATGAAAAATTAGTGAGAAGAGAGTATCAAAGAGAAGATGATTGACAGTACCAAAACTGCAGAGGTCAAGAAAGAATCAGTGAGAAAAGACCATTTGTTTTAACACTTAATAACTTTATAGAGAAGAGTTTCAATTCAGTGATGTCTGGAAGCCAGAGAGTAGAGAATAAAGGAGAGAATGAGAGGAAAAAGAGTGTTATATTGTCTTCTCAAGGAATTTAGTCATTAAATGAAGAAAATATATGGGATGGCAAATAATAGTGATAGATGGATCAAAGGAGATTTTATTTTTGAGGATGGGTGAACATAGGCATGATTGTGGGCAGTAAAGTAGAAGGTGGTATACAGGGATAAAGATAAGTGAGAGAATGAGATGCGATCTGTTGAAGAAGAGGGAACAGAATGGAATCATTTGTACTTGTAGAGGTATTTGCCTTAACAAGAAGAAGGGCTAGCTCTTCATGTGAGATGGAAGTGAAACAGGAAATAGTGGCAGAAGGTGACTTGAGATAAAGAGGAAGGAAGGAGAAGAAGCTCTTGATAAATGGCCTGAATTTTTTCAGTAAAATATGAGGCAAGATCATGAAAGAGTGGGGGAAAGGAGAACCATGGGAAGTTTGAGGGAGTATAAAAGAGTTTGAAAGATCCACTCTAGTAAGTGGGATAGTCAGTTAATTATGAAGGTATAAAAAGAATGTCTGTAGCAATGAGCACCATGTTTATGTTATGGAAAATCAGTTTTTAGTGGAGCCAGTCAGTGCAGGTTTCATGATTTCCTTTAGCTCCATTCAGCAGCACATATTTAAGAGTAAAAACTAGTAGATTATTGGAGTGATCCAAGTCTGGGACTTGGCATGGTAAAATTGGTGATAAAAGAATAGTAGGGCCATGAGAGCAATGAGATGAAGAACTTGAACTAAGATGAAGACATTTTCTCTGATCACTATGACTTCTCAGACCTCTTTAAAACAGAAATTATACATCAAAGCTATTTCTATGGTCTATATCACTGGGAACCCAAGAGATGGTTAAAAAAAAATTCTAACCTAGGAACTGAAACTCACTGACCTTGAGCTCACTCACATCCCCTCCCCAATCTCTCACTACTACCTTCCCCTAAAAGAACCAAAGACAGGAAACAAGCTTATCAAAAGTCATCCCTACATTCTGGTGATCCCTCCCTCTTTCCAGTGCCATGGAAAACCCAGCTCCAGGTTAATTTTTTTTTTTTTCTGAGGGGGTGATAGAGCTCAAAATCCAGTTTGGTCACAGTCCTTCAAGGGCAAAAGACTACCAGAAGCTACAACCTGGAACTACTAGTGTCAAGGAAAACAGGATCTAACTGCTGGTGCCTAGGAAATCAGGCTCTGCCAACGTCAGGGAAAGTAGATTCTGAGCTGCCAATGTCAGAATACAGAAGTGAGGAACAGAGAAAGGGAGACAGGTCACTAGGACAGAACACCTTGCATGCTGGGGACCTGTGCAATTCTTCAGCAAGCCTGAGGGAAAGAGCACAGTACTCACCTGGGGATAGTTCTGACCATCCAAGAGTCAATTGGGGCGGAACCCTAAGCTGATACACCATGAAATACTCATTGTGTGGAAAGACCTAGGCTTGAGGTCTAGCTCCAGTGAAGCTACAATCAGAGCAAAGGGATTCAAAAAGTTATTGATAAGGAAAACAAAAAGGAAATAAAGACTGAAAGTACCAAAGATTTCAGGAAGAGGAAAACGTGAAGACTTTGAACATAAATAAATGCACAAGAAAATCAGTAACAACAGAAGGAAATATGGCCTCCAAATTTAATAAACAAGTTCTGGTATCTATGAATAAATACTCCCACCCTGGCACGTGCACGCGCACATACACACACACACACACACACACACACACACACAGGAAAATGATTTAACATTTGATGGGACAAAAGATTCTGTGAAATCTGAGATGAAAATGGAAGCCTGAGATGTTGTTCTGAATGCTTTTAAAGATAAATTAAAATTATAACTGCACAATTTATGTCCGGCATAGCAAAACTAATGAGCAGAATAGAAAAACTGGAATCTGCAATGACAAGTCTCACCAAAGAAATAAAAAAAGACAGCAAAAAGATTGGGAATGTAAATACATAGAAGTGGAAGATAATCTAAAAAAAAGAGAAACAAAAAACAAGATATATGCTTACCATTCAAGCAAAACATACTGAACTCTAAGATAAGATCTGAGGTACGTTAATAGTCATTGGTTCCCAGAAGAACATGACAGGACAAATAAAGCCTTAACATAATAATGAAGGAATAGAAGTTCCTAGTACTTCTAAATATAAAAAATGAAATTCCTGTGGAAAGAATTCAGAGATTGTCTCCAGAAAAAAAAAAGAAAAGGAAGAAAAAACAGAAACACAAAAAGCTTGCAAATTCCGAGACACAGTGGTTAAATGTAATAAATTTGACTCAGAAACATCAGTTCTGCGTGCCATCAGGAGAATGGCCTTTAATTACAAAGGATAGGATATTTTAATAATGCGGGACTTCCACACCCAATTGAAAAAATGGGAGGTGGGGGTGCAGAAGGAATGAAATGACGTGCTCAGAAGACCAGTGGAACCCAACATGCAGCCCAAGGTGGTCTGTTCTGAGAATCTCACTCATACAGGACAAAGATGAACATTCAATAATAAAGAAGTATCTGAAACATTTTTAGAAAGAAAACCAGAATTGAAGAGGTTATTTGCCTCTCCAATACCTTAAATGACAGAAACTCAGGAGTAGTAGATAGATGCCACAGGCAAAGACAATAGCAGAAATAGAATGACACTAAGAAAGACCAGTGAGTGATTTCTTTCTAAATATACCCAAGGAGTCAGAGGTAATAAAGAGGCAGATGGGGATGTTACAGACACTACCAGATCTACAGATGAATCCTTTTGGGGGCAGACTTTATTACAAAAAGGGAGAGTACATAAAATGGAAGGAGAGAGTTAGGAGAAAAAAAGAGTCGGTGCCACACTGGAGCCCGGAATTGTATGTTCAATCCAGTGATACTGGCCTCTTTACTGCTCCACAAATGAAACGCTCTATCTGCTTGCCCAAGTAATTTTCTCTGGCTGTCCCTCATTCCTGTTATGTTCTCCCTCATACGTTTACTTCTTGTCTTCCATGCTTTCACTGGCTTTCTTTAAGCCCCAACTAAAAGTCCATCTTCTATAGGAAGCCTTTCCCAACCCCTCCCCCAACTCTAGTGCCTTCCCTAAGTTAAATATTTCCTATTTAACTATATGTAGCTTGATTGAATCTATTTGTTCATTTGTTGTCTCCAATGAATGAGAGTTTCTTGAGTGCAAGGGACTGTCTTTTGCATGTCTTTGTATCCTTAGGACTTAGTGTTATGCCTGTCACATATTTAAATGTGACATAAACATTAAATGTTTAATGATCAATGAATATTCAGTATTCTGAGAGCCAACTTGGCTTAATGGAAAGACCCTGGACCTAGAGGCACATGATTGGGCTATGAGCTCTGGCTTGGCAACTTACTTGAGATATGACTGTAGGCAAGTCAATTCACTTCTCTCCCACTCATTTTAGTCTTCTGTATAATGAGAATAGTAACACTTAAATTACCTAAACATAGCACTATCCTGTGGCTAAAGTAATGAAGTGTGTAAGGTGCTTACAAATTCTAAAGCCTTCTCTAAATGTCAGATATTAATATTATTGTTATTTTTATACTGTTCTTCCTGATTTTCAGTTAGGATTTGGGCCAATAAATACTCATGGCCCAGGCTAGGATGCCCAAAGACTTAACTTAGCCTGAACAGAATAGTATGAAGTGACAGAGTTCCAGTGAAAGGCCTAACAGAAGAGATCATATTTTTGGAACAAAAACATCTTAAGTCACAGATAAGGCCTGATTAGTGGATTAGTGCAAACAAAAAAACCTATGAAGGTGCATATATTTCAATTTTTGCTATTTAAAGTTACAAATATGCAAACTATTATAAATCGTTCTAGCCCAATGGAAATATGCTACATGAATTCAAATAATGTGACTACTTCACAGAATTCATTATTCATAATAATCAGGACCTAGTTGTATTTACTACCTAAGTCACTTAAACTTATGAGTCTCAATTTTCTCAGATATGGACCATGATCACTAAGGTCCGTTTCAGCACTAAGACCCATGATATTATATGAATGACTTTGTGTGTACTTGATCTACACGTTCCTCTCTGTTTCTTTTTCCCTTTGTTACTACCTTGCTTCCATGGTGTAATGGAAAGAGCTCAGGATTTAGTGTCAAAAGGCCTATGCTTAAGATTTGACTCCATCAATCACTAACTATATGCCTTTGGGAAAATCACCTGAATTTTCTGAATTTTGGCATCTATGTAATAAGGAACTTTGTATAAATGACATTTATCCAAAATCTCTTTATACTTTTAACTCTAGAATATATGGTCTACAAAATTTGGAACAAACCAAAAAGGACCAAAGCAGAAGCCATGTGATGACAATGGAATCCAAAATGGCAAACTGTAACTGTGGCCCATAAGAAACAAGCTGTAAAGAAACTTTGACTTTGAACAAAAAAAAATTCTGATATGATTTGACATATTACAGAGCATGAGTCCTAGTTGTATAATTTTTGCTGCTCTAAATAACCTTCACTTCTGGATAACTCTTGATTGCTGTTTCTTGTATGAGGAAAAAAATAAGTGTTTTAGAGATGTCAGATAGGGATGCCTTACTCCTTTGGTTGTGGAATTTCTTAATATGGAAGACTAATTATAAATTGCTAATGAAGTTGGTGAGCAAAGAGGAAAGCATACTATATCTGGAGTTAGAAGACATGGGCTTGAGTGCCACCCAACTCTTCTATTTATTAGATTCATGATCTTGGGAAAGTCTTTTCAACACTCTGAGTCTCAGTTTAATCACTTATAAACACTTTTTACCTCATGAGATTGTTCTGAGGAAAAGAATGTTTTGTAAACTGCAAAATGTTATACTATTGTGAGCAGTCATTTTAATAGGTGTCAAATAATTTTATTGAATGAGCAAATGAATGAGATGTAATAGGATATTTCATTTTCAAGTTAGGAAATAGGTCTTTCTTTTTAAAAAGTGTACAGGTTACTCTTCTATGTGGTGCCAAGGAGGTGAAGAGTTCTATGAAACTATTATAAAGAATTCATGAAGATAAAAACTCATGGGACCTAATCCTCTGTTCCAGATCCAGACAGAGCAGGTCCTTTCTCTCTTGCTCACTGTATGTTTACCTTAAATTTGACCCTAAGGTAAAAATGGAATACTCCTAGAAAGAGGAAAATACATGAAGCCCTTTGCTTCTTTAATGGCAGGCTCCCTTTAAACAAATGCTGCTACACCTGCCAAACTCCAAGCTATTGTGTAATATTGAATGCTGTCTATGTGAATGTGAGCTTCTTATTTAAGTCCTCAGGATAATACTCAGGCCCATCCTTAATAGAGAAGAATGCATATTATGCAAAGTCATAATTTCCTCCCATTTCAGATCACATAGCATTGATTGAGATCACTGAAAATGACTTGATGTTAGAGAGAGGAATTTTTAGAGAGACTCTTTTCTTTAAATAAATCTGTTTTGTCAATAATTGGCATTTTTGTTGCAGACATTTCACACAGAAGCTGAAAAGTCAAAAGGAAGTTTAATTAAAAGCTAGCAATTGCTTGACTCAGAGTTAGCCTGAAGGACCAGAACCCAGTTTGTAGGTGAGAATTCACACCCTAGTCCTTGGGAAGAATCATTGCATTGCTGTGGAATCCAGCAATCTCAGATACCTTTGACAAGGCTCAGACATAGTCAGGAGACTATTATCCTGTTCTTGTGTACAGTAAGACTGTAAAGCAAGAAAGGCTGAGAGGCAAATCCCTGGGGGTGGGGGTAGGGGAAACAGTAATTCCTCAAGTCATTTTCAGTGATCTCAATCAATGGTATGTGATCTGAAATGGGAGGAAATTATGACTTTGCATAATATGCTTATGGACTAGACAATTTCTTTTAATATCACTATTATTACTGTCTTCTTATCTTTGTAGAATACTTTGTGCAAAACTAACAAAATGACTGTTTTGTATAGCAGTGATAAATGTATGGTTGCTGGTGACTGCCATTCCTGGTATCAGTCATACTATGTTCTGTTCTATGACTTTCTACTTCACTAGTTTTACTCATATTCTATATCAGCATTGATATATGGATCTAGAGGATACAGATATGGATAATATAGATATATGCACAGGCAAAGTTAAAGATCTATATCAGGGGTAAGAAACCTGTAGCCTCTAGGCTTCATGGAGCCCTCTAGATCCTTAAGTTCAGCCCTTTGACTGAATCTAAACCTCACAGAACAAATCCCCTCAATAAAAGGATTTGATATGTAAAACTTGAGCTCAGTCAAAAGGCCACACCCAAGGAACTAGAAGGCCACATGTGGCTGCAGGTTTCCCACTCGTGATCTAAATGATATAGCTCTAGATGACTGTATAGCTAACATATGATTCTGATGTATATACATATTTACATAAAATATATGCATGTGTATGTACCCAATGTAAATATGCATGTGTATACATATATGTGTATGTGTGTGTGCATGGGGTATGTGTTTAGCATCTTTCCTGGGCAAGTATTCCTTCTAATCTCTGTTCTCAGATTGGGTCTCCTAGCATATAACTACTCCAGGTTCAAGATACTCAGAGTCTGTATCGCCTCACTCTCTTTTCCTGGGTCATTGAAGTCTAGTGGCAAAACAAAGGTCAAGATGACTGGTGATAACTCAAGATTCAGTGGAAGACTTTGACATTTTTGATGTCTGACCAAGCTCTCAGTGCTCTACAGCATCTGCTTCAGTCATCTTCATGGGAGTTGGAAGAAACTGCTCTCATATGCCTTTTCCATCCAGTAAAGTCTTTATATCAGGTCTTCACAACCTGCGGCCCATAGGCCACTCACAGCCCACAGGTCTCTTGTGGCATGCCAGAGGATTTCAAGTGGTCCCATGAAAAATATACCTGCTAAGATGGTTTTAATGGATGTGGCTGCTGGGCATGCTACAGCTTCTTGGAGCCAAGAGTGGGTTAGGTGTCAGGTGGACAGCAAAGGCCCTGATGATGAACAGCCCTCACATCAGAGGTGTTAGTTCTCCCTGAATATACCATACATATCTCAAACCAAAAGTATTGATAAAATGACACCTGGAACATAATCTTCCACAAACACTTAGAGCATCATTGGAAAGAGTAGGCACATGCGTAAGAGTTTTGTAGTAGAAAGGCACATATAAAGGTTGCACATGTTGCCAAAGCAACTCATTCCTTCTGTGTTACAAGGAACTGACGCATTATCTTTAATGACTTTACTTCCCCCCACATGTATTAGGCCTAATGGGCAGATAACTCTGCTTGGCTTCTTGGACTTAGTCTTCTTGGTAGCTTGATTTGATTTTGCAAGTAAACTCTCTGGGCCTGCTATCTCCTGGGATCAACATCTCCTGTGTGAGTTGCTTAGATGTAATATATCATTGCAAGAATGAAAAGGAAGGAGAAAAAATGTCCTCACACTTCACAGTCTGGAAGAGAAACAAGGGAAAAAAAATAGAGTGGTTCCTTCTAATGAGCTTGGTTCTTCTAGTATAGTGGGATCTTAATTGCCAGAAACTGCTCTCCTGAAACCTGGTTACAGTAGGGTGGCTTCAACTACTCAGTGGCTAGTTATCCTTAAATTACATAAATTTATTGAATAACTTGCTCATATGTCCTAAAGAAGTATGGATACTGAGATACTTATACTATATACACACACATATACACACACATACATATACCACATATGAGTATATATGTATATAATATTTTCATATATTATCATATAATATAGTGTCACATTATGTTATGATTTTGTTATAATTATAATTTTATCATATATTACATTATTATTTACCCAAAGGGTCTATCTGAGGGCTTTGTCTTTATATTTCTATACTGCTTTGCTCAGTGATTTTATTGGCAGCTATGCCTTCAACTGTCATCACCATATAAATGATTTTCAGATCTATTTGACCAACTGTAATCTTTGCCATGACCTTGAGTATCACATTGCAACTACCTGCTAGACATTTTGAACTGAATAGTCATCCCATAGCCAATGTATCCGAAACTGCATTCATTGTCTTTTCCCCTAAATGATCCCTCTTTCCATCTTCCCTATTATTAAGGGTAGCACCATCCTCCTGGTTACCTGAACTCTCAACCTCAGAGTTATCCTCAATTATCTTTTCACCTTCATCCCACATATACAATCTGTTGCCAAGTCTTGTCATTTCTGCTGTCATGGCATCTCTCACATATGCCCCCTTCTTTTTACTCATACAGCCACCAGTCTGGCAGACCTTTATCACCTCATAACTAGACTATTGCAATCTCTCTTCCTCAAGTTTCTCCTCTTTCCAGCCAATCCTCCATTCATCCATTAATGTGAAGGTCTGACTATGTCATTCCCTTCTTCATTAAACCCTAGTGGCTTCATATTACTTTAAGGATCATATATGAATTTGGCATTTAATGCCTTTTGCATCTTAACTACGTCCTACCTTTCTAGTATCTTGAAGAATTACTCTTTTCCTCATGTTCTATGATTCAGCAACACAGAGCTCCTTGATATTCCTTGTACATGACACTCCACCTCCAGACTCTGCCTGTGCCATTTCACTGGATACTTGGCATGCTCTCCCTTTTCACCTTCTCTTCTTGACCTCCTTTGGCTTCCCTTTTGCTTTCTCTGTGTCCCTAATACTTAGCATAGTACTTGACATCATAAACGCTTAAATTTTTATTGACTGGTTATCTATGAGTATATATGTTGGTCTGTAACAATTACTATGCATAGAGGTATCATTCTCTCTCTCTCTGTCTCTCTCTTCACACACATACATGTAGTAAAAAAAGTTTATATTGATGAGAGCATATATTCTTTTCCTTGTTGTCATTGCTGGTTTGACCAGACCTATGATTTCTTTTATGTAGGAAGTTCTCAATATGATTCTAACAATGCACATTAGCCCCTTCTCTGTGGTCTCAGAGAGACCACTGGGACACTGAGAGGCTTATGTGACTTAGCAGTCACATCATCAGTTTGTCTTAATGTCAGGATAAAGCTAAGAAGGTCAAACCAGCATGTTGGATGACCCTTTGTAGTAAAACTAATGGGAAACTATAGACAAGAATCATGTGGGATGGGACAGTGTGGATGAGTTACAATTTGCAAAATTGAAAGGGTTAGAGATATCGATGACTACGAAATCATTACACTTTGACACTAATATGGGTCCAAGGATGTGCTTATAAAGAAAGTAGTAATGCCATAAAGAGAGGAAAGATAGAAGAAGCAGCCAGATTGAACAAGTATATGCAGAGGAAATCCATACTGTGGGTTTCAGTTGTGAGGGTGTAAGGGGCTTGATATACAAATTTACTCCCATCCCCCCCCAAAAATGTAGCTGAGTGATGTCAATAACCACCAAATAATATTCCTACTCTCTCATATTACAGAAAACCTTTAGGCTAACCTTATATGTTCCCTAAAGTCATCCTTGCTGAAGGTATTAATTGGGATCAAGCAGGTTTTTGCAAGCAATGTTCTACAAGTGACTGTATCTCTAAAGCAATATCTACCCACACACACACACACACACATACACATATATATATATATATATATATATATATATACACACACACACACATTTACATATATATATATGCACATTGATAATTCTGCATGTATATACTATATATATATATTAATTAATATAGTCTGTACCTGTTACTTCATTGATTAAGTAAATTTCAGTAAGAAATAACCTGTGCCATCTCAGATATGCCACTCATCTGCTAAGTCTATTCTTAGAAGGTTGCCTGAACATTAAGAGGCTAAGTGATTTGCCTGTGACAAGCAGAATTCATATGAGTCAGAAGGAGGACCTGAACCTAGCTCAGAAAGACTCCAAGCCCTTTCTGCTACACTAGGTTATCTCATTAATAACACTAATAACAATAGTATCTTACATCTGCAGAGCACTAAACGATAATGCTATTTGATTTACAATGCTATATTAATGCTAACCATATGTCAGGTCCTTAGGATAGAATTATAGATATTAAACAAAATAACAAAAACAACAACGATGAAACCACAATCCCTAACTAAGTTTAAATTTACTGGTATGGAGAGGATACAACACACAAAGTCAATGTATAGTAAGGTTAGGAGGCACTTAAGCCCCTCCCCACGATCACAGGTGAGTTGTATTCTACCAAGTAAGGCTTCATTTCCACCCGAGTGTTCTGAAGAGTGGGTGTGATTCTTCTCTACTCTTAGCTTGAGCTCCCATTCTGGTGCATTCTCTCCAGTGTTAACTACCACTGACTAGTGTCTCAGTTTCATTTAACCAATTAACATGATTTAGCTTTCACAAAGTGTTACTCTGAAGATATGACAAGAACAGAAGTTAAACATTTTTCTTCCACATCACCTCAGTCTCTGGGGAGATTGGGCTCAAACTTAATTTCTACATAGTATTCACCCCACCAAATTGAATTCTAAATGAGGTCTTAGTTGACAATGGATCAATTCAAATCTCTGCAAGTGCTGGGTCAAGTAAGTCCAAATTTAGAGTTTTAGTTTCCGCATTTTCTGTGCTCAACCTCTCACAAATGCCACCATGGATTCCAGCTCTCTAACTTCTGCCTCTCACTATTATTATTACTGACTTTTTAAAACTCACATGGTCATAGCTATCTCTAATACTCCATCTAAAAGCATGAAGAATATCCTCTACAAGAGGCATGAACTAACAAGGCAGAAGATGGCAACACTGGGAGGTTCACCAATAATAAATGTCCTTGCCTTTTCACTTGGATACAATCAGTCAGAAAGAGGTTAAGACCTTGTTTTGGCTGATTAGTGCTTCTTGAATACTCCCAATTTCTGGTTCTGCAGACAATTAACAGTCTATCTATTCAGTGTGTGGCTAGCAGACTGGAGCAAGGTACAGAATGTCTAAATGTGCTCCAAATTGAGAGCAGGACCCTGCTATTACACATCATCATGACTTTCAGAAAGAATAGTTTTCAGAAAGTAGAGGCCCTGGTCTCTTCTTAATGAGATAGCAGAATGTTCTTAGGCTAGGGTGCCATGGACCAGACTACTGACAGAAATATAATGCAAGATGAAATGCAATATAGAAGGGCTACAAGAAACACAGGAAAAGCAGATAGATCACTTTCAACTAGAGGTAAGGTGTGAGGAAAATTAGTCAAACTATCATGAAAGAAGTGACAAATGATGTAATTCTAGAAGGAATAAAAGGCCTTTCTTATTTGTTCTTGAGTAGAATTTATTGACATGTTTTTGTTTCCCCTCATTTTTTCCTCCCAGAAAGCCATCCCTTATAACAAAGAATTAAAAGAAGGGATGGATCTCAAAGAGATGAGGAGCAGGGATATTCCAGATCTGAGAAATGGACTTTGTGAATGCACAGTGACACATATCATTCATTAGTTATACTATTATCAACACCACTGACTCACATTTGTATGGGGCTTTGTGTTGCAACAATAATTCTGATGACATTTTTTTATCCTCTCACATTTATACAGCATTTTTTTCTGCCTTGGTCAACTACAGTTTTTTTAAATTAATTTACATGTCTCTGTGTGTGTGTGTTTGTGTGTGTATGTGTGTGTTTTCATTCTGGGGCAACACTTTAGGAAGCCCAAACTGGACAGCAGCCAATGTAAGCCAACAATGATGGTAAATGGTCGGGAAACGATCCCATATTAGGAAAGAACTGGAAATGTTTAAATTGGAGAGGAAAAGTATGAGGGGTACAACATGTTAGATGTTTTCAAATATTTAAAGAGCAACCATGAAGAACATGGACTAGATGTATTCTGCTTGGTCCTAGAGGAAAAAACTAGGAGTTTCAAAAGTTACAGAGAAATAGCTTTAGGGTCTTTGTAACCTTCTGATCATTAAAACTGTCTCAATGTGG
This sequence comes from Bettongia penicillata ogilbyi, assembly GCA_023548195.1. Classification (NCBI taxonomy): domain Eukaryota; kingdom Metazoa; phylum Chordata; class Mammalia; order Diprotodontia; family Potoroidae; genus Bettongia; species Bettongia penicillata. The sequence continues at coordinate 1,046,446 of JAJHZJ010000571.1, read as the reverse complement.
AAGGGGTTGTCTTAATGGGCAGTGTGTTCTCCCTCACTGGAGTGCTTCAAGAAGAACTTTTGGATATGAATGGACTAGTGACTGCTAATGTCCACTTTATCAATTCTGATTCTTTGACTTAGGTGAACCTGGTCTCTTGAAGGTCAATAGAACCCAAGAAATCCAATAGTTCCTATTATGCTGAAAAGGTCTCATGCACTGTTCTATTTTCAGTTAGATAAGTGAAATTTATTATGAGGGGGGTCATCAGCAGTAAACTGGTCACTAGGTGAAGAATTATTTGACCATAGAAACCCAAGAAACCAAGAAAACTAGAAAATTTTCCATAATAATATGTGGTCCCCTTTTACTTCTGTGGTGATAATAGCAGAGAGGCCAGAGAAGAGTTAAATGTTATCTCTCAAGTCATATGTTTTTAGACTATTAGTATTACTTAACTGTTGGGTACTAAGAAGGTGACATCCATGCCAATAGATGAGTGGAAATAATCATGGAGGAGTTAGTTGTAGGATCGATCATGACATTAAATTGTGTTAAAATAAACACAGAAAATACAAGTTGTTTGACCAGATCAAATATACACAGAGGAGGTACATGCTGAAGGTAATACAATTTTGAGATCATTGAAGATCAGTTTTCAAAATATCTGAAAGAGAAACTGGTACTAAACACTTGGAAAAAAATGACTAAGAAAAAAATCTATCACTATCAACTGACATCTCTACTTTCCAATTTCTGCAAAATCTTTGGGAGAAAAATTTACAAATATATTAAAGGCATTCTTGACAAAGATATACAAATGAAACCATCAATCTGTTCTATAGCTGACTTCATCTTTATGGTCACACAAGAGACTAAAACGTGTAGCAAATACAGCATCCTGCTATATGCAATACTTGTTGACTGTAAGCAAGATTTGATTCTGGAGCAAAATATTGACTTGGAAACTTTCCTCCAACAAACGGTTTCTCATGAACATAATGAAATCACATAAAATCCCTTGAAATATATGTATACACACATATGTGTGTCGGAAAAAACCTAGTACAAAACTTCTTTGATTATTCACATGAAATCAGGCATAGATCCAATTTGTTTATCACCAATGACCATGAAGGATGTTCATACAGAGTCTATATGGACAGGAAACCTCAATTCTTCTGGATCTTCCTGCATGTGGATGGAATTGTGCTGATTCAATCAGAACCACAAATGACATTTGGAGGTTTGGGCTATCTACATAGAAAACCTCTCTCTCTCTCTCTCTCTCTCCTCTCTCTCTCTCTCTCTCTCCTCTCTCTGTCTCTCTCTCTCTCTGTCTCTCTCTCTGTCTCTCTCTGTCTGTCTCTCTGTCTGTCTCTCTCTGTCTGTCTCTCTCTCTGTCTCTCTCTGTCTGTCTGTCTCTCTCTGTCTCTGTCTCTGTCTCTCTCTCTCTGTGCATGTCTCTCTCTGTCCTGTCTCTCTATCTCTGTCTCTCTGTCTCTGTCGCTGTCTCTCTCTCTCTGTGCGTGTCTCTTTCTCTCTGTCTCTGTCTCTCTCTCTCTGTCTCTGTCTCTTTCTCTCTCTCTGTGCATGTCTCTCTCTGTCTGTCTCTCTATCTCTGTCTCTCTGTCTCTGTCGCTGTCTCTCTCTCTGTGCGTGTCTCTTTCTCTCTGTCTCTGTCTCTCTCTGTCTCTCTCTCTCTCTGTCTCTCTCTCTGTCTGTCTCTCTGTCTCTCTCTGTCTCTCTATCTCTGTCTCTGTCGTTGTCTCTCTCTCTGTCTCTGTCTCTGTCTCTGTCTCTCTCTCTCTCTCTCTCTGCCTTTCTCTCTGTCTCTCCCAAGACTCTCTCTGAAGGATGATTTTTTCTTCATCCACTCTGTTTTCTCTTTAACTCAGCAAGGTGGCCACAGTGGATAGAGTGTAGGACTTAGAATCAAAATGATATGAGTTCAAATTCTGCCTCAAACTGTGTAATCCTGGGCAATTCAGTTGATCTCTCCATGCCTCAGTTTCCTCATCTTGAAAATAGGGATACTACCTCACCAATTTGTGAGGATTAAATAAGTTAACATATGTAAAAGAGTTTTTCAATATTTAAAGCCTTATATAAACACCACATTATTGTTATTACTCCTATAGATTTTATGAGCTTAAAAACTTTATTCGGAGGCATCCCTAGGCTTCGTCAAACTGTCAAAGGGGTCTATCACACACACACACACACACAAAGATTAAGAACTTCTATTGCAGATGGAATTTGTATTCAGTAACTGATTTGGCAAAATTACTTCTGAGTACCTTTCATATTCTGAGAAGTGAATCTGTAGACTTTGCTGCCCTTTCTGCCTCAACTCGATTTTTTTTTTTTCTGTACAGAACCATGTGTCTATCCACCTTAGGGCATCTTTCAGCCTTAAACTTGTCTAGACTAGGTTTTTAGCATAGAGTTTTGGAATTAGATTTCATATAGAATTTTGGAATTGCATTACAATTTCAATAGAAGAACCTTGGTTCAAATCCTTTGTTTGACAGTTATTAGCTATATGGTTTTATGCTTCACTTAATCTTTCTTAGCCTCAGTTTTCTCATCCGTAAAATGTGGATAATGACATCAGTAATAATTTCTTCATAAGTTTGTTGAAAGGCTCCATGGAGATTATGTTGATAAAATGTTTGGAAAACCTTAAATTTTTTATATAAATGCCATTTATTATTACTTCTTCCACCCTCTCTGCTTCCCCCTCCCAATGCACATTTCCTTAGTTTTAACATGCTTTGTCAAAGAACTGCTAATACAATAAAGAAAAAAATAGCATCCCCTTTTATTTTTAAAGAAATGCTTTAATATTTATAAAGTACTTTGCTGATAACACTTTAAGGTAGTATGTTTATTATTATACTGGTTTCTAAAAAGAAGGAAACTTTGGCTCCTAGAAGGATACACTCAAATTTCCATAGCTCACAAGTGTCAAAGAGTAAATGTGAGCCCAGGTTTTCTGGTGTGAAGTGCACAGTTTCCTCTGCTATTTCTTCTGGCCTATGCTGCCCACATGGCAATTTTTAGTGTTATTGATCTGCTATTGTATTTATTGTACAGTGAGTTCAAATAACTTTTATTTATTTTTCCCCTTCCTCTTCACATATCCCTTTTAAAAGTACATTCATTATAATATTATATAGTATAGTTATTTGTGATTGGAAGTTATTCCTTTCCTAGGCTTCCCCTGTCACCTAGCAATCTGCATACAGTAGGTGCTTAATAAATATTTATTATTTAGCTGATTGATTCCCAATTAAATTCAATAGAAGCATACTGAAAGAGTAATTTGTCCCAGAATGATCAGACAAGTGGGCACAGACCTGCCCCCAAATCTTCAGATTTTATGTACAATCCCCTAATGCCAAGCTACCTCTCAGAGTTGGATACATATCCCTCCCCCACCCCATCTACCCACACTTGGGCACTATTACTTGCAAATGTGCGTATGATGAAATTTAAATACCTGTGAGATAAGATCAGAAGATGACAAGAACAGTTGATGAAAAGTCAAAATATTTTAGTAATGTAAACGCGTTTCAAATTTTAATTTTATTTTTACTTTATGTGTTTCCTATTCTGAATGGGACAAATTGATGTGCAATTAACTCCATTGTATGTTCATTTTGAGCCCTGAAATTGACATAATCACTAATAACACTATTAATAATACCAACATTAATGATCCTTCCTGCTCCCAGGCACTTTCCCTTCTTAAGCATGTGTTATTTACAGTTGCACCTGAGAGCTGTTGATGTTGGGGGCAGGGGGAAGGTTTAAGATGTACAAATACTGCCTTGTGACCTGTAAAATCCAGCTATATTAAAAAGTAAACCCAGAGTCATGAAGTCAGAACCAAATTTCTCCCTGTAGGAAATAATGCCTAGACTAATTAATGGAGTAGTGAGGCTGAAAAATAGAGATGCAATGAAGTATAGTAGAAAGAACATTTCTCTAGAGGTTTGTAGGTCCAAGTTCTAGGAGCAGCTTTGTTACTGACTTTGGGCACCTTACTTTTTACTCTCTGAAACTCAGTCTCTTCATCTTTAAAAATCAATAGATTAGCCAAATGTGATGGGACATGCCTCCCCCCACTTCCCCAATCCTTTCTGCCAAGCAGGTTAAAACTGACAGATCTCTTGGGCCCAGGGTTTCTGAGTTGCAGTGGCCTAAACTGATCAGGTGTTCGCACTAAATTCAACCTTCATGTAGTAACCCTTCAGAAGTCAAGGGCCACCATATTGCCTAGGGAGGGGAATTAGTCTGTATTGAAAGTAGAGCAGGTAAGATTTTACATATCAATCAGAGTGGGACCAGACCCATGAGTAGATATTATACTTCCAGCCTGGGAAATATAAGGAGACGATGATGATGATGATGATGATGATGATGATGATGATGATGATGATGATGATGATGACAATGACGACAGCAATGGATTGAAGATGAATCACAAATATATATGTATGTGCACACATGTCACATGCATGTATACATACACATAACATACAACATAAACATGCATCATTGTAAATGCATGTGCATACATACATGTGTATGCATGTATATATCTATACATAAACACAAACATATATGTATATATGCACATTTATTTCTTGATTGAGGAATATAGCTAAGTATAGTTTGTCTCTTTTATAGCTATGCAAATTTCCTAATTGACGGTAAAGCTTATTTTCCTTCTTTCTGTCCGTAGTAATCAATAAGTGCTAACATTAGCAAGTGGAAAAAGGTTGAATCATTTATCAGTGCCCTCAAATCATAGAAATATTTCCATGCAACCATCAGAAGTATGCCTACTAACCCACACCAGACAAGCTGATTGCCTTTGTTCCTGCTTTTCCCCTTCCCTGGTGGAAATGCCCTTTTCCCAACATTCCTTTTATTCAGATTCTACTTATCTTTCATGATTCATTTCTTCCATGGAACTGTTCGCTGAATACACCAATCCCCACTGAACTCCTTTCTTTCAACTCCTCTTGCACATGTAGTTACTGTCAATTGAATTGATCTATAATTTGTTGACATGTATATTCTGTCTTTGCAATGAAAGCATAAACTTCATGAGGACAGACAGTATCATAATTCTTTAATACTTACTACAGAGCCTAGCCTGAGCAAGACTTGTAGTAAGAATGTCAACTACAATAGAATCACAGGATCATAGAATTTCAGAGATGGAAGTAAACCAAATGAACATTTCTTTTAACCCATACCCAGAATAAGCCTTTCATTATAATAAAATTTAAAAGCAGTCATCCTGATTGCTTCTTATGACTATGAATTAAAATAATTACACTACCTCCTAAGGCAATCCGTTCTACTTTTGAACAGATCTAATGGTTGTAAGGTTCCTTGCTATTCAAAAAAAAAATCTACCTAATTTTTCCTGCCCCCCCATACATATATGCGTATATGTATATATATACATACATATATACACACACACACATATATTTAATCTCTATAACCAAATTTCCTCCATCCTATACTTGTGAAGTTGATTTTTTGAACTCAAGTATAAGACTTTACATTTATCAGAACTCCCTTTCATCTTATTAGATTCAACACAGTGTTTAGCCTGTAAAGGTATTTTGGATCATGACTATGTCATCCAATTTGTTATATATCCTTACCAACTCTCTATCATCTACAAATGTGATAGGCATATCATCTTTGCCCTTATACCAGACTTGATAAAAATGTCAGTTATCACAGAATCAAATACAGCTCTCTGAGTTCCTCCACAGAAATTCTCTTGTCAAGTTGATATTAAGCAATTTGCTATTTTTTAAATCTGGTTACTATTTCCAAATCCACCCATTGTTATCTAGTACAAATATTTCCATATTTTTTACAACAATAGCATGAGATAGCTTATCAAATGCTTTCTTAAAATTTAGATATAGTATATCTAAAACAATGGCCTTATCAACCAGTTAAGTAACTGTCAAAAAGGAAAATAAGGTTAGTTTTATATAATTCAATCTTCAGCAAACCTACTGGTCTTTTGTAATTTCTTATTTCATTATACTAGTTATTTTGGTCATTTTTGGTAATTTAGTAATTATTTTGGTAGTCAACTTCTTTGTACCTATTTTTGTTCCATCATTTTCTATGGGTCATTCTCCTAGTCAGAGAAAATATAAGTAAAAGAAAATTGAGAAGCTATACTTTTTTTTTCTGTTGTAAGGATTATCCCATTCAATATAAGCAGTAGTTTCATGGTTTCTTTGATTGTCTCATATACCTAAAAGAATTAAATCATTATTCATTGAGATTGATTACTAACATGGGGCTCTAATTGTTGGATGGTAATGCCAATTAAATGGACAAAGTCTATGTTTAAAGATATTTAATATTAGAAATGTAATTTACATTTCTGGGCAATCTACTCATTTTTTGGCATTTTTAGACAATGTAAATTCAGGGAAACTATAAGCATAATTGATCAGATCAAAAACAACAAAAAAAACCCATATGACTTTTCAATAAACACTGAAAAAACCTTTAACAAAATAATCTAAAAACAATAGAAAAATCTAAAATCAAGATTAAGCGATATCTATAATGGGGATATCCTGGCAGCCTTTTCAATAAGTTCACATGTGAAGTAAGGATGTCCATTATCAATATAACTATTCAATATTCTACTAGAAGGGATAACTACAGCAATAAGGCAAGGAAAAGAAATTGACGGAATGAGCATAGGTAATGAGGAAACAAAATTATCTTTTTTTTTTAAGATTACATGATGTTTGACTTAGAAAACCCTAGAGAGTCAAAAAAAACCAGAAAGAAAACTAATCAAAACAATGAACAACTTTAGCATAGATGCGAGATAGAAAATCAAACAAAAATGTTAACAGCATAATACATCAGGAAGAGATGTAAGGAGACATTCCATTTCACATGACAGCAGACAGTATAAAATACTTGGGAGTTAACCTGCAAGAGACACATAGTAGCTATATCAAAACAATTACAAAATATTCTTCACGGAAATTGGATCTAAATAATTAGAGAAATAATTGCTCATGTATAGGTCAAGCAAATATAGTAAATATAAAAATATTACCTGAGTTAATTTACTTACTGAGTGCAATATTAATTAGACCACCAAAGAATTACTTCATAAAGCTAGAAAAAAGTAGGTTGTGGTCATTGTTTTTGTGTTCATCCTTCGTTTTCAAAGAAGACTATGACGTCAGAGAAATGATGACATGACTTGCTCGTGACTTTGTTTTGAGTGAGGGAACGCTGGGTGATGTCACCAACCTCACTTTCTTCTCCAGAGCTATCTGGGTCTGGTGACCAGATAGTCATCAGGATGACTGGAGATGGCCCAGGATTCAATGGAAGACCTTGGCCTTTTTAGGCTGGCATTTTCAGGTACTCACTTAGAGGGAGGTAACACCCACTGAGTGAATAGGCCTCTTTAAGTAGTCAGAGAATGGCCTTTTTAATGAACAAAAGAAAAAAATAATTGAATCAAGCTGGGAGGGAAATAGAAACTGGGGGGAAGGAAGGAAGGAAGGAAGGAAGGAAGGAAGGAAGGAAGGAAGGAAGGAAGGAAGGAAGGAAGGAAGGAAGGAAGGAAGGAAGGAAGGAAGGAAGGAAGGAAGGAAGGAAGGAAGGAAGGAAGGAAGGAAGGAAGGAAGGAAGGGAGGGAGGGGGAGGGAGGGAAGGAGCGAGGGAGGGAGGGAGGGAGGGAGGGAGGGAGGGAGGACATCTAGTCAGTAAACCCCAAAGGAAGGGGAGGAGGAGACAGAAAGGAGAGCATGATCTGGGTTACCCAGCAACTGGGTCCCCACTCAGGCAGCTTGGTCCATTCACAGGTTGTGTTTGTCCTTCATTTTCAAAGAAGACCATGACATCAGAGAATTGGCAACATGCACTTGACTTTGTTTTGAGTGAGGAAGGGCTATGTAAGACTACCAAAGAATTACTTCATAAAGCTAGAAAAAAATAATTCAGCTGGAGGATCAAAAGGTCAAGAATGTCAAGGGAATCAGTATAAAATAAATGGAAGAATTTCTAGCAGTATGACATCTCAAACCATAGTACAAAGCTGTGATTATCAAAATCATTTGGTACTGGGTAAAAAGTACAGAGGTTGATCAATGTTTGATTCATTTGCAGAAGCAGATGACCTGGAAATGAGACTGGAAAGCAGTAAGGCCGAAAGTAGGCATAGATTAACACCTCATAGTGTACATCAAGAAAAACTCAAAACAGTTCCATGATGTAAACATGCGGGGTGAAATTAAAAGCAAATTAGTGGCATACAGAAGAAAGATGTAAAGAAAGAGGAAGAGTTCATGACCAACCATGATATAGAGAGGTTCACAGGAGGTAAAATGGATCATTTTGATCACATAAAAGTTTTTGCACAAACAAAACCAAGGCAACTGAAATTAGAAGAAAAGCAGGAAAGTGGGGAAAATATTTGCAGCCAATTTCTCTGATAAAGGTCTGATTTCTAAAATATCTAGGGAACTGAGTCAAATTTAAAAGAATCAAGAACCATTTTCCAATTGATAAATTGTCAAATGATATGAATTAGCTTTCAAAGGAAGAAGTCAAAGCTATAAATAGACATGAAAAAATGCTCTGAATCCATAATAATTAGAGAAATAAAATTAAAACACTTCTGCTTGCCCAATTCTAACTTTTAGGGATTTTTTTTTCATCAGGGAGTTTTTGTACTTCCTCTTTCATTTAGTCAATTCTGCTTTTCAAGGAGTTATTTTCTTCACTGGACTTTTGTGCCTCTTTTATCATTTGGTCTATTCCGATTTTTTAAGGTTTTATTTTTTTTTTCAGTATTTTAATAAGATGCTGATTCCTTTTTTCATGATTTTCACTTTTATTTCTCTCTCATTTCACTCTGATTTATCTCATTTATCTTTCCTTTTTTCCCTCTACCTCTCATTTGGAAGCAGATGATAAAATAACTATTAAATGAAACAACATCCCTGTTCCCTATTTGCCACAAAATCTGCTCTACTGATGCTCCTCCTTGCACTGGGACTTAGTCCAAGAATTGGGATCAAGATCCAAGTACAGGCAATGCAACGGAGTTCTGCCTCAGGTGCCCCTGAAAGAGATCGCAATATGAAACCTCCCAGGAACTTTATAGTAAAGTTCCAGACTTCCCATAACCAGGATAAAATACTGCAAGCAGCCAAAAAAGAAAAATTCAAATATCATGGAACTGCAGTCATCATAACATAACATTTAGCAGTTTCCCCATTGATGGCTTAGAGTGCTAGGAATATGATATTCCATAGGGCAAAGGATTTAGGGTTGCAACCACCTACCGAACAAAACTGAGTATATTCCTTCAGGGGGAAGAATGGATTTTCCATAAGATAGAAGACTATCAGGCATTCCCAATTAAAAGACCAATGCTGAATAGAAAATCTGATTTTCAAAGTGAAGGTACAAATGAAGCATAAAAATATAAACAAAGAGAAAATCATAAGGAATTCGATAATGTTAAACTTTTCTATTCGTATGTGGGAAAATGATATTTATAACTCCTAAAATCTTTCTCATTTTTAGAACAATTAAAAGGAATGTACATAGACAGAAAGCAGGATTTTGAGCTTAATGTGATGGTATGATTGTCTAAAAAATATTAAGATATGAGAAAGAAGAATGCTCTTGGAGAAATAAAAAAGAGAGAAATAGAATGCAATAAATTGTCTGACATAAAAGAGGACTGAAAGACATTTTACAGTGGATGGGAAATTGGAAGAAGTGGGAAGGGAAGCACATAAATATTTCTTTCATCAAAACTGTGTCAAAGAGGGAATAATATACATAATCAGTTGCTTTTAGAAATTTGTTGTGTTGTATAGGAAAGTAGGAAGGAAAAGGAATTGAGAAATTTTGGGGCAAACAGACAGAAATGAGAACTACTTGGGGGAGGCAAAATTAAGAAACAAAACACATCTGAGAATGAACAGGGTAAAAGGAGATAGAGAGTGTAGGCTATCCAGAAAGAAAACAGAATGGAAGGAAATACAGAGTTAGCAATCATTGCTGTGGGGAAAAAAAATGCAACAAATTTCTCTGATAAAAACATCATTTCTGAAACGTAGAAAACCATATATGATACTTTATCCCTTTTGACCCATGACGGAATATAGTAGGATTATGTTTTCAAAATCAGCTTCCAGAACTCCAATATTTAAAAACAAACAAACAGGATCACCTAAGACTTCCAGGTACTTGGACACAATTTTCTGGTTCTTCTTCATTTCTTAGATTTAACCGAAGTTGTCCCCTGGCCAGTATAGGACAATTTCCAAGTTGTGCTAAATCTCATTTGGTCCTCTAGTTTATCCCTATTAGCTATGGATTCTTGTTGAATTCCATATAGAATTCAAGTGGTATTTCTGAGGAAGAGAGCTTAGATTCCTCATCTTGCCCAGAATAGCTCAATGACTACTTTACAGCCTGTAGCCGTACAGTTTATTTATAATTATAGCCATAGTCTGCCTGTACTTTAAATGCAAAGAGGGACTTTAACTGTCAAGTTATTATATTACTCAAGAGTTTAATTAATAACACACTAATTGTAGAAGCCAACATCGAGTCACATTGTATTGTTTCTATTACATGTTGAAAGTATTTGAAGTGATTTAGTAATTAAAAAATTAAAAAAAAAAAACAAACTTTGAAGTAGAGTGCTATCTTCTCATAGGGAAAGAAAGTCTTCTATGGTGTGTACTTTCTCATTTCCCAAGCTGTAGAATTTCCCCTTGGGTTCTATGCTGAAGAAATATTGAAGGATAGTTAAAAAATATAGTCAGACTAAAACATGGTTAAATATGGATATGAAAGGATATGAAATCACCTGCCAGAATGCTGCATGAGCACCGTTAAAAAATATATCCCTAGATTGTTGGAGCTGCAAGGGCCCAAGTCTTACAGAACATATGATGAAAAAACAAAAAGAAGCTTTATATAAATCATCTAATTTAGACTTTCCTTTGATATATAAATAATGGGAGGTCTATAGATGTAAAGTGATGCATCAGGTAACACAGCTGTTGATTTTTAGACTTGAACCCAGTTCTGATTAGACTCTGATTCTAGTGTTCTATGCCTCTATTAAAATATATAAAAATTTCATTATCTCCCCTCATCAACACTTTGTGAAAAAAGAAGTTATTATAATGATCTCATCACCTTCAGCCTTATAAATTTTCAACAAATTTTCTTTGTATTTCAGAATCTGCATATAATGAAAACCTAGCATACACTGGTGACAATAAAAATACCTTATGAAAATCTGATAGTCATGAAAAATTAGGGAGAAAAAATGAAAATTGTATCTTAGTCACTTGAATGAAATAGAAACCAAGGGTAAGTTTTAAAGATTAGGAATGTGATGAGAAAATTGAAAAAAATGATAACTTTTATAAAAATGAAAACTAATAACATTGTAAAGCAGAAAAGCTACTAATATAATTTAATGTACTGTGGTATAATATTATGTGGAATAACTAATGGGATATGAACTATTTCAAGTACCAAAAAAAATCTATAGACTTGAATTAATAGATACATTTTATGGCACATTTTGACTATAACCTAAAATCAAATTCATAGAATGTAAAAGAGCCTGAAAAAGCCTCTAACTTCCTCATTTCCTACATAAATAATCATAAATTATAGTCAGTGTTATGGCAGCAATGTGGCACACTGTATAGTGTCCTGGGCCTGGAATCAGGAAGATTTGAGTTCACATCCAGCCTCAGACACTTAACTAGCTGTATGTCCTTGGGCAATTTTCCTCAGTTTCTTCATCTGTAAAAAGGAATAATCCCCGCATTTTTGCGAGGATCAAATAAATATATGTAACACACTTGACATAGTTGCTGTCACACAGTAGGTATTATGCAAATGCTAGTTAGCATTTTTATTTCTCATAAAAGAAAACTAAGACCCTAGAGAAAGGAAATGTACACAGAGAAGAATTAGAACTTGTCCCTATTTCCTCACTCCCAGTCCAGTCCTTTTTCTACTCTATACTCCCTTTTTCCAAAGGGCACATATGAATTGATTTCATTCACCAGGTGTAGAGAGGGCATCATTCCCTCATTCCCCACTCTCTAAGCCGCAGATGCACAGTTTGTAAACTAATGATGTGCAAATTCACATAATCAGTGATTGCAGAAGAGGTTCTGTTTGGTGAACTGTGATGCAAAGATGGTTGGAAAAGCAGTTATGGAAGGAAATAATACGGAATAAAATCAAATGGAGAAATTTCAATCGACTCTTTTAGCTGCTGTAATTTATGAGACTATGGGTAGTGATCTGTTTGATAAGCAATTCATCTATAACACTGTGAAAAAAAGTGGAGTTGATATCACTCATTACTGAAGGTCAGTAGGCTTTATTTGCCCCACACCAATTTCTACTTATGCATTCATGTTCTAAAATATTCCACTTGTAAATGCAGTGTAGGCTATTTTGAAAACCATTCCCCACCATGGATCTTTGAATGCAAAGGAAAACTGATACAAGTCTCTTGGGTGAAATTTGAAACTTGTCCCATTTGAAGTGCATCCAATAGGATTTATGGTGGAAACAACAAAGATAGTCAAATTGTTTCCTATTTTAAATGGGAATGTTAGTACTTGGGAAGGACATCAACTTGATATAGCCCCGAGGACTAAAGCCTTTTATCCACAGAACTGATATAGTCTCAGGCAACAAAGCACCAATATCTGTTTCTCTGGTAATTCTCTCCATACGTCAAATCTCTTCCAAAGTGCACAGCTCTGTGTTTCACTTTGGGTCGAGCAGGGTGAGTGGCAAGATTATAAAGATTCAGCATTAAGATTTAGACCATGATAAAATAATGAGCTTTTTGAGGTTTCCAGCTCTGAGAATGATGGAATCTGAGATTTGGAAAGAACGTTAGAGGATACCTGGTTTAATGCATCCTTGAAAAGAAATAATAGTTACAATAACATTGACTCATGTTTGTATACCACTTTAAGGTTTGTAAAGTGTTGTCCTTATGCCATAACTCTGAGGAAAATAATGTAAACATACCCAGTATACAGAAGAATACAGTAAGACTTAAATAAATTACATGTTTTACATTTCTTCTTACAGCCCATCTATCACAACCACAATGTGATCTCATACCTCTAGGCCCAGAGCTTTCTCCCCAACACCACAGGACTTGGAAAGCTTAATTGTATCATATTACAGATCAGAAAACTCAGGTCCCACATCTAGTAAGTGTAAGAACTGGAATCAGGCCCAGGTATCCTTATGCTAAATCCAGAGCTCTTAGCACTATGTAATGGTTCTGATTACAAGCAGTAGACATTCAGTATTACTTATAACATGTCTACTAATAGGTAATTTGCTACTTCTGGCCCCAGACTATTGCACTTTCGGACATTTCCAGTCTCTAATCTCTGCCTCATATATTCTATGATCCAGTGGAATTGTCCTTTTTGCTGTCCCTTAAACAAGACATTCCATATCCCTACTCTGAGCATTTTCACTAGCTGTCCCACATGCCTGGAAGTCTTCTCCCTTATCTTCATCTCTTGGCTTCCTTCAAGTCCCACTTTAAAAAAAATCATCTTCTGAAAGAAACTTTCCCTACTTCTCCACAATTCTAATGCATTCCCTCTGCTGATTATCTCATTTATCCCGTTCCCATTAGATTGTGAGCTCATTGAAAGGAGTTGGTTTTTTTCCTTGTTTGTTTTTTGCCTTTCCTTGTATCACAAGCACAGTGCCTGACATTTAGTAAGCAATTAAAAATGCTTAACAACTTGGCTAATTATTAGTATTTTTTATTACAATGAGCAAAAATCTTCCTTTCAGCAGTGTCATTCAGTTGCTCTTACTTTTGCCTCTTGTACTAAACACAAGTAGTGTAATCACACTTTTCAGTGACCATTCATGGAATGTGTGAAGGCCATGATTGTATCCCTCTCAGTTTTCTTTTCAGAATAAATATCCTGAATTATTTTTCCCCAAATGCTTCTAGTAAGGAACAATATCTAGTCCTTCTGCAACTTAGTTTCCTTCTTCTAGCTTTTCTTGAGCTTGTCAATACCCTTTTTAAAATGTGGTGCCTGAAATAGACATAGAAACATAATACTACAGAAGTAGTACAGTCAGAATACTACCTCTCTCCTTTAGAACACTGTGCTGCTGAAAACACTGCTTTGTGTTCAAAAATACTGTTTTAGAAGCAATACCAAACTGTTTACTCATAATACGTTTACATTTAAATCCCAATGGACTCAATTCCTCACCCCACTTCTATTACCACTGCTGTAACTGTATGCTGATAATCATAACAATACAGAAAACCAATGTAAGATCATGCCCCCAAAATTGAAAGAAGGGAAATCAGTTTAAATGTGTGTGGAAAAGGAGCTCCATGACTCTATACATTTCAAAATGGGGCAGGTAATTAAAGATTACAATCTCAGGCAAAACCTAGCTATGAAAATGAATTTGAGGAATAAGAAGATTGAGGAATTGACATCTTTGAGGTAAGGGTTAAAGATGAAGCATGTATTAGAAATCATAGAAGTGAAAAGGTCTGAGGTAATGAATCATCTGGACCCAACCATTGGCTATTATGGAAAGCTAACATGATCATCAATGCCCAAGATCTATGGCAATATCCTTTAGAACAGTGGTTTTTAATCAATCACGAGCTTACAAAAATGATAGCTGTATTTCAAGATATCTAATTTCTTTTGTAATCTTCTTAATTTTATTTTATGTATCTAAAAAACATTCTGAGTTGTAGATCATAAGCTTCAGCAGACTGACAAAGAAATCCTAGGACATGAAAAAAAATAAGAACTTTTTTCATTTAGAAGGATATAGAGATACTCAAGAAGAATCTCTGCCCTCATGAAGTCTACAGTATATGACAAGAAAATTTTTAAAAGTTAAATAATAAAAGATATAACAAAACTTTATTAATAGAAAGTAGAGAAGGAAACATTACCTTAAAAAGTAGTTGCCCAAGATGGCAGAATAGAAACAGGGACTGCCTGAGTTTTCTCTCCCCCCAAACCTGTAAAAATGATCCTAAAAAGTTTGGAGTAACAGAAGCCACAAAATGACTGAGTGAAACAGATTTCTAGCCCCAAAAAATCTGGAAGGTCGTCAACAGGAAGGGTATATTACATCAGGCTCAGACCAAAGCACAGCCCAGAGTGGGTGGTGCTGGCACAGACAGGATGAGAGCAGGCCTCAGGACACTGAATCAATGACAGCTGTTGCATTTTCCAGACTTCTCAATCCACAAACACCAAAGATAACTTCAAAGGTCATTGGGAAAATTCTCTCACCTGGGTGAAAGAGGAATATGGTCTGGCCCTAGCCCGAGCCCAAGACCTAGATTCGTTGCAGTGGCAGACACTACTGCAGCAGCCACTGCTTCTGGAGTTCTTGGCCAACAGAAGGTGGGGTAATCTGGGTCATAATCCTGAGTGGTAATCCTAGGATGAGAAGGAGTGCTGGCATGGTAGAGCTGGTAGCATCTGTGGAAAGGGAATCCTACTCACAATTCCAGAGCAGGAAAGAGAACTTGTGGTTGCTCACAGACCAGGGTGTAAGCCAGGAGAGGAGTAAACACCTCTCCTTGGATTATACCACTTTGGAGGGTCTGAGAATTTATAGGTCCTTAGAGATATTTCTGAAAGCAACTGCACAAAATCCCTGAAACTTGTGGGAGTACACCCTCCACTTAAAAAAAAAAAAGCTCAAATGTCAAGTAATTAGCTGGGAAAATGACAAAAAAAGGGGAAAAATAAGATTATAGAAGGTTACTTTCTTGGTGAAAAGATATCTTCTTATGATGAGGAAGATCAAAGCATGCAACAAGAGGAAGACAACAAGGTCAAGGTTTCTACATCCAAAACCTCCAAGAAAAATTTGAAATGGTCTCAGGTCATGGAAGAGTTCAAAAAGGATTTTGAAAATCAAGTAAGAGAAGTAGAGAAAAAATTGGGAAGAGGAATGAGAGTGATGCAACAAAATCATTAAAAAACAAGTCAACAACTTGCTAAAGGAGACTCAAAAATGCTGAAGAAAATAATATCTTTAAAAATAAACTTATCCAAGTGGCAACAGAGGTTCAAAAGGACAATGAGGAGAAGAATGCCTTAAAAGTCAGAATTAGTCTAATGGAAAAAGGATGTCCAAAAGTTCATTGAAGAAAATAATTTCTTAAAAATTATAATGGAGCAAATGGAAACTAATGACTTTATGAGAAATCAAGAAATTATAAAACAAAACCAAAAGAATGAAAAAATGGAAGACAATGTGAAATATCTCATTGGAGCTGACCTGGAATATAAATCCAGGAGAGATAATTTGAGAAGTGTTGGTCTACCTGAAAACCATGATCAGAAAAAGAGCTCAGACATCCTCTTTTAAGAAATTGTCAGGAAAAACTGTCCTGATATTCTAGAACCTGAGGGTAAAATAGAAATGGAAAGAATCCACCAATCACCTCCTGAGAAAGATTCCAAAAGGAAAACTCCTAGGAATATTGTAATCAAATTTCAGAGTTCCTGGGTCAAGGAGAAAATATTACAAGCAGCCAGAAAGAAAAAAATTCCAGTATTGTGGAAACACAGTCAACGTAACACAAGATTTAGCAACTTCTTTACTATAGGACCTGAGGGCTTAGAATATGATGTTCCAGAGGTCAAAGGAGATAAGATTAAAACCAAGAATGATCTACTCAGCAAAACTGAATACAATACTTCAGGGGAAAAAGTGGAATTTCAATGAAATAGAGGACTTCCAAGTATTCTTGTTGAAAAGACCAGAGCTGAATAGAAAATTTGACTTTCAAATCCAGAATCAAGAAAAGCTTGAAAAGATAAATGGTAAAGAAAAGACATAAGGGACTCATTAAAGTTGAACTGTTTACATTCCAGAATGGAAAGATGATATTTGTAACTCACAAGATCTTTTTTGTTAGGGTAGTTAAAGGGACTATATACGTACATGCATACATACATACATACATACACACACATATATATATATATGCACAGATAGATATATCTATACAGATATAGATATATAGACAGAGGGCACAGGGTGAACTGACTATGAGGGAGGATACCTGAAAAATAAAATCAACTTTTAGAGGAATGTACTGGGAGAAAGAGAAAGGGAGAGGTAGAATGTAATAAAGCATCTCACATAAAAGAGGCAAGAAAGACCTTGTATAATGGAAGGAAAAGGAGGGGAGATAAGAGGGAATAAGTGAGCCTTACTCTCTTTGGATTTGGCTTAAAGAGGGAATAACATATATTCAATTAATTACAAAAAAATCTCTTATCCTGCAGGAAAGCAAGGAGGAAGGAGAGAGGAGAGAGAAGATAATAGAAGGGACAGCAGATTTGGGGAAGGGGTTATCAGAAGAAAACACTATTGTGGGAGGACAGGTCAAGGGAGAGAATGGAATAAATGGAGGTCAGTTTAGGATAGAGGGAAATATGGTTAGCCTTTTGCAACATGACTGTTATGGAAGCGATTTGCATAGCTACATATGTATGAACTATATTGAATTGCTTGCTTTCTCGATGATGGTGGGTGGGGAGAGAGGAAGGGAGAAAATATGGAATTCAAAGACTTAAAATGAATGTTAAAAATTGTTTTTGCATGCAACTGGGAAATAAGTTGTATAAGCAATGGGGTATAGAGATCTATTTTGCCCTACAGGGAAATAGAGGGGAGGAGGATGGAAGAAGGTGGATGATAGAAGGGAGAGCAGATTGGGAAAAGGGGTGATTGTGGTGCATGATGTCCTGGGGTGGGGTAAAGAGACAGATGGGAATAAAATTTGGAACACAAAAACTTGTGGATGTGAATGTTGAAAACTGAAATAAAATTATGTTAAAAAAAAGTAGTTGTCGGTTCATTGGAGAATAACTAAACAAGTTGTAGTACTTGAATGAAATAGCAGCAAGAAACTAAGAATGTGATGGATACAGAGAAATTTGGGAAATATATGTATTAATGAAAATGAAGCAAGCAGAACCAGTAAATTTCCATATGCAGGGATGACAACAATGCAAGTGAAAAGAACAGAAGTAACAAAAGAATCAAAACAGAATGCCGAAAAGCAATAATGACCAATCTGATGACCCTCTCCAAAAGGAATATAAGAAAATGCTTTTCAATCCCAATTGGTAAATGGTCAAAGGATATGAATAGAGGAAGAGGAAGAAATCAAAACAATTTGTATTCATATGAAAAATGCCCTAAATCACTATTGATTAGAGAGATGCAAATCGAAACAATTCCAAGATACCACAGCACACCTATAAGATTGGCTAACATGACAAAACAGGATGATGATAAATGTTGGAGAAGATGTGAGAGAGTTGGAACACTCATTCATTGTTGGTAGAGCTGTAAGCTGATCCAACTATTCTGGAGAACAATTTGGAACTATGCCTAAATGGCTACAAAAATGTGCATACCCTTTGACCCAGCAATACTGCTTCTAGAACTGTATCCCCAAGAGATCACGAAAATGGGGTAAGGTCCCTTATATAAAAAATATTTATAGCAGCACTCTTTGTGGTAGTCCCAAACTGGAAATCAAAGGGATGTCCATCAATTGGAGAATGACTGAATAAATTGTGGTATATGGATGTAATAGAATACTCTTGTGTTGTAAGAAAAAATGAACAGGAAGACTTCAGAAAGGCCTGGAAAGACTTATATGAACTGATGCTGAGCAAAAGGAGCAAAACCAGGATAACTTTATACACAGCAACAACCACAGTGTGCGAGGATTTTTTCTGATAGACTTAGAACTTCATTGCAATACAAGGACTTAAAATATTCCCATTGGTCTCTTAAGACAAAATGCCTTCTACATCCAGAGAAAGAACTATGGAATTTGATTGCAGAATGTAGCAGATAATTTTCTTCTGTATTATGTTTTGATTTGTTTTATTATTTCTCCCATTCATTTTAATTCTTCTATGCAACATGACTAAGGTGAAAATGTATTTAATAGGAATGTACATGTAGAACTGATATAAAATTGTATGTTGACTCAAGGAGAGAGGTAGAGAGGGGGGATGGAGGGGAGGGAGGATGGGGGACAGGGAGGGGAACAAATCTAAGTTACATGGAAGTGATTGTAGATCACTGAAAACAAAATAATAATAAAAAAAAGAAAATGCTTTTCAGAGGTAGAGGACTATGGGTGTGAAACAGTACATATTGTCAGACTTTCACATGTTGGTTAATTTTGAATGATCAAGTTTTTTTGTTTTTCATATTTTAAAAAATTCATTATTTTAAAGGATTGTCCTCTGAGACGTGAGAGGGAGGTGGAGGAAATACTGTGGGAAATATAGGTGAGAAACAAAACTATCAATAATGATATTGTGGTTCAGTGGATAGAACTCTGGGCTTAGAGTCAGAAAGATCTCTAAAACTTACTAGCTATGGGACCCTGAGTGAGTCACTTAATCTCTGTTTACTTTAATCCATTGGAGAAAGAAATGACAAAACACTTCAGTATCTGTGCTAAGAAAACCCTATGCATAGTATTGGTGTGCTATGGTTCACAGGAGCATGAAGAGTTAGACGTGACTGAATGATTCAGCAGCAACAATAGCATTCTTCATACTTGTTTTGTAAAGTGAAAATTATGGACAATCTGTGCTATAGGAGTTCTAAGACTCCTTGCAGGAGAAAAGCCATGAGCTGGACATTTGTAGATGATTTGGGATTTCTAGAGCTGGAAAGGAGGAATGAAAGCATTTCAAGTGGGGCAATAGCCTCAGAGTCCTTACTTGTATAATCTACAGATGAACTTCATAAGCCCTTTGGGGATAAGCTGCGTTTTCCAATTATTTTACTTCATACCTATTCTGTTTTTTAAAAATCTTCTTCCACAATCTGAGGGAATCCATTGCCTACTCTTGACCGCCACATTTAAGGAAGGATACTGGCAAGCCGGAGAGCATCTACATGAAGGTGATTAAAATTATCACTAGATTTCCCACACAAGGACCAAATGAAGGAAATTGGAGTTTTTTGCCTAGAATAGAAATTATTTAGGGGAGTGAGGGTTGTGATTATTTCCTTCAAATGTTTGAAGGAATGTCTTGCAGAAAAGATGTTCATTTTTTTCTGTTTAACCCCAAAAGGCCTACCTGGGAATAAGAAGCAAAAAAAGCAGTAAATATTGGTAAAAAGTTGTAAAAACTAGGAAATTTTCCTAGCAATTGTACCAAGGTGCTACGTACTTCATCAAGTTTTCCATCCATGGAGAATCACAGATTTGAGGCTGAAAGTCATGTAATTCAACCTTCTCATTTTATCAATGGGAAAACTGAGGCTCAGGGAAGATAAGCAATTTGACTATGGTCATGAATCTAGTAAATAGCAGAACGGACTTGAATTTCTATTTTCTTACTTCATATCCAAAACTCTTCCTACTAGACCAATGTGATCTTTTACATAATTGTGGATATTAAGATGGAAGTCTTTAATTTGAGGATGAAATGTACAAAACTTTTGTACTGTGAGTTTTAGGATGAAAATATCTCCTCTTAAATAGTAACCTTAGAGGTCAGAAAATTATAACCTGCAGCGTTGTGCAAATAAGAATTTCAGTCTAATTTCATCTCAAAGAGAAGTTTTTATTACCTTAGCCCTCTCTGAGATCCCCTCTAAAATTTTATTATTCCACAATTTTATAATTTTACATGTTGGGGCTAGAACAGCAAAATCTGTAGTTGATTTCTGCGAGGGAGTAGGTATTGCTGGGTGGTACAGTGATAGAGTGCAGTACCTAACAGCAGGAAAACTCATCCCCTTGGGTTCAAATCCAGCCTCAGACACTAATAGATGTGTAACTCTGGCAAGTCATTCAAACCTGTTTGCCTCAATTTCCTAATGTGTAAAATGAGTTGGAGAGGAAAATGGCAAACCACGCCACTATCTTTGCCAAGGAAACCCCAAATGGGATCATGAAAAGTGAAACACTATTGATATGACAGGATAACAACAACAAAGGGAGGAAATACATAAAGAATTTATTGCAAGATCAAGATCTCCTTATTGCTCATGCCTCAATATGTTCTCCTTCAAATTTCAGTGACCATGAATCTTCTGATTAGTCATTACTTAACTTGTTATTAGCCCAATACTTCCCCTGATCTCCAATTTCTTCATGTACTCTGACTGTGACTCACCTCTTAGAAGAACTAGTAGATAGGGAAAATATCTTTTACCATCAGAATATTAAAATTGAAAACAATTGTTTTATTTGTGGGATCATTGACAGTACTGCATAATTTCTTAAACAATATCCAACCCAATATGCTCTCCCTGTTACTCAACCCTGGACCTATCTTATTATTAATCTATAATTCCTATCAAAGATATTTATAATAATGAGATAATTTCATGGGCTTCTAAACAAACTTAATTTTATAATCTGAGTAATAGGCATTTTTATCTGCTTGTTTTATTCTTTTATAGCTTTCTAGTTGATTCTAATTTCAATAACTCTGAATCATTTTATCAACAAGTATTACAAATCAAGCATTTTTACGTACTAAAGACTAGAAGCTAAGGAGTAATGTATGGTTCCATTTATTGATTTGCACAAAATCTTGATAGGAATGGTCTATTCATGTACTGAGGGTATCCTTGATGAAAAAAATTGGCAGACTTGTAGTTAACCACCACAAGGCCACATGTTCATATGACTGTCATATAACTGACTCAAAGCTAAGAAACTATAAAATCCTCCTGTTTATTGGTAGTAGTCAACATGTTTTCTTCAAATATGTGTCATATAAACATGTTCAAATCAATGATACATGCAAACATAGAACTTTAAAAATCTTGTTTTATTGTGAACTTGATAAATGTCAATAAGCGTAAATATTTCAGTTTATCCACATCCTTCACCCCTTTGTAGTTTAGCTTCTAACCTCATAACTCAATTGAAACTGCTCTTTTTCTCAATTTACCAACGAGCTCTGAACTGTTGACTTTGGCAGCCTTTTCTCACTGCCCATGCTTCCTGACTTATCTGATGCTTCTTTTGACACTGCTGAACACTTTCTTTTTCTCCTCCTTTCTGGACTTTGGTGATAGCAACTCTCTTCTGGTTCTCCTACTTATCTTACCACTCCTTCTTAATCTCCTTTGCTGGCTCAGCATCCATATTTTGCTTTCCTAACCTCCTGTTCCCTAAGGTTCTCTCTTAGGTTCTCTCCACTTTTCCCTCTAATGAACTTCTTTCTTTTGATAACTTCATCAGTTTTCATAGATTGACTAAACAGATGACTCATAGAAAAAAAAAATTTCTGCGAGCATTATATGCATACATATGTAAATGTAGGTATACATATACATATACAATATTTTATATATACATAATGTATGTATATATACACATGTGTATGTATATATGTATTTGTATCTTGACTATTTCTTTCAAAGGTACCACTCTTCCAGGATCATTACTGCGGTGATGTCCTGAACTCCTCATTCTCTCCAACCCTACATTATTCCAGTAGTTCAGTTTTCATAGTATCTTTTGTATCTCGGTTCTCTCTACTCATACAGCTATGATTTTAGTTCAAGTTCTTATCCCCTCTTGCCTATGCTATTCCTATGGCATTCTAACTGGTATCCCAATCTCAAGTCTCTCCCATTCTAGAACATCCTACAAACTAATGGCAAAGTGATTTTCCCTAAACTCAGATCTGACCATGCCACTCTCATTATCAATCAATTCCAGGGACAACATATTGCCTCTAGGGGGGAAAATAAATTCCCCTCTCTGGCTTTTAAAACCCTTCAGAATATGGTTCCAAACTGTCTCTCCAACGTCATTAGACATCATTCCCATTGCCATACTCTGATTCAGCAAAACAGATCTCTCTGTTTCTCACACATGATGCTTTCCCTCTCATCTCAGGCCCTTTGCATGGATTGTCTTTCTGGTATGCATTTCCTCCTCACCTCTGCCTCATTGAATTCCTCTTTTCCTTTAAGACACACCTTCAACATTAAATTTTCCCCAACTTTTTGTGTTCTCTCTCCCTATCTGGTATTTAAATATTTTTTTGAATTTATTATATTTGTATTATTCAATATGTACTTAGAATATGAATTCCCATTAGAATATGAATTCCTTGAAAGTAGGAATTATTTCATTGCTTGTACTCATATTCCTAGTGTCTAGTACAGTGCCTGGCACATAGTAGATGCCTCCTCAATATTTGCTGTTTTGTTGACTGGATCCTCACATTATCTCTGTGAGGTATAATGTGCAGGTGCTATTATGCTCATTTTATACATGAACCAAATGAGGCTCAGATATAAATTGACTTGTCAGGCATTATACAGCTAGTTAGTAGCAGAACCAGCCTTCAAAATCTTGTTTCTAATTCCAAATCTAGTGTTCTCAAAATCCATGATGCTGAATTCCATTGCCTCTATGATAACTGACTTGGCTACCATACACTGCAGTGACCTCTGCTACATTTGAATTTTGATAGCAGTTATTCTTAATATGAAAGTTAAATTCGAAATACCTTGCATTTTCCACAAGAGACCCATTCCTATTTATTGCCATAGCTTAGAGGTGATGCTAAAATTTTCATGGCCAAGCAAAAAGTACTGATAGAGTATAACATACTGGGAAAACTTCAGATTTTCTCTTGATAAAAGAACGTCTTTGTGTATGAGAATCAACCAAAATAAATTTGAAAGAGTTCCTCACAAATAGGCTATTTCTAGATGACAAATTCTTTGACCATGGTAACTCAGAAACAAATGAAAATATGATACGGCCTTCAGTTCTATATTTCTCTAGGATAATAGGACCAGACCAGTAGAGGACTTCTGAAGCCATTTAGTCTAACCTCTTCATTCTACAGATGAGTAAACTGAGGTTCAGTAATTTTAAGTGACTTGCCCATGGTCACATCGGTAGTAATCATTATTAAGGGGATTTGAACTCAGGTCCTGTGATTCAGAAGCCAATACTCTTTCTGACTATTTCATACTAACTTCAGAGTGGCTGGAAAAGAGAAAAAAAGATTCTAAGAATCATATAAACTTTAGATCATCTATGACTATTTATCTAACTGTTAGTATCGTAAATGCAATGCATTGGACATGGTCCTGGAAGAAATTACCAATAGTAACAATGACATACTCACTATAAATTAAACCAAAAGACAAAAGGGAATTATAGCTAATTGGACAGATGGCTCATGGGTTTTCCTTAGAGTAACAAATGAAGGAGTTAACAGAGTTGACATCATTAAGCCCCCAAAGACTATATGAAGCATTATTGGAGGAGCTCTTCAATCATTCAACAAGAAAAGTGAGTCCCTACTGAGCAGAGAGCATAGTGCTGTATTCTGGGAATACATGCTCAAAAGTAAGGATGCTTGCCCTTGAGTAGCTTATATTTTACTAAAGTGAGACAACATATGCACAGAAAAGTAAAGGGTATGTACAAAATTATATAAACATATGCGCACACATACACGTATATAAATATTCATACATATAGGCTGCTTTCATATGTGCTTAGCACAGGTACCTGGCAAATAGTAGGTGCTTAATAAATGTTTATTGATTGGTTGATGGAAAGAAGCTAATTCTAGGAATCAGGAAAGATCTTGAAAGGGGTAGCTTTTGAGACACAGTCATGATGTTTTCAATACTATGATCTAAAGCTCATCCTTTGGGTTAAAAAACACCAACTAGACATTTGTTAACACATAGTTTACAATAAACATAAAGAAACCACCGTCAAAACAATTATAGCTTAATGACCAACATCTATCATAGAGGATTAAGTGTCAAGTTAGTTAACAACAAGCATTTTTTTGAATGTTTACAGTGTGCATGACACTGTAAGTGGGAATTACAAATAAAAGCATAAAGACACTCTTTCCTCAAAGAGTTTATATTCTAACAGGGGAAGGGAATAGATAAAAGTAATCTGGGAAGAGGGAGGATGAGGGAGAGTAGGGAGTTGAGAAATGGAAGAGGAGAAGGCCCCTCGGCCTGGGGAAATGCTTGAGAGTATTGGAAGAATCAGGAGTGCAGCTTGGAGAGAAATGAAGACATCCTCCTTAAAATGGAGGATCTGAGAGGAACCGGTTGATCAGAGGGAGAGGACACAAGGAAATAAGTTGCTTCCAAAGTGTGAAGTCCAGTGGTAGAATAAGTTTCCAGAATGATTAGGTTTATTTGGCATGAGAAAGTCAAGAGAGTGAGGAATATTGCCTAGAAATAAAGAAATAGAAAATTATATGAGGAACAAGATAAGACCATCCATAAATTCATCTTATGATGACTTCAAAGGTAGGCATAGAGAAAGTTAATGAAATCAATCCAATCACTCTCATTACATGAATATCTAAAAGTTTATCATAAAGAAATATTTTATTTGGAACATAAATTCTGGTAGTTTTATTTTTTCAAACTTCTGGAATGGTTTCTAACTCAGTTTAAACAAAATATTCTATCTATAGTCTAAGGATTAATGTAGTTTAGAATCGAGAGGCTCATTAGTAGAATTCTTGCACTCAGTCCTAACTTCTTTGGCCATGGCAACCTATGTTTCTATGATACTATGAGATATTGAAATGTTTAACATGTTGACACATTTTTTCTCATGTCTCTTGTCAGCATGGAGAAAATATCAAAAAAACAATCGAAGATAAACTAGAGAAAGAAACAAAGAGATGACTTTTATCTCCCTCCCAAAAATAGGTAATATGAAAGGAGTCCATGCATTTCAGAAAGCTTTAAAGCTTTATTTATTTTGTAATTGAAAAAGGAAGAAAAAAACACTTAAAAATGTTTAAAGCATCAAAAGTCACAACTGAAAGGAGGTCAGCATCTTAAAAAAAAACCCCACAGTATTGCAGTGCTTTTAGGAAAGTGAAACTACAAAAAAAAAACAAAAAAACCTCAAGGATTTATGATTCCATATTTGTGATTACTAATGTAGAACATGGCCCTTTTGTCTTTAAAGATTTTCCAACTGTAGGAGGAGTTATGATGATTTCCTGTGGTCAAAAATAAATGCATGGAAAAAAATGAATAAATAAATCAGGAACAACACACAAAAAAGCAAATAAATGAGCAAACAAGAAAATAAGTGCCCTGGTGTCCAGTATAATATAGTGAACAGTATAGTTTTGGTTTGGTTTGGTTTTGGAAGCAAAGTTATGTTGGTCCATATTCTGGCTCCATTGCTTGCTACCTATGTGAACTTGGGCAAGTGACTTAAGATTTATGAATCTTACCTTCCGTATTTGCAAAATAAAGGTCCTGTCCAACTCTAAATCTTACAACCAACCTTATGATAATGAGCATTTCTGAATTTTGCCATGCTGGTCCTCTGATCACTAATATATTAGAATCAGTTAATGTAGCTGTAGTGAAAGTCATCTCAACTTGATAGAAACTATCGGAGCTTATGCTTCTTAGTATACCTTGGAGAGTCCAATTCATACTAATATGAATTAATGGAGAACTTCTTTGTTCTTAAGGACTTGTTGGCTGATAGTAATGTGTGTGTTCATCCTTGGTTGCCGAAGAAGACCATGCCAGTCAGAGCAATGATGACGTGACTTGCACTTGACTTGGTTTTCAGTGAGAGAGGGCTGTGCAGGTCACCAGCCTCACTTCTCCTCCAGAGCCATCTGAATCCAGTGACCAGATATTCATCAGGATGGCTAGAGATGACCCAGGATGAGGCAATTGTGGTTAAGTGAGTGTCAAGTGTCTGAGGTGAGATCTGAACTCAGGTCCTCTTGACTCCAGCACTGGTGCTCTATCCACTGTACCACATAGCTGCCCCTAGCTGATAGTAATAATGTGCTTTCAAAACACCCATGGAAGGATTCAGTGTTGTAGACACTGGGAAAATGGTCTTGGTTGTGTCATTTTGTGAATGTCCTTTGACTTCTTTTTAAATTAGCTGGCTTATTTCTAAAATCAAATTAGACTAATGCCCTTTCTGTTTTTAATATACTACATTCTATGATCTATTCCAGATCTGACACTTTCAGTTCAATGTCGAAAATCTCATGCATTTATTAAACAGGTGGTTAGCATCTTGTCATTTCACATAAAAATTTTTATTTGGGTTTTCCCTGTGTATTATTAAGATTGTATACTTCTATATCACTATATCTATGCTCCAAGCATACTGAATTGATTTTTGTTGAAAATGCGATGAAATATCTGGTGTTTTGTAAGGTATTTCAATTCTATATCCCTTAGGAAGAGACATTAGTGAATCTGAGATAATATATTTAATACATTTTTAAATTTCAGAAAGTAATTTACCTTTCTAGATCTTTGCTACGTCTAAAATACTGAGAAAATTCTATAGTAGAAAAGATGCTGGAATATTTCTAAGCCATGTGCTTAGGATTCTATATGTTCAATACTGGTGATACAAAAGATAAGGGTCATAGTGTATTAAGTTGCTCCAAGTATTATTGCTGTCTTATATATAAGCATTAATCAAATTGTGCACTGGGATTACAGTTTCATTGTTTATTTTATTTATGAGGAAAAAATACCTAGTAACTTAGCAATCGAACAATAACCAGCAAGTAAATACTTTTTTATCTGCTGGGTACAGTGCTAATAAAAGGGGATGCAAAATGGTCAAAACAGTCACTCCTCTTAAAAAAACTTATATCCTAATGAGAAAAATGAATAAAACATGAATACATACATATATAGTAATATATTTACATTTATGTATATATTTACAAATGTGTGTATATAGATATAGATATTAGATAAAAGGGAATGGAGGCAGCTACGTGGTGCAGTGGATAGAGCACCAGGGAAGGAGTCAGGAGGACCTGAGTTCAAATTTCACCTCAGACACTTGACACTCACTAGCTGTGTGACCTTGGGCAAGTCACTTTACCCCAATTGCCTCATCCTGGGCCATCTCCAGTCATCCTGATGAATATCTGGTCACTGGATTCAGATGGCTCTGGAGAAGTGAGGCTGGTGACCTGCACAGCCCTCCCATACTCAAAACAAAATCAAGTGCAAGTCATGTCACTATTTCTCTGATGGCATGGTCTTCTTTGGCAACGAAGGGCAAACATACACAAAAGGGAATAGACTGGGATGTGTGCAAGAGCAGAAGTTAACTCTTGAACTATGTCTTGAAGGAAATACATAATTCTAAGATGGAGAGATGAGAAGAGAGGAAACTTCAGGCATGGATTCTAGCCATAGCAAATGCACAACCACAAGAGATGAGTATTGTATGTGATGAACGGAAAAACTATACAAAATCAATTAAATTGGCTGGACTAAGAGAAGTAAAGTGTAATAAGATTAGAAAGTAGGAAGGGGCTGGGTTTTGAAAAGTTTTAAATGCCACATAGAGGAGTTTACATTTGTTAAGATAGGTAATAGGAAACTACTGGAGCTCACTGAGTAAGAAAGATGCCATGATAAGATCTGTGTATCAGACTAAAACAGAGGCAGCTAAGTGGTGCAGTGGATAGAATGGTAGCCCTAAAATCAGGAAGACTCCCTTCCTGAGTTCAAATCTGGCCTCTAACATTTGTTAGCTGTGTGATACAGGACAAGTTACTTAAACTTGCTTGCCTCAGTTTCCTTATCTATAAAATGAGCTGGAGTATGAAATGACCCACCACCCCAGTATTTTTTCCAAGTAAATGTTCTATCTATTCCTCCCCCACTCACATCTATTCTACTGAGAGCAGGGGTATTGAACTAACATTATATCTATTGCCCCTCACTGGTTTAGGAAAATTATTTTTCTTTATTTTTCAAGCCAATTTCCTGGTTGCTGGTTCCTAAAGAGGTAGAAGTACCCCATCTTTATATCTGAAATAGTCAATGACTTTCCATGAAATGCTAGTTACGTAAAAAATCACAAGTAGTGAATAGTGAATGAACAAGCAGATAGAAAACAGAAATCAGAGAATTCATATAGATTAGAATATTCCAGAGAACACAAAGAGTAAATAAGTTCTGGTATCGGGAGTTAGGTATCTCAGCTCAACCAAGAAAGAGAGACTGTTATTTTACCCAAGGAGAAGTTTTCCTTGGGCTTTTGAAGATTAACATTTCTACATGTCTGTCTTCCAAAGTGTATGACCTCTCAATGAAGGAAGGCAGAATATTTCTTCTTTTTGAAACTTTTGTACCAATTCTGACCCTCACCTAGGCACTCAATGACATATTATCATTTTCCCCACCAATAAAAAGAGTTTTATGTAAATATTCCAGACTTAAAACCAGGTTTATATAAGAACTATCTCAATGGCAGGGGGAAGGAAAAGGATGTAGGTAGATATTTAAGTGATGTAAAAGTGAAAAGGTCAATACAAAAGTTATTTTAAAACTATTAAAACAAACTTTCATGATGTAAAACAGTGATATATGAAATAGTAAGTAGATGTATGTTGAACAAGTAGT
This sequence comes from Bettongia penicillata ogilbyi, assembly GCA_023548195.1. Taxonomy (NCBI): domain Eukaryota; kingdom Metazoa; phylum Chordata; class Mammalia; order Diprotodontia; family Potoroidae; genus Bettongia; species Bettongia penicillata. Next base: position 1,016,872 of record JAJHZJ010000571.1, on the reverse strand, counting down.
TTTTTTTAACAGAAGAAAATTAAGTTTTTATTTTTTTCTTTGTATCTCTAGCACCTAGAATAATGCCTTATACATAGCAATCTTTTAAATCCTTCTCAATAGAGCAATGTTAAGTTGCCTTGTGAGTGGACAGGTTGCCTGGATTTTAGATGAATATGTATTAACTTTTGAAGCACAAACTGACATTCAGGCAGTGGAGAAAGAAAGACTAAAGAAATGAACTTCGTGATGGAACTATGAGGTAGGTACTTTTACTATTCCTAGTTTGCAATTGAGGAAACTGAGGCAAACAAGTTAAATGACTTGATAAGGGTCACACTCTAACAGAGTAAATGTACTCTCTCTCTCTCTCTCTCTCTCTCTCTCTCTCTCTTTCTGTCTCTCTCTCTCTCTCTCTTTCTCTCTCTCTCAGATAACATTTGAACTTAAGTCTTCCTTGCTCTAGGCTTAATATTATCTTCATTGCTCTACTTAGCTGCCTCAACATTACCAATAGTCCTGGGACAATGCCCGCATCAAAAATGATTCACCAGCTTTAGCAATCTATCGGTTTTGTACTTTCCAGGCTTCTAAGACCATGACTGGCTAGTTAAGAAGAGAAGGATCCTGAAAGCTGTTTTAGGAACTAGACTGCAAAAAGCAAACAAACAAACACAAACTTCATTTGGATTGAGATAAATCTTATCACAATTTCAGAAATGGAAATGAGAGATGCTTCTAATAGTTTAAAGGAATAAGGCAAAATAGTGAAGTTGCAATAAGTTGAATAAACAACTGCAAAAAACCATCAGTATCCTAAAAAAAATCTCCTTTGTCTACTAAGCATATTTTTCATTTGCCAAGAGAAATGTCCTTGAGGTATGCTCTTTGGAACAGAACAATAGAGCTTACAAAGGAGTTTACAAGTTTTGTTTAGATTTTGACATGTGAATGCTGACCTAGATGGAGGAGCCCTTAGCCAGGATTCAAATATTAGGAGAAAAAGTCCTCAACTTATTAATATAGTTATGAATAGATGTGTATGCATGTCTACAGCCTATTGCAAGCAATTTCCCTTTATTTACATACATTGAAGAAGGTTGACGCATGAAGTTACAAATATGTATGTGTGGCAGTAGTATCCCACAAAGCATGCACTGAGTTACCCTGGATATTCCTGGCCTAGGAGTAGGGAATGGGTTTGAGAGGAGTTTGGGGCTGACAGTATATGCAGCTTCTAAAAATAATTCTATTTTACTTTGTGGAAACTAATAATAACATTTATATAATGATGTAAGGTTTACAAAGAACTTTACAAATATTATCTCAAGACTTGTTATCATCACCCTTTCACAGTCCAGATTGGAATTTGGATCTTCCTTATTCCAGTTCCAGAATTCTATCCATTGCTCCTCTTAGCTGTATTTTCTTCCTTCCCTTTTCATTATTCTTTTACTTCATTTCTTACTTTTTTTTCTCTAAATTGATTTTGTCAAAACCTTTCTCTCTGCCGTCTTGCCCAGCATTGTCTCCTGCTCCCTTAAAAACTAATATACTTTTCCTGGTGCTTTTAAATAATTCTAATAGAAAAGGACTCACTCTTCAGCCTATTCAGTGTCAGTCACCAATGCCATCATCATTTATTCCCAGTTTAGAAAATTATTAACTTCTGATTTTAAATATATAGGTAGCTAGTAGGACTCCTTTCTTTCACACACACCTCCCACTTAGCTCACTTCTGACATATGACCCACTTAACTGACACCAAACCACATGGAATAATGCTAGCATTTCAAATATCTGTGATTATATCCACGTTGTTTATCAATCACCAACAAGTCACAGCCTTTCTACTCCTAGCAAATGGTCTACATGAATTGGTGTGGTGGTGTTTAATCATTTTCATTCATATCTTACTCTTTGTCCTCCCATTGGGAGTTTTCTTGGCAAAGATACTGGAGTAGTTTGCTGCTTCCTTCTCTCATTTTATAGATGAGGAAACAGGCAAGCAGAGTTAAATGTGACATGCCTAGGGTCACATAGCTAGTAAGTGTCTGAGGTCAGATTTGAACTCAGGTCCTCCAGATTCCAAGTTCAGCACTCTACTCACTGTACCACCTACCTGCCCTTTCATCACCACCTGCAAGTGAAAGAAAAAATCATTGCCCAGTGATCAGCCCTTTGATGATGTAAGTGGGATTGTCCTTGGATAGCATCATTAGAACTCAAACTTAGACCCTTTCCAGCTTGATATGATTCTCCAGAGATGGATCTTACCAACATAACCTGTTGGGGGCAATCATTATCTCCATACCATACCAGATGTTATATTCTCATCAGACAAGAAGACATCAGAGAAAAAAAAAAAACAGTGGAGGGTAATTAACATGCTTCAATACTTCCAGGTTACCTTATCTCACATTTGTTTTCTTTCCTTTCACATCTGCGGATCATTACTCCTCTAGAATATATTATATAGTTCTTGAGCATTGATAAAGTTAAAAAAAATATTACCTTGCGGCCATTGAAGTACTGATGATCCTCTTTGGGTGTAGCTAGGCTGGTCCTTGGACAATAGATTCATAGTCTGTTACTGGTCAGAACTTGAAGTCTTTGCAGCTTGGCAGGGTCTGCTATAGCTTGTGCTTTGAGAAAAAGACCTTTGAAACTCAAAGTGACCTCTATATCAATGAGACCTCAAAATGGGACCCAACATGCATTCCAACTCTAGATCTATGTTCCTGTGACTTTAATTAATAAAATCAATGTGATGAGAGGCTGTATAGGACAGTGGAGAACTGGCTGGTTATGAAATCAGTAAGAATTGGATTAAAGTATGACATATGCCAGTTGTGTAACCCTTCAGTGCCTCCAGAAAACTAAGTTGCCCATCTGCACAGTAGAGGAAATTTCCACACTAAGAGCTCCAAACACTGATGAATTCATGTCTGGATCAAAATACATACATTGTATTTGTATGTGATGTGAATTGTCATATTAATATATGATGTGTTATGCTTATGCTAAAATAATGTTCCTATATTTATTTTAAAATAAAAAGCAAAAATATAGCACAGGAAATGAAAATCATTTTTCAGCTATCTACCTCCCCCCTCCCCAACTGAAAAATAATCCAGCCAGGTTCCTAATTTGGCCTGAAACCACATCTTTTGACCAAACCATTTGAGCAAAAAGCATTATGAAATGCCACCACTCAATTATTTGATCATATTTTTCTACACCGTCAAAAGCATCCTGGGGAGTGAAGTCTGACCACAACATTTTCATTTCTCAAGAAGAATTCACATTTGTTTCCTGACGCTCAGTAAGCCTACTCTCATAATCATGAATAAAGAGCTTGGATAAATGCCTGAGAAATGCCGAGTGCCTGATCTCTACAAACTCCAGTACTTTAAAAATGAAAATGGAAGTGAGTGTCTGCATTTTGAACACATTTGGCTGTGTGTGTGTGAGCACGCGTGTGTTTTTTAAGGGGTTAGAGAAATTGGCAGACTGCCCTGAGCCTTTTAAAGCAGGTTTCAATGAACAAAACAGAAGAGAGAGGGGTGGAGTATGGAATGGGGAGGTAGGAAGATGTGCACACATAGATTCTAAATGTTTCCAGAATGAAAATGGTCATCCAGGTTTGAAAAGAAATTAATAAAAAGAAAACATGAATCTAGTTATTGTGGTTTATTTTTTCAACTTCATCAAGGAAGCCTGCTCTGCAGCTGGTATGGGGGTAAGGCATGTCGAAAGAAGACCTACTATGAGACGTGTGCTTGTGCTTCCACTATGGTTTAAGAAGATTAGCCATTGGATATTGGTCTATTGGTATCTTGATCCCACATGCTTTAAATCCTAAAAATATGTTGATGATGAAATGTGAAAATTTATTTCAGACTCCTGCACATCCATTGACCTCCGTAGTAGATGAGGCAATGTGATGGAATTAAAAGAAAATTTAGAGTGAGAGGAATGGGGTTAGTTTTAATACTACTCTGAAATTCTCTTCCTTATAAGTAAAATGAGGGATGGGACAAGGTGGCCTGAAAAATCTCTTCCAGCTCTAAATCTTGCAATCCGAGCATACTACATTGAAGAAACAGACACTCAGGTGGACACAATGACTAGGGAGTGATTCTGGGGTCCCTTGTTGCATGAACATAGAACCTCAGCCTCACAGAATCCAGTGGACCTATGGGAAAATCAGTGGTTTGGAGAGTATGGCTAGCACTTATTAAACCTTTTTCAATTTAAGTTTTCTTTATGATTTCGATTTGCGTGACTTCATCCTGCTCAGTGTTTCACTTTGAGTTAGAGCCCATGTGAAGCTTTCTGCTTTTTCTTGATTAGAAGTTAACATCACAAGAAGCTTACAGTTCTTGGCACTGTGGATGGGCCTCCCAGATAGAAAATGGGCCCCAATTTTCAGTACGAATTTTGACAACACTCTCCCCCCAACCACTATCCCTTGCCCCAAACTTCCCTCAGAGTTGGCTAGGTTTGTATTCTTTCAAGTTTCATAAGTGAATATTTCACAAGCAATATTGGTCTGAAATTACCACAATTTTTATCCTTTCCAAAAAGTTAAGCTTTATGAAAAAATTGTGGCCTAAGATATAGGGGATCAGTTAGGGCAACATTACTTTGTGGTTCTTTAGAAGTCCTATCATCTCAGGCCTTGGTTCACTCACTGGGAGATTTAGAAACAGTTCTACACCCCTTTTTGACCTGATTTACATTAGACAGCAAGCAAAAGAGAAAAATTTCAAGTATGGGGCCTACTTATGATGTATGTGTTTTTCATCCAAATGACCTGCCTAGACAAGTACAGAAATGCTCATCACTGGAAGTTTGTGACCAAAACACAGTTTTTTTTAAAGATATGATACCTCATTAAAGTTACTTCCCAAGTAAATGGGCAGCGGGTACATATGTGGGCTATGATCTTTCAAAGGATTGAAGTATTAATTTTCTGTAAATTAATGGGTACTTCTAAGGTTCCTGCCACCCTCCTTCCAATTGCTCCCTGGTATTTTCTAGCTTCCTTCCGGAATAATTTTTATTAATTTCTTTATTATTTGTATTATCGTTATTCAATAAAATAAGGTTCAGCAAACATTCTTTAAATACCTACTGTATGCAGAATAGAGCAATGTGCTGGGGGCTGGAGAAGATATTTTTTTTTAGGGAAATTGGTCTCTGCCATACTCAGGAAGACATACAATACATGATTTGCTATGATGTGTTGTTATGCTATGCTATGATCTAATATGAATCCACACGCATTTATTAAGTGTTTTCCATGTGCAAAATAATTTTGTTGTGTTCATCCTTTGTTGCCAAAGAAGACCATGCCATCAGAGAAATGATGACATGACTTGTACTTGACTTTGTTTTGAGTGAAGGAGGGCTGTGCAAGGTCACCAGACTCACTTCTCCTCCAGAGTCATCTGAATCCAGTGATCTGATATTCATCAAGATGACTGGAGATGAATCAGGATGAACTGGGAGCCCTTGGCCCCTTTAGACCAAGGTCTATGCAGGTACTCATTGAATAAGCCAGGGCATGGCCCCTTTAATGAGCAAAGAAAAGAAAGACATCAAGCTGGGAGGGAAACAGCAACAGTTACCATTAATAATCACTCTTAAGCCAGGAAAGTCCAGACACCCTGTCCCTTGCTTAAAGGTTCTCTTCTGAACCCTTCTGTCTTAAGAGTGCAAAGAAATGAATATTGAGGAAGATATGAGGTTTAGATGACACTAGCATTGTCTTCAAGGAGAATATAATCATTGGTGAAGAAAATACTATTTTTCTGGAAAGGAGGGAGACTTCCTAACTTCCTGAGCATTCATTTAATAAATTCTATAGTTACTCATAACTCCATAGCAATTGTCTTATCCCTGTCTTTCTTTCCCTTCTTCCATTTCCAGTTTTAGTTACACACAGCTGACTGACACTGGAACAGACTCCAATGGAAAATGATAACCTACCTGAAATCCTTCCTCAACAGTTGGTTACTTCCACCCCATATATCCTCCCCATCCTATTAAGTCTGAATACTCAGATGGCAACCCTATACTCTGTCTCTTACTAACTACTCCCTTATTCCCAAGCTCCACAGCTCAACTTTTCTCTAGTCACCTATTTGAATGGTATGGCCCCATTCTAGAGCTCCTTATCTCTTCTGCACTCTTTGGCATGATTGCTCCACTGGTAACAAACTTATTTCCATTTTAAACCTTCATCTTTCTCATTCCTCTATTTTGCTGTTGTTTGTGTGGTATTCATTGAGACCTGGCTTGTTGCTGATTTTGCAGTTTCCCTGGCTTCACTTGCACTGGTAATCCTGACTCATTGGTCATTCTAGGGGAGTTGGAAAACTCCTCGTTCTCATTGCCATTTCCAGGCTCTCCCTTTACCAACCATTCCTTAGTAAACTCTTCTCCTTGGAGATTCATCCAACCCACATTTATCACCCGGTCAGGATTCTAATGGTGGTTGTCTAGCAGTCTCCGGAATACTTTTCTTCCTCAACAAGGTCAATGCCTGGTTCACAGTCTTTCTGTCCTTCCTAACTCTCATACTAAGGGACTTCAACAGACATATTAATACTCCCACAAACACCCTAAACTTCTTAGTCCTCAATTTACTAATATCCAATAACCTTCTCCTCCTCCCCACCATAGCTAGATAGAGATTGCAATACTTTTCGTCTTGCTGTCAGACACAACTGCTCCATTTCTGTTTCTGAATTCTGAAAGCCCTTTGTCTGATCATAACCAGCTATCATTCTACCTCTCCCTCTATCTTGTAACTCCAAATCCTTTTCTCTAAACCATGATTTTCAATCTTTCCACTCTCCTTAGTTCTTTCCCAGACCATCACCCCTGTGTTGTCTATATTTTTTTCTCTTCCTTTTCTTAATCCTTTGATTAGCCTACTGATCCTTTTCTGAGTGTATTGAGCTTTTATCCTCTCAAACATATTTCCCTGATAAACCTCAGACTATGATCACTTCTACCCATCTGATAAACTTCATTACTGCTCACATACTACAGTAGAAAATCATGAAACCAGGTTGACTGGATGTAATACAAATTTATGTTATATAATCTCTTCTGGATCCTCACTAAGGCAAGACAACTCTTTTATACCTCCTAAATGACTCCCTGTCCCACTCACCTACAGCAGCTTTTTTCAACCTTCTGTCTCTTCTCAAACCTCTGCTCCTCTTTGTCACCCCTTCCAGCAGAGTCATTGTCTCATATTTAACTGAAAAATATTGAAGCTGTTCACTATGATCTCCATCTTCTTCCCTTTCCCTCTTCTCATGTAACTTATAATCTTCCAGTACTACCTCCTCCTTCACCCTGTCTCACATGGAAAGGTAGTCCTTCTCCAAAAAACTTACTCTTGGGGTGGCAGAGGCAAGATGGTGGAGTAGAAAGATGCATATACTGTAGCTCTTCCCCAACAGCCCATAAAATACCTGTAAAGAATGACTCTCAACAAATTCTAGAACAGCAAAAGCCACAGAATGATGGAGTGACAGAGATTTGCAGCCCAGGGTGACCTGGAAGGCCTTCAGGAAAGGTCTATTGCACCAGATGTGGAGCAGAGCCCAGTCTTGGCCATGTGACACCAGGAGGAACAGGACCAGAGCAGGCCTTGGGTGTGGAATCCCCAGCAGTAGCAGAGGTTCACAGATCCCTCAAACCATAGGTGCCAAAGGTGGCTTCAAAGGTCAGTGAGAGGGCTTTTTCAGCTGAACAAGAAGGGAGCAAGGTTGTGCCCCCCCCCCAGCTCTGGCCCAAGGCAGCAGCAGCAGCAGCAGTAGCAGCAGCACTGGACAGCTGTGGCTGCAGTGGCCAAGGCAGGCAGCAGCCAGCATCCATTTTTGGAGTCCTTAGCTTAAAGCCCCTGGAGGAATTGAGCAGTTGATTTGAATTTCAGCCCTGAGAGCAGATGTGGCTGAACTGGAGGCTGTTGTGGAGAGGAAATTCTATTACTCACAGATTCTGGGCAAAAAAGTTTCTAGCTGCTCCCAGACTAGTGTGCAGACCTGATTGTGCTATTTTGGAGGAACAGATCTTACAGGTCCCCAGGGTATACCCTATTCTTGACAAAGAACCCCAAAATCAAGTAATTGGTTGGGAAAATGCTCAAAAATGGGGAAAAAATAATTATAGAAGGTTACTTTCTTAGCAAACAGGTATTTTCTCCCATCCTTTCAGATGAGGAAGAACACTGCTTACCATCAGGATAAGATATAAAAGTAAAGGCTTCTGCATCCCAAACATCCAAAATAAATATGCAATGATCTCTGGCCATGGAAGAGCTCAAAAAGGATTTAGAAAATCAAATAAGAGAGGTGAAAAAGGAAAAATTGGGAAGAGAAATGAGAGAGATGCAAGAAAATCATGAAAAGCGAGTCAACAGCTTGCTAAAGGAGACCCTAAAGAATGCTGAAGAAAATAACACCCTTAAAAATAGATTAACTCAATTGGCAAAGTCAATGAGGAGAAGAATGCTTTAAAAAGCAGAATTAACCCAATGAAAAAGGAGGTTCAAAAGCTCACTGAATAAAAACACACTCCTCTGTATGTATGAGTGAACTCATTCCATCCCATGTTCTCCAGAAGATTGATCTTTCTATCTTCCCCACTCTCTCACTTATATATTCCATCTCCCCCTATCTACCAGCCACTTTCTCACTGCAAATACTCCTATATCTCCCTCATCTTCAAAAATTTTTCTCTTTATCCATTCATCTCAGACAGTTGGTGTCATTCTACATATCTTTTTCCTTTTATGGCTGTAGTTGTGGTTTGTCCTGTGTTCTCAAAGAGGACCATGACATCAAGAAAGTGATGCCATGACTTGCACTTGCATTGGATTTGAGTGAGACTGGGCTGTGCAAAGTCACCAGCCTCACTTTCTCTTCAAGAGCCATCTGGGTCCCATGGCCAGATATAGATCAGGAAAACTAGACATGGCCCATGATTCAGTGGGAGACCTTAACCTTTTTTAGCTGAGGTCTTTCCTAGTTCTCTCTTTGACTGAGTGATTAGACCTGTTTAAGAAGTGAGTCAAAGCATGGACCCTTTCAGAATAATAATAATTATAATAATAAAAATCGGCTGGGAGGGGAAGACTCACAGTGTTCCTGGCCCAAAGAGATACAATTACCATTTTCATTTCACTCTAAATCATCAGGGTCCAAAAAATAACCATTAAGAGGTGCTTGGGGCAGGATCTACTGTTGGTTAATCAATGAGAGCCAGAGCGAATTGGATTTAAGGCATGGTCTTTAAAGAAGAAATCTGGCTAGTAATTCCCAAGATAACTAGATGGTTTCAGTCTTCAAAATTTACTTTCCTTTGGGCAGAGGGCACCCTCAGGTAAGGGCGTGATACACCATATGGGTATCATATGCCTAAACTATGAGAGAGGGCTTTATAATAGCTGCTCCCAGTCTCTTTTTTTTCACTCACTATTTAACTTTCCACAGTCTGCCTCCAAACCTCATTTAACTGAAACTACCCTCTCCAAAGTGACCAATGATCTCTTAATTATCCAGTCAAGTGGGCTTTTCTCAGTACTCATCATTCTTGGCTTTTCTGTAGGCCTTGATACTTTCAGTCATCTGTTCTTCTTGATACTTCCTATATTTTTGTGACACTCCTCTCCTGGTTCTCCTCCTCCTTTTTAGCCACTTACATTCTGGGTGAGTTTGATAAAGTCATTTTCCCTTTCTGGATCTCAGTTTCTTCATTTTTAAAACGAAAGATTTAGAGGAGATGCTCTACAAGTTTTCCTTCACCTTTAAGTCCTACTATTCCAATCCTTGCTAAGGGGTTGCCTGACAATGGACATATTAACTGTTAAATTTGAGTTGTCCTCCTCCTCTACCAGAAGCATTTACACTTTCAAAACATACTTTTAAAATACAACCAAGTTTAGAAGGAAACCAGAAATCTGGAAAACAATTTTTACAGTGAGTACCTCTGATAAAGGCCTCATATTTCAAATACATAGAAAAGTGATTCAAATTTATAAGAATATAAGTCATTCCACCTTCCCTGGGTAGGAAACCCACCCATCTGATCCTTCTTCCTTTTTTTGAGACTGGCAAGTGGAAGGGATTGAGTAACACTCTTAGAACCTAGGAAGAATATTGGTCTGGAGCAGGGGACTTTGCTGAGAAAGAATTTCTTTGGGGGGAAAGGAGCACAGGGCATCTTTTCCTGAGAGGCAGAGAATTAAAAGACACTACCTGGTCTAAGGAAGAAGGTGGTGAGGTTAATTTCAGCTTTGAAAAGTCTTGTGATACTCCATTTTCTCATCTCAGAAAAATCACCGTTCTTACTCTTTGAGGGAACTGAATTTGGAAATAGGAATTCTTCCTGTGACATCAGAGAGAAGAGGAACTTTGATGAGATCACTGTTTTTGAGTAGTTAAAGGTAATACCTCCAGAATGCATCTTGATGAGCTAAAGGAAGCAGATTGGATTTCTACATTCTAACCTCTTACAAATCTGTTCATAACTTTGCAGTATTACCTCTTATAAACCTTTCACATAAAAGATCCTTTGAAGAAATTTCTCATGCTAAAAACAAAGAAGTGGCTAGCTCCGAGCCCACAGCCCATAGTTACCTGTAAAGAGGATCTCCCCACAAATTCTGGAGCAGTGTAAGCCACGCAGCAACAGAGTGGAGGAGATTTCTGTTCCAGAGAGCCCTGAAAAACTGGCACCAAAGGTCCATCGCAAACCGGACACAGAGCGGAGCCCAGTCCTGCCTTGGCCATGCGGCCCTGAGAGGAGCAGATCCGAGCAGGCTTCAGGGACAGAATCTCCAGTGGCCTCGAAGGTCCCTCCACCCACAGGCACTATAGGTCAGTGAGAGAAGCTTTTGGGCTGGCTGAGAGGGGAGCAGGGTGTCTCCATAACTCAGGCCTCCTCAGAAGGAAGCAGCGGGGTAAGCAGTGACCAGGAGCTCCCGAAGTAGGCAGGACCTCAGGATCATTACTGAAGATCTCCACATAAACGGAGGGTACTGAGCCTGGGCAATGGCCCTGCCCCCACCTGAGAACCTGAATTTAATCTCACACTGAATAGCAACCCCACCCCCCACTGAAAGCCCTGAGGCTGGGGAGCAGCATTTGAATCTCAGACCCCAAGCATTAACTGGGCAGATCTAGGTGGGGGTGCAGAGGAATCTCAGAAGTCAAGTAACTGGATGGGAAAATGCCCAGAAAAGGGAAAAAAAATAAGACCATAGAAGGTTACTTTCTTGGTGAACAGATGTTTCCCCCTTTCCTTTCTGATGAGGAAGAACAATGCTTACCATCAGGTAAAGACATAAAAGCCAAGGTCTCTCTATCCCAAACATCCAGAATAGATATTCAATGGGATCAGGCCATGGAAGAGCTTAAAAAGGATTTTGAAAATCAAGTTAGACAGGTGGAGGAAAAACTGGGAAGAGAAATGAGAGAGATGCAAGAAAAGCATGAAAAATAGGTAAACACCTTGCTAAAGAAGACCCAAAAAAATGCAGAAGAAAATAACACCTTGAAAAATAGGCTAGCTCAATTGGCAAAAGAGGTTCAAAAAGCCAATGAGGAGAAGAATGCTTTCAAAAGCAGAATTAGCCAAATGGAAAAAGAGGTTCAAAAGCTCACTGAAGATAATAGTTCTCTCAAAATGAGAATGGAACAGATGGAGGCTAATGACTTTATGAGAAACCAAGAAATCACTAAACAAAACCAAAAGAATGAAAAAATGGAAGAGAATGTGAAATATTTCATTGGAAAAACAACTGACCTGGAAAATAGATCCAGGAGAGACAATTTAAAAATTATGGGACTACCTGAAAGCCATGATCAAAAAAAGAGCCTAGACATCATCTTTCATGAAATTATCAAGGAAAACTGCCCTGATATTCTAGAACCAGAGGGCAAAATAAGTCTTCAAGGAATCAGGATAACAAAAGATCTAGCAGCTTCTACATTAAGGGATCGAAGGGTGAGAAATATGATATTCCTGAAGTCAAAGCAACTAGGACTAAAACCAAAAATCACCTACCCAGCAAAACTGAGTATAATACATAAGGGGAAAAAAATGGTCTTTCAATGAAACTGAGGGCTTTCAAGCATTCTTGATGAAAAGACCAGAGCTGAAAAGAAAATTTGACTTTCAAACACAAGAATGAGAAGAAGCATGAAAAAGTATACAGCAAAGAGAAGTCATAAGGGACTTACTAAAGTTGAACTGTTTACATTCCTACATGGAAAGACAATATTTGTAACTCTTGAAACGTTTCAGTATCTGGGTAGTTGGTGGGACCACACACAGATGTACACACACACATGTACATGCGTGCACGCACACACACATACACACATCCATGCACACACAGAGACAGAGAGCACAGAGTGAATTGAATAGGATGGGACCATATCTTAAAAGAAATTAAGGTAAATGTATAAGAGAAATGGAGAGGGAGGAGAGAGGATGAAATCAATTGGGATAAGTTATCTCTCATAGAAGAGGCAAGCAGGAGACTTTTTAGTGGAGGGAAAAAGAGGAGAGCTGAGAAAAAAAAACATGAAGTTTACTCTCATCACATTCGACTAAAGGAAGGAATAAAATGCACATTCTTTTTGGTGTGAAAACCTATCTTACAATACAGGAAAGTGGGAGAGAAGGAGATAAGCAGGGTGGGGGGGAAATGATGGAAGGGAGGGCAATGGGAGGAGGCAGCAATTTGAAGTCAACACTCGGGGAGGGACAGAATCAAAAGAGAGAATAGAAACAATGTGGGGCAGGATAGGATGGAGGGAAATATAGTCTTACACAACACGACTATTATCGAAGTCATTTGCAAAACTACACAGATATGGCTTATGTTGAATTGCCTGCTTTCCCAAAGGGAATGGGTGGTGAGGGAGGGATGGGGAGAAGTTGGAACTCAAAGTTTTAGGAATAACTGTTGAGTATTGTTCTTGCTACTAGGAAATCAGTAATACAGGTAATGGGGAATAGAAAGTTATCTGGCCCTACAGGACAAAAGAGAAGATGGGGACAAGGGAAGGGAAGGATGATAGAAGAGAGGGCAGATTGGTGACAGGGGAAATTAGAATGCTTGGTGTATTGGGGTGGGAGGAGGGGACAAATGGGGAGAAAATTTGGAACCCAAAATTTTGTGAAAATGAATGTAAAAAGTTAAATAGATTTATATTAAAAAAGGAAAAAATAAATTAAGAATATAAGTAACTCCTCAGTTGGTACGTGATAAAAGGATATGAGCGGACAATTTTCAGGTAAAAAAATCAAAGTTATCTATAGTCATATTAAAAAATGCTCTAAATCCCTACTGATTAAGAAAAGTGTCAATCAAAAAAAACTGAGGTACCACTTCATTAGATTGGTTAAAATGACAGAAAAGGAAAATAATAAGTGTTAGAGGGGAGATGGGAAAATTGGGACACTAACGTACTGTTGATGGGCTTGTAAAAATGATCCACCCATTCTGGAGAGCAACTTGGAACTATGTCAAAGGGCTTTTATAATCCTTTGATCCAGCAATACCCAAAGAGATTTTTTCTTTTAAAGGAAAAGGGCCTATTTGCACAAAAACTATTGATAGCAGCTCTTTTGTGATGACAAAGAACTGGAAATTGAGAAGCTATTGGGGAATGGCTAAAGAAGTTATGGTATATAATTAACATGCAATACTACTGTGCTATTAGAAATGATGAGCAGACTCATTTCAGAGAAACCTGGAAAAGGCCTATATGAACTGATGCAAACTGAAGTGAGCAGAACCAGGGGAACATTGTACATAGTAACAGCAATATTTATGATGATCAACTGTGAATGACTTAGTTATTCTCAGCAGAACAATGATTTAAAACAATTCTGAAGGACTCATGATGGAAAATGCTATCCAGTCTTAGGAAAAGAATTGATAAAGTCTGAATGCGAATCAATCAAAACATACTATTTTCACTTTCTATATTTATTTTTGGGTCTGTGTCTTCCTTCACAACATGACTAATTGGGAATATGTTTTTGCATGATGTATAACCTATATCAAATTGCTTACCATTTCAGGGAGAGAAAAGGGAAAAAAATTGTAATTCATTTAAAAAAAAGAATGTTAAAATTGTCTTGGCATATAAATGGGCAAAAAAAAATGCATTTCTAAAAAGTACTTGAAAAATTGATTAGAAATGAGTATGAAGGTGATTCCCAACATCATTTTCCCAAAATAGGGAATAAAGAAAGATTATAAAGCTGATTGGTTAGTCTCTGATGTCCTTTCCAACTTATATCTATTATCCTTTAATCCTGTGTTACATATGAAAGGTTGCCAATTCCTGTACAGGAAGACTTTTATCTGAAGCATAAATAGCACAGGACAGCTGAGGCTTTGCCCCAGGCCCAACATACAGGGAAAGCACTTCCTCATCATCATCTACGCCACCCCACCCCCTTCAATTGACTGCCAACTGGCTGACTCCTTCAATCCCCTGGGCTACTGTTTCACTGGCTATTATATAAGGTCATCAACTCCATCTCACAGGGTCTACCTCCTCATGGGGGAATATTGCCCCAGACGTGTTGCCTGGTCTAGAGAAATGTGCCACAAGGAATATCTAAAATCCACATAGAATCAGAGGAAGAAATCAACAGGAAATATGATAAACTGTGCCCTCTGTCTCTCTAACCACTGTCCTCTTCACATAGTAAGCCTCTCTGACTCTTAACTTCCTCTACCTTCTCTTTCCTTTATGCTTTCTTTAAGTCTCCTTTATTGTTGATAAACTCTTCTTCATGTGCATCCTTATCCCTTTGTAGGGGAAAAATATTCCACAGATGTGGAATATTTTATATATTGTCAGATTTCTTTTTCATTGTGCTAGTTCATTTTGTGGATTGTTTTCCTCTTCCAATTTTTTCTTTCTGTTTTTAAATTTTGATCAAAAGGGCAGCTCTTTTAGAATGGGGAGGTAAAGGGATGCAGTCAGAAATTTAGATGATATAAATACAAGATCATATCAATAAAAATCTATTATTTTAATTAAAAGAGTCTATTGTGATATTTCATGTAAGATGTGATGAGAAACTAATTGATAGTCTAACCTTTTAGATATGTGTTACTATCATCTATGAACCGCCAGGTCTCTAACTATCCTCCGCTTAAGTTTAGTAGCAGGTTCACAGTTGTCTTCTCCACACCAAACCCTCTTTTTAAATCTCTTTACTCCCAGTTCTTTAAACTCTTTGACTTTCCTGGTCACTGTGGTCAGTTCACCTTAACCCCATGTAGCAGTGACCATACCTTAAACACTCCTAGATCAACTGAGTTTCCTCCAGTGCCATCATTCCTGGTTATGCCTCTAATTTCTATTAAAAAAATTTTTGAGATGACTTTTTTTTGTAGTAAAGGAAAGAATCCTATGAAGACATGAACAATGTCACCTTATTGTTCTCTAATGTGAATATTTTCCCACAACTTGGCCAGTCTCCTCATTGATCTCTGTTGTTACAATGGAATAAAGATGCTGAGTTACATCCAGAAAATGACTTATTTAGTAAAGTATGCAGTTGCAGAAACAAATTGAGTCCAAGGCTTTTGGTTAGCACAAGGATCTTGAATGTTGACTTCTACAATTATTATAAAATCAAAGAGAGTAAGGGAAAAATGAACAAATTGGATATAGGGATTGAGACAACTTGTTTCTTATTTGTGAAGGGAATTGGGATACACTGAGTTGAGGGGTGGAGGAGGTAGTCTTGTGTCTTTGACAGTTGAAAGAAGAAGTAGTCTTATGACTTTCCCCAAATCAGAGGAAACCGAGGCACAGAGATGCAAAGTGACTAACTCAGAATCACACAGGCAGAAATTAGCAGAGTCAGAAATTTAATCCAAATCCATTGACTACAGATACAGAATTCTTTTCTCATTCCTCTGGTCCAAAGTCTGTACCTCTTTCACATGGGATAAGCGAGATTACATTTTTGAAATTGTATGATAGCTGTACTCCTTCATAATATTCAACTTGACTCTTTACTTATTACCAATTCTAACTACTTTGTTAAAGAATAGTAATGTACATAAATAATATCAAAGAGAAGTAAACTTTACCTTATAAAATGGTAAATAGAAGGCAAAATGGAGTTACTAAAGCTATTTTAATTTAACACTGTCTCCTGGGAAAAAACAAGCAAATGGTCACAGTAAATATTAATCTTTTAAAGAGTCAAATGTCTGTCTGGTCATCTAACTATTGACAATCATGCAGGGATGAACTAAATTTCTATTCTATTGAGTAAAACCATAGCTATTCTTATGATCAGGATTTGGATACTACTAGGCCTCCATTTTCATCTCTCTAACATGTTCCAGGCACCATGCTGAAATCCGTCTTGTCCTTCAAGTGCTAACTTGGACACTACTTCTTCCACAAAATGTTTTTTGATTCTCTCTCCCCAAGTGAAAGTAATCTCTCTTTTGAATCTCTTCTAATATCTTGTTCAGACTTATTTTTCCAGTTTTCTTACAGTAAAGCTCCCTACCCCCTACAACCTGCCACTTACTCTGTGATTCAGTGGTGTTGGAATTTGTTATTCCTCAGACAAGACATTCCATCTTCCAACTTCAGGTATTATTCATGGACTGAAACTCTTACCTAGAATTCTCTCCAACTTCATCTCTGTCTATTGTTTTCCTTCAAGTTTTCACAAGAAATCTTTCCCAATCCCCATTAACCAGAAAGCCTTCTCTCTGTGAATTACTTTTGGTTCATTCTATCACATAGTTTGTTTGTACACAGTTGTTCCATGTTGTCTACCCTATTAGACAGTGGGTTCCTTATGCACAGATATATATTCTCTTAACATTTCTTTTTTTCCCAGTACTTAGCAAAGTACCTGGCACATGGTAGATACAATAAATTTTTATTGGCTAGAAACTTAATATACACTTTATAACTTAAAGCAAGGCACACCTAGATAGGTCCTAAGAAGCAGAATAATTATAGGATAATAGATCATAGATCTAGAGTTCAAAGGCACACCAGAGGCTATTTGTCTACACTCCTCATTTTTACAAATAAAATTGAGACTCAGGGAAGTTAAGTGTTTTTCCCAAGGTCACACAGGTAGTGTTAATGGCAGGGTTTAAACCCAGATTCTCTGACTCCCAAGAATCTTTTACCTCCCAAGAGTCACCATACATCATCATCATCAATTATATTTTATATAGGGCTCTCAGTTCATGGTCTCATTTAATGTTTACCTTTATTCCATATTAGGGTTGTTTATTATTATTGTCCCCATTTTACAGATGATAAAACTGAGTTTTAGGAAGGTGTTGTGAGTTTCTTTGCATCCCACAACTAGGGGATGGCAGAACAAAGGCCTACAGTCAAATTTCTCCATTTCCAAACCAGTCATCTTTCTGTGAAACTAATGCACCACCACCTTGAAGCAATGTCTCTACTCATGCAATGAGTGCTCTATTCCTTGATCTTAGATTTCAGCATCACCACTTGTAAACAAAACCTCTAGAATGGGACTTCATTAATACTTATTACACCTTTGATAAATTAACAGCAATTCTATTTGCTACAATCTGGCAGATTTCCCAAACATCTGGTCAGAGCAGGTCAGAACTGGCCCTCCCCTCTTCTTGGAGGAACAGTTGGGGCTGCTGCAATGCTAAGCATTAACGTTCCCCTGGGGCTGTGCCTTTACCTAATGTACTGTCTGAATGGCACGCTTCACTTCCACAGCACCTGCTTTCTGCCTCTGAACTGCCACTCAATCCCAGCCTAGCCGAGCATGGGAAATTGGGAGCGGTGGGGGAAGCACACATGAGGTAACTTGGGAGAAGATGACACAGTGAATGGGAACGTGGGGACCCAAATGTGAAAGCACATAGTGAGGGGGAGATAGAGGAGGCACTGGAGTTTAGCATCAAGTGCTGTTTAGGGTAATAATGATTGATTATTGTTCTGTGTTTTTAGACAAGTCAGGTAACTACGAGTGTCTTACCTCCCTGGGGTGACCAATCCTGCTCCACTTCTGACACAACATGTCAGGCTTTAATCTATAAATCCTTATGTGGAATGGAGACCTGTCTGCCTGCTGAGGAGATAGAGAGTGGAAACAACACTAGACCAAGCACCTAGAGACCTCGATGGCTAGGTCCATCTCTATCACTGATTAGCCATATGACCTTGGGTAAATCAGCCTCCTGGGGTCTCCTGTAACAGGAGGACTTTGGACTTGATCTCTCAAGCTCCATATTGCTCTAAAATTCTTTGGTTCTATCATTTTAAAGTCTCTTCTAGATGTCTGGAGTTCTGTGCTCCATATTTTAAGATCCTTTCTAGTTTTGACTGTCTATGTTCCATGCTTCTAAGAGCCTTTCCAGTTCTGTGAATCTAAGGCCCCCTATAGATCTGACATTTATATTCTATGATGTCAAAGTCTCTTCCATCTGTGGCTCTGACATCCTGTGTTCTATGATTCTAAGGCCTATTCTATTTCTGATATTCCATTTTTTGTGATTCTGAGGTTCCTTCCAGTTCTACTTTTCCAAGGGAGAGGAGTGAAGACAGACAGACTCTTTCTACCTCAGTCTTCACTCTTCCCACTCCCCTACCCCAGCCTGCTTGAGAATACTGAGCTTGAGTTCTTAGATCAACTCATTCACCAGGAATTTCCTCAATAGTTCTGGACACCAAGAATGAGCAGAGAAATACAGAAATCATAGTAAAGGTACCAAAGTTGGGATAATATGAAATTTAAAAAAAATGGTTGGTTCAATTATATTAAACAAAAATCATCATGAACTAATTTACTATAGTCATAAATATAAACATAAAAATGAGAAAATGAAGATTTGTCTGTTTGACAGTATTATAACAAATATTTAGTAAACTCACTTTGTGCTAGGCATTGTACTAAAGGAAGGCAAAAACAATTGCTGTCGTCAAGGAGTCCACATTCTAATAGGGGACAAAATACGAAAAAACTTTATACAAAGAGTAAATGAAAGGTAATTTCTGAGGGAAGATCCTCACAGCCAAATGGGTTAGGGGAGAGGGGAAAGGGAAAGTACTCTTGCAAAAGTAGAATTTGAGCTAAGACTTCAAAGAAAATAGAAAAGCCAAGAGGTAGAGGTGAAGTGGGAGGGCATTCCAGGCATGGAAGAAAGCCAGGAGAAAAACAAAACAAAACAAAACACAGAGAATGAGGAGATAAGAGCATTGCTAGGCCAGTGTTTTTGGATCACCAAGCACCTGGAAGAGAGTAACGTATAATAAAAAGTCAGCTAAGTGGCTCAGTGGATAGAGTGTTGAACCTGGAATCAGGAAGACCTGATTTTAAATCTGGCCTCAGATATTTGCTACCTATGTGACCTGAATAAGTCACTTAACCTCTATTTGCTTTAATCTTCTGAAGAGAGAAATGCAAACCATTCCACCATCTTTACAAGAAAATCTCATGGACACTATTGGTATGCCTTGGTCCACAGGTTAACAAAGAGCCAGACACAACTGACCAACAATAACAAAGTATAAGAAGACTGGATAAATAGAAGGGAATCAGACTATGAAGAACTTAAAAATTCTCATTTGCCTTCTGCATAAAATGAAGGTGAGTAAGGCTAGATCATCATTAAAGATCTTCCTATCTGTTATCTATTGTTCTATGATTCTAAGATAATTTACACTTTTAAAGCTATGAAATTCCATCAATCTAAGATAGTTTCAACATTTTTTTCAATTTTTATTGGGCCTAAATGTCTCATAGTTTCCTAAAATATAACATGTTTAGTATCACATCAATTGAAAGAATATACACAGAATTTTAGATTTGGAAGTCTTTCCTAATTCTCACATCTTATACCAAACTTTGTTCTGTAGCAGTGATCCCAAACTCAAAGAGTCTATAAATTTATTTAGAAAACCACATATTAACATTATCTATGCTGTATTGTGTTTTAGTTTATTTTGTTAAACATTTCCCAACTACATTTTTTTTAAAATATGGTTTGACTTGCTTCCCACTTTTGGCCCTCTGACTGTTTGCCACCTCTGTTTTATACATCTGCAAAGCATTTAATTATTATATTTGTATACCTGTATGCCACCCTCTTCCCTCACTAGACTAAAAGTTCCATGAAGACAGGGTATCTCTGTCTCTCTGTCAAGGTGGAGCACAATACTCTCCATATAATAGATGAATAATACATATTTGCGAAATTTTTTTAAATGATTAATAGCAACAATATTAATGACTAACATTTATATAGTACTCTAACATTTTCTAAGTGCTTTACATGTATATTATGTCATTTTATTCTAATAACAGCTTTGCAAGGTAGTTACTATAATTTTCCTAATTTTATATGTAAGGAAACTGAGACTGACAGAGGTTAAATGTTTGCCCAGGTGTAGCGTCAATATGACATTCATGTTGGCCATGAATATCTTGGCACAATTCTGAATGGTGAAATACAACAGACTCTCCACATGAAAGACAGAACCAAAACATTTATTCAGACACCAGGAAGCCAAACCCAACATAATCTATACGCAGTAACAATGCAGAGGACAAAACTATCCCCAAGCCTTCCCACGGCGAGGCTTTCTACAAACCAGTTTCATTAAACAAATCATAAGCAGGCTTCCCTTAAAGAAAAATGCCCTTCTTGCACTCACAACCAGCTGCAGGCTTGCCTGGGTCCTTCAATTCTAACTACTCTCATGACTAACTTCCTCCCAGCTCTTCTCTAGCTCCACCTCTTCCTATTCTACCCTTCTTGTTCCACTCATTCAGCAAAATCCTTCCACCACAGGCTCCATGTAACTCAAACTCATGTGACTCAGGCTTCCATGTGACCCAGGCAGGTCACATGTACCTATTAATGAATGAGAAAGATTTTCCCATTTTAAATTACCATTATACCAGGGTCACATAGTATGAGATAAGATTTGAACTGAGGTCTTCATGATTCCAAGTAATCTTTAAATAAGTTTAATTTTATTTAGATTTGCCTTTAATTGGCAATTGGCCTCAAAAGTCATCTAGTCTAAAACCTGCCTGAAGCACTCTAGTAATTTGAAGTTATGTAATGCAAATCCCAGACTAGAAGGCAACTTAATTTAACATATATTAATTGAGCCCCTACTATGTGCAAGATTAAGGTATGTGGGGGTGTTCAGAGGACTGGCACCTTTCTTGTGAGGGTTTGTTGAGCTGTTTTCAGGGTTGATCTTCCACCTTTGTGTCCACCTGTTTCACCTAGCTGTCATATGTGATTATAAGCAGCAACAGTAGGTATAGTGGATACAGCCTAATAAACCATCTCACAGATGGGCTAAGCCAGGATGAGGGCAACTGACAGGCCTCAAATCTGTTGGTGAGTAGGGGTACCCAACAGAATGGGTGAATGAGAACAATTTGTTCCAGTGGTCAAAAAGGCAACTGAAGCAGATGCTGTGGAGCACTTAAAGCTTGTTAGACACTGAAGATGCCAAGGTCATACACTGCATCCTGGGCCATCACCAGTCATCCTGACTTTTGTCATTTCACTGGACTTTGATGACTCAGGATGTGAGAGTGAGATAGATGACTTTGTGCAATTCTGCCTCACTTAAACCCAATGCATGTACAAGTCAGGATATCACTCCATGATGTCATTTGTCATCTTTGAAAATGAAGGACAAATACAAATGTGCAAAGTAAAATGCCTTCCGTGAGGGTGAACATGAAAATAAATGAGAAGAAGTCCCTGACCTCCAATATACTTGGAGATAAGATAACGGCAAAAAATAAAATAAAATAAAATAAAATAAAAAAACTTTAGTAGAAAACATCATGTGTGCCATCAGAGATATTTGGCGATTTGGAACAAAGAAAGATACATTCTACTTATAGGGGTAGGGAGGCAGCCAAGGCTGGCTTCAAAAAATTGTCATTTGAGTTACACTTGAGTTATGGGTAGAATATTTACAGTAAAAAATAGAAGAGATAGATATTGCTATTAGAAGAAATAGTGTGAGCAAAAGTATAGAAAGGAGAAAGTGCAGGATATGTTCTGGGAACAGCAACAGCAACAAAAACTCTGTAACTTTTGTGTGATCTATGGTAGAGTAGAGGGAGACTGAGTTAGTAAAATGTCAGCTGGAACTAGATCATCAAGCACTTGAATGTCATGCTGAGTAGTATGGATTGCATTTAACATATAATGTGGAGTCAGTGGAGGCTTTTGAGAAGTAGAATGATGTTTTAGGATACATAATCTAGCAGTATTTGAAACTAGATCAAGTGGAAGAGCAGCGAACATTTGATTTTGACTTGGAATTCATTCATTCTGTGCTATCTCTTAACAAACATTGCAGATTCACAAGAGACCTCCAGGGTCATCTACTCAAAAGATCAGGGATTTAGAATGGGAAAAAGACTTTGGGATCATTTGATCCAACTTTTTCATTCTATTCAGGTGGATCCCTGAAGTCATTTTGTAGGGAACTCTTATTCAGATTCCTTCTAGGATGTCAGCCTCTTTTTGCATGACTTCAGAGGTAGAAAGTAATTACCTCCGAAGATAGGAAGATTTTATTTAGACACCGATTCTCACTAAATTTCAGGGGAAACCTTCTGACCACCTCCCTACTTTTTTTTTTTATTTCAGTTCTGAAGAAATCTAGGTCTGTAAGACCCTAGATATCCATCTGGTAGTCTAATTTAGGTCTATTTCTCAATGGCCCAGTTGGGATCAAGATAGATCAATGAAAAATGGTATATAAATTAAAAATGAAACTCTCTTGAAGGCACTAGAAATGAAACAAAGTGAAGGATGTTTCTTTGATGTTTCATGCCTACTTTTTTCAGGATACACTAGGACAGACTACATTCACTAACTTTGAAAACACTGGGCAGTGTTTCACAACCTCTCACAGCTAAGCCAAAAATGATGCTCAACTCATCCCCCTCATACTTCAGCTTTGTTGGTAGAATGCTCAAATATGGTTTGTCCAATGCATTCTTGACCAATTCCAATGGTGTCAGAGCTCTCAGTATTGAGTTAACACTCAGTATTGGATTTTTCAGCATGGTGAAAAGAACACTGAATTTGGAATAAACGTACCCGAGTTAAAAGCCTTGCTCTACTACATACTACTACTTGAATAACATTGGGAAAGTCAATTTCCTACTTTGAGTCTCAATTTCCTTAAAAAAAGCATGGGGGGAGTGGAATTTGGATTAGTGTTCTCTAAGGCCCCTTTCTGCAGGATGAACTCTCGAGCCAGAACTTGTGGTTCCAGCTTCAGATATGTTACTTTCTGGGAAAGCTTAGATATATATTTCTTTCTCTTGGCCTCAGTTCTATAAAAATGAATCCAATAATCTCCCTTCTATCTACCAGTTAGGACAATTGTGTGGATCAAATGGACTGAGGGACATGAAAACACTTTGAAAACTCTAGTGCTTTTGCTTTGAAGTATAAGACCCTTTTCTTTCTGATTCCATTGAATCTTTTTCTGGTGCATCATCTTGGCATGGAGGGTAAGCATTCTTAATAGCTATTTCAAGGGAGAACAAGTTTGGAAACTTGCCCAGATGGAAAAGCAAAACATCAAACTATAACTATTGTCTAAGCACCAGGTTAGCTCATTGCAGAAAGATTCAACACACAAAGGTTAGGAACTAAGTGATGATTTAGCATTTGGCCTTGCAATACACAAAGTCTTGCTACTAAAGTAGGTGGTAACTACAATCATGAAATCCCATATCTTTCACTGAACAATGAAGATGTGTCATGGTGTAATACGAAAACCAAAACATTTGATGTCAGAGAATCTGCTTTTATACCGGCTCTGCTACCTTGGTGACCTTGGACAAATTACCTAACCACTATGGGTCTCCATTTCCCCATTTCTTAAATGAAGCAGCTGACCTATATGATTTCTAGGGGCCCTTTGAGCTTTGGAATTATACGATCCTTTGAACAGAAGCCTAGGATTCAGAGAAAAAGCAGAAGGAAAAGGCACTGACATTGGAAAGGCTAGAGCCTTTATCTCCTCCTCCCCCTAGCCCATCTCCTTCTCCAATGAAATCGATACCCTCCCTCAAGGAATCCCACTTTAAAAGCTTACATTTATCACCAAAGATTAGCACAAAGTCAGGCAGAGGGATAAGAACAGAGGACATAGGTAACCTTTGATCCTAACTTGACTCCTGTCACATGAGTGACCGAGCTGCAATCTGTCACCATATGACACAAGGGCCTTTGACAGGCACTTAGTGACAACAGCAGATGAGGATGGAAGCATTCACGCATAATTAAAAATCGAATGGTAGTGGGGGTAGGATTTTCAAAGACTGGAGCTGGAAAATCAAGAGTGTTCTATAGTTCATTTGGAAACAATATTTCTAATGTATAAGGCAATAAGTAGAAAACATTAATATGATTTTAGTCATTTTTCCTTTTATCCTTGTTCTATATTTTAGGTGGATTTCAGATTTGTTTCTGTATAATCTGAAATTATATATTTTTGTTACAGCTAGAAGGAACAGTATAGCTTATCTAATCCAACCTCGTACCGAGCGTTGGAATCACTTCTATGACATTCCTTAATTTGACATCTTGCCTCTACTTAAGCACTGCCAGTGATGAGTTGCTACTATACCACCAAGGTTCTGACAGTTGTTAGTTGAGTGAACTGGGTAAAGCACTTTACTTCTCTCTTGCTGAATCTCAGTTTGCCATTCTGTACGATATTCACAATATTCCTCTTTCCTCCGGGCTCCTCAGTTTTCTTCTGGTAGACAATACACCCTGAATATTTTCTCTCACAGAGTTATGATAGGGAAAATGTTTTATAAACCTCAACTTGCTAAATAAATGGGAGAGGATGGTGGTGGTACCAGTGATGATAGTGATGGTGATACCAAGAAATTGTGGAAAATTTGTAACATATTACTGCAGACTGTAAAATGTGAACACTTACCAGAGAGTTATACCACATGATACATTTCTCACTAATAAGATCACATATATGTGTCTGGAAGGGACCCTACAAATCAGCTAAGGAAACCGAGACCCAGAGAGTTTAAGCAATTTGCCCAAGTTCACTAAGGTATGAAATCTCCAAGCTAGGATTTGAACTCTGGTCCTCCTACTTCAAATCTACCATTCATTCCACCGTACTACATAATTCACCCTTGATGGTTAGAATCACACATCAGAAGATGATGTGTAAGGTCCCTTTCAGGTATATAAATCTGTGATCTTATTAGTGAAGGAGAAAATTCTGGTTTCTGAATTTATTCTTTCTATTGAACCAAAATCTATCTTCAATTCAAAGCAGTGAGCATTTGTTATAAGTGCATTTCTAATGCCAATATCCTCTTAGTTCAGTTTCAGTAAAAAGAAGCCCTTGGAAATGACTGAAAATTTAATAAAAGAAATTTACTTTGCCCTAAAATAGTAAGAACATGCAGCACAGATATAGTGGCACTTAGCTTCTCTACATGAAATCCCTTTGGTCTCCATCTGAAAATATCTGGTCAGTAGATCATTAGGGTAGGGCCAATTGTGTGGTTTTAGGTACTTACCAAGTCTGAGAGGCCCAGACTCCATGGAGATGGGATTTGTTACATTCTTAAAAGGACAGCTAGCTGTATCAGGGAACCTGGGGCATATCAGGGAATATCTGGGGGGCAGCTTTGTCCTATAAAAGAACTTAATAACCATAGACCAGGGATACAATAATAAAAAAGAAACGGTTTTTGATTTCAAGGAACTTATACTTGGCAGTGGAAATATGGTATTTGGATAGATCATCAATAAAATAAAAGATAGGAAACAAAGGGAATAAAAAAGAAATTAGAAAAGATGTCCTGGGAAGATTTGCATTAATAGACAACACCAACAGCTAAGACTTCAGAGAAAAGATAGAACCTAAGGAGAGTCTTGAAGAAAGAAAAGAAAGGTTATAAAATGCATTCTAGGAAATGAAGATAATTCAAAGAGGGCATATAGATCTGTATGTATATATGTATTATAAGGATACATATATGATAGATAGACAAACAGATATATGCTATAGAGATCATAATGGGGCCAATGGGAGTTTATGAGATCACAGAAAAGACTACATATGTAGATAGGATGATCCAAGTTGGAGCTTTGGGAAAAAATGATGCTAGTTCAGAAAAGAAGACAAAAATAAATAAATAATAGAGGACCAAGTAAGAGAAGTACGATAGTAGAGAACATATCCAGTAGAAGGAATAGAAACAGCGTTAAAGCTACACAAATCAAGCAGAATTAGGACTAAGAAAATACCATCAGATTTATGAGTTAAAAGACTCTAGCTAATCTTAGAGAGGACAATTTAAATAGAATGTTGAAGTAAAAACCAAAATAAAAGGTATGAAGGAGTGAATAGAAGGTGAAGAAATAAGACTTGAAGATTTTATTTAGAAGTTTGGATGTAAAAAGGTATGAGAAATTTAGAATGATAGTTTGAAGTAACAGACAGGTCAAGTGAATAATTTGAAAGCTAGGAGAAGCACAGCATAGAAGAAGACAGAGAAGAAGGGATATTAAAGAGAGGAAGAGAAAGAGATCAATGTTTTGAAGGAATAAGCTGTCAGAAAAGATGGGAGGGGACAAAATATAAGTGAAAAGTAAAGGTGCATCCTCAAATTTGAAGCGAAGTCTCAAATAAGGGACAATAGAGAGAGATTTTGAATTACAGAGTAAGGGAGATGATAAAGGATGGTCTTAATTTTCTTAGTAAAGCAGGAAGTAATAGCTTCTCCTGAGGTAAAGGAAGTAGGACCAGTGAAAAAGGCCTGGGGTGAGCATTAAAGGTTAAGAATAGCTCTTGTAGGAATGTGACAGTCAGTCATGAAAGAATAAATTAATTTCCGTGTAGCAGTAAGGGTTATGTTGAGATTCAAAATTTGTAATGCACTCACTCAGAATGAAAGTACTACTTTCTCCAGAAGAATTTAGTGGCATCCAAATAGGAACAGAAAAGGCAAATGCAAGGCAGTCCTAAAACTAGGATATGACAAGATGTACGTGCTACTACTCTTATTCCTCCTCCTCCTCCTCCTCCTACTACAACTATAACTACTACCATCACCACCACCACCATTTATTTAGTATTGTTAGGTTTGCCAAAACTGTATGTTTGTGTGTGTGTGTGCATAAATGTATATATACACATGTAAATGTATATGTATATGTATATGTATATGGGGTGTAGGATGTGTTCAGGGAGGACCAGTAACTTTGGTGTGATGGCTGTCGAGCCCTTTTCCAGGGCTCTTTCCACCTTTGATGTCCACCTATTCCACTCAATTCTCACCTGTGGCTCCAAGCATGCTCAGCAGCCACACCCCAGTAAATCATTTGGGCAGATGGGCCAAACTAGGTTGAGGGTAACCAAGGGTTCTAAACCCCATTGGTGAGTTAGAGGGGTGTCTACCCCAAGCATGTGAAGACTTCATATGGTGGAATGGGCAGATGACAACAATTTGTTCCAACAGCCTTGAAGGCAGCTGAAGCAGGTGATGTGGAACACTTAGAGCTTGGTTAGACACTGAAGACTCCAAGGTCATCTACTGCATCCTGAGCCATTGCCAGCCATCTTGACTCCATCCTGGCACAGGACTCTGGAGGAGAGAGTGAGGCTGACAACTTTGTGCAACTCTACCTCACTTAAATCCAATTTACCCATGAATCAAAAGACATCACCCATACCATTTCACTATTATGCCTCAAAGTCCTGTGTCGACAAGCAAGTGATGAAGCAACAGGTGTGGATACACTGGGAGCTGTAGTAACAGCCATGCACACAGGTGGCCCAGGCCATAGGATTATTTCTCCCTGGAAGCACTTGTGGGACTTGGCAGCCCCCTGGGAATCTAAGTAGCCTTTTAAGGATCATCCTGCTCACCTCCTGGTGTGAGGAAGGGGGCTAGAAATGATGCTTTGTCTGCTTACCCAACCCTGACCTGATTACTGCAGTAGGCAGGGAATCCCACTATGCAATCGAAACACACAAAAAATGTACAAAATGCACAAAAAGATGATTCCACTCACCATCGGCACATGGAACATGTGTACACTAATAGACAACACAAAATTCAGTAGACCTGAAAGAGGAACTGCTCTTTTTGCAAAAGAACTCAACAGGCATTGCATCCAAATAGCAGTCCTGAGTGAAACAAGGTTGGGAAATGAAGGCCAGCTCACTGAAGGTGGAGCTGGATACACTTTTTTTTCTGGAGTGGGCACAGTAAAGGAGAGTGCCATGAAGCTGGCGTGGGTTTTGCAATCAAAACTAATCTAATCTGGTATGCCTGCCAAAAGTAGTGAATGACAGGTTCATGACTGTGTATATATATACGTACATATATATATATATATATATATATATATATATATATATATATATATGTAATTAACATTGGTAGGACAAGGAATTCAAAAGTAGGAGATAGTTCAGTTAGAAGTTCACCACCACAAAGGGAAGAAAGGGAGATGATAGGAGCAAAGGACTGATATATTGGAGTTCATGATGAGGATTGAGGAAGAGTTTAGGAGGAGTGAGACATGGGGAGAAGTGGGAAGATAAGACAGAACCTACAAATACTCCAAATGGTAAATGTATTGCAATTATGGGTGATGGTGAGAGCTAGGATCATACATTTAGAACTAGAAGGGATCTTCAAGACTATCGATTTGAGCTCTGTCATTTTATAGATAAGGAATCAGAAACTGAAAAAAGTTGAGTGATTTGTCCAAGATCACACATCTATTAAGATTTGAAGTAGGGGCTTCCTAACTAAAAGTCTAACTTCCTATTCACCAAGCCACATACCTGTCATTATGGAAGCTGCAGAAGTTGATTAACTGGTAGAGTAGAGAGTTTTCAGGGACAATTGTCAATATATCGAAGTCCCTGTTTATGAAGACAGAAGTTAGAGAATACCATGAACCAAGCAGTGAATGTAAGAAATGAGGAAGAACATGTTGGAAGCCAGTAGGTAACTAGAGCAAGGATCTTGTGATTGGAAGGGTCATCAAAATTCGTCTAACTCAGGCTCTACTTGAAGCAGAAGTCAACCTTAAAAAAAAAATTCAAGAAATTGATTTCAAAGCTCCTATTGAAGACTTCTAGTGTCAAAGGAACTCTCTGCCTCCTACTTAAAAAAAATTAATAGAGGTCTTTTCTCCTTTAAAAGAGACAACTCCTTTTCCTAATCATGAATAAGCTTTGTAAGGTGCTACATAAATAGATTATTGTTTTTGAGTACCAAATACAAAGCACAAACACAAGCATAAAAATTATAACATAGTCCTTGCCCTATAGGAGCTGCAAACTATTTAAGGAGAGAGGACATATGCACATTAACACTGACCCCAACAACACACACACACACAGACACACATGCACACACTTATTAAGAAACAGCAAAAGGCAGTACATGGATGTTCAAACTATGTGATAATCTGCAAGTACCATATGTTCAAAGAGTCAGGTCACATCAGATCTAGAAGGGACCTATTTAAATAGACTTTCAGGAAGTAGTCAAAGGCATAGAACAATAGAATGTTAACTATATCTTAGAAAACAAAATGTTAGAACAAAACATGAAATGGATGTTGGCCTGAGAAACCATGGATTCATAGAATGTTTGAAATGAAAAGGATCTCAAATCATGGAGCCATAGAATGTTGTCATGGTAAGAGGTCTTAGAGACTATTTCTACCTCTTTATCCTTTGGATGTGAAAACTGAGACCTAGAGAGGGGAAGTGTCATTCCCAAAAGCAAAGATATTGGTGTCAACTTTCAGAGTGGAACTTCAGTCATCACAGGTCTTAGGCATTGTCAATTTCACTACAGTATGCTTTTGTGTAGACAAAACAACCAAATATCTGACTGGATTCTCTTCTTCCTAATGGGTTGATTTGTTGATCATTCTTCCCAGTCACAATACCATACAGAATCAGTATTTGCTTAAAGCAATAACGGTTGAGGATTCAACAAAAATATCATATGCATGGGATTGTTTATTTGCTGGTGAGAGGCTGTCATCTACTTCACTGCTTAATTGTTGTCACTGACACATATTTACAAAATTGAGAAAGTGAGGTCTGAACTTCCTATGCATTCAGCAGCCGTATTCCTTAGTAGACAGATTCATAGACAGCAGAAGCATCAGTGTTAACAATGTTCCTGACTAAATGTTCTCTCTCCTCACAGAAATTCACTTCATGTCCTTGGATGCACAAATTCTATTTTTAGAGTACTTTAAAGATTTGTAATTTAATGGTCCAGGCACTCCCTTCGACAATGTAGATCCTGAGCCCTTTGTGAAACAAGATGGTTTTTGAGAATTTTTGAGGCTGAAGAAAAAAAATAATCATTACTTGTGGCCAGCCTGGTGCTGATCTTATCAGAGTTTAGTTAGACTGGTCTTCAGATGACAGACATCAGATCTGTACAGTCTATAACTGAACTCATAGTGAACCTTTCTAGGTTACTCTCAACTGGGACAGAGTTGCAAAAGTACCATATCTTGGAGTGGAACAAGTCTACACCATGATGACATGTCTGTGGAAGACCTGAGAGGAAAAGGGTTTATAGAAGTACTTTGTAATTCTCTTCTACTCATTAGCAATTTGTTGGGCAACTCCCATGTAAATAGGATTGTGCTAGATTGAGAGAAGGGTTCAAGAATCACAAAATCTCAGAGAAAGAAGGTCTCCTAGATATAATTTCCAATGCAGGTGTCTATTCTACAGGTAGTAGCAACATCAACGGCTGATGGTGATGATGATGCAGATAGATTATAGAAGAAAGATAGGTAAACAGACATATACATAATATTTTAAAGTTGATAAATCACTTTACATATGTTTCCTTATTTGATCTTCATAACAATCCAGTGAAACAGGTGCTCCAGTTATGTTGATCTCAAGTCAGTTCTAAAATGTCTGAAAACTTCTAGGGTCAGAGATCGTAAGGAATCCCATTCCATGTTTGAATAGCTCTTATTGTCATAATTCTATTTCCCAAAATGGATAGGGAAAAAGGAAAAGAACCTATATGTTCCAAAATATTTATAGCAGCTCTCTTTATGATGGCAAAGAACTGGAAATTGAAGGGATGCCCATCAATTTTTGTATTTGTCCTTCATTGCTGAAGAAGATCATGCCATCAGAGAAATGATGATGTGACTTGCACTTGACTTTGTTTCAAGTGAGGCAGATCACCAGCCTCACTTTTCCTCCAGAGCCAATCCATCTATTCTATCCATCAATTGGAGAATAGTGAACAAGCTATCATATATGATTGTGATGGAATACTACTGTGCTATAAAAACCATGAGATCAGTGATTTTAGAAAAACATGGGACAATTTGCATAAAATAACGAAGAGTGAAATGAACAGAAGCAAGAAAATGTATATGGTAACAGCAATATTGTTTTAACAACAACATTGAGGGACTCATTTTGACTATTATATATACTTAAATTAACTATAAAGGACACATGAAAGAAGAGCCTTTCTTCATCCAGAGAAAGAACTGATAAATAGAAGTATATGTAGCATGATTTTACATACATGCACACGCACACACACACACATACATATTTATGTCTAATAGTAGCCACCTCTAGGGCAGGGGTGGGGAGAAGGAAGGAAAAGAAGGGGGTAAAAAGTTCACGTGTTAACTTCATTATGTATTTAAAAGAAATTTTCTTCCACTATGTTATGGAAAAGTTTGGATTTTTTCCTACAAATCAAAAGAAATATTTTTTTAAAAGAAGAAAGTTCACCACCTCTTAGACTACTTGGCAAAGCTCTAGTTCTGCCTTCTATAATCACACGGAATGATTCTATTGAAACAATGACAACAAAATAAAAATAAAAACAACAGTAATCAAACAAACCCACTAGTTCCCATACTTCATTCCCCTCACACTACTTTAGACGTATGAGGACAGCTATCCCTATGCATTCTTTTGGCTAAATAGCCCCAGTAAGAATCCTAGAAATGGAACCAGAACTTTAGATCGTTCATTTCTTCACTAGATATGAGCTTTGTCATGTGGGACTTCTCAATCTCTCTAAGCCTCTGTTTCTTTGTCTGTGAAGTGGGGATAAAATACTATCCGAAACTTATAGGACTAATATAAAATACAAAGAAGTTAATGTGTATAAAATGCTTTGTAACTCTAAAGCACTGTGTATGTCATATTTAAATAATATTAAAATACATTTTATATGTATATATATGGGTATACTTATATGTTACATACGTATTATGTATTACATGAATTGCCTATAAACATGTATATGTATAAATACACACATGCATTTATTGGGCTGCATGCTCAATTAGTGCAGAGATGATATGTTGAATAATTGTTGTATTTTCCTGCTGACCTACCCAAATATTTTATATTCAGGCAACACAATCAAAGTTTGTTGAACAGGTATGTGATAGTGGGGTAGAAAGAATCCTGGACTGAATTCTATCCTGCTCTAGTCTCTGACTGTGGGCAAGTCACACCCCCTCTCTTAATCAGTGTTTTTATTTTTCCTGGAAGGAAAGGAGAAAGACTACCTGTTATTTATCTCCTTTTTGAATCTCTAAGGAGTACATCCTAGCAATGAGCCTAAGGTCATGGTATGTTTAATCTGATTTCTAAAAATAATTAACTAGAATAGAGTTTTAAGTCTTACAAAGCACATTTTATCCTTACAATAATTCAAAGAGATAGGTACTATTATTACCCACTTTGAAGATGAAGAAACTGACGAAGACAAAGGTAAAATGAATAATTCAGTTTAGGTACCAGCTATAAGTACTTGAGGTTGGATCTGAACTCAGGTCTTTCTGAATCCCAGTCTAGTGCTCCGTCCACTGGCTAACAGTCAATATTCTCTTCTCTGTAAAGTGAAGCATTTTGCTTATATTTTACAGAATCCCTTTTATTTAAAAAATTACATGCTTTTAAATATGACATCGAAGGAAATACATATGTATTCCTTCAACGTTAGAAAACAGATATTAGAGGTTGGCTGGGAAGAAAGGTTTCTTACCCTTCAAACAATTAGACAAGACAGCACAAACTGTAACCAAGTCCCTGAATACATGTTCTAGATAGTAAATGCACAAGGTTATCAGTATTGAAACTACAAGGTATCATTTGACAAGCAGTTCTGACCTTTAGTGATAAAATCATAATTGGTGAGGGCACATTTACCATTCCAGTCAATCTTGCAAATAACTTACTTGATAAGAATACTTACCAAGTGTCATTGATTATTAATGAAGGTTAGTCCCCCCCCCCCCAACCAAATGCAAATCTAATAGCAGGAATTGTTCAGCTGCTTGTTTCTAAAGAATGGAAAGTGGTCTTTTATATTTAGGATTATACTATTATATTACAGTTGAAATGGAAAAATAAAATATCCAAGCTGGAAACGAAAGTAAGATGTCTTCATTAGAAGAGGCCTTAGAGTTATGAGAGGAGACCTTGGAATTATAGACTCAAAATATCAGAGCTGGATAGAGCAGAGAACCAAAATTACAGCATCACAATATCTACATTGGAATGGACCACAGAGCCCATGTAATTTAAAAACTATCTCTACAGAATCATCTCTAAAAATATCCCAATGAGCAGCTATCCAATGCATTAGTGAGTTCTCTAGGGATGGGGAACCAACAATTTTTGAGGTAGCTCATTACATTTTAGAAAACTAATCAGGAGAATATTTTTTATAGCTTGAGCAAGATGAATTAAATCATCCCTAAATAACATTTTTAAATAGGTAAAAATTAAAAAAAGGGGTCAATCAATGTACTTGAAGCTGTGGAGAAATAAGCACACTACTACATTATTGGTGGAGCTATGGATTCGATCAATCATATGAGAAAAGGGATTAGACTAAGTCTACCCTTTGAATCAGTAATCCCTCCTCTGAGCATTTATTAGTTCTGTGGTAGCCCAGATGTTCATGCACCTCACTTCATGCTTATATTTCTGTGGCATTGCCAGGAACTATGTCACCGGTGCAATTCCATTTACGATAATTGAAACAAAGAAATCAATGTGACCTAACTGCCTAGGTATCAGGGTCTATTGGTCAGCAATAATCTCAAATTCCCATGTTACTTGAAATGGCATCTGCTCCAGAGCCCAGGGTCTTCAACCCTGAAATTCCATCTACTTTTCATGGACTATTTCTTTGTCACTTGCAATAATTATAGCCTATCACATCTCTGACTGGGAAATGGATGAAAAAATATCACATATGAATGTAAGAGAGGCAGCATGGTATAATGGATAATAGTGAATAGAGAGCCAGCCTTCATGTTAGGAAGACTTAGGTTCAAGTCCTTCCATTGACATGTATTGGCTGAATGACCCTAGTCAAGTGAAGTCAACAAACATATTCTTTGTCTGGCACTGTATTAAGTGCTGGAGATAAAAGGAAAGGAAAGCACAAAATAAAACAAAAGAATCAAAGAAAAAACAAACAAAACAAAAAATAAACACAATTCCTACTTTCAAGGAGCACATAGTAACTTAACCTTTTAGTGTCCCAGTCTACTTAATAAGGCTAAAAGTTACAGAGAAGGTGCCAATCTGAAATGGTAGAAGAAGTTAGTATTAATTTTCTAAATTGATGAGATCAACAGTCTAGCTAAAAAGTACATTTTGTAAAATATAAGAAATAGCAAATTTGGGGGTTTCTGATAAACAAGAAAAGATATGGGTGAATTGGCAGATGTGAATCCTGAACTAGTGATAGGCATCTTTGAGAATTTTTAGATAAGTGAAGTCTAAAAGTATTGGAGAAGGTCCAGTATTGTCCTATTTTTCAAAAACTGTAAGATGATGGGGTGTATTTAGGTGGTGCCATGCATGAAGTGTAGGGACTGGAATCAGGAAGACTCATCTTGCTGAGTTCAATCTGGCCTCAGACATCAGTTGAATGACACTGGGCAGGTCACCCTGTTTGCCTCAGTTTCCTCATATGTAAAATGAACTGAAGAAAGAAATGGTAAACCACCTCAGTATCTTTGTCAAGAAAATGTCAGATGGGGTCCTAAAGAGTCAGAAACAACTAAAAATAATGAGCAACATCAGCATAGATGATGGAGTCCTTGACCAACTATAAACCAATGCGCTTAAATTCTGTAATATGTTATCAAGAGTAGTATAGAAATAGTTCCTCCCAATTTCATTAAAACATTTCAGAAAGTCCCTCTTGTTTCTCTTGTGGAGAAGATGGAGGGACATGAGTTAATTGGACTTGCAAGTATTTGAATGATGTCACCTTGGAAAGAGGTCTCCAATGGAGTTTCCTTAGGATCTCTTGTTGACCCTGTGTTGTTTAAAGTTCCTTTTATTCGTTTGAATGTAGACACAGATGACATAAAGTGGTCCAAAAGAGGGTAATAATTAAAACACTAGATGACAGAATTAGGATTTTGAAAACTCTTGCAGCCTATCTACTGGACTATCCACACAGATGAAATTTGATAAGGGACAATGAATGTGAAGTCTGATACTCAGATTCACAGAATTGAAAACTTGAGTACAAAATGAGAATGGCATATCTGGAAGAAGTTCAACCACAAAATATCTAGGGATTTTAGTAGACTGAAAACTGAACATTAGGTAGCAACTGAGATATGGAAGCCAAGCAAACTAAGGTGATATTGGACTCTACGGAGAGATATAGCTTCCAGGAATGAGGAGGACATTGTGCCACTTACCTGGTCAGACTGCTGGTAATTTTAAGAAAAATAAACTAGAGAGTGTCTAGAGAAAGGTCACCAGGGTGGATGAGGGACCTCAAGTTCATACCATATGAGACCACATGAGGATCATTAGGAGGTTATTTGGGATGAGAAGATAAGACTTGGGTCTGGGGAGTGGAAGCTATCTTCAAGTTTGTAAGGGACTTTCACAAAGGAAAGGAATTAGAATTGATTTGTTTGGAGGCAAGGCATGACTTAGATAGACAGAAATAGCAGAGACATATTGGGCTTAAATTCAGGGGTAAACAGGCTCCTTAAGGAGGTCTCTAAGTAAAGACTGGATCAGTAATCATTGGGAATGTTGCAAAGAAGATTCCTGTTCTGGTATAGTTTCCTAAAAGGAAGTTAGAACACAAATTGACAGAGTTGAAAGGGACTTTATAAAATAGAATGTGAGTACTGGAGGAAGTCATGGTGATCTCTGCCCTAACTCTCCCATTAGAGAGGAAAGAAAAGTATGTCCCAGATTGTTTAAATGATCTATCCAAGGTCACACAGTCAGGCAAAGGTCTAGGACCGGGTCTCCTAACTCTCAGAGGAGAGTTTTTCTCTTGCTTTACCAATGCTATCTAAGTTTAACAAGTATGTGAAAATGAACACTGCATTTTGCAAGTCACTTAACCTCTGGCTATTTCAATTTTCTCATCTGTATAATGGGGATACTAAAAGAACCTGCTTCCCAGGATTGTTGTGAGGATAAAATGAGATAATATATATAAGTGTTTTGCATGCTTTGTAAACACTGACTCTTCTACATTGCCAGGAGCATGTAGAGATGAGACCTAAACCCAAGTCTTCTTGACCAATGGTCCAGTGCTCTTTCCACTTGATTGCTAAGTGACTTGCTCAAAATGTCACATTGAGTTAGTGGCAGAACTGGGACAAGAAACTGGGTCCCTCATTCACAGTCCACTGTTCTTTTCATTATGCCCTGTTATCCCTGCAATGAAGAATGTCATTTTCTCCTTGGTGTCTTGATCTATACAGCATAATGCTGACAGTCATGCCCTTGAGAGCCCATTCAATATTCAAAAAAGCACAAATTATTTGAATGCCAGCCACTGTTTTCCAATTAAAATTAAACTATTTGTAATCCATGCATATTTATTCTCTTATTCCCTCTCTTACAGCTTAGTCCTACACATGTAGGTTGCAGTGGGGAAAATGTATATCGTGGTCATAACAGATACTAGAGAAAAAAGGGGAAGGAGATATGAGAAAACTAGAGGTGTTCTCCATTAGACTGTCAGTTAATTTAAAGTTTAAAAATGGATTGTCACAAGCTTTAGGTGGCAGGCTTAATAACATGACATTCTCTCTCTCTCTCTCTCTTCCCAACTCGTCTGCTTCACTTGGATTGTACCTGTTGCCGGATGATATGATTAACATTGTGTGCACCCTCTGGCATTATTTAAAAAAGCGAATCCCTAATCCCTACTTAATTTTATGAACTGTCAAAATGATTCTAAATATCTCCTCTGTTTGCATTTTCACCTCAGGACAGGAGTCCAGAGGTACAGATTGGTTGTACAACAGTGGACTTTAAGCAATTTTCATCTTCTAATGCTTGTAGGGGGAGAGGTTGAATTTGTAATAATCACCAGATTATCTCTAAAGATCTTGCAGTTGTACCTGCAAAATGATTCTGCAGGAAAATGCAAAAAATAAGGCTGAAAAGTAATTGATTACAAACAGGAGATCATTATGTTATCTAATTCTTAACTGAAACGCACACATGCACACACACATGCAAACACACATGCATATATGCATGTAGAAATATATGCTCTAAGACAAATATCAATTTTTTTAAATGATGACTGTGAAATACGGTATAGGAGACCTACTTTAGAAGTCCAGTGAACTTCTTGCCACTGTAGGTAATTCAGGATGTTCAATTCACAAGGGCATCTGTCTCATAGAACTTGTCTAGGAACTCAGCAGGCCCAGCCCAAAGTAAAACAAAAGGCAATCACAGCCACAAATTTACTGATCTCCTTCGGGCAGAGTTAATACTTCATCAAAATCTCAGAATTGGAAATGACTTCAGAGGGTATCTAATCCAGCCCAAATTGAGGTAATCTTTATAGTTTACCCCACCTCCCCCCGCCATGGTTGTCCAGCCTTCAGTTGAAAAATTCTCTTGAGGGTCGAAATCCCTCCCACCCTGAGCAGCCCATTCCACTTTTGGACGACTTTAATTGTAAGAAAATGTTTCCTTACATAGAATTTAAATCTGCCTTTCTGCAGTTTTACCCATCACTCCTGGTTCTGCCCCCTGGGGCCAAGTAGAACAAGTCTAATTCCTAATAAAATTTAAAGGAGTGTTGGAAACAGTTGGGCTTTGGAAGCAAACTTGGGCAGCTGTCCTAAGCATTTTGTGTTGGGAACAAACATGGAAGAATCCTGTATTCATGGAGATAGCCAGAACCTCTGTGCTTTAACCTACACACTCTAGATAGTGATGACCCTAAAGGTTGAAAAAGAATTCAGCAAGAGCCAAATATGATATTTTTTCCATTTATAAGTGAACAACTTGCCTTATTTGGGGGCAAATCCTCCTTGTCTCCAACTCCCCATAGCTGCTGTCATAGATCACAATGTCAAAACTGGAAGAAGAGTCTTAGAAGAATGGATAGATAGATGGATAGATAGATAGAGAATGAGAGACTGATGTAGACATAGAGATCTATCTCTGTATCTTGATAGAAAGAAACTCATCTATATCTATGCATATATATACATACATATGTATGTATATATTATATGTGTGTGTTTATGCATATGTGGAGACAGACACAGAGAGAAAGAGAAAGAGAGAGAGAGAGAGAGAGAGAGAGAGAGAGAGAGAGAGAGAGAGAGAGAGAGAGAGAGAGAGAGATTAAAGAGATGTCTTTCAGAAGTCAGAGCTGAAAGATTATTTGCACCATAGAACATTAGAGCTGGAAGAGAACCTAAAATCATAAGAGCTAAAAGGGGGCTTAAAACTTCTTTTGAGCTGCTAAATCTCAAATTTTTGAAAAAACACAAATACATGCCATCTCTACTGAAAGAATTCCCTGAGTCAGGTGGTAACAATCTTTGTTTTTAGACCTTAGATAGTACTCTGACCTATACCTCATTAATATATACTATGGTATAAATCACAATATTTTATATTATTGTTACGTGCATGTCTTATTCCCCTGCCAAACCTTCCAAAAACTGTCTTATAAGAGAAAGACAGGTGGCACAAAAGGCAGAGTGCTGGAACTGGAATCAGGAAGACCTGAGTTCAAATACAGTCTCTGAAACCAATTGTGTGATCCTAAGTCTCTTAATCTTCCTCAGCCTCAGTTTCCTTGTCTGTAAAATCGGGATAATAATAGTACCTATTTTTCAGAGTTGTTGTGAAGATTGAATTAAATAATATTTATAAAGCATTTTGTAAATCTTAAAGTGCTATATAAATGCTAGCCTATTTTTAGGATACGAATCCTTTGTTAAATAAACTGTGTATATTGCTTAGCATGTAACACACACTTTCTGCAACTGTAGGTGCTTAATAAATTGTTGGTGAATGAACAAATGGATTAACCTCACTGAGATTCCAGAGAGGGTTGCATGGATGAGTCACCTGAACTTGGACTAGAATGAGGGAAAGAATTTCTGTCATAAATCTAAGAATGACAGGGCTGAATGAGCTCTTAGAATAACAGGTTAGAACCAGAAGAGAATGTAAAGATCCTCTAATTCAAATCCCTCACTTTACAGGTTTGGAAGTAGAGACCCAACAAAAGTAAATAAATCTCTCTGGGTGAAACAGCCAGGCTTATCTGGAGTTGGGATTAAGACTCAGGTCTGTAGGGCTTTTAAATACAGTGGGATTTATTTTTATACAACATGGAACATCGTTTATTTTATGATAGCATGTGACGACATGACATCCTACATCTTGTGATGCTTTTGTGATTAAATTGAAAAACATAACACACAATTGTCAGCATTATTATTAGAGTAATACGTTCCTCGGAATTCTGATCTGCAATTAATAACTGTGTTCCAAAGACATTGTGATATCTCACGTATAACTATCACTTTACAATTTTCAAGAATAGTTTTTAATTATATATGCTTTACAGATTTGCAAAGCACTTAACTCATGACAGTCCTGTGAAGTAGTGCAAATGTTAATATCCCCATTTTAAAGATGAGGAGCCTGAGGCAAAGAGAAAGTAAGAGAGAAATTGATGGTCACGATACAACTAGCAAATGTCAGAGATCTCCTGAC
This sequence comes from Bettongia penicillata ogilbyi, assembly GCA_023548195.1. NCBI lineage: Eukaryota > Metazoa > Chordata > Mammalia > Diprotodontia > Potoroidae > Bettongia > Bettongia penicillata. The sequence goes on along the minus strand of JAJHZJ010000571.1, from coordinate 976,715 downwards.
TCTTTGGAAACAGCAAAGTTCTATTAATTATTAATGACAGTAGTAGCCATAGCAGCATCAGTCAATGCATTTCACAAGTTTCTCTAAGTTTGACTTTTCTTTTTGCTAATAATGTAAAAGATGGTCACACAGACAGCTAGATAGATAATGGACCCAAACTCATACCAGTTAAAATAAGCAAATTAGAACAGAAGTTGAAGAGCACTGGAAGGATGATTGACTACAGCTACATACTTCTAGTCCTTTCTATTCTTTTGATATTCCTGATGTTACCAGCTCTCTTAAGGGAATTTTATGTGTGTGACAGAGAAAGATGTGTTTTCTCGGTAGGGAGGAGAAAGTGCAGCCACTGAAACTTCAGAATGAAAACAGAATTTTCAATTTAAATAGGCCTGTTGGAAAAAAATTGTTTTCCATGAAATATGGTCCTAGAGGACCTAATAGGAAGTGCCATCATTCATATTTATCCTCAGATTCCCTTTGTTTTATATCATTACCAAATACACCACTTCCTACTCCATTAACAGATGAGCTTTAACTGATAATAAATACAAAAGGAAAAATAAAAACAATCCAACAAAACAAAAAAACTAGAAATTTCCCATAGTGTATGAAATATTTCACCATCAAAATCATCTACCTCTGCAATGAATCAGGGGGAAGAGAGAGTTACCATCTCTTCTCTGGGACAAAACTTGGTTAATATAATTGAAATCATTCAGCATAACTTTAATTGTTCTTTGTTTTTTAACTGTCATAGTCACTGTATATTCTGCTGTCTTGGTTCTGCTTATCTCATTCTGCATCAATTCATATAAATCTCATGTTTCTCTGAACTCTTCATAATTATCGGTTCTTAGAATGAAATAATACTCCATTACATTCCTGCACCTAAAATGATTAGCAATTCCCCGCCTTCTAGACATTGAATTTGGGTTCAGGCTTTTTTTTTTCCTATCACAAAATGTACTGTGATAAATGAAAACTGGGCTATATAGAACCTTCATTTTTTTTTTTAATTTTGCCTTTGACATTCTTAGGTTATATGCCTATCAGTGAGATCTGTGGATTCAAAAATATAGACAGTTTAGTCATTTATTTAGTAAAATTACAAATTATTTTCTAATACAGTTGAATTAATTAAAAGTCAAAAAGTATATCAATGTGCTTGTGCTTATGATTTCATGACCTGGTACATGGTGATAATTTTCTGGGTATGATATTCTTTTGATTTCAATTCTTCTTACTATGAGTGATTTGGGTAGTCTTAATGTGACTGTGAATAGCTTGCTATTGTTTTAATCAAGATTTTTTTTTCATTTTTTATCATTTATTGACCATTTATCCACTGGGAAACCATTCATACGTGTGTATGTATGTGTATACCTGTGTATACACTTACATATATACACATGTATATACTTATCTCTATATAAGTATATATGTATATACATATTTATATATACAAATATATGTACATCTGCATGTATACATATATAATATAGGAAATATATTCTGTATAGCTACATATGTATGTATATGTATGTGTATATATATATATATATATATATATATATATATATATACACTCCATGCCTGGAGTTCTCTTCCTCCTGGCTTCAGTCTTTCTCCTGAAAAAAGCCTTTTCAAGTCATCTTGAATAGTAATTTCTTCCTTTATAGATTATCTTCAATTTATCTTCTCTATAACATGTTTGTGCATAGTTGTTTCCATGTTGTCTCCTTATTATGAGTTCCTTGAGAGCAGGGGCTGCTTTTCACTTTTATTTTTATCCTGCAGCTTAGCAAAGTCCCTGCAACATAGTAGAGGATTAATAAATGCTCGTTGACTTAATGTTTGAACTTTATTTTAAATGTTTGCATTCTTATTCCTTACTGAAAATGGTCTATAGTTCTCTTAATCTCTGTCCTTTATAATTTAAGTATTAGATTTATGCTTAACTCAAAAAAGTCTTATAGAATGCTTTCTAGCCTACTTTTAGAATAATTTCTGTAACTTAGGTATTAGTTGTTCTTTAAATCACTGATGCAATCCAACTGCAAATCAGTTTAGTCTACAATTTTCCCCTTTTTGTTACTTTATGACTTCTTCAATTTTTTTCTGATATTGCATATTTCAACATCTTTTTATGTAATAATACGTTTTATTTTATTTTATCCTTTTTATTTCAATTCAAGTCTAGTTTATTCTGCAGTGTCTTCTTGAGTTCATGGGCTTTTCATGTTCCTTCTTTAGTCTCTCTTGATTCTTCATGAGATTATTGTTTCTAAAGTACCTAATTTGAACTGCACCCTCTTTTATTCTATTTTTATACCTAATTCTTCTTCTGTTTATTCTGTTGTGCATCATTATTAGACATAACAAGGTATGAAAGGAAGCAACATTGAATGGAAAGTATTATGTGAAGGAATTACTCTCTGTCCAGAATTATGAGGGTCTGTTCTGCTCCATGATCTGATCATGATAATTCTCCACTGGTTCTAAAATTTTCTCACTGTAAGCACTCAGTACTCCCAAGACCAGGTTATATATTCTTTAATTCTATATTTTGTCTTGGATTCCCATTGTTGGCTCCATCATGTTTCCTCTTTGCTATGGTGCAATGTAGTCCTGGGAAGTGCAATCCTCCAGAGAAGGTTGTTTCCTACTTTGCATATCTTCCCTCCTACTCTCATAAAACTCAATTTCATTCTTTTTATCTCATTTTACAGATAATTTTCTCTTGCCTCTCCACCAATTATTTTTTTTCTGTGATCATTGTAAAGTCCTAGGATTGTTTTTGATCTGAAAGTTGTGGTTTATTCTCCTTAATCATACAATGGTTGTCCATTGTACTTTTTGAAGTTTTCCTCATTTTTCCTTCTGTCTTTATTTTCCTGTTGATTTACCTGCTCATTATCCAGCAAGAGAGATTTAGTTTTTCTTCTGTTAGCTTTTTGGTCTTTCATTATTTCTCTTATATTCCTGGGTACTTGTCTCTTTTTTCTGTATATATTCTTTGATATGATGCCCTTCCACTGCTATACATATCACTGTGGACTGGGTATTTTCAGGTTTGTCTACCATGTGGAGCAGATTAGTATAAGGAAAGGACTCGTACAGTTTGGGTTTCCAATCTTCTTTGCTTTGAACATAGAAAATCTCTCTGCCTTCCATCTCTAGTAAGCCTCCCTTTCCCTCACATGGCTGGGCAGAATCAGAGTTATTGATAATAGCGTAAAATATAGCGTTCTGGAAATTACTGTTATAGGGGGTGGGTGGGTACGGACTTCCAGCGACAGACCCTTCACACAAATCTACAAGATTATTTGAATAGACTATGCCTGATGTTCTGCATGAGTTGGTGGAGGAGGAGTCATGGAATGAAAACTCTGTAGGTCTGAGTTTTTCGATGTTTTATCATGAGGGCTTTGGTTTGATTTTTTTTAAGTTATTGTTTTTATACATTATGGTTTCATCTTTATTCATTCTATATGTGATAGGTAGTTTCTTTGAGGGGAATTTGGGTTGAAGAAACTTGTAGGAAACTATCTCTGCCATATAATGATAATAATTAATATAGTAAATGATGACAAATAATAAATACTTGAGGAATAGATTGAAGTAGGTGATGAACATAACATATTTGCTTATTTTATTTTATAAAATGTTTTCTTCACAAAAAATGAGATAGGCAACATTATATATATATATATATATATATATATATATATATATATATATATATATATATTATTGGACCCATTTTACTGATGAGGAAACTAAGAGTAAAAGTCAAAGTGATTTGCTCATTATTCCTTCTGCTACTTTCAGAACCAGAGGCATTCTAAGTTCAAACATCTCAGAATGTTTGAGTTGGGAGGAATCCTAAATGCTAGATTATAAAGACATTTGAAACAAAAAAGGAACAGAGAAATTATCTACTTCAACTCAATATTTTTACAAATGAAGAAGGTGAAGCTCAGAGAGGAGGAATGTCTATGTATAAAGCTATACAGCTCTCTGAGTAATGGCAGAACTGGGACTTAAATGCAGGATTCCTGAACCCAAGTCCAATGGCTTTGTACTACACCACTCTGTCACTTATGTGTAGTACAGAAAATTGCATTGTATCTTTCTAACAAAGGTGTTTCATACCTAAGCAAGCAAAGAGGTCCATTTTTATTCTATTTTATATTTTATGTATCTTGTGTGAACATGAGACATTAATCATAAAATATTGAAAAATAAAACAGAGACACCATGCAACATATGTATTTCATTGATCCAAAGGGTTAAGTAGAATAACTCAGAAGATGAGTTAACATCCATATTCTATACTATTTTGTTAACAGGTTAGTGCTAAACCAATTCACATATCCAAGGTTTTTTTGAATTATTAATGCAAGAGTTAAAAAGTCAATCCAATCTGGTTAGATACAGTAGTTCTTGTGGTTTCCAAACTTTTAAATAATGAATGGTTTCATCACTTTCCCAGTGGATGTCAAGCCAGGAGAATGTCTAGAATCAAATTCCCACTGGGTAATGAAGGCAATCGTGTCAAAAAAGTAGTAATTTTTAATAATAGCAACTCCAACTTATTGTATCATCTGTCCCACTCTCTAGAGAGATCGTTTCAGAATTGAAAGGAGAAGTTTCTTGGATAAAAGACTTTATGGGATCAAATATTGTCAGTAAAGCAGATACAGCAGAAGGGTATATACAGAAAAATACAATTGAATCTACTCTTGCATTCCAGTGTTGTATGAATGCATTCATATAGTCTTCATAACTATATAGGCTAAACATCCCCTGGCCCCACCCCAATTATTCCCAAGTATGGTAGACATGAGTGGAATTATCTGATGAATATCTAAAAATGATTAGAGAGTTACAGAAGCTGGCATGCAAGAAGGGACTAGGCTAACAGAAAGTTGGTCATTTTCCCCTAACAATGTAACTTTGATGGCTGTTTGCAAGTATCTAATGTCTACTGAGAGTAATGAGAGAGGGCATCAGGTAGGAGGAAATAATAGTAATAGAAGACTAAAAACATATTGCAGAAGTGTGGACTCTGTGGGAAAATTGATCGTGAGCACAAAAATAAGCCAAGGAAGTATAAAGAACGGCCTAGCTAAAGTAGACAAGAGAAACTTAATAGGATGGAATCTGATGTGTGATAGGAGTGTGAGATTTGGAGTCAAAGATCCATAATATTGGCTCACAGCTTAGCCAGTATCTAGGTAGCCATGTGGCCTGCATAAAGTCACTCAGCATCTTTGGGTCTTGCTTTTCTCATCTCTAAAATGGTTTCTAAATTCTCTTCCATCTCCAGCACTCCAAGTCAATGATTCTAGGGTGCTTTGACACAGGATGTTGACATCTGGGCAGGAGATGGTGAGGTTCCTCTTGGGGAGTGTGCTTGTGGTCAGCATGCTGTTACCTCATAGCAGAGTGGAAGAGAAAGTCGTACTTGCAAACTAAGAAATTGAGCTTGACTGATTCCTGACTAAATTTTAGAATCTGCATTTAGAGATAGTCAATGAATGGTCATTTAGAAAAAGGATCAGTAATCACAAAGCATCAACATGTTTTCTTGCAAGACCTGGGTTCAAGTCTAGGCTCTGCAGCTTTTTAACTATCAGACCTCAGGGAAGTGACATCCTCAATCTATGCTGTAATCTCTTCCCAGGAAAATGAAGTTGAATGAAATTCATAACCCTTATGATCTCCTTCAGATGTGACACTATGCTGAAGTCATTTGACTTTTCATTCTTCAGGAAAAAAGTCTCATGAAGTGAAGCTTTTTCCTGTGGTCATTTCAGCTTGTCCTCATTTTCCATTTCAACAGAGTTACTGGATTGGTAGATAAGGAGAATGCCCCTGATATAGCCAATTTTAATTTTAGCATTTTTCGAAGTTTTGCATGATATTCTTGTGGAAACAATGGAGAGAAATGGACTAAACAATAAATGTATTCAGTAATAATTAAATGGAAATATTCAAGAGCAGAGCTATTTTCACTACGCACTCCTGTTTCTGATCTGCTACAGGCAAGTGGTCTTGAGTTTACTTCTTGCCAAGTCTAAATCTTAATCTTTGCCCCAGAAAGACAAAATTAAAAGTAATCTTTGTTATCTTAGGTCTCCAGTAGCTTTTCAATACTGCCCTGGAACATAGTTCCTTCATGGAAGATTTTTGCTTCACATTCACGTATTTCCTCTTGCTAAAGGCCATAATATCGATGGGGACTTTCATAATAAAATGTGTCCGTGCTACATTGCTATTGAAAAATCAAGTTTCTATAGCCCTTTAAGCTTTACAAAGCATTTCCCCCACCACAAGGAAGGTAACTTAATTATAATAACCCCCACTTGCCCGATAAGAAAACTGAGGCTCATTAGCATACCTAAAGTAAGATAGCTAGAATGCATCAGAGCTGAGAGCAGAACACCCTTTCCCTTTCAGCATACTGCCTCTTAAACTAAATTCAGTTTTTTTAAGGCCCCAATATTATGTTCCAGTTGATGACTTAGTATAAAGATGATTTGGGCACTCTATAGAAAGGATCTCTCTCTACACTTTCATTAGCCCCTTTCCTCACCTTCATATGTGAACTTCTTTTGTTTGCCCTTTTGTCACAGTTCTTTATGTTTATTACCCCTCTCCCCTTTAGAGAGAACAGTCCTTGAGAGCCAGATCTATGCAGGAAATAGCTCTCTTATTTCTATAGCTCTGAGGGTCTTCTCCTCCCAGTTTGTTTTTTTTTTCTTTTTCTTTTTTTATTAAAGGGGATATCCCTTGAGCAACTACTTAAAGCAGCCTATTCATTGAATGGGTGTATCTCACTCAAAGTGAGAATGCTATAAGACCTTAGCCTGAAAGGGTCAGGGTCTCACATTGCATCCTGGGCCATCTCCAGACGTCCTTATGAATATCAGACCACTGGATCCAGATGGCTCAGGAGGAGAAAGTGAGGTTGGTGACCTTGAACAGCCTTCCTTCACTCAAATCAAAGTAAGCTGCAAGTCAAGTCATCATCTTGATGTCATGGTTTTTTTCTTTTTTTTAATAAATTTATTTTTTTAACTTTTTACATTCATTTTCACAAAATTTTGGGTTCCAAATTTTCTCCCCATTTGTCTCCTCCCCCAACCCCAATACACAGAGCATTCTAATTTCCCCTATCACCAATCTGCCCTCTCTTCTATTATCCCTCCCTTCCCTTGTCCCCATCTTCCCTTTTGCCCTGTAGGGCCAGATAACTTTCTATTCCTCATTACCTGTATTTCTTATTTCCTAGTAGCAAGAACAATACTCAACAGTTGTTCCTAAATCTTTGAGTTCCAGCTTCTCCCCATCCCACCCTCCCCACCCATTTCCTTTGGGAAGGCAGGCAATTCAATACAGGCCATATCTGTGTAGTTTTGCAAATGACTTCCATAATAGTCCTGTTGTGTAAGACTAACTATATTACCCTCCCTCCTATCCTGCCCCCCATTGCTTCTATTCTCTCTTTTAATCCAGTCCCTCCCCAAGAGGGTTGATTTCAAATCATTCCCTCCTCCCATTGCCTTCCTTTCCATCATCTCCCCACCCTGCTTATCCCCTTCTTCCCCTCTTTCCTGTATTGTAAGATAGGTTTTCATACCAAAATAAGTGTGCATTTTCTTCCTTCCTTTAGTCGGATGTGATGAGAGTAAACTTCTTATTTTTCCCTCAGTTCCCCTCTTTTTCCCTCCACTAAAAGGTTGCCTGCCTGCCTCTTTTATGAGGGATAATTTGCCCCATTCCAATTCTCCCTCTCTCCTCCCAATGCATTTCTCTCTCACTGCTTAACTTAATTTTTTTTGAGATATGATCCCATCCTATTCAATTCACTCTGTGCTCTCTGTGTGTGCTTGAACGTGTGTGTGTGTGTGTGTGTGTGTGTATGTGTGTGTGTGTGTGTATCCCACCAACTACCCAGATACTGAAAGTTTCAGGAGTTACAAATATTGTCTTTCCATGTAGGAATGTAAACAGTTCACCTTTGGTAAGTCCCTTATGACTTCTCTTTGCTGTTTACTTTTTCATGCTTCTTCTCATTCTTGTGTTTGAAAGTCAAATTTTCTTTTCAGCTCTGGTCTTTTCATCAAGAATGCTTGAAAGTCCTCTATTTCATTGAATGACCAGCTTTTTCCCTGAAGTATTATACTCAGTTTTGCTGGGTAGGTGATTCTTGGTTTTAGTCCTAGTTCCTTTGACTCCTGGAATATCATATTCCACGCCCTTCTATCCCTTAATGTAGAAGCTGCTAGATCTTGTGTTATCCTGATTGTATTTCCACCATACTGGAATTGTTTCTTTCTAGCTGCTTGCAATATTTTCTTCTTGTCCTGGGAATTCTTGAATTTGGCCACAATGTTCCTAGGAGTTTCTCTTTTTGGATCTCTTTCAGGTGGTGATCGATGGATTCTTTCAATACTTATTTTGCCGTCTGGTTCTAGAATATCAGGGCAGTTTTCCTTGGTAATTTCATGGAAGATGATGTCTAGGCTCTTTTTTTGATCATGGCTTTCAGGTAGTCCCATAATTTTTAAATTGTCTCTCCTGGATCTATTTTCCATGTCAGCTGTTTTTCCAGTGAGATATTTCACATTCTTTTCCATTTTTTCATTCTTTTGGTTTTCTTTTGTGATTTCTTGGTTTCTCATAAAGTCATTAGCCTCTATCTGTTCCATTCTAATTTTGAGAGAACTATTTTCTTCGGTGAGTTTTTAACCTCCTTTTCCATTTGACTAGTTCTGCTTTTGAAAGCATTCTTCTCCTCATTGGCTTTTTGAACTTCGTTTGCCAATTGAGTTAGCCTATTTTTCAAGGTGTTATTTTCTTCAGCATTTTTTTAGGTCTTCTTTAGCAAGGTGTTTACCTGTTTTTCATGCTTTTCTTGCATCTCTCTCATTTCTCTTCCCAGTTTTTCCTCCACCTCTCTAACTTGATTTTCAAAATCTTTTTTGAGCTCTTCCATGGCCTGAGCCCATTGAATATTTATTTCAGATGTTTGGAATACAGAAGCTTTGACTTCTATGTCTTTCCCTGATGGTAAGCGTTGTTCTTCCTCATCTGAAAGGAATGATGGAAATATTTGTTCACCAAGAAAGTAACCTTCCATGGTCTTATTTTTTTCCCTTTTTCTGGGCATTTTCCCAACCAGTTACTTGACTAATGAGATTCCTTTCCACACCCACCTTGCCTCCAGATCCGCCCAGGTAGTGCTTGGGGTCTGAGATTCAAATGCTGCTCCCCAGCCTCAGGGCTTTTTGGCAGGGGCAGGTCTGCTATTCAGTGTGAGATTAAGTTCAGCTGCCTGGGCAGGGTCAGGGCCTCCTCACAGGGCTCAGTTCCCTCAGGGGTTTATGTGGAGACCTTCAACAATGGATCTGAGCTCAGTTCTGCTTTGGGAGCCCCTGTCTGCTGCTGCCTCCGCTGCTGCTTCCTGAGGGGGCCTGAATTATGGGGACATGCTGCTCCCCTCTTGGTGAAGCCAGACAGGTTCTCTCACTAACCTTTGGCATCTGTGAGTGGATGGACCTGTGAGGCCGCTGGAGATTCTGTCCCTGAAACCTGCTTGGATCTGCCCCTCTAGGTGCTGTACAGTCAAGGCAGGGCTGGGCTGAGCTCCACTCCGGGTCCAGTGCATGATTTACCTTTGGTGTCAGTTTTTCAGGGCTCTCTGGAACAGAAATCTCCTCCACTCCATTGCTGTGCAGCTTCCACTGCTCCAGAATTTGTTGAGAGTTCTTTTTACAGGTATTTTTTGGGCTGTGGGTTTGGAGCTAGCATATGTGAATCCTTCCACTCTGCCATCTTGGCTCTGCCCTGTCATGGTTTTTTTTTTTTTGGCAATGAAGGACAAACACAACAACCAACAATCTAGCACAGGACCTTATGATAACTTGTGGTGACTACATAGGAAACACATTCTCCTCACACTGCCTTGAATTCCCCTTCTTGTGTCTCCTAGACATCAATGACCTTTCCTATGGGGTCTTCATTTTATACTTCTCTAAATGCCGTAGAGCAGTATTCACAACATGTGGTCCAGGTATCTTCCCCTACTCCACTCTTGAGGAGTGGAACTCAAGTTCAAAACTACTATCAAAATAATGCTAAGATATAATTCTCAATATATTAAATATCTATCGATATAACCCATAGACACAAAAGCTTTTGGGCATCTACACTAATTGTTAAGAGTATAAAAGAGTCCTGGGACCCAAAAGTTTGAGAACTGCTTCAGAAGAGCATTATGGCTTCTCTCAGAGCCAAAAAAATATCATCAGTATGACAAATACTTTTTAAGTGCCTATGACATGCCAGGCCTGCCCTCATGTAGTCTACAAGGTAATGTAGTTTACATGTAACCTAGGTTCAAGATGGACATCTAACACGTATTGACTATGATTCTGGGCAAGGCATCAATCCTCTTAGGGCCCCAGAAAGCTCTTTGAGACTATTAATTTCAAAGACGGTGCTGACCTGACTTGGTAGAACTAGTTCTCTAATCTGATATTGATAGCTGATATTGATGAATCACTGATCTAGTCCTTAGTCTATAAAAAAGTTAAAAAATATTCTTTGCATGATAATGTAGTGATGATGTTCATCTGGCTATTTGCTTTTGTGTCTTCTCCCGTTCTTGGACAGTAAATACCACAAAGGCAGGAACTCTGTATTATCTAAGTTTTCTGTGTCCCTGAAGAACTCCTAGGAGGTACTTGATAAATGGTTGCTGAATTGAATTAATCAGGCAGAAGCTTGGATCTATTGTTTATACTTATCATTTTGCATTGAAATATATTATGACGATAAGTTCAGATGACAATCACCAATGGAGATGCTCCTGAGTATTATGTCTGGGGCTGCAGTGGAGACCCAGGTCAGTTTCCCTGACAATGAGTTGCAAACTAATTTTTACTCACAGTCAACAAACATGCAAACTAAATGATGTTTAGAGTCCTTGTCACATTGAGATCCTAGGAACTATGAGCCTGTGTATTAAGCACTTGTCCTTTGATTTTTCCCCACATAGGTATATGCTGGTGAAGGGATTAGATGAGTGAATAGAAAACAGGAATCCTGGTAACTCATATGATATATAGGGCAGGATCCACAGCAATCTGTAATAAATTCAGATCAATAAATACATACTGAACTCCTGCTATATAAAAGGTACATTCTATGGGGATGCGGATGGGGAAAAAGTGCTTGGGGCCAGGTAAGGGGATGGGGATGGGGATGGCAGGAGGCATAGTACAAAGACAAATATGATATTGTGCTTGCCCCCCAAAAGCTTAGTATCTAAAAACAGAATCATGATCATAATATAGTTATTCACATTTATTTAATGTTTTCCACTTTTCTTTATAATACTTGATCTCCTTTGATGGATAGGACAGGCATTATCTCCATTTTGCAGGTGAAGAAACTGAGGGTTGTAGAGGTGACTTTCCCTATGTCCTTTCTTTTCTCCCCTTTCTCTCTCTCTCTCTTTCTCTCTCTCTCTTCCTTCTCCTCCCCTCACATATTTTCTCTCCCCTTCACTTCTCTTTTCTACTTTTCTCTCTTCTCTTCTTTTCTCTTTTCCCCTTTCCCTTCTCTCTTTTCCCCTTTCCCTTCCTCTCCTCCCTCTTCTCTCTGACTCTGTTTTTGTCTTTCTGTGTCTGTCTCTTTCTCTCTCTGCTTTCTCTGTTTCTCTCTGACTTCTCTCTTGCCCATTTTCTCCCTTCTCTGTTTCTTTTCAAACTCCCTCTCTGCTCTCCTCTCCATACCCCCCTCTCTCTTCCTCTCATAATTTCTCTTCTTCTCCCTCTCCCCTCTCTCATTTCAACCTCTTCTCTTTCTCTCTATGTCTCAGGTTAGTCTTAGACCTACCCCCGTTTTTCTTCCCTATAAGTAACTCTGCCCCCCTCATGTGTCAACTCTCACACATCTCTTTCCATTTCCATCTGCTGCCTTCACTCGTTACCCTGGACACCTGTGTGCTGGGAGCTTGTCTCATTCTCTTTCTTACCCCCCCTCCCCTTTCCTCTTCTGCCCTCCCTTCCCCTCTCCTCCCCTGAAGGGTGGGTCTCAGACCGCAGGGGTTGCAAGTCTGGTCTCAGAGCACCACTTTCTCAGTGTGGCATTTCCTCTCACACACTGCCTTCGCATGTTGTTTATCTCTCGGAAGGATTGTAACTATAGATAGCATCGGTGGAACTGTATCTGTCTGGGAGCAGATGTCTACCTCCACAGCATCATCTTAATTGCCCTGCTGTGGCCCACCTACCATAAGTCTTCTTCTGCTGATTCCCCCCCTCCCTCCTCCACCCCTCCTTCAATTTTGCAGATGATTAGTTGAAAAACAGCAGGGTTGAGCTTGTAGGCATAGCTTCATATGGGAGCATTTAAATCTGCAAGGGAAGAGATTTGTTTTCAGTCCCTAGCCAACTGGACAGTGCAGGCAGAGGTCTCTAGGACTGGCCCAGGGATCAGCATTTGGCAATGAATTAGTAGGACACCACAGGGAGAAGACAGGTTGTAGCTGATAACCAAAACAGATATGAAATTGTGAGTATTTGAAACAGCGAAAGAGCAGACAAACGAGCCAGTGTGATTAATTAAAGTGGCCTAAGCAGGCAGATGCAGAGGGAGATCATTTATATCTTCTGTATATTGGAAAGAGGAATAGATCTGGGAGAAAGAAAGGAGCTGGGCTCAGATTCTGATTCTGGTACTTGCAACCTAGTTCCCTGAGAAAAGTCACTTGCCCTCTCTAAGCTTCTGTGCCCTACTGTGAATAATAAGGAAGTTTTCTTCCTTTTAACTTGCCATGAAATTTCTTGGTTAGGAGATCTGTCCCCTTCTTGCTCACACCTTCAAAACGCAGAAGGAAGATTTTTATATATGCTTAATTATCACACATTTGTGTTATGTTTTGTGGTTTACAAAAGCATGTGTCCTATCACCTGATCCTTGCTACTGTCTTATGACATAGGTAGGGAAGGTATCATCATCTCCATTTTATAAAAGGAGATCCTGAGGTCCAGAGAAAGGGACTGATTTATCTAAGGTCATTGGAGCTAGTTAGAGGCAGAGAGAGTGTTGGAATGAAGGTCTCCCTGAGTCTGATTCTCTTTCTAGTAACTTAAATAATCTTGGAGACCATAACTTAACATTTTTTATCTCTTTTGTCCACATTTCTTTTACATGCTTGTTAGGCATTATTGTATATTGCTATTTTGATGAGGCTGGACCATCTTAATTGATGAATAAATGGGTGAAAATTCTCTTCAACCCTGCATATTTAATCTGCCCCTGATGCACTCTACACCTCATCCAGACATCTCATCTACAGCATCAGGACCCACCCAATGTGTGTATCTTGCCATCTGCCTTGCCTTATGAATATTACTTCCTCCCCTTCCCTTAATCTTCCTAGCTTAAGCTTTTGCTCTAGGAACAATAATCAAACAATAATTTAATTGCTACTTAAAAAGACTTTACAATTAATGACAACTCAATGGCTTGATTTAATATCCCTTTAAGTCCTTGAATCACATTCTCCTTCCCTTTATTCCATTATCCTATGTATATATTATACTCATTTATTAGAATATAAGCTCCTAGATATCAAGAAATATCTCATTTTTAGATTTTTATCCTTCGGGTCTAACACAAAAATAACACATTAATAAATGCTAATCGAAGATTGATTTGAAATCAGAGGACTGGATTCAAATTCTAGTTCTATTTGTTACATATTTGTGTGAATTTGAGCAACTTGCCTCAGTCTTTTGGCCTTTAGTTTCCTTATTTGTTTCTAATCCTAAGAACCACTGTTGGACTCCAGAAGACTGGGACATTGCACCCTCTTCCTAAGGGATTTCTTTATTTAGGATTTATACACCTGATCTAGATCAGGTTCAGACCTGGAAAAGTTTGACCACATAAAAGTACTTCGCACACCTTTATTGTTGAGTCATTTTTCAGTCACATCCTATTCTTCATGACTCTATTTGGGGTTTTCTTGGCAAAGATACTAGAGTGATTTGCCATTTCCTTCTCCAGTTCATTTTACAGATGAGGTAAATAGGGTTAAGTGATTTTCTCAGGGTCACACAGCTAGTAAATGTATGAGGCCAGATTTGAACTCAGGAAGATGAATCTTCCCGACTTCAGGCCTAGCATTCTACTCCTCTGTGCCACCTGGCTGCTCTCACACTTTAGCTGGTTACAACTCCCATCTCCATGTAATGGGGATGTAGGGGAGGTGTAATATAATTTAAATATTGAGTTATGTCTAGGGTAGCCTTCTAAAAATGAAGAAGTAGAAAAGTATTAAATGTACAGTAAAAATCAGATGTGCAGCAGGTATTTTTTTCCTACATACAAAAAACTCTCACATGGATAAACTGACAGCAAAATTTAAAGGTGATAGTATATGGACATGTGTTACTGTAATCTGTCTTGAGATTGATACTTTACTACCTAACCATGACGTATTTTATTGGAGTGTTGAGTAAACATTTTACATTTCACTTTGTCCTTTCATATATGTATATATACGCATATATGCATATACATATATGCATAAATATATATATGTACATATGCATGTGTACATACATGTATGTGCATATATATGAAAGAGACAGAATTTCTTCTGTGCTTTACATGTAACAGGTGACATGTAAAGTCAAGGATCTGAACTAGATGAACTCCAAGGTTCCTTTCAGCGCTAAATTTATGACCCCACTATTTTTGCTCCTGTCTTATCCTCATACTAATCAATAAACCCCATTAAGCTGTGAATTCCCCCACGTTGCTGAATATTCTATACACAGTTCCCATTTAGCAAATATCTATTCAATTGAATTGAACTGAATTTTAGTGATATACATTATAGGTGTCTAGGGGTTCTCAGCAAAATACAAACTTAGGAAAGAGTGCTCTTTTGGATTTTTTGGGTCTATGGACAACTAAGTGGACCCTTTTGAGTCTTGTCAGATGTCTTCACATTTTCAGGACAAAGTCACTATTTTCCACTGAATATATTCACCCAGCAAATCACAACTTCCCGCTTTCAAGGAGAGAGCCTTTTAAAATCATATTAAAAAGACCTCAAAAGATTTCCTAGACATCAAACAGCTCTTAAAATAATATTTTGATGATTTAATTGTAAATAAATCAGGAACATGTGGGTTAAATTGTCATCAGAATCCACATGGAGTTTTAAATGAGGGGGAATGGGCCTTGGCATAATACATTCAGGGTCTTATTGAACTGCAAACATTTGAGAAATAGTTTGTGACATCGGGCAGCCTTCAGATGCAGTGGGATTTGCCTTTCCCGGCTTTGATTGTATGTATACATGGAATGAAACTCTAGATGGGAAGGGAGGTTCCAGCTTCAATAAAATCTGGTTGGAAGAGGCCCTAATGCTTGCCAAATGTGTAATTCTGCAGCTCTGGAAAAGTAATGTATCACTGTTCAGCAACGAGAAGGGCAGCATGGAAGTCCAGCCCTGCAACATAGGAAAGGAAATGGAAAATTGTGAGGCAATTTGGTGTTCTTTAGAACCCATACATGGAAATTCTGTGAGGTGACCCACCCAATCAGGCAGTATATGAGTTGACAACTAGTACATGAACAAAATGTGTGATTGCTTCTGTGTGTGGTGAAGCCAAGCACATACACAATTCACACACACACACACACACATGCATACACCATCAGTCTCAAATCACTAATTGAGAAATGTAAAGAACCTGAAAGGTCAGGTTGTCTATATGCCCCATTTTACAGAGAAACAAACAATGCAACTTGTCCAAGTTTATACAGTAAGTGCCAGAGTTGAGTTTGCAAACAGCTTTTCTGAATAAAGATTCATTCTACCATATTACTGCAAGTGAAGGAAAAAAAGAAGGAGGGAATAAACATTTATATAGCACCTACTATTTTAAATGCTTCATGAATATTACTTTACCTGGTCCCCATACCAGCCTTGGAGAGGAGATGCTATTATCTCCATTGCATAGGTTAGGAACACTCATCATACAGAGCTTAAGCGACATT
Source organism: Bettongia penicillata ogilbyi (assembly GCA_023548195.1). Classification (NCBI taxonomy): domain Eukaryota; kingdom Metazoa; phylum Chordata; class Mammalia; order Diprotodontia; family Potoroidae; genus Bettongia; species Bettongia penicillata. The sequence goes on along the minus strand of JAJHZJ010000571.1, from coordinate 960,614 downwards.
CCCAGGGTAACACAGCTAGGAAGTATCTGAAGCAGAATTGGAGCTCAGTTATCCTCACTTACAAGTCCAGAACTCCTTAGCTGCCATTAGTATCCGCTTAGTCACATGTCTTAAACTGTTGACTATGGAATTGAGAGTTTGAGTAACTAGTCCAAGGCTCACAGTCAGAGGACATTTATTTTATTTTTTTAAATCTTCAAATTCTATTAAAATGTGAGGTTCTATTATTTTGTGGTGGTCAAACTTAAGACTAGATTTCCTAACTATATAGATTTCTTTTGACCACCCCATTCTCCCTCTCTTGATCAGTTCAGAATGCCTTAATTGGAAGTTAAGGTTCAATCTTATGTCATATCACCCCTAATACATATCCCTAAAATCTCAAAAACAAAACAAAAAAAATGAGTTATCTTAGTAAATATCTGTTGCTAATATTGTTATAGGATGACATTAATATCTACTTGTACCCTAATAAATCTTCATACTGTTAAAAATAGTGTGAGGCTTGGGATGTGACAAAAAGCCCTTTTTTAGGGAATCCAACTTTTACTTTCATCTGATAATATTTTCCTTTGCCCCAGTTGCTTTCAGAATCTAGATCAGGAAGGGAATACCAGAAAAGGCAAATGAATAGGAAAAAAGAGAAGGCATTTATTATGTATTCTTATTAACACACGTACAAAATGTACATTAATATTTGTGGAAGACAAGGTCCTCACTCATCCTGATGGCTTCCTGCCCCCATTTCAAGCATCAGATGAGTGTGTCAGGCAACAGAGCACAGCTATGCAACAGGAAACAATTATATTTAGGAATAATGAAACAGAATCTATGATTCCCAGGGACAGATCTTAACCACTGGCCTCCCTCTACTAAAATTTTTGTTTGTTTAAAATATGTCTGTGAATACCTGACATGTTTTCTTTGTCTTGTTAATTCATTTCAACAAGTATTGATTAAGCACCTACTACATGCACAGCACTGTGGTAGGGACTGAGGAAACAAAATTAAAATGAAGGATTGCCATTCCACAAATAAGGAATCTGATTACAGTATCCCTGTCTTCAAGAAACTAAGATTCTGCTGAAGGAGTGTATCACACTACCCAAAAAAGTGAACAGAAAGTAAGTTGAGGAGGAAGACGGGCAAGCATTAACAACTAAGGGGATTAGGAAAGGTGCCCCGTTAGAGGTGACGTCAGCATACATAATGAGAAGAAAATAAGGCAAAATTAGTTTGGGAAAGGTAAGCAAGAGCTATGGGATAAGGGTCTTTAATTACCAAAGAGAACAATTTGTATTTTATCCTAGATGTAATAGGGATCGATTCACCAAAACTTTTTGAGAAAGTAAATGATGTGCTATGATGTATAGTGGGAAGGTGATGTTCGAAACTATGTGGAGAGTGTTTTGATGATTAGAGAAAATGGAATTAGGGAGATCCATTAGGAGGTAATTTCAATAGTCAATTATAAAGATTATGAGGGCCTGAAATAGAGTAGAACAAAGCAAGCAAATTCTGGATACTGTGGAGGTAGACTTGGAAGTGATTGAGTCTGGGGACTGAGAGAGAAGGGTCAAGGAGAAAAGACTTTTGAAAGATGGAGCATCCTTGCAGAAAATAAGGAAATTAGGAGGCATCTTGGGTTTATGGGGGGCTGTTGGATTTTAGGGGAAAAGATGATCAAATACAAAGACTGGATCTAATACTTAACTGGATATTGAGATAATGGAAAAGTTTCAAAATGTTCACTAGGTCTTTGACCCATAACCATTCATGTTGTCTGAATAATCTAAGATATGAGAAGCAGTGGGATACAAAAGAAAGAAAATGTGGAGACAGGAAACCTGGATATAGATTCAAATAATTGAATATTTTGGTATAAGAAATATCAATATTAAGAATTCAATGAAACATGGGAAGACTTGTACGAAGTGATGCACAATAAAAAAAACAGAATCAGTGTATATAATAACTAAATAATGCAATTGGAAATGACATTAAAAGACATCAGAAATCAGAGTAATGTCGTTGTGGTTCCAGAGGACTAATGATGAAACATGTTTCCCTCCTTTTGATAGAGCAGCAGTGCTACTTTGGCTATGGAATTCTACAGATGTTATTGGATGCAGTGCCTAGCACATGGTAGGCATTTAATAAATGTATAATTTTTAACAGCAATAAATTATTTATTTGAATGTTTATTCCTATTGTTGCTTACTGTATTTAAATTAAGAAATAAATAGCAACCAATGCATTTTTCACATTTATTTATTTTATTTTTAATTTATGGAATAAAACAGTTACACAACAATATAATAAAAAGATAGCACATGAAATGGCAAATCTATTATGTACACCTTGCTATTCCTTTAAAATATATAATAAAGTTATCATGTGAATTTTTATTGACTTGCTTAGTTTAAAAGGAGTGGTTTTTTTTAAGAGAAGAGGAATTGGCATGTAACTGTGGTAAGAAAATGGGTATAATTAAATATATTTTAACAAAAGTTTCATCTTTGGTATAATGACAATAAGAATACTCACATTGGAAAATTGTAAGGAAAATGCTTCTGGAAATGTGAGTTATTACTGTCAATTTTGAATGAACTCTTCTATCCAGTATGATAAGACAAACCAAGATTTGACCCTTGGCAAAAAGTAAAGTCAGCAAAGATAGTCTCTGGAATGTTTACCTTTTGTTCACTTTGCCCACTTTTGGAAGCCCTTTCTACATTTAGAGGCCAGAACTGATTGACAGGTTGCCCTGTTACCTCCAGTCAGAGGCTACCAAAGTCATTGTGTGCTAGTTAGCTATGTGATCTTGAGTAAGTCGTTTTTTGCTTTTGTGTTTCAGTTTCATCATTTAAAAATGAAAGATTTGGACTAGATTAGTTCTGAAACTTTTTTCTTGTCAATGATCCAGGACCTTAATTGTTAGGAATTTTCTGAACTTAAGGCTCCTCATCTTTACAATGAGCATACTACCCCTTCTGGAAAGATTTGCACGTTAAAAAAGAAGTCCACAGGTAGAACACATTGCCTAATCCCAAAAGAAAGAATCTAATACAATAGTCCTTCAATATCAGTGGAAGTGGCATTTGGAGGATGAGAAGAGACCTTCGAATAATATAGGTGACTGTATCCCTGTCTATACAAATGCAGGTCCTGAAGCTATCTACACAAATCACCTGCTTCCTCCTACACGTTTCATCTCTGATCAAGACCTTCCCCCTCAAAGGAAGAGTCCCTTCCCCGCTTGACTGCCTACCCAGCCTCCCACACATTACCCACAGAGGGTGGGTCAAAGGCTATATAGCACTGTCTAATTATATACATATATGTCAAAGCCCAAAGAAATGGCACAAATGTGACTTTATCTGGTTATTTTGATATACGCAATAATAATTATAACAATTCACATTTCTCTAGTTCTTCAACATTACAGAAGCAAACACATTCCTCAGAGATTTTGGTAAAGAGAAAAAGTTCAAGAATGATTATCCCCATTTTATAAATTAAGCAAACAAACAAAGAAAACTACTTGAGGGTCAAAGAGGCAAAACTGATTTATAAGGTCAAGCTGCTAATCAAGTTCAGAAGCTAGGACAAAACTAAGGTCTTTTAACTCTTTCCACTCTCCTATGCTATGCAAAAAGTCAATCCAAGTAAAACAAAAGATCATTTGGTCCCTGATTAATGTTGGCTGTTGTTTAGACCTAATAACCTGAAAAATGGACAATTCTTCTCTTCATTTTCTGTTGTGAAGAATTAGTCTCAGAATTCATTCCAACTGGAGTTTTTAGTGCATTCTGATCAAGGCTTCTGGAATATTCTCAGTTTCCTGAGGTTTGTATTTGACTAGCTCTTAGTTGCAAGACAATAATGCAGATTCTTCACATTATAGTAATAGTAATAAAAATAGATCAATGGATTTACCCTAGAAATTTAAGATATTTGTCATCTCTCTGTTGCTGCCTCTCTCTTTCTCCCTCCCTCTCTCCTTCTCCCTCTCCATCTCCTTCTCTCTCCCTGTCTCCTTCTTCTCTCTCTCTTTCTCTCTCTCTCTCTCTCTCTCTCTCTCTCTCTCTCTCTCTCTCTGTCTCTGTCTCTCTCTCTCTCTCTGTCTGTCTCTCTTTTCCTTCCCCTCTTTCCTTCTCCATATCCCCACTGGCTTATTTGGGTGACTTTGGGCAAAAAACTGAAACTCCTTGGACCTCAGTTTCCTCATGTGTAAAATGAGAGTATTGGACTAGATCATCTATGCAGTCCCTTCCCACTATGCACCCATGATCTTATGATTTGAATCAATTTAGCATAACCTAACACACATACACACACACACACACACATACACCCCTATCCACCCTGCATTGTACCACTCTATCTGTTCATATATAACTAAAGTCTCACCTCTGCCAAGAAACTATGTGACTATTCTGGTATCCTCCTCTGAATTTCTACTATTTTTATTGACAGTCACATGTATAATTGTTTACTAATTGATTTGCAAAAACTAATTTTGTGTGACAGGTAGAATGTAGCCTCCTCCAGAGTCTTTCTGCCATGTTGCATCTGCCTCATTTTCTATCTCTGATCACAGTGTATAGGATCCCGTAAAACTCACAGGTCATCCAATGCAACCCTCCCCCCACCTTCATTTTAGGTGTAACAGAAGTTAAAGCACAGGCTCCTGATTTGTTGGACTGAGACCCTTGAGAATGATCCCATGGAACATGTGTAGAAATCGATCTGTGCCTTGAGTCTCTTCTGAAGAGAATTGTTCTGGTGGTGCTTTGGGGTCATAGAGAAGGTGGGATGTGAGTATAGGGATGGTTGCCAGAAAAGATTAGTCACTGGACTAGAAAGAGGCCCCATTCAGTTGTCTTTAAAAGAAGTGACTCCACCTTCTCCCACTTTCTTCCAATCTGTCCCTCCAGGAGGAAAGGAACAAGAGATGTTGGCAGGAAGATTGGAAGGGTAAGGGAAGAAGGGAGAGAGCGACATAAGGAAAGAGACTGTCCTCCTGGTCACTTTCCTCACTAGTATTGTCTTTCCTCAGCCATCTTTAGCCTCAGATGCTGCCTTGCCACTATACCAATGAGCTCCTCTGCACCTTAGTTCTGAAACTGAAAAAAAAATCATTATCTGTGGGTCAATCTTATGGGGATGAGCCTCTCCCCTACATAGTTTAGTTCTTAGGTAAAAAGATACTTCACTGTTTGCCAGTTCCTTTCATTCATAGAACCACAGAATTTCAAACCTCTCCTTTTTACAGATAAGGAAACTGAGGCCCAGGAAGGGAAAATGATTTCTCCTTAGTAACACAGCACATCAACAGAAGGGCAGGCAACAGTCTTGTGCAGGTCTCCTAGTGCTCTTCCTACCTCACCACATGTCTTTCCCACAAACCTACCTGGCCAGAGAGGTTAACACCACAGTGGGTTTAAAAAACCATTTTCCCAACACATCCTACCCAAATATCTTGGATCTAGTCATATCTACATCTGATGAGAGCCAGGGGGCAGCAGTAACAGTGGGAAACAGAGTGAGATTGAAGTAAAAGAATGGAAAATGGACAAAATATAATTAATGTCATTAGCAGATTGCAGAGCCAAGAAAGTGGTTCATTTAAAGCCAAGGAGCTAATGCATGCTTCAGCAATCCCTCATAACGCTGATTTCTGAAGACCATTAAAAAGACCATCCTTTAGCTCTGTTATTACTTTACATTGATGATAGGAGGTTAGAATATGAATGCCGTTTGAAAGATAGTACCATTTCTCTGATACATCAAAAAGCACTCCACAGCAGACTACTACTTTCTTAGGACACTTACAGTCAAAGCTGGTGTTTGACTATTCTCCTAATGTCATATTACAATGACAGAAGCTCTCGATATATCAATTTAATCTTAGTTCAAAAATTCTTTTAGTTCTGCCTTAGTGAAGTCAAATGGACTTGTATAGTTTCTCAGCTCTAAATTGGACAACGCGTTTATAACAGAAAAAAAAGAAAAATGCAGAATGTAGCTGAAAGGGTAATCATATTTCAGTGAAAAGAAATTGTGCTAGTTATTTGGCACTAAGGGTTTCTAAAAGAAAGCCAGGCTTCTGAGGAGATCACATGATTAAAAAATAATGACTATCCAAAACTAACATATGAATTGTGAAAGGGTGGGGTTGGTCTGGGGTTCTAAAGAAAACCTAAAATGCAAGTATACCTTTACATCTTATTGTAACTTTAATGAGTGGTTTTTAAATTTGATTCTAAGAGTTAGCTTTACATCTTTCTGCTTAGTCTAAGGGTCTTTATAGCTCATGCTAGTTTTACCTAGTGCCTTAGGTCATATTAAGAAAAATAGTGCTCAGGGAGGTGATAGACCCATTGTTTTCTGTCCTGGCCATCTGGAGTTTGTATCTAGCTCAAGGTGTTCCAGTTTGGGAATGACAATCACATTGCTCGTCTAGAGAAGAATGAACAGCATGATGAGGGGATTGTCAACAACTCAGAAATATTTACCAATATTTATTGCTTTGACTGAAAGAATATTTGAATTGCTTTGAATGACAGAATCCTAGAATCCTTAGATTTAAAAATGGAAGGAGCCTTAGACAATTTCTAGTCCAACTCTTCCTTTTATGTACAAGGTCCATAGAATTAAAATAGCTTTCCCAAGTCATGTAAGACTCATGGTGGAATAATGGAATGTTGGTCTGATTCCTAATTCAATTCTCCTCCTTGTATCACCAAGGCAATATTCACAACACTGGTAGTGACTATGAATATGCCAGCATAGTTCTCAGTCACAAAATAAAAAAGACTCTCCATATAGAAGGCAGAAGAAAAACATTTATTTAAGCACTAGAAAGCTATATCCCAGAATCAGAAAGCAAAATTCTTCATGGTGATCAAGATATGATTACAGCAGAAGGCAAAGTCATTCTCAAACCTCCCCACATCAGCCAGGACTTTCTCACTATCAACTGTCACAATGTGTCAGTTGTTCCTGTGTCAGTTGGCCTGTGTTCTTTCCCCTCTGACCTGATCCCACTCACTCACTTTCTCCCAGTTCCACTCCACCCTTCCAATTCCACCTCTTCAGCAACTCCTTCCACCACATATGACCCACATGTCCAGATCATATGGGCCTGTTAATTGCTAAGAAAGATCTTTCTATTTAAATTACTATTACATTTGGCCCCAAGATGTTTCATATTCATTTCATAGGTTGGTGGGGCAACTGCTATTACAAGCATCCCATCATTCCCCCTCAACAAATGGGGCCCCAAATCTTGAAGTGAGGGGTGAAGGTTTCTTCTTCCACAACTATTTCCTGCTGAGATTGGATGTAGAACTTCCCTTGCTCCAAGAGGTCCCATTTGAGAGATCAGATAACTTTAGCTGGTATCTGGAGTTGGATCAACTTTAGGTCCAGAGATGACAAATCACCATCATGGACAGGAGGTGATATCCAGCTTTAGAGAGTAGGCATCTGCAGGTGGAGGGTACTAAACCTATAGGAAACAAATCTAGCAAACAAATTTAACAGATGAAAAGAAAAAAAACAAACCAACCAGCCAACAAACAAGGTAACAATAACCAGAAGCAGGGTAGATATAGGGTCAGTTGTGGTTCTGGAGTCCATAAACCCACTATCACAGCCTCATTCATGATAGAATATATGCATTAAGGGTACAATTTGGTAATCATCTTCTCCTGAATAAACAACAGTTATGGTAATATCTTTCCCATGTGTTATAATTTCTGTAGCCTTTGGAACGTTGTCTGGTTTCCGATTTACCCACACTTTAGCTCCCGATTTTATTCTATCAGTAGAACCCAGTCCTTTAGTTACTCTGTTAGTTATTTCAGAAAAAGGGTAAGTTTTCACAAGTGGTCTTGTTTTACAAGGAAAATAACGAATGACATGAATTATTTTATCATTTTTACAAAACTGTATGAATCCTTAACTTAAATTTTGGAAGTTTACAATAATTTCTCCTTGATAATTAGAATATCACTTCAGCCAATACATAAATTCCTCAAGCTGCTAATCTTGATTTAGATAATAATATGTGCAAAATAATTATTTTGTATTCTCAGACATATTCCAGTAGAGATTGTTCTCATTTCTTTCCTATCCAACAAAAAGGCCTCTAAAGAATATAAATTATATACAGGCCAGCCAGGCATCCCTGGATATGGTGCTGGAACATCTAGCCTCACAGTCCAATTCTCAACATTTGGGATCTTATGTGTTTGTTCTTTTTTAATTTGCAGATTTGAGGACATCATTCTGGCTAGAGGTGTACTTCTTTAATCTGAGCTGGATTTGACCAACTTTCTATTCTCTCTGAAGGAGTGACAAACTTGGATACAAGGGTTCAGCAGGATCTGTAGGGACAGTTCTTCTCTGTTTCATCTAGTATCAAGTCTTTTTTCTCAGTACATTCTGTATAGTTCATTAGTTGGAATATCATCTGTGCTCCTAAAATCTACCCCTGATCTCAATAGAGCATTAAACAATTCTCTCCTTGTCATTTTTTTTTCTGATTTTGAATCTACTTGCCATTTACTCTTCTCTCTCTAGCAATTTTGTCTTTTCCAGAGTCCTAAATCACCTAACTGTGAAATCTTGTCTAGCACCTCTGAAAGAGGGTGCCCTACTTCCCCAATTATTAAAGGAAAAATCAAATACTTCTAAGTAGGAGGAACCATCTTCACTATTATATTCCTATGGTGGGTGTGTGTGTCCTTTGTTGCCGAAGAAGACCATGCCATCAGAAAAATGATGACATGACTTGCACTTGGCTTTGCTTTGAATGAGGGAGGGTTGGGCAGATCACTAGCCTCACTTCTCCTCCAGAGCCATCTGAATCCAGTGACCAGATATTCATCAGGATAACTGGAGATGACCCAGGATGAGGCAGTTGGGGTTAAGTGATTTGTCCAAGGTCACACAGCTAGCAAGTGTCAAGTGTCTGAGGTGAGATTTGAACTCAGGTCCTCCTGACTCCTGCACTACTGCTCTATGCACTGAACCACCTAACTGCCCCAGATTCCTATGGTAGACTGCAAGGGGATTATCATAGTATACATCTGCATTTCTGATCATTATGGCAATCTTCATTACCTCCTCCTTTAACTTTCTTATACAGTCCCTAAGTAAATATCAGGGTCTGTCTCCACTAGACCAAATAGAGTCAGTAGGATACTGTCTACTGCAGCTTTCTGCAGCCAAAGCTAACAGATTAGTTGTATTGTTACCTCCTTGTATATTGTTATCTCTAAAAGTTTGCTGTACAAAAGGATTCTGACTAATATCTGTAAATTTCATGCAGTCGATGGAATCGATAGCTATTCCTCCATCTCTGTCATCACTGATTCTCACCATCTAAGATATTAATGATTCTTCAACCCTTTAGGTGAACTGACTCAAAATTTCTGTGACCTGCTGAGTAAAATCCTCGATTATTTCCCTAATCACTGAGTTACCTCCTTGATTCTGCTGTTTCCACCTCACCATTGGGCGTGCTTCTGACTGAGAAACTTCTCCCTCTAAAATTTTTTCACTTACTTTGTCACTGTGGCAATTAGGCTGGGTCTGTACAAAGGTCAGATGTGCATTTCTTTTGTTAGCCTTCTTCTGAGCTAAATGAATAGCTTTTCCTTCTGCCTGAGACTCCACCAGACTTCTCTTGTACTCTTTTTCCACCTGAATTTTTTTCCTTAAGCAGTTCATTTCTGTTTCTACACATAATACGGTAAGCCTTTAATAAAATCCAGCTTCTCCTACGTACTCCTGCCAATTCCTTCCCTGGTCTTATTGGTATTCCTTGCAAACACCTTTCCAAATCTTCAGGTTCCCCCTCTTGTAACCTTGCTTCCCAGTTTTCACAGGGTACAGAGCTTTTAATCCACTCCCTTGCTAATGAGAAAAAGGTAAATGCTCCCATCCTGGGATAGTAATGTCTTCCTCTACATCATTTCTGCCTCCAAATAGAGACTTTTTACTTTGTGATCCTGTTTGTGATGCCAAATGTATCACCAAGGCAATATTCACAGAACTGGTGGTGACTGAATATGCCAGTGTGGTTCTCATTCACAAAATATAAAAGATTCTCCATATAGAAAGCACAAGAAAAACTTTATCTAGACACAAGAAAGCCAAATCCCAGAATCAGAAAGCAAAATCCATCATGGTGATCAAGAAGTTAGTAAACATGATCACAGCAGAGGACAAAGTCATACTCAAACCTCCCCTCCCTCAGCAGGGCCTTCTCACTATCAACTGTCACAATGTTCCAGTTGAGCCTGTGTCAATTGACCTCTGTCAGTTGGCCTATGTTCTTTCCCCTCTGACCTGACCCCACTCACTTACTTCCTCCCAGTTCCACTCCACCTTTCCTGTTCTGCTTCTACAGCAAGCTCCTCCCACCACATGTGACTTAGACTTCCAGGAGATCCGAGCAGATCATATGGGCCTATTAATGAATGAGAAAGATCTTTCCATTTAAATTAATATTACACTCCTACACCATAATCAAGGCTGGATGACTGCTATCACTTTGACTTTTATGCTTGAAGTCCCTCTTCCTAAAGAAATAGATGACTTCTATGATGTCTTACAACTCTGAAATTCTTTGATCCTAAATCTACATCAGACCTGGGCAACTAGGTGTTGCAGTAGATAATGTTGGTCCTGGAGTCAGGAAGACTCACTGCTCTGAATTCAAATTTTGTCTCACCTAATAGCTTCGTGACACTGAGAAAGATGCTTAACCTCATTTGTCTCAGTTTCCTCATCTGTAAAATGAGTTGGGGAAGGAAATGGTAAACCACTCCAGTATCTTTGCCAAGAAAATCCCAAATGAGGTCACAAAAAATCAGACAGAACTGGAAAGATTGAACAAAAATAACTATATTACATCAATACTAAGGAATTAAGGGATTTAATTCAATCTACAATTTTTTAGCAAGTGATTCAAAGATTATAGGGCTAGCTACTGGTAAATATTTCTAAGATACTGACTTCATTGACATATCTGAATCTTCTGTTACTAAAACTTCAGTCCATGTTCTTAAGCTGCCTTCTAGATAACTATTGACATTCATGATTTTTTCACCTAATATCCTGTGAATTACTGAGTATGCATAGTTGATTAATGTATGATTATGATAATAATTAGCATCCATAGACTTCTTCAGGGTTTTGCAAAATTCTTTAGATCTATTATCTTATTTAATCATCATACCAGCCCTCGTAGATAGTTTCTATTATCACTTCTGTTTAAAAATGAAGAAATTGAAACTGAGAGGTTATTATTTGTCCAGGGCCACACAGCTAGTAATGTCTGATGTAAGGGAACTCAGATCATACCTCCAAGTATATGGAGTAGAGTCTAGAGGCTAGAGAAGTCCTAAAAATATATCTTAGGACATATAGCAAGACAGTAAAACCTAAAGAACCTTAAGGGGCAATGGCAGGGTAGATGACAATATCTGGGTGTCTTCCATGAGTTGTTGACTCCTGTCTCATCCAAGTTACGTGAACAATCCAGGGAAAAGGAGATGACAAGAAGGGGAATTTTATGGTAAGCATATGAATATAATGGGATATTATTACACAGTTATGGCCAACTCCATAATCTGTAATTTATACTCCACAATCTACCTCATTATTTCATAAACTCTTATTATTTCATATTACAATATTATTTCACACAACATATTCCAGCTAAACTCACCAATTCACTAGTCATCAAACTCAGGATTCTATCTGACCCTTACACAGTTTGGAATGTACTTCCTCTCACTTCCTGCCTTTTAAAATTTTCATTTTTCTTCAAGTGTCAGGTATCACCTCCTGTAGCTAGATAGTACAGTGGATAGAAGGCTGGACTTGGAAACAGGAAGCTCTGAGTTCAGCTCTGGTCTCAGAGATTTGCCAACTGTGTAACCATGAGTAAGTCATTTAACTTCAGTTTCTTGAATTGTAAAATGGAGATAATAGTATCTATCTCACAGGGTAGCTGTGAGGATTGAATTCTGAGTACCACTATCACAGTGCCTGACACATAACAGGCACAATAAGAATCCTTGTTCCCTTCGTTCTCTTCAAATGCAGGCTTTGCTGATCTCTTCAAATGTCAACACAAAGGGTTCCTTTATATTCTCAATCAGTTATTGTATCAGTTACTGACTTGACCACTTGTGTGAAACGTTATAGGGTTATCAGTTTAGAAAATGAAAAAGTTCATAGAGATCATCTGGTATTATCTACTGTCTTCCAATGAGGAACCTAATGGTCAAATGGGTAATAAAGGACAGAGACAGGCTTTGGACATAGGTCTTCTAGCTCCAAATCCAGGATCCTTTTCATAACATCATAGACATTCCCTTGCATTATTAGTTATATATGTATGCATGTGTGGGTATGTATATATAACTATATGTATATATGTATGCATGTGTATATACATATGCATACATACACATATGCATATATAAATGTGTGTGATTCAGTCACCATCACCTACTATATGCAGGCATTGTTCAAGGTGCTAAGAATATAAAGACGCAAATGAAACCATCTTTGCCATTAAGATGCTTGCATTGTATTAAGGAGATGAAACATGTTCATAGATGCACAATTACCATATACATACATGCACACAAAATAAATGTACAGCATTTTAATACCTTGGGGAATCAAGAAAGTCCTTTTGTAGGAGATGACATATATAACACATATTTATTATAAATATCTATCTTTGGTATTCATTTTCCCACTAAGTTCCTTCTACCCTATTCACACAGAAGGAAACACTAGGATTACCCACAGTTCTAAGTTTGGGAAGTTCTCATTCATTCAATGCATATTCATCAGGTGGGTATTGTTAGGTTAAAAACTCTGATGATAGAATGACAAGATCAAAGTAATCTTTGATTGTAAGAAGTTCATATTTTTCTGGGGCAAACAACAACGTGCACACAGACAAATAAATGTAAAATACACAGAGAGTAAGTGCAAAGTAATTTCTGAAGGATGATCGTGGAGATTAGTACAGGCTTCCTGAAGGAGACATCATTGATTTGAACCTTAAAGGAATCCAAGGCTTCTAAGAGTGATGAGAGTGCATTGCAGGTATGAGGGAGAGCTTGTGCAAAGGCACAAAGATCAGAGATGGAATATGTACCTTACAAATTTGTCTGAAACTTAGCTTTTATGAAGGAGAATGATATGCAGTATGCCTGGAAAGGTAGGTTGAGATCAGATTGCAAAGAGCTTTAAATATCAACACTAGGAATTTATATTTTATCCTAAAGTCAATTAGCAATCCCTACAGCTTTCTGTCCTATCAAAGGAGGTGTATTTCAGCTTCCTTGAAGGAAGAGGATTAATCTTAAATCTTGTTGTATCCTCCTACCCATCTACCTAGTGCCTGTATATAGTAGATACCTGGTGAATGTTTGCTGCTGCTGCATCAGATATCAAGCTAGCTCTGCCCCTTAAATGGTGCTACCTTTCTTCTGATATCTTGCAATCTTTGAAGAAATATATATATATATCCATTTCCATATTAACTGCTCTCTAAAGAGCCATCTGTATGGCATCATAAGTATAATAGTAGGTCATCAGAAGATAATGGAACTGGAGTTTAAATTTTCTCCCCCACCCCAGCTTCAAAGAAAAAAAGTCTATTCTTTTGTATTTAGTGCCAAATTTACTGTCCCTTCTGGATGAACCTCGGTTACATCTGTTAAGATTTCCTGGGAACCTGTGGTCCTGTTACCCAAATTGCCCTCTTAGGTCCCTTATTTTGAATCCACTGGGGAGGGAAGGTCAACTAATAGTGACATTAATGACAAAACCCAAACCCAGGACCTGAATAACCTCTTGGTTTTCTTTTATTTCCATGACCATGTTAATGAAGCCCTATCAAATGTTGAGGGAAGAAAACTACCCAAATCTTGGTTTACTTAAGAGGTAGTTTGTGGTCAGGCACCCAAGAGATGTGTCAAATTACCTCACTTTAATTTCAAGTAATTGGTGAACAGGATTATCCTGAGTCTCATGGGAATCATGACAATGGATCACTAGTGCTTTTTATCCCTCTTGATAGACTCAAGTGGAAATTGCCACTATCGAGGGCATTCTCCAGCTGCCCACAAAGTCTGGGGTGGCAGATATTTAGACACAAAATAATCCAGCTGACCCTAGAAGCTTCAATATACCAGAGGGACTTGTTCTCTAGTGATGTTTCTTAATGTTCCACTTTGACTGAGAACCTGAAGTAAATTTCTATTTTACAAAGGTGAGCTGTCATTTCTTAAAATTTGAGCATATATTAAGAATCTTCAAATCCTAGAATAAAGGAAATTTAAGAGATCATCTAGGGAGATTCTAAATTCTAAATCATCCTTTCCTCTATACATTTAAAGTCTGAGTCCCCTCTGTGGCATCACCAACAAGTAATCTTCCAGTTTCTGCATGAAGAATTTAAGTGATGGGAAACTCCCCACTTCCTGAACAAGCCCCATCTACTTTGAGATAACTGTAATTGTTAGAAAGTTTTTTTTTCCTAATATTAAGATGAAATTTACCTTCTCATAAATTCTACCTATTTCTTTTAATTTGCAATTGAGATTAACTGGCCACTCTTCCACATGACAAGTCTTTAAATATTCAAAGACAATTACCATAGTCTCATAGGGGGCATAGTAGATAGAGTCTGGAAGACTCCTTTTTGTGAGTTCAAATCTGACTTCAAACACTTTTTAGCAATGTAACCATAGGCAAGTCTCAAGACTGTTTGCTTAGTTTTCTCATTTACGAAATGAGCTGGAGGAGGAAATGGCAAACCACTCCAATATCTTTGCCAAGAAAACCCAAACAGGGTCACAAAGAGTTGGACACAACAACAGCACCATGTCCCTGCTGAATCTTTCCTCAGGATCTATCAACAAATTTTCATAACCATGTATTTCTAGTCCCCTCGTCCTTCTCTTTACTCTCCTCTGGACACATTCTAGCTTGTCAATGTCTTTCCAAAATGTGGCACCTAGAAATGGACCCAGGAGGGCAAAAAATAACGAGAATTAGTGCCTCCTTCGTTCTAACTGCCACGCGAACATTATTCTTGAACCTCACGTTAGCTTTAGGAGTCCCCCTACCACACTGCTGCATGAAGAGCTATATTTAAAATACTTCCCATTAGTTCATCTACAACAGTTTTAGCTTAATTTCATAGCACATAGACAGACAGAGATAGATATGCTGAATAGATGTGACAAATATAATAGACAGATGATAGATGAATTAGGAATGTAGAGTTTAAAACAGATGGATAGGGAAATATACATATGCATAGCAGAAACAGACTTCTAGACAAGAGAGAAAAAGAGAGAGAGAATGTATTTAAGCGTATAATCATATTAAACAGGAAAAGCCAGATTTTGCTTCTTATTTTAAATGTTTTACTTAGTCTTGAATGATACCATAATTTATGTACTTTTAATATCTCATATAATCAGCTAATAACAAGGCAAAGAATCATAGAATTTCAGAAGGGATTTCAGGAGTCATCTGGTTGTGACCTATAGCTAACAATATGACTAAGTTTGTAAAGTCCTGCACAAATACTATCTCATTTGATCCTCACAAAAACTCTGGGAGGTAGGTTGTATTATGATCCCCAATTTACAGCAAATGGTGGTTAAGTGGTTTGTCCAGGGTCACACAACTGACAAGTGTCTGAGAAGAGATTTAAACTCGAGTGTTCTGGAGTCCAGGTCCGGTGCTCTATCCACTATGTCACCTAGCTGCCTCTTTGAACAAGAATCTCTTCTCACACCAAAAATAGAATATAGTAATAACAGCTTTTGATAAGTACCTACTATGTATAAAGCACCACACAGTGCTAGGTTTGATTAGAGATACCAAGCATCAGATAAGGGTTATGCCTTCTCAGAGTTCATAGTTCATTGGTTACATCTTTGTTAAAAAGTCATTAATCCTATACTCAAACATCTTCAATGGTAGCTGAACTATTGGGATAGTTCAAATTGTAAGTCATTTTTTCCTTTTTTTTTTTTTAAATTACAATGAACCTAAATTTTCTTCTTTTCAATGTCTAACTACTTCCTAGCTGCCCCATCTGGAACCAAACATAATACTAACTCCTCTAAAACATACTAGTGAACTTCAGGTATTTAAAGAATCTTAGATCTACTAATATGAATGCTAAGCATCCCCATATATTTCCACGAATCTTCCTTTGTGGCAAGGCCTTCAGTTCTTCTGACCTCTTTGCAAGCTTCATCATGTCAAAGTCCATAGCACAGGTCATGGGGTTATTTCTATCAAAAGGTAGAGGTTGTTTTTGGAAGTGACTTCTCTTCATCAATCCCAATGTCTACCCAAGGATAGGGAATGTAGTGAGGTTAATATACATTCTAGTAAGCTATAGTATGTTCAGTTTCTGGGATCCTTTCTATATATGAACAGAAAGGTAGAAAAATTCAGCAAGGATATATATTGGGGAATTTAAATGTGGGTAAAAGACTGAGTGCTACAAACAGTATAGAATCAGTTTTTGGTTGAGAGAAAGGTGTTGGCTTATAATTTTGCTGTTTCAATTTCTGGAAATATCACCTTTTTCTGGTATCTGAGTTACATATGGAAAGAAATAAGCAATTCCTAGATGTAGAGATAGCATGGACATGAGAAATAACAAGTCTATTTTGTGTATTATGGAGCAAATAAAGGAGAATGATTCTATGAGCCATAGATGAGAGACTACATTCCAGACAGGAAAGAAAGAATATCATATAGTGGGGATTTTAAATGACATGAAGTATTTGTGAAAGGGAGTCATATGAAAATAATTCTGTGTGGGAGTATGACATTATTGCCTTTATTTGCTGATGAGAAAACTGAAGCTTAGAAAAACACTTGCTCATTGTCAGAAATGGAACTTGAACTCAGCATTTCTAAATTCACATATTATGGGGCTTCCAAACACCTCAATTCGAACCTGGTTCAAACTAGGTTAGAACAAAAACATGTGAAAACTTGAAGAGGCCTTAAGAACATAGAATAAAATTCAATGGCAAAATGGCCTTTGAATGATAGCTGTGCAGATTGGAAAGAAAGGAAACCTTAGGGTACTTATTTCTCGGTAGACATAAGAAGGTAGGAGGGATTAGTTTCTGACTTCATGTTGGTCAATTACTTTGATAGAAACTGCTATAGAAACTACTACACTTGATCATTTACATCTTTTCCTCTCTTTAACATATATTGAAAATTAGTGAATGCCTTCAAATTTTGTTGTTATTTTTTTTTAGCCACCCCAGGTAATCATTTAAATTTATGCGGTACTCACTTGATAAAGAAACCCCACAATATCATGCAATTATAAGGGGTTTGAATTTCCAAATTCACTTCAAGAACATTGATGAAACAACTATGCAAGGCATATGTATCCAAAAAGTTACTGAGTTTTTGAAAGAGGTTTCATTTTTTTCTTTATGTATTAGTCAGGTCTGGCTGTTCTACCTGACTACATCTTCCATCAGTTAGTCAATTAGCACTTATAAAAGGCCTACTGTGTACCAAGAACTGTGCTAAAGGCTTTTTTAGTTCATCACATAAAAAAAGAGAAATAGAAGAAATGTTGTGGGAAAAGTGATGACACCTGAATTCAAATCCCAGATCTAGCACTTTGTACTTACATGAGTTTTAATGATCAAAAGAAAAAAAACTTCTTAGAACTACAGTTCCCTCATCTATACATTTAAGGATAATAATATTTGCAATATCTACCTCATAGAGTTGTTTTGAAGAAAGCATCTTGCAAAATGTAAAGTGGTATGAAATATGAATTATTATTATCAACAATACTGGCTTGCCAAATGACAAATATTAGAAGAAAGGAATAGAAATATACAATGGTAGAGAAGAGGTAGTTAGAAATTTTATCCCAAACTCAATGTCAACACTTCCTGAGGTTCTTTGGGAAGTTAGTAGACGTTATTTTGTCTACCACATCAAAAAAAAAGAAAAAGGAAAAGGAAATATATAAAGTACTCTCTGCCAGTGACTCTGAGAGCCAGTGTAAGAGAAGATACTGTCATCTCATTTCTTCTTGCCCAACGGTTGTATTCAAAGGTGTTCAGAGAAAGGCTCAGGTGTGAAAATATGTCTTTGCTGGCCTCCTCCAGAAGGGCAAGGCTATACCTTGAGCCTTTCTGCAGCTGCATTATTATCACTGACAACTGCATAGCTCTCAAATCAAAATTTCCTCTTCTGCTGGGTGTCGGCAATACTGTTCTCAACTTCCCTTTGTGACTGTGACCACTGAGAGCTCAGGAGCCCCGAGACAGTTAAACCACCTCAGGGCCACCTGGTATTTGCGGCAACTCAAGGACCTTCATAGCACTGTTCAGTGACCACATCACTAACCACTAGTTACTCAGAAGCTCAGCCTGAGGGATGTGCAGCTTACCAGTTCACAGGCCTTTAGACAGACAAAATGATGATGAAGCACTTTTTTAAGAGCCCCAAGGTAAAGAGCCTGCTCTCAGATTTTCACAGAAATGTTCTCCTCACCATCATTAATCAGATTAGAAAGTCCCGTATCAGCAGTAATGAGGCAGGCCCACTCTCAGGCCTATTTCATTGAATGTCCGGCATTTTTTCTCACCTCATTTTTTTTCTCATCTCTTGCCTTGCTTTTTTTCATGGTTACAGTTACCAGTGGTAAAGGCAGAGCTAATGAGATTTAGAGTAAAGTCGTTTCCTGCTTTTCAAATCAAAAGGGAAAAAAAATCCCTCACCTCACAGGGTTGACTGTGCTTTGCCAGATGTTCCTCAGATATTTTCTCAGTGTTCTCAGTCCCACTTCTCTAGCCACTGAATAGCAACTGTCCTTCAAGGCCCATAGAAGTTCCTAGGCCTCCCCTAGGCCTATGATGGCTTCCTTGATGTCCCAGCTGGAAATAATTTCTCCTTCCTCTAAATTCCATAATACTTTCCTTATGATAGTGCCTGATCAGTAAGTACTTAATAAATGCTTGTTGAATGATTAACCTCTGCTCTTCAACTTCCATATTTTATTTTAAATTGTAGTTGTTTATGCACATCACATCTCTTTCAGAGCCCTTTGAGGGTAAGGACAATAATTTACTTTTCTTTGAATCATCATGCTTACAATAAGTGCCAAATAAATGCATAATGAATGAATGACAATAGCTCAGAAATGTATAGGATCTTTAATTTGTTAATGTACTTTTCTCATAAAAATTCAATAAGATAGATAGTATGAAATTATTATCTTTTCACAAATGAGAAAACTGAAGTTCAGAGAAATGGCTGATTCATACAACTAGGAAGATAGAAACTGTCAAATTGATCTTCTTAATACCCCATACTTCTTCTTAAATGAATGAATGAATGAATGAATCCTGTTAAGCATCTTAGAGATGAGCAAGTTCAGAGAGGAGAAATTATTGACTCAAGGCACACAGTTCTCTAAGAGAAAAGGAGTTCCAGGTCATGTGACTTCTAATATGGTTCTGCTTCCACTCAAGTGAATGACTTGTTTGAATTTGTTTGAATAAAAGGAAAAGGAAAAAGATGTTACCAGAACATCATCTATCCTTTGGTATCTTGGGCTCAGTCAGATTAAAATTTTGTCATAGACACCAGAGCATTGTTGCTGCCTAAAATAGAGTGATGTTAGATTCAATAACATCCTCAGGTTTATTTCTTATTCCTTATAAATGGTCTGTGATAAACCGATTATGTGAGGTCCCTCATAAACAAAGTTGATATCTGCCAACTTGTAGTTCTCTCCCTACCAAAGGTCAAATGGGTTGTTTTCTCAATCAGTCCCCTTGTCACAAAAGACAGGTAACTAGGGTCAAGGTCTGTGGCAATAGGACAGAATAATATTACTTAACCTACTATGGTATCAACCTGCAGACCTTGACTGTAAGTTATCTTCATGGAAGCTTAGAATGCCAGAATTTTAAAAAAGATTATGGAGGGGATCTATTTTATTCTAACCTCCTGCCTAATATAATAATCCTTTCTAATGGTGGCTTTCACAAGCCACCTTGTTTGGATACTTCTAATTATGGAGAACCTACTAATACTGAGACAGTATTTTTTGCAAATTAAGACAACTCTGATTGGTAGAATTCATCCTTTATATTGTGTCAAATCTATCTCCTTGTAATTTTCAGTAATCAGAGTTCTTCCCTTTAGTGACATAAAATAAGTAAAGGTCAAGCATCAACTTGGCAAGCATTTATTAAGCATATATGCAAGTAAGAGGCCTATGGTGTAGTGGATGGGTGATGGCTTTGGGGGTCACATCTTAGGGTCTAAGCCAGGAGTGGGGAACCTGAGGTCTCATGTGACCTTCTATGTCCTTGGGTGCAGCTTTTGACTGAGTCCAAGTGTTACAGAATAAATTCTTTTATTAAGAGGATTTGTTATGTGAAGTTTGGATTCAATCAAAGAGCCACACTTAGACTCTAAGCCTTACTTCTGACAAATGCTAGCTGTGGGAAACCATAGGTAACTTATGTAACCTCAGACAACTCTGTAGGACTACAAAAATGGCAGAGAAGCTGCTGATCTTCATCAGGTAAAGAGAGTTTCCATACTGGGAGTTGTCTATAATGATAAAATTATAGGTCCAGACCACATGTACAAGACCTGTGCTTGGCTCTTGGGATACTCAGATAAACAGATGACACAGACTCTATTCTCAAAGATCTTACAATGTAAAAAAGGGGAAACAAAGCATGTACATATAAAACACTAATAAATTAAGATTCAAAGGAGTGCAAGACAAATGTTAAGGAGAGGTTCAAGCAATATGCTGTGAGACATTTGATTCAGGGATATATCCTTTTCACCCAAGGGGCATTTCAGAGCTCAAGGAAAGTTGAATGGGGAATTGTGGCAGGGATGGTGAAGTGAGAAATCACACTGGAACTAGATGTTGAAAAAACAGGTATTGATAGACAGAAATGGGGAAGGATCATTTCTTTACCGACTTTACAATCTACTAGGGGAATAATGTACTAACTCAGATGATAATAGCTAGCATATACATAAAGCATATAGCTTGCCTTAAGACTTGCAAAGCACTTCACAAATATTATCATTTGACTTTCACAACAACCCTGGGAGATAGGTGCTATTATTAGTCCCATTTTACAGAAGAAGAAGACAGAGGCTGAATCTTGCCTAGGGTGACACAAGTAGTAAATATCTAAGGCTGAAATTGAAGCCTAGTTCTGTCCACTTAGACAACTAAGACGCCTCCAGGAAGACAACCGTATAACACAATATTACATAAAAACTGCAGTAGAGACTTGTAAAGAAAATGCTAAATGAAAATTCTAAGTCTGAGAGAGAGGGCTATGTACAACATTTATAAAAATAACAATGCGGGGAGAGGCAGTAGAGTCAAAATGGTGGAGTAAAAGGAGGAACTTGCTAGAGTTCTACCCCCAAACCTAGCCAAATACCTGTAAAAAATGATTCTAAACAAATTCTGGAGCTGAAGAACCCACAAAATGACAGAATAAAGCAAATTGCCAGCCCAAGACAGCATGGAAGGCTGACAAAAAGCATCTATTGTGCCAGTCTGGAAGGACAGCATAGTCCAACATGGGCCACGCTGGCACAGACTGGACCTGAACAGGTCTCAGAAGTGACTGAGTCACTGAAACCTGTGGCAGTTTCCAGACCTAAAACCCCCAAAATGCTAACGACAAATTGGAAGGTCAGTGGAAAAAACCTGTTGGTTTTTTTCATGAGAGAGTAGAGAGAAGAGTCATCTAGCCCCATCCCCAGGGTGACAGAGAGAGTAGAGGAACCCGTAGCAGCAGCCACAGCAGCAGCAGGAGCAGACTGTGAGGGGACTGAGGGGCTGAAAGCACACCCCCCTACCCCACTAGAAGCAAAGAACTACCTTGACAAAGAGCTCCAAAGTCAAACAATTGGCTGGGGAAATGAGCAAAAACAGGAAAAAAAAATTGGATTGTAGAATCTTAATTTGTAGACAAAGAAGACCAAATCATACAACCAGAAGGAGACAATAAATTCAAAGCTCCTACATCCAAATCCTCCAAGAAAAATATGAGCTATTCTTGGGCCATGGAAAAGCTCAAAAAAGATTTTGAAAATCAAGTAAGACAAGTAGAAGAAAAATTGGGAAGAGAAATGAGAGTGATGAAAGAAAATCATGAAAAACAAGTCAACAACATGCTAAAGGAGACCTGAAAAAATACTGAAGAAAATAACATCTTAAAAAAAAAGAGTAACCCAAATGGCAAAAGAGATCCAAAAAGCCAATGAGGAGAATAATATGTTAAAAAGCAAAACTGACTAAATAGGAAAGAAGGTCCAAAAGCTCACTGAAGAAAATAATTCCTTCAAAATTCGAATGGAGCAGATGGAAGCTAGTGACTTTATGAAAAATCAAGAAATTATAAATCAAAACCAAAATAATGAAAAAAGAGCAGACAATGTGAAATATCTCACTAGAAAAGCAACTGACCTGTAAAATAGATCCAGGAGAGACAATTTAAAAATTATTGGACTAGTTGAAAGCCATGATCATAAAAAGATCCTAGATATCAACTTTCAAGAAATTATACAGGAAAACTGCCCTAATATTCTGGAACCAGAGAGTAAAATAGATATTTAAAGAATCCAACAAAGAGATTACAAAAGGAAAACTAGGAATATTTTAGCCAAATTCCAGAGTTCCCAGGTCAAGGAGAAAATATTGGAAATAGCCAGGAAGAAACAATTCTAGTATTGTGGAAACACAATAACACAAGATCTAACAGCTTCTACATTAAGGGATCAAAGGGATTGGAATATGATATTTTAGAGATCAAAGCAGCTAGGATTAAAACTGAGAATCATCTAACCAGCAAAACTGAATATAATACTTCAGGGGGGAAATGGTCATCATTCAATGAAATACAGGACTTTCAAGCATTCTTGCTGAAAAGATCAGAGCTGAATAGAAAATTTGAATACAAGAATCAAAAGAAGCATGAAAAGGTAAACAGGAAAGAAACATCATAAGGGACTTTCTAAAGTTGAACTGTTTACATTCCTATGTGGAAAGATAATATTTGTAACTCTTGAGACTTTTCTCAGTATTAGGGTTGTTTGAGGGATTATATGTATAGACAGAGGGCACAGGGTGAGTTGAATAAGAAGGGAAGATATCTAAAAAATAAAATTAAGGGATGAGAGAGAAATATATTGGGAGAATAAGAAATGGAGAACTAGAATGGGGTAAATCATCTCTCATATAAAAGAGGCAAGAAAAGCTTTCTCAATGGAGGGGAAAAGGGGGAAGGTGAGAGGGAAAAATGAAGCTTACTGTCATCACATTTGGCTTAAGGAGAGAATAACACACACACTCAGTTTGGTATGAAAATTTATCTTATATTACAGGAAAGTAGGTGAGAAGAGAATAAGCAGGTAATAGGGGTATGATAGAAGGGAAAGCAAATGGGAGAAGGGGGTGATTAGAAGTAAACACTTTTGAGGAGGGACAAGGTCAAAAGAGAGAATAGGATAAATGGGAGCAGGATAGGATGGAGGGAAATATAGTTAATCTTTTACAACCTGATGTTATGGAAGATTTTTACATGACTACACATGGGTAACCTATATCAAATTCCTTGCCTTCTCAAAGGAGGTGAGTGGGGAGAGAGAAAGGGAGGGAAGTTGGAACTCAAAGTTTTAAAAAGTAATGTGAAAAATTGTTTTTACGTGCAACTGGGAAATTAGATATACAGGCAATGGGGTATAGAAATCTGTCTTGCCCGACAAGAAAATAGAAGGGAAGGGGATGAAAGAAGGGAGGGGTATGAGAGAAGGGAGGGCATATTGGGGGAAAGGATAATCAGAATACACTCTATCTTGGGGTAGGTAGAAGGGAAAGATGGGGAGTAAATTTTTAACTAAAAATCTTGTGCAAGTGAATGTCAAAAACTAAAAATTAATTAAAAAACATAACAGGGGGCAGTAGTTTCTATTTACATACAATTTATATATACAAAAGGATTTCATGTCCTTTCTCTCATTTGATCTTCACAACAAGCCTGAGGATTTAGCTATACAAATGTTAAGATCTCCTTTTTACTGAAATGAACCCTAGAACTGATTCAATTTCAAACACAATTCAATTTAACTAATATTTTTAAAGCACTTACCTCATATGAGGTATGTTTTAGAGGTTGGGGATACACAACATTGAAACAGTCTTTACTCTCAAGAAGTTTACATTCTGGTAGGGTTTGGAGAGGGAGCACAACCTGTATTATGTAGATGCTTACCCAGGTAATGCTAAGAGCTAGCATTTTTATAGTACTTTAAGGTTTGCTTTATAAATATCCTAGCTTCACAATGTCCCTGGGAAGTAGATACTTTTATTATCTGAATTTTACAGATGGAGAAACTGAAGTACAGAGAAGTTAAGTGATTTACTCAGGGTCAACTTAACACAGCTTGCAAGTTGCTGAGGATAGATTTGAACTCAGGTCTTCTTGTCTCCAGATCCACTGTTCTGTCCACTGACTAACCTAGCTGCGCTGTAGGTAGAAGGTACATATAACATAAGATAAATTAATTTCAAGGGGAAGAGAATAGTAGTGCAATCTTCAAAGGCTGTGTGTGTATGTGTGTGTGTGTGTGTGTGTGTGTGTGTGTGTAGTGGCATCTGAACTGGGGTTTGAATGAATCTGGCAATTCTTAGTTATAGAAGTGAGAATGTGTTGAGGTATAGAAATGAGGGACTACCTACCCAAATGCACAGTGAGAGGAGCTGGAATATTATGTGTGGGTGAAAGCTAGGCCAGCTCGACTAGAATGGAAAGATTATGAAAATTATGAAGAACTTTGGATACCAAACTAATGATTTTCAATTTTAAACCAGAGATGAGACACAGAAAATGTGTGAGTAGATGATGGCATGGTCAGGTTAATCTAGTAAACTGGAGAGGTAACAAAGGAATTAAAACAGGAAGGAGGATATCTTTTTTTTCTATTTTCCATGACTTGTCCATGATCACAGTGCTAGTAAGTATCTAAGACCAGATTTTGAACTCAGGTCCTCTTGACTCCAGGATCAGTGCTTCTATGCAGTGTACCACCTAGCTACCCAGGACCTTAAGGAAACAGAGGGAGTTGATGTTACCAGGCACCTGAGCTGAGCTGATTACTACAAGTGAATGATTAATTTGCCTATATGAATTCTGTCAGTTACTACAAAAATGGAAATAGATCAGGTAACCCAGGTTTCATTTTCTGACAGAAGAGAGAATATACATTCTCCAGCTATGACATTTTCCTTTGACTAAATACAAGTAGGGCCCCTGACACTTCCTAAACTAATATTGAAAGGGTCAGGCTAATCAATCCCAGGGCAAGTATATCCCTTGAGAGCCTGACTCACTTCCTCCCCTCTCTCTAGCAAATGAAGAGACTCCGGGAATAGTTCACAGTGAATTCTTGAGGAATGGGGGGAGGGGTAGAAATAGAGAGAAATAGATGATGAGTGACTGAAGCCAAGGGTTTTCAAGACAATCTTCTCTATTTGATGTCTGTTATTTCCACTCGAACTTTTGTCCCTTAAGCAACTATCTTTCCCCTTCTAAAGGCAGCTGGTCCAAGTGGGATGGCCAAGTTTGACCTGTAGATTCTGCACATCAGCAGAGTTTTATTTCTAAGCTGCTAAAACAGATATTTGGAGCTCTGCTTCTCCCCCCCACTCCCCTTCATTGTTTTTTTTTCTTCTTTTCTGTCTGTTTCCAGTGCTGCTGGGGGAGATGAGTCTCTCTGAGGTTTGCAAACTATCAGAAAGCCTCAGGTTTTTTGGTGCTGGCATCTTTGACTTTGTATTTTGCCATTCTGTGTTCTTTGAATGTCTCAAACTAGAACTGAGTTACAAGGGCAAGAAAAAAGCAGGCTCAAGAGGCAGCACAGTGCAGTGTGGAAACTGCTGGGCTTGGAGCTCAGAGACCTG
The DNA here is from genome assembly GCA_023548195.1 of Bettongia penicillata ogilbyi. NCBI lineage: Eukaryota > Metazoa > Chordata > Mammalia > Diprotodontia > Potoroidae > Bettongia > Bettongia penicillata. The sequence continues at coordinate 934,534 of JAJHZJ010000571.1, read as the reverse complement.
GCTTTGAAAACTGTGCTTCAACAGTTATCAGCTGTGGGGTTTGAACAAACTGTTGCTTCTTTCTGAGGCTCAGCTTTTTTATCCATAAAATGGGGATAATGATACTTATAGAATGGAAGACATAGAGTAGGATGGTAACTCAGAGCTCCTTTAGTTTAACCTTTATTCAAATACGAATCTCTTTTCTAACATAGTCTAGTGGTCATTCAGCCTCTGATTGTAGATGGCTAGTGATGACTTCCAAAGGCAACTCATTGTTAAGTTACGGCTGTCTACAACTTACAGCCATAGATCGTAGGTCATTCCTTTGGGGTGGAACATGCCAAATGTACTAATATTGTCCAGTGACAGACTTTTAAATAATTGAAGACAGTCATCATTATCCCCTAGGCCTTATCCAGTCCTTCTGATAAAGACTATGATGATGATGATGATGATGATGATGATGATGATGATGATAGGCAAGACCATCACAGAGTCTTGCATAAAGGAGGGATAAAGAATAAATAATCCAGTGTAGGTAAAATGACTTTAATTGCTATGAATGCATGAATTATTATTACTTAACCTCTATTTGACTAAATGCTCCAATATATTATTTTCTTCTCTCAGTTCTTTACCAGGTGTTTGAGGACCCTTGAATGACCCTGGGAATATTTATCTATGGTTTTTGGATATTACCATCATTCTTCTGGCAGATTTCAAAAGCATGCTTTAAAGAGCCTATCTGGCTATTATATACTGTAATTTGTGGTGTACAAACACGAGTGCATCAATTGTGGTTTAAGATGCAGGCAAATGGGGTGAACATTGCCATTGGACTTTCTCCTCAAGAGAGGAATGGATGAAGGAACGTACTTTTTAATTTTAACTTGCCTTTGTAGTACAAATGTAATAATCAACAAATATGAACATTTCAGTCTACAAAAAAAGAGGTTTCTATATGGAAACAGAACTTGCATTATATACTTTGTTTTAAAGTACATTATAAATTTATCACAAGAATGACTTAAAACTCCATTACTTAATGTATCATACAAATAGAAGTCCTTGTGTAATTAAATGTGATCAAGGAAAACCAATACAACACATTGACCATGTCTAAAACATGGAACTGATTCTAGACCTTTAGCCTCTCATTTCTCCATCAAGAAGCATGCATGATCGATTATCAATTTTCAGAAGTCATGGTGGATCACTGTATTGATTGGAGTTTTATAGTTTTTTGAGGTTGTTTGCCATTCTTCCCCCTCCCTCCTCTCTCTCTGTTTCTCTGTATCTCTCTCTGTCTCTGTCTGTATTTCTCTGCCTCTGTCTCTCTCTGTTTTTCTCTCTCTGCCTCTCTATCTCTCCCTCCCCACCTCTCTCTCTCTCTCCCTCCCTCCCTATCTCTCTATCCATCTATCTATCTATCTATCCCATGTTGCCATTATATTGATAGCTATCTTTTAAAGCTGCTATACATACAGATGGATCAAATATTATCATTTGCTCAAGTTCACACAGGCAGTATTCAATGGAGTCTAAATTTGAACTCAGGTACTTTGACTGGATATCTGGGGCTCTCCATTGTTATCATATTGTTTTTCCTTACACATTCTAAGAATCAGGACTTCCAGGCAACTTTTTAAGGAAGACGTAGACACATAAAATCTATGCTGAGGGAGATGCGAGACACTCTCTTAGATAGCTTACCCATTATGAGGGAGGAGAGTGCTCCTATAGAGCTACAGAGACATCAACTGAGGGAATGACAACCTTGGCTCCACAGCTCCATGGCCACCGTTGTCTTAAGATAAAGGACTTGTCCAACTTCTTTGCTCACTACTTCTGTGCTTGCTCACTCTGCTTTGGGAGAAATATGGGACCAATTTAAGGAAACCCAAAAGTGTCACAATTTATCTTTCCTCTTTGCTTAATCTGATTTTTTTTTGGCAGTATATGTGGGTGGGGGGCAGAATCAGCTGTACTTCAGTAAATTTGATAGAGAGCCTGAGTTCAAGTCCTCACTGATAATTGACTAGTTTTGGACTTCCTGTCTCCCAAGAAGTTTCTTATAAACCAAAAACAATGACTTTCTAATATTTGCATCCCAGGGATATTCTTTCAATTGCCCTGCCCCAACACTTCTCTTTTGGATAAAGAGGAAAGAGAACCCTGAACTAGGCTAGAATAATAAACTGAATAAATAAAATGAAACTTAATAGGAGTAAAGTGAAAGGCAATGGGCAGAACTTAAAGTGCTACAGAAATGGGAGTGATCTTTATCATTACCTTCCACATCTCCCACAGATCAGCTACCTGATTTCTCTACTATGCTAAAAGTGATTGGGATAAGTAGTACTGGTAATAATAATACCAATACTAGTGCTTTAGATTTTCAAAGAACTTTGCATATTTCATCTCTTTTGATCCTCACAACTCTGAGAAAACTGAGGCAGATAGAGGTTAAAAGACTTGCCCAGGATCACACAGCTAAGGGCCTGAGCCTACGTTTGAATACAAGCGTTGCTGACTCTAGGGATTATATTCTAGGATGCTGGTGGGGAACCTATAGCCTTGAAGCCACATGTGGCTCTCTATGTCCTCAAGTGCGTCCCTTTGGCTGAATCTGTGAAGTTTGGATTCAGTCAAAGGGTTGCACTTGAAGACCTAGAAGGCCACATGTGGCCTTGAGGCCACAAGTTCCCCACCCCTGTGGGCCAAGAATGGTTCTTAATCAAAACTGGGCAGTGAATAAAATGTTGTTTTGGACATTTTCCAACAAGTGTCTTATAATCAGACTGTGTGACTTTTAGCTTCAATTTTTCCATCTCTAAAATGAAGACCACACATTCACATTCACTACCTAATTCCAATAATTGAGGTGAGGGCCAAGTTGAAGAGATTTGTAACAATAGCGTGCTAGTGAAATATAAATGAATGTCACTGCTTGGTGTAGTGGATAAACAGTGAGCCAAGAAGCCAAGATGAACTGAGTCCTGCCTCTGACAAATAATAGCTTTGTGACTCTGGTCAAGTCTTTAATTTCTCAGTGCTCTAGGCAGATTTCTGAAATTATAAGTTGCACTGAGGAGTTCCCCAGTCCAGTGAATTTCCAGGTTAAGTTTCTGTCCCCATGAATATAGGAAGTTACTATTATGGTAATAATCATTCTCATCCTCATCAAATAAGATCATAGTCATAAAACATGCTTAGCAAAGTGCCTAACACATACTAGGCCCTGTGTAAGTGCATATTCTCTTTCCTCTTTTTCATCATTCCTTCATCATCATTTCATCAGCAACATTATCATCGCCATCGTCATCATCATCACCATCTTCATCATCATCATCATCATCACCATCATCATCATCATCACCATCTTCATCATCATCATCATCATCATCATCACCACATTCTAAGTACCCTGCTCTTGTTTGGTCTACCTTGTTGTCCTCCTTTGCTGTCCCGTGGATTCAAAAATAATTAGGAAAACAACAATAATAATATTAATTTACATAGCATTTTAGGGTCCCCAAGTCACTTAACTTACATTATTCTATTTGATCTTTCCATAAGGGTAGTGGTTCAAACATTTTTAACCCTTTTTACAGAAGAGGAAGCTGAGGCTCATGGAGCATTGGAAATAACTTGCCAGAAGGTTTATACAGTTATTAAGCAAAGGAGGATAGATTTGAACCTTCATCTTCTAGTGCCAGGAGCAATAATTCTTCTACCATGCCATTCTACTTTCTTCTTTAAAATCCCTCAGTCATCTCCACACTTAGCCCATCTTGTTCTGAATATCAATTTTCTCTACTTTCTTCTGAGAGAGAGAGTGGGTGGTCTCCCTTCTGGAGTATAGACCCACTGTGAGCTGGTGTTTTCCTGCCTGTCACAAAGCAGAGATGACATGAGTGGGTACAATTGACATATTTCTTCCTTTTGGAAGTGTGGGGGATTGCTACTTTTTTTTTCTTTCCCTTTTCTCCCTCCCAAAGCTTCATTGAAGGGGACATTACCAAGGGTGGGCGGTTCTAATCTAGCAATTACACAATAAGCTTTGTGGATGGATATGGACTAAATTTCCTGTTATTTAGGCATCTATCAAGATGTAAGAAGGTAAACTACTTAGAGATTACAACAGATAGAATGAAAAGTACTCAGGTAGCTGGTGTGGGTTAAGAAACTGGGTCTAATTTAAAGTGGTGAAGGGTAGGTTGGTGAGTAGTCTGGAAATTATGTCATCAGATTAAAGAACAGTTGAAGGTAGAGGGCATGCCTATGTGGAAGGGGGAGATAGGTTACCTCCCATTATGTGTTTAAAGATTATTTAGTTGCTCTTTGTAGCTTCATAGGGAAGAAAGAGAGAGAGAGAGAGACAGAGAGAGAGAGAGAGAGAGAGAGAGAGAGAGAGAGAGAGAGAGAGAGAGAGAGAGAGACAGAGACAGAGACAGAGAGAGGGAGAGAGAGAGCATTTAGGAAGTGCTTATCCAGTACCAGGCACTGTGCTAAATGCTGGCTGGGCATATAAGGTATACAAATACAAGAAAACAAGAACTTCTTTGTCTTGAAGAAGCTTGTATTCAAACTACAGGAAATGAGGAAAGATGATACTTTAAAATGAACACAGAACAAGAAAAAGCAAAGAGTATTTTCCTGATGCCAGGGGGCAGACATTGACAGGATATGGTGGAAAAGTCTGTTTCCCGGCAAAATAAGGCAAAAACTCATATATCAGAGCAAAGAATCCTAGGGGAAATATTCTAGGTTATGTCTGTTGGGAGAGGGGGGATGAGGACAATGGATAGAAGTTACAGTGGTGCAAATTTGGACTCAACATTAGGACTGATTTTCTGATAAATTGTGATATACAACAATGTTGTCTCCATAAGAGAATAACATTCCTGATATTCTAAGATATGGATATGGATAAACACCATAATATGATATCTTATCCATAACATATGGATAACATAAGGATGAATTTTCTAATAATTGTGCTATCAAATAGTACTGCCTCTATAAGACAGTGACATTTCTGATATTCTAATAATGTTCTATTCTGACCCATAGTCCTTCCTAAATTCATCCAATGACCTTATTTCTCCAGGCAAAGCTTCACTTTGCCTACATTGTACTGAGGAAAAGTAATGACCTATAAGCCAGGGATCTGAATCACAATACTTGAGAATTGAAAGAAACCTTAAGTATTACATCATTCAAAACACTCATTTTAAAATTGAGGAAACTGAGGCTTGAAGAGGGTTTTAACTTGTGCAAGATCTCATAGTCAGACACTGAACTAAATTCTAGGTTTTTTGAAACCAGTTCTATTGAATTCCTTTCACCAAAATTTTTTGAACTAGTTTGTAATTTTGGTTCAACAACTTACCACTCTATTTGACAATTCTCTCATGTTATACTCAGGGACAGAATAAAGAGATATGAGCCAGATGATAACAAAATCTTAGAATTAGTTTGATGCTAGGACATAAGGAAAAGTTGGCAATTGATTGACATTAATTTAGAAGGAGGTCTCTAGTAATGCACCCCAGGGATCTCACCTTGTTTTTTTATTTTATTTTATTTTATTTTATTTTTTTTTGCTATTCAAAATTTTCATCAATTACTTGGGAGGCATAAATCATGTTTATCAACTATGAGGATGAAACAAAACTATAAGAAATAGTTAACATATTGGATTACAGAATCCTGTCTCCAAAAATAAAGGGAGAGTAAGACTTAGAGGCCAGGGACTGTCTTTGTCTAGTTTTGTTTTTGTTTTTTTTGGTATTTGTATCTGCATTGCTTAGTACAGCATATAGTAGGTGCTTAATAAATGCTTATTTTCTGACTGATTTGTCCAAGGTCTCACCAGAGCTGGGATTTAAAGCCAGGTCTTCCGACTCCAAATACAGTAATCTTTCCACTGCACCACATCTCTCCTTTAGATAGAAAGGAAATTCTCGCCTGTAAGCTAGAACAAACAGTTTGACTGAATAACACAAAACTTAATAATCACAAATGTAAAGCTACATACTTGGATTCTAAAAATCGACTCTGTAAATACTGCCTGTTGTTCAGTCACATGTCTTTTTGTGACTTGATTTGTGGTTTTCTTGGCAAAGATACCAGAGTGGTTTGTCATTTCCTTCTCCAGTTCATTTTACGGATGAGGAAACTGAGGCAAACAGGGTTAAGTGACATGCTCAAGGTCATACAACCAATAAGGGTCTGAGGTCAGATATGAGTTCAGGTTTTCCTGATCCAGGTCTTCCTGCACTATCTACTGCACCACCTAGATGCCCCTAAACATTGCTTAGATCAATACAAATAGAAGCAATTCCAATGAAAAAAGATATGGTATTTATAGTGAGCCACAAGCTCAACAAAGTGGAATGAACTAATGCTATGCTACACATATCAAGACAGATGTAGAATCCGGAATGAAGTAGGCAATAGTTTCATCTCCCCGCCATGATGTATCTACATCTGCAACATTTTGATCAGGTCTGGAATCCACATTTTAAGGGCAGAGGATAAGAACAGGATGGGGAATGGTTGTGCCTGATCAAGATTCAAAGTGTTGAAGAAAGGAAGACTTTGAAGATATTTCCTACCGAAGTCAGCTTTAGAACTTGGATGATGTCTCCTTGGTGGGGTTTGGATGCTCTGAGTCCTCATTGGTTCATTGACATTATGTTGACAATGATTTATTGAGTAATGGTATTTGGGATGATTGGGATTAAGGCACAGTGTGGTACTATAAATCTAAAAGAATACAAAAGTCCCCAGGGAAAGTGGAATTAACAAAAGGATCAATTATTTTGGGACTTAGATATTCTTTCTTTGTGCTTTGAATTTTCTGTGTGGTGAAATAAACTCTGTCTTCTAATGTTCGAATAAATGCTTTCATTAGGACTAGGGCTGGTAATTTCCCAGTTTCTGGAAGACATGAAGAGATTGGGCAATTCTTTGTTGTAGAAGGGATTCTTAGGTAGATGTAGAACTAAATAGCCCCTGAAGCTTCCTTTCAGCTCAAAGATTTTGTGATTGCTCTCTGAACCTCAGATTCATCATCTGAAAAATGGGGGTAATGATGCTTTCCCTTCATATATCCCAGACATATTGTAAGGGTCAAATCAATAATATGTTGGAAGGTGCTCTAAAATGCTGCATACCTAAACAGAGCTGTTTTTATTATTATTCAATTTAATAGAAATTTTTGTAGAGTAACTATAACAGAAGCTCAAATACTAATTAACAGAGACACAGACCAGCTGGGATAAAGAAGGGGTGTAAGAGATGCCCATTAAACAGAGCAAATAGCCCCAAATTACAACCAAGCAAAAGATCAGATCCCACAAGTGTGGAAAGTACTGAATGCATGGAGAAATGACACTTTCCCATGTTGCTCCTCTGTATATGGTGGGGCATATTTTCATCTGATCATTGAGTTTAGTAAAACAAAAGAGCACCATCTGCCCAACCACACTTAGCTTCCAGGAAATTGAAATGAGAGCGGATGTCGTCTTTGACGGCCTGTTTTCATTTCTCTTTCTTTCATGCTAATTTTTTTCTCATAATTACAGTTACAAAATAAAATACATACATGGTGTTCTTTCTTTCCCTAGTTTCCTGTCCTCCTTCAAAGGACAGACAATTTCATATGGTGAGAAGAGCCCAGGATTTGAAGTCAGAGGACCTGTGTTCAAATTCCAAATCTGCGGTGTACTAGTCATAAGACTTTGGGCATGTGAATTAATTTTGCCTCCATCTGGGTCTCAGTTTTTCTATATGAAAAATAAAGGGGTTATGTTAGATCATTTTTAAGGACCTGCCTATCTACTTCCAAATCCTAAATGTTCTACAGCATGCCATGGTGAGACCCCGAACCAACTAACTAGGCAATTCTGCCCATAAGACACAAAGAGTTTCTGAAGTTTGATCAATGGTCAAATTAAAATCAAAATATTCCATGAGATGCATTGGTATATCAGAATCTAATTTAATCAACAGTTATATGACTAGAGACCTTAATTAACTGAAATGTCTATGGTGTAGTAGATAGAATGGAAGACTTAGATAATGTCAGGAAGACATTATTTCAAAACATATCTCAGAAAAGCAAGTCACTTATTTTTTCTGTGCCATAGTTTACTCATTTCTAAAAATGGAGGGAGATGATATTTTCCAGGTTTGTTGTGAGTATACACACACACACACACACACATATATGTATATATACATATATATGCACATATAAAATATTTAATGCTTTGCAAGCCTTAAAGTTCTATCTCCATCACTGCACACACACACACACACACACACACAAATACATACAGGAACATGCACACACACACAAGATTAAACAGTAAGACTCAATTATAATGAAAATACTGCACTGACCAAGACAAGAAATTGGGCTATTAGAAAGTGGAGTTTAAAAGAAAAACGTCTTTCTGTAACAAGTACTGGAACAGAAAAGATTTGCTAGGCTGCCCAGGAAATCCTCAGTAAGATCTTCCCTCATCCTCCTCCACACTCTCTATAAATTGCCATTAATTAGGGTTTGAGAATAGTTCTTTACTGAAAGGTCCTTAAGATCAGGGCCATACTAATCAATCTCTTTACCATTCATATTGCAGTTCTGAAATTCCTCTATCTTCTCCCCTTTTCCTTAGTCCGTCTCCAACATGTGCCTCGGCAATGGGCTCGGGGAAATCAAAGCCAATCTGTGTTTTTCCCAGTCTGCTGGGGTGCCCACTTTACTTCATTTTGACAGTCTCAATGTTAATACTCCATATAAAAGCACTATTGCAGGTTCCAAGCCCATTTGGATGTGATAGATTCACAGAAGCTAGAACGTTAGAAACTGTAGACAGAAATATGGTATAAGAAAGCTATAGCAGAAAGAAAAATAATTTGGTGTATGAAACTCTAGTTCCAAATCCAGTCCTATTACTTACTACCCATATCACCTAGGATAATCTGCAACCTTTCATGCTTTTAGCTTCTTCACCTGGAAAATTAAGCCATTGAATTAAATTATATGCATTCTATGAATGTTAGAGCTGCAAGCAGTGGTATGTTGGACACAGTCCAAACTGGTTTTTGAGAGACAATCATTAGAACTTTCTATTTGATCATTTAGACCTCAGAAATCATTAAAATCTACCAATCACAGTTTGAAGGAATGTTTTGTTGACTGCTTAGACCAAGGAAAATGATTGGGGAAAATGTTAGTAATGCAGATTGACAGAAAAGTATATTGTGTGTTTTTAGGGAACTGGTTGTTATTTCAGGGCTCAAACACCAGACAATTTAAGGCAAATTATATATACATATATATATATATATATATATATATATATATATATATATATATATATATATATATATATATATATTTAACGTTTCTGCTCCTTAGCTTCCTCACCTGTAAGACAGTTATGTTGGACAAAATAATTTTTGCGTTCTTTTAAGATTTAAATCCTGGGAATCATCTTAGAGAGAGATCATTTGGACTAACTCTTACATTTTACAAGGAAGGAAACTAAAGAAGAGAGAAAGGAAGTGGCTTTAAGGTCACCCAGTTAGAGTCAAATCCAGAACTAGACCCTTGGCCCAGTGATCTTCAGGACAGTTTTCTCTTCACCATTCATACCAGATTGCCGATGTTATTGTTTCATTGTGCTCAAACATATTCTGTAGCCAGATAGCTAATGATTCATCAGAAGATCTAATAAATTGAACAAATGCATAGCGAGGGTCTATACTCTGCTAGGTACCATGGACACTGCAAAGATGAATAAGTCACGATCCCTGACCAATTTGATTGTGAAGATGGCATAAGTGAAAAATTAAATAACCATCCAAGAACTCCAGATAGCAATAAACGTAAAGTCGCAGTGAAATATATTATTAATTGCCAAAAGAGTCATTTGGTGCTTCGGACGGGAGTCCAGTGAAGTATAAGGCAGTAGGCTGCCTTAATGCGTTCTGTGCTGCAGACAAAATAGCCAGCTTGCTGTAGCCCATACACAGTATTCTGTCTCCCACTTTCAGACCCTTTAATAGACTATTCCCTCTGCCTGAAATGTACCCCATCCTCCTCAACTGGAGATTCTAGAATACTTGATTTTTTTCAAAATTCAACTCAAGTGTAGCCTCCTATAGTAAGACTATTATGATCACTGTAGATGCTAGTACAATCCCTCCTCAATTACTGGGAGTGTGCAAATATACACATATATACACCTATCTTCACATTTACACAAATATTCATATTTATATATCTGTGAAGATATGTGTATGTATGTATGTGTGTATATATATATACTTACTTTTTAAAGCACATGTTTCACTGCCGTAGAACATAGTAATATTCATGCTCACAAAGGACTTCACAGTTTTATCTCTTTATTTTCAAGACTTTGTAAAGTAAGTGCTTATCTCCATTTTACAATGAGGAGACTGAGCAATATAGTGACTAAGTGATCATACAGAATCATACAGTCGAGAAATGTGTGAGGTCAAATTTGAACTCGGGTATGCCAGGTCTGGAGTTCTGCTTCTTGAGGAAAGTGAGTGCATCATGCTTGTTGCTATATCCTCAGCACTTAGCTCAGAATCTTGAAAATAGAAATTTGGTGAATAAACAAATACAGAAATGGAGTGTTCAGGAGGGATTTGAGTTAGACTTTGGCAGTGCAGTACATTATTTAGGTCAGAATTTTTTGCATAATGAAGAAAAACACTGGGTACTACAGGATGATTAAATGATGATGAACGTTGGTTTAAAGTGAATTCCAGTCAAATACTTTTATCATGGCAATCATCCACATCTCTTCAGAACTATCCTGTTGGTAACTTCTGCTCCTCTGGCTTAACAGCTCTACTCCACCTCACAAACCTTTAATTATACTTTTCAACTCTGTGACCACAACCTCCTTCACTTTCACCTCTCCCACCCATCTTAGCCTATTAACCCCCTCCATGACCTCTGGCTCCTCATTAACCTCCTAATTCTCTTACTCCTTTGACTTTCTTATGATTTTCCTTTATATTCAATGATAACCTACTTAGTTTTCTTATTTTCCCAATATATCCACTGTGTTAATCCTTAGTCCCACATCACCTCCAAAATCTACTTTGTCTGAGCCTATTATGAGTCTTCTGGACACTGTTGGAGAAAGCCACACAGCTGTGTTGCCAAGGCCCACTACAGATTTATGTTGCCTAATCTCATTTAGGTACATATTCTTACCCCACAATCATTTTATTCACTACCTAGAGTAACTCCCCACATAACCTCATATAGAAGCTCTTCCAACGTTTACACTCACTTTAAGCCTTTGATTCTTTTAAGTTCAACTCAATTCCTATCCCTCCTCTTAGAAGATTAAGGTCCTTGTACCTAATTCCATTAACTTTATCTCCATATTTTCATGTTTGTATATCTATTACTTCTCCTCATTCAAGACTGAAAAGTGCCCTCTCCTTTTCTTCTAAGACTAATTGTTTCACTCGTGCCACGGATCTCATTCTATTCTACTCAGAAGTGTTACTTTGGCAGAAAAACTAAGATTTTGCCCCAGGTTTCCAGTCCTCTGACCCACATCTCCTATATTTCTCTGTTCTTCACCAGACTTGAACCAAAAGAGGCCACAAAGCCCCAGACTTCTCTCATTCCATAGCTATAGTCTCTATCTACCATATTCCCCAGCATCCTCTTAGGGGCTGTTCAACTGGCCTGAGCAAACTGTCTTCTCTGATTCATTCCCCACCTCACTGAACTGAATTTGCCCAAGTTAAAAGAATTCCTTAATTTATCTATGCTTCCGTCTTATCCAGGACCTTTCCTAGCAATCTCTCTCTCTCTCTCTCTCTCTCTCTCTCTCTCTCTCTTTCTCTCTCTCTCTTTCTCTCTCTCTGTCTCTCTCTGTTTCTCTCTCTCTCTCTCTGTCTCTCTGTCTCTCTCTCTCTCTCTCTCTCTCTCTCAACATATGCTAAGCCTCTCTTTCAAGGAATAAAAAAAATCTTCCTTCAATATTTCTGCCTCATAAAACTGTTCCTTGGATTATAACTAACCTTCCCTATGTTACCAAATCCAATGTTCAGATTTTCCTTCCTTGTCTTTATTCCTGCCCTCATTCACTGAATTATTTAAATTTTACAAATTTCAGTCCTCAGTCTTCTTTTTAATTTCTGCAAATGTTTTCCCTTTAGTTAATTATTTTTCTGTCCTCAGTTTTCATTTTAAAAAAAATGGACTTTACAAATACCTGGATGCATGCATCAATCTATTGATCTGTCATTTATCTCTTCATTTCTCCAGCCTTGGCTCTGTCATATCCTCCTCTAAATCATCATCATCATCATCATCTTCATCATCATCATCATCATCATCACTGTTATCACCACCAGTACCATCAACCATAACAACAAGTTTTTATGAAGCACTTACTATGTGCCAGGTACTCCCACCTCCTAGTTTCCCTTTATGTGGCATCTTTCCCCATGAGAATGTCAGCTGCATGCTTACTTTTCTTTGCATACCTAACATAATGCTGTGGCTGCATATAGAAACTACTACATTAGTACTTTATTATCATTCATTGATTGCTGAGGTCCAACCCCAGATTTCCATCTTCTCCCTGACTAGCTCTACCCAGATAGTCTTTTGATACTTCAAACTCAGAAAGTCTAAAACTGAATTTTAGTTCAATAGGACTTTGATGCACAGAAGGTATATTCATCCACCTCTTTACCCAGAACCAATAAAGGTACATAATATCATGACCTATTTTAGAAGTAGGGAGAGCAAAATCAAATTTTGAAAGACCAAGAGTAAATTATAATGTCACATTCTTTTCTGTAAGATCAATTACCTTGCCCTAAGAAAATTGAAATTAACAACTATTTATTGAATGGTGCCAACTGTAGAAGAAATAAAATAAATGCTTATTTCTTTTAAATGGTCAAGTTTTTTTCCTCCATGGAAGGAAAAAAAAGACAAACAAACAATTATGCATACTCTTTTCCCTTGCAATCATCTTACTCCCTTTTTAAATAACACTGCCCTGATCTATCTCATCAGTTCTACAGTGAACTATTTGCAGTAATCTAAATAGTCTCTTTCCTCTCCTTTCCAATCTATTAAGCAAGTATAAAAATTATCCTCCTAATGTGCAAATTGTTTTGTTTCGCTTGCCTATTACAAAAACTGCAATGGCTTCTCAATGCTCGTAGAATAAACTCTAAACTTTATGTCTCTCATGATCTTGCTTCAAGTTTAAGAAACATTTAATTTCTTTAGGTATTTTTTCCTCATTTTTCAAAATGAGTAAATTACAATGGACAATCTCAATGATCTGTTCCAGATACAAATCTCTTACCACATGAATCTATATTTTTATCCTCATTGTCTATTATTTCACTCCAATAATTCATTGTCTTACAAAGTCAATAAACATTTATGAAGCAGTGACCATGTACAATACTCTGTTCCACACTCCAAGGTAGACAGGCAATACAGGTTCAGAATGGCCCTTATCCTCATACAGCATAGAGTCTAGCAGAATGAACTATATATCAGTCATCAGAATACTTGTATTTGATCTTTATATATCTTAACCACTCACCCTACCGTAGTTCCCTAGCCTACTTATGAAATGGTGTGGCAGAATAGCCAATATACTCTACACCAAGCTTGAATCTTTCCTTAGACATTTAAAAGTTATGTGATTCTGGGCAAATCATTCAAACCTTCTGAGCCTCAGATTCCTCATCTGTAAATCGGAAATATTCGCAAAAGCTTACATTTATGTAGCATTCTTCATCAATGACATTAGGGGTAGTAATAACTGCAGGATTTTTATGACAATAAAATAATAATAAACCCTTTGAAGTTCAACAAATTTTTCGTGAATTGAGGTGGATGGGGGAATGGCAAAATGAGAATGTCATTCAGGGTGATGTACACAGAGGACTTCATATGCCACAAGACCACTATGAAGTCTATGAAAGCCTGGTAGCTCCCTTGAAACACTGGTGTATTATATTCTGGCATTACCCTTGGTTTTGTTGGAATCATTTTTTAGGGAGATCTGATCATTAAGAATCAAAGAAGAATCATCACAGTAAGGTTTCAGGCCAGACATATTCAAATCCACCCTCATGATCAATTTGATATGAAAGATAGTTGAGCAAGTAGCACTACTTTGAATTCTTCTGCCCACAATATAGCAAGGTAAACTGGAAAAAATTAGAAGTACCAATATCTGACCCCATGTAAATGTTTCAGTTCTGATGGTGCTAAAAGGTTAAAAAAAAGGCAGTGCATAGGAAATGGACTGAAGACAGGAATAATTTGATTATACACCCATATGATTTCCTAACAACAATGAGTAACATGACTAATGTGGGAATATATAACATGATTGCACATGTATATTCTATATTAGGTTGTTTGCCATCTTGAGAAGGGAGGGAGGGGAAGGATAAAAATTTGGAACTCAAAATTTTATCCGAATGAATGTTGAAAGTTATCTTTACATGGAATTAGAAAAAATAATAAAATGCAATTTATAAAAAAAAGTGAGCGACAAGGAATCTAGCAACTGTACAAATAAAAACTCAAATCATTTTAATGAAGTATAAGTCTTAACATTCCACAGACCTATAGTACTTCCTTACCAGCAGATTGAAAATGTTTTCAGAAAATATGATAAGCAGGTTAAAAAATTATGAAAATACTTTTGGAACACACAGATTTCACATCCTGAAGAATGCTGAAGAGTTAACTATGGACATCATACATGTACAACTGAATTTTTAGATATAATAGAAAGCAGTTTAGTTACAGATGAAATTGTCTTTAAAACAGTTCAAATCCTAGAACAGAATCAAGGCAGGCTTTGCATGATGGCAGCATATAAATTCAACCAATATTATGTAGACTAGAAGAAGAAAATGAACAAATGACTGGATCATGCAAATTTGTTTTGAGAAATGGATGGGTTTCTGATAAATATTCATGATTAGGTCATTGAGATACCAGAAACTACCGAAAGGTTATGCTTAAAGAGACTAAACTTCATTGATTAATGCAGATTATGCAATGTAGTTGTGGAAACTGCAACATATGACTGCAAGTTGCAAGAAAGTTAGAATATCTCAGTTGCTTAGAATTATACACTGGAAACTCACTTTCCCTTACAAATGAAGATGACAAATCCCCATATTACAAATAAAATCTACAAAATAGCCCTGAGAATAATACAAATATAATTTTATATATAAATATAAGAAAAATAAATAATATAAATTTAAATATAAACTGTCTTGGAACCAAAATATTATTGCAGATGAAACCATTGTTCACAATTACTCAGACATTACATTTGATTCATAAAATTTTTAAGATATTTTG
Source organism: Bettongia penicillata ogilbyi (assembly GCA_023548195.1). Taxonomy (NCBI): domain Eukaryota; kingdom Metazoa; phylum Chordata; class Mammalia; order Diprotodontia; family Potoroidae; genus Bettongia; species Bettongia penicillata. Next base: position 919,110 of record JAJHZJ010000571.1, on the reverse strand, counting down.
ATAAATCTTGCCATACTCCATACTTATAATCTTCAAATTTCATGAAACAAAAAACTTTTAAAATATAGAGATCCACTGGAAGAAGGCAAATCCAAATAATAATATGTTAATATTATTACTAATCAGTAAATCAATAAATATTTATTAAATGTCTACTATGTGCCAAGCACTGTGCTAAGTGTTGGAGATAGAAGGAACAGCAAAATAGTACACACACACACACTCCCCATTATCTTCTATTGTACTAGAGGTTTCTTTTTTTTTAATGGTTTCAGTGAATCCATAAAAAATAACCTGAGATCACAATGCAGTTACCTCTCAACATTCTTGGAGGTCAGGCGTACAAGACCCCCATGAATGCAAAAAACCCAAAATAACTCTAGACCCTCCCCAAATCTTTATTTTTAATAATTCTGATCACATTTAACACACAAAACAAGTAAAGCAACATACCAGCCATAAAAAGCTGCAGTTTTTGTGTGAGATTAATATCGTGTACACCATGTAGCCTTTGCCCCCATCCATTGTAAGTTTATAGAAGCTACTTCATGAGATTTCCTTCTCCTACAAAAAGCTTAAGATACAAAAAGATCACTTGGGCCGGGTCTAAATCTGGATAGTAGAGAGACAAAAAGGAAGCATTCCCAATCAGTGGATAGGTTGGAGTTCTTTAGTACATTGCAACTTTTAACAAAATTTAACTGTTTATAATAAATTCATGTATGTATACTTATGGCAAAAAATGACAAAATAGATTAATAATGTACAGTATGTATTTATGACTACAAATTACTTTTATGTGCATCGTCTTTGCTTTTCCCCGGTACACTGCAAATCTCCAAAAATTCCTTTTAAATTATTGATGGCCAACCTGTGAATTACCAAAAGCAAGAATGTGAAACTCCCAGATGTTTAAGGATGATTGTACTTTTATTCGGTTACAAAAAGCTATTATTTTATCTACTTGTGAAAGAGTACACATCATATTAAATGTAAAAGAATAATAAATAATAGCATAACAGAGAAATGACCATGGAATATTTTGATCTCAATCCCATCAAAAAAGATAATTAGATAAGACATTATTAATATTATTATTATTATTACTATCAGAAAATTACACAGCATTTTAAAGTTTGCACATTGCTTTAACATATATTGTGGTATTTGAGTCTCATGACAATTCTGTTAGGTAAATAATACAGGCATTACTATTCTCATTTTATGAATTAGGAAACAAATTCAATGGTGAAGTTTTTCTGTGGACACATAGCTAGTAAGTGACAAAGATGGTAGCCAGAGAGAGTTTCTTGATTCTGAGTCCAAGGCTCAGCACTTTTCCCGTGTTGCCTTACCAGATCAAACGCAAAAATATATTTAAAGTATTTTGCAAGCTTTATAGCACGATAGAAATGGGAGCCCTTATTATTATTCATCTCTTCTTAGCTAGCCATATCCACTTTCAACTGTCCATCACATGGCAGTTTTACATAAGCATTGTCTGTCGAGATCACATTTTTTTGGTGTGTGTGTGTGTGTGTGTGTAGGGATTCAAAAAAAAAGCAGCTATTAAAAAACAAAACAAAATTAGAAAATAAGTTCCTTGAATAATTTCAACATCTCCACCAATTTTTCATGTATTAAAAAAGTCAAACCCCACTGTTCTATATGGACACAAGTAAGGGGTATTCTGAGCTCTGCAGCACAAAAGAGTGATAGGGTTCCTTTAAATATATTCTGTTGGCAAGGGGACACACCTTATATGTTCAATATGAACCATGTAAAAAGTTGTTAGGGATCGAGGGTGACAGGAAGCATATCTCCTTTTGGTGGTTTAGAGCCTTTTGAAGCTTTGGTTACCTGCTCTATAGCACGTGATGACATAACAGTACAGAGGTATTACATCTCTATCTTCCATTCTAGATGTTTAGAGAAATTGATGCCCAGATAGAGCTTCCTGGGAGGAGCCTAGGACTATTTTCCTTTAAGGTAGATTTGGGCTCCCAAGGAAAGTTAGATAGTTGCCAATGAACTCTTGAACTATGGAAGCTACAAAGATGTTGCTTTCATTGTAATAAGGAAGGAGATTACTGCATTTGGGTTCAGATACCAACTGCTATTTACTAACTGTAACCCTTAGACAAATTGTTCTTCCTCTCTGTATTGCAGTTGTATCAATAATAAAAGAAGGGATCTAGACTTCTTGATATCTAAAATCCCTTCCAACTCAAAATTTTGTGATCTTATGATAAACATAAAACTTTTCTATCCACCACAACTGTTCCTCAGTGGAATGAGTGAGATCCCTACCATTGTAAACCTTCAAGAAGAGGCTATATGACCAATTGCCAATGCTAACATAGTCAATATTCTCACTTCACATCTACCTTCAACTAAATGACCTCTGAGGTCCTTTCTAATATTTCACTTCTAAGATTCTATGGCTCTACTTTCTTATGATATAAATACAATTGTTGAATTAAGTGGGACCTTGGACTTTATAATGCTTAGGGCATTTTCCCAATTTGAGATTCTATAATTTTTTTGCATTTATGCCTTTTATTCTCCCCACAATATCAAAAATTCCTGTTGATGGAGGTACTCCTCAGCTATGGATAACTAATGGAAATAGTTATGAAATTGAAGAGCCACACAGTAATGTATTACCCAAAGATATAAGATCTTTATTATTAAATACATATTTCAATTCATCTTTCATTTCTTCTTATAAACATGATACATAAGAGTCATATTACTGATGATCATATTCAAGTTAAGTTCCCTTTTCAATAAACTTTTTTTTTGATGGAAGTGGGGCAGAGTCTAGACTTGAGATTTCATCAGTATAAAAAAATCCCAGTATGATGACTCCCTCCATGAATGAAAATCAACAATATGTAACTTCAAGTTTTGCCTACAGGCAGTGGGAGGTTGAATGATTAGCCCAGAATCATACAGAAAATATATATTAGAGAGAAGATTTGAACCTCTGTCATCCTAATTCCAAAGTTTGTCCTCTATCTGCCTGGTAAATCAAACTGTTATCAAATCAAGCTTATTTAAGTCTCTCTTACCTGCAAGGCAGCCTTGTGATTCACCTAAAAGATTCATCAAAACGAAAGCATACTATGTCTCTGACTCTACTGCATGTCTTCCCTGTGATGGCCTTCTGATCATGAATCTTATCTCAAGTTACATCCTTGTCCTCTATAGTCTTCCATTACAGCTTCTTCACAGTGAATCCTTAAGAGGGTAAAAACATTTCTTGCTCTCTTTCTCTCAACTTTAAAAAATACAACCAAACATGAATGAAGCAGTTATTTTAAACAGTTAACAGTCATTTCTTTATTGTAGTCCCCACAGATGTGTGTAAAAAAAAAACCTCATAAATACAAAACTTTTATTTTGTTAGGATGTGTTAGAATAGAATTTCTGATCACTAGCATAGGGACATAGAATGTTTAAGAAAAAATAACAAGAAAGACAGAAACCATTAGAATCATGGACCCAGAGAGCAGAACTGGATCATATCTTAGTTCTGTACAGAATACAGGCTTAGAGATCATCAGTTCCAAATGCCTCATTTTACAAATTAGGAAATCAACATGAAATGGGGAGTGGGGTGGGAATAACATGTCCAATGTCATGATGATAGTACATAGCAAAAGCAGGATCTGAAATGAGATCCTCTGACTCTAGAATTATTGCTTTTGCCAATATACAACGTTTTCTACTCTCCATGATCACACAGAGAAGGAAAAAAAAAGATAAGGCTACCTATCTGTGATTTTGAACATGCTTTCTGCCTATTTGTAAATAAAGGCCATTTTTCATAACCAAGGCTATCACTGTGAACCCAAATTGACCAAAAGTCCACTCCAGATCAGGATTTGAAGTTTGAAAATTGAGCCTTTGTCCTAAATCCTAAAGATGTAGCAGCAAAAGTAGGTTATGACAAAACCCCTAATATTAACAAAGAAAGGGACATATTTCCTCATCAAATCAAAACTTAAACCCCATTTTTTCAAACTGATATCCTGCTTAGGTGTAGAATGTGTGCGTGCCAGCATTTAGTTCTATAATCCTTTGCTAGATATATATACACAGAGAACATGCACAGATAATTTACTTTCAAGAATCCTTTACTTCTCTTTTAGAGGCCAAAATATAATGCTTGCATGGGCTTAAAAAAATCTGCTCTGAATTATCTACCAAAAATATAGTCATACAACACCCCTAAAACAAAACAAAACTCTCTTGCTTGTCTGAATATGTGAGGGGGGAAAGGGAGAAGGAAAAAAAAAATAGTGACCAACCACAAACGACTCAATTTCTAGTACTGACACGATTGAAATTTTCAGGAACAAATAAGATACTTCACACAGAGGAAAGCAACAAGGAAAGCCAGTAATAAAATAGGAACAGATCTGTGACCAGTCTGGGACCCCAGAAGGACCCCTCTGGACCAAGCAACAGTATTCACTCCCGTCTTAGATACAATCCCCTGCGTAGGGCTAATTATCTTTTAAAATTCATATCTAGTGCCCTAGGCTGCCTCATGGGATTAAGCACAGTATGGTTTGCAAATTGAAAACAAGATAGCTGTTAGGAACAAATACTTGCCTCTATGATTACAGCACCAAACAATGACAAAACATTAATTTACATCTATTATGATAGTGAAACAAAGCCAGAGATGTTTCTTATATTTCAGGCAAGAGATGAATTTGCAGAGATGATATTCTTAGGATGCAGTTATAAACTGATGGGGTGGGGGGGAAGGAGGAGGGAAACTAATCAAAGATTAAATGCCTTCCTCAGTTTCCTCAGTGGAGGATTATTGGAATATAAGTTGCTTTTAAATTTATTTACCCAAGGATGGGACCTGGATAGTGAAACCTTTTTTTTTTTTTTTCAAAGTCAAGCGCAACAGGAAAGGGGAGGAGGGGATGGTTTTAAAGAAATGGGGAGGTTGGCGGGGGGGAGTTGTAGAGGCTGAGACGGGGGGCTGGGGTGGGGAGTTGAAGGGGTGTGTGTGTGAAAGTGCTTCTAACAAGCTAGTCAGACCCAGGTTGGGGATTTAAAAATGTTTTATCTGCTAGAAATGAATACAACATTTACAAATTGGAAATAACTCTGTAAACTCAGATAAGATTGTCTTGGTAATATTGTAGCATGGGAACAGCTCACCACTGCTTACTTTCAATTAGCCATCTAAACCGTAGTCTATACAAACCCCAATCCCTCCTGCCTTCTAATGAAAAAAGAAAGTTAGAGTATAGTGTAAGAGTTTTGGTTCATGCTGCTGAATATGGAAGATGTGTAATCTTTTCCTTGAAGTCTATAGCCTAATGGGAGTGTTTGATAGAACATTTCCTCTTCTTCTGGTCTGTTTCTTTGATGCATATATAATGTATATTATGTGTGTATGTGTATGTGTGTGTGTTTGCATGTGTATGTATTTGTATATGTGTGTGTGTGTTTACATAATATATACGTGTGGTTGTATGGTATGCATATATTTTTCCCTGACCTGAATGGCAATTCATTATAGATAACTTTCTTGTTTGATTTTGTTTTGACTTCAACTTTGATATAAAATAATTGTAAGCCTTAATAGCTTCCACTTCAATTAGGGGTTCATAACCTGGGTAGGGTATGTGAACTTCAAAAAATTACCTATTTCAACATAATTTGTTTCTTTTGTAATCTTATATATTTTATTTTATGCATTTACAAACATTTTTCTAAGAAGGAGTCTATAGGCTTTACCAGTTTGTCAAAAAGGGTTATCAACTAAGGTATATTTAGTCACTGTTTTATTATTTTGCATCATTTTGTGTCTTTAAGACAGAGAGAAATATTTAATACAGGAGAAATTAAATTGCTGATTATCATCAAAAATTTTTTCTATCAGATTTAAAGGTCATAAAGTTAAATTTTTCTTTAATGAATAATATCCTGCCATAAATTTAGACTCAAATCCTCTCAATTTTATCAACATGGAACATTAGAAGGAGGCACTTGAAGAATTGGTTGGTCAGACTTAGAACAGTTGATTTGTACTTCGAGGCTTTAAGGAGAATAGTTAATATGCAGCAGTGCAAAGAATATTAGATTTATAATAAGACAGTCCCCCCTCCTGGACTACCACTTTTTAGATGCATGACCACAAACAAGTCACTTTAGCTTGAAGATACTTGTTTTTCTTAGATACATCATATTCTTATATATGTATATAAATATATTCATAGATGAATGTATGAATATGATATAGAAACACATATACACATACACATATTTATGAGTATATATTTATGTATGTGTATATCAGCATGAATGCAACCTCACACTACATCTAGCTTTCTTTTTTCATTACAACACAAGGGATTGAAGTTTACATAGACTACAGTTTAGATGGCTAACTGAAAATACAGATTGCTCTGTTTTGCATTTAAATCCTTTAAAACCTAGCTCCTATCTTTCCAGTCTTATTACATATTGCTCATCTTCATTAATTCTACAATGTGCCAATCTGGCATTCTTGCTGTACCTCTCATATGACATTAACTGTACCCCACACTATGAATCCCCTTCACCCCTCACCTCTGGTTCTAAGATGCCCTAGCTACCTTCGAACTAGTTTTAAGTATAACATGAAATCTTTTTTTATTTTCCTCAACTTCTGATTTCTTCTCTAGATTTTTAAATTTATTTAGTATGTATGCATATATGCATATATTTATTGTGTGTATGTATATATGTGTACATATACACTATCTGTCTTATCTATCTCATATGTTTTATGGAAATAGCGGTTTTAGAAGTCACAATTTGCAGGAACAAATGAAAAGCAGAGTCAGGGATACAACTGATGGCTCTCCTATAAAGTTCTCCATTATGAAATGTATAAAGCAATGTAGTAAGGTATGTTACAGGTGAGGTCTGTGCCCCATAAGAAAGTGCAAGGGTGGGGAGGTGGGAATTAAATAAGGTAGTCATCAACAGTCTTTCATGTCAGTGGGTCACTGGCTGACTCTGAGATTGTGTTCATGGTTTCTCAATTTTTACCTTGGTCACTGAGCAGCAGTGATGCCAAATGAAGCTCCAAAAGGGCAGCTTAAAAACTCCAGGTCTGGCTACATCCCCTGCCATTGTTCACATGTAACATGTACCAATCTTTGGTTTTCCCAACTTGCTTTTCTCATGCTTTTTTTTTTTAAACACACAAGACCCCTTCAAAGTTAGGGGTCACTATTTGCCTCAGTTTCCTTATCTATAAAATGAGCTAGAGAAGGAAATGTCAAAATATCCTAGTAACTTTGTGAAGAAAACTCTAAATGGGGGTCATGAAGAGTAGCACACTGCTGAATTGACTGAACTTTGAAAAAGGCTTGTGAGTAGAAAAAAGATTTTAAAAGTCAAGCAAATGAGAAACACTGAAAAGCAAGTAGGGAGAAACAAAGATTGGTACATGCTGGACATGTGAACAATGGCACGGGGTGCACTGAGAAATGAAGTCTTTAAACTGCCCCTTAATCATGGGTTGAACTGAACACCATTTGGCATCACTGCTGCCCAAGTGACAGAGGAAAGAAAGAACTGAGAAACCATAAATGGAATCTCAGAGCAGTTCAATGACCCACTGAAATGGAAAAATGGGACTGTTGGTGAGTGCTTTGATTCAACTCCCACCTCACCATCCTAGTGCTTTCTTAGGGGTTGGAGACCCCTATAATACACTCCACTCCTTTGCTTTACCTAGAAGGAGAACTTGATAGGAAGAAAGCCAGTGATTTTACTCCTGATTCTCCTCTCCATTTGTCACTGAAGAACATAGCCTCTTTTTTAAAGCTGCTATTATTATAAACTATATGATTTTAACTATTTCCTCATTGTGTATGAATGAATGTATTAAAATATAGATGGTCTCTCTAATCTGTGCCATCTCTGCTTCCTTGTATACTGCCAATGAATCTGGATAGTGAGGGAAGACAAAATTCTGAGGAAAGAGTTTAAAATATTGAGATTTATTCCTATGAACTCCATTTATTTCTGTGAGGGTGAGATTTGTGGTTGGTGGGTACAAGGAAACAAGTATTAAGAGACAGTAGTTTTGTGAAGGAGAGAGACAATTCTAGGGACCAAAGACACTAGCATATTCTGAACACTTTTTCTTGAAGTTCATGCTGGGCTGGAAAGGTGAGTGGTCACTAAGAAAGCCCCTGCCACACAATAAGCGAGAGGGCTAGAGGGTTGTATGAGCAATGCTCATTGATCCCTGGCTGAATAGATGACTGACAGATCAGCCAATCATGCTCACCAGCACCACCCAGTGTCTACACTTGGGGTCTGAGCTGGGACAGTTGAATTCAGCAGATAGACTAGTTAGGATTCTACTCTGATTCTACCTTTTCCTATTTCCCACCCATCTGCCACATATCACAATCTTTGGAACTCTCTACTTATTCCTTACACCTCTCCCTTACGTGGCTTTTTTTTTCTATCCACAATCCACATTCTTTGGGTATACTGACTCTCTTAATGCAGCTTTACATAAAATTTGAATCCTCTCGGAGTTCATGGAACACTAGAAAAAGGGGTTGCTCTTCTTCAAGTTGTTCTACCCCCACCTTTCCTTGGTATGTTCAAATCCTTTTGGGAGAGTTCCAAAAGAAGGCTCTGCTTATATACAGTACATTCATATTGCCTCCCTGATAGAATATAAGCCCCTTAAGGACACAGACTATTTCATTGCTATCTTTGTAACCTCAGCGTCTGCCATATAGAAGGTACTTTATAAATGCTCATTGATTGATTGAAAGGTAAATGGAAAGATATTCAGCACTATATATATGGACTACTTCAGTGGTTTGTATTACCACTTACAGTTCCAGAGTAAATCATCAGTAGTCAAATGATCTTCCTAAAGCACAGATTGGACCATATCACTCCCTTCTTCAGTAAATTCCAGTTGCTCTCCAACACTTCCATGATCAAATATAAAATCCTCTGACTTTCAAAGCTCTTTATACTCTGTATTGTCCTATCCTAATCTGTCTTATACCTTTTTCTCCTCCACATAATCTTCAGTCCAAGGACATTAACTTCCTTACTATTTCTCAAATAAGACACTCTATCTCCCCACTTTGGATATTTTCGCTAACTATCCCCCGTATCTGAAGTGCTCTCTCTCTTCATTTCTGCTTCCTGACTTCCTTCGATTTTCAACTGAAATGCCATCTTCTCCAAGAAGTTTTTTTCTGATTTCCCCTTCATTCAAATGTCTTTGCTCTTGCTTATATCAAACTTACCCTGCATACTGCTTGATTGTGCACAACTGTTTGCAGTTTCTCTGCCATTACACCATGAATGTCTTGAGAGCAGGGACTATCTTTTTTGTTTTTACTTTCTTTGCAACCCTGACATTTATCACAGTGCATAATAAATGTTTATCAGCTATGGACGACTGACCTGGAGATCCAAACATGCAGATCCATAAACTAGGAGCCATCTATATCCAAAACAAAATAAGTCAATTATCTGCATTTATGAAACATTAGAAATGGCCAATGCCAGCAGAAAGGGCAAATTCAAAATCCACAGGGATGTCAGGCTGAAAAACAATCACTTTTAGTTTGGGTATCCCTATTGATCATACTCAGTGATCATCTGTATTTTATCTAATCTTGTGTAGACAGTGTCACAAGGAGGGGCTTATGCATTTTTCTTGGTTATTTACTAATTCTGATAAATAACACACATAAAGTCAGCATCATTAACATATGTTTTTGTACATTGTAATTAAGTGATATTCATCTTTACACAAGGTAAATAACAGAAATGCAAACTGATTTCTACCAGAACCATTTACAGTATAGTCAGAGATTTTCCAAGAGAATAATTGGATTGACTTTTTTTTCAAAATGAATAAATGTATAAATAAATTAGTTTGAATTGTAGTAAGTAGTATTTTATTGTTCCCTTTTTTTATTCTTAAATGTCCATTTCAATATCTACTACTCCATTTAGCCTCCCTTGATCCTTCCAGCTCATGATAACTAGTCCTTATTCTAAACTATTTATTGCTTAATGTCTGTATTGATACTTTGGTCCTTACATTAGGAGATCATGCATTGCTATCTTTCTGTATTTATCCAAGATTGCTGGAATAATGTACAAAATAGAATGCTTTGAAATTTAACAGCAGTTTTACAGCAAATGTTTAACAACAGTTTAACAGCAACAAATATAACATGCTACATGTGGGCTTAAATAATCAACTTTGCAAGTACAGGATGGACAAGGTAGGACAAGACAATAATTCTTAAGAGAAAAAAGAAAGACTGGTCGATTTAGTGATCTACAAACTTAAGATAACTGTGTCACAAAAATCAACATAGCTAATGCTATCTGAAGCTGCATTAAAAGAGGCATTGGGTCCAAAGAATGAAGGTGAAAATCCCTACGTGGTAAACCTGCAGCACAATATATCTTAGGTACTGTGTTCTATTCAGAATATAACATTTTGAAAAGAATCTCAACAACTTGGAGCACATCCAGAGGAGAGTAACCTGGATGGTAATCATTCTTGAGGTGATACCATAGGCTCAACAATTAGTTGAAGGATATCTCATGCACAGTCTGGAGAAGTGAAGACAGGAGAATCATGATAGCTATCTTCATATATTAGAAGAACTGTTATGTGGAAAAGGAACTGTGTGAATCTGCCTAGCCTTAGCAAGTAGAACTGAGATCTGCATGTAGAAGTTGCAGAGATGTCATTTTGGTTTGGTGAAAGGAAAAACTTTATCAATTATAGTCATCCAAAAGGAGAATAAGTTTCTTTACAATAGTAATCCTTAAACTTTTTTGTCTCGGGACCTTTTAACACTTTTGTAAAAAATATTCTTAATTTATGGACTAAAACAAGCATTATCATCATACAGTGCAATAGAAAAGATGATTATACATGGAACTACAAATGTACTGTGTATAACTTACTATTCCTTTGAAATATATACCAAAATTATCATGCAAATTATTTTTCTTCCCTCATCCCACCCCTGTCCTACAGATGATATACATTAGATGCAAATAGGTGTGTGTGTGTATATATATATATACACATATGTGCGTGTGTATACACACATATACATATATACATATATATATAGAAATATAGGTATAGGTATATATACATATATATGTGTGTATACATATATATATATACACACATAATTGTTCTATATATCTTCTATTTCTCAGTTCTTTCTTTGCCTACAGATAGCATCTTTCTTCATGTACCCTTTACAGTTAATTTGGGTGTTCATAATGGTCCAAATAACTTATTTGCTCCAAGTCATTCTTAAAATAATAATGCTATATACAATGTTATCTTGATCCTGTTCATTTTACTCTCCATTATTTCGTGTAAGTCTTCCATATTTTTTTCTAAAATCAACCAGCTAATCATTTCTGATAGCACAGTAGTATTCCATCATGATCATATACCACAACTTGTTCAGCCCTTATGCTTCATCCCTGCAATTTCTAGTGCTTTGACACCATAATGTTAGCTGCTATCAACATTTTAGAACATATAGGTTTTTTTCCTTCTTCCCTAATCATCTGTAGAAACAGACAAAGTAGAAGTATTGCTAGATCAAATTGTATAGGCAGTTTAATATCTCTTCAGACATAATTCCAGATTGTTCTTCAAAATGGTTGGTTCAGTTCACAATTCCACCAACAATGGATTAGGGTCCCAATTTTTCTACATCACCTCCAATATTTGTCACTTTTCCTTCTATCATTTTAGCCAATCTGTTACGTGTATAATCATATCTCAAGATTGTTTTAACTTGTACTTTTCTAACCCATAATGATTAACATTTTAATTCTCTTAAAAATTATTGAGGACATCAAAGATATTTTGGTAATGTGGGTTATATAATAACATTATTATATAATTATAATATGATTGCATATTATTATTTACAATATTACAATATTTCATAATAATCATTAAATTATTTATTTACATAGCAACTACTATGTGCCTGAAACTGTGCCAAGTATTTTATAAATATCTCATTTTATCCTCACAACAATTTCATATTAGAAATTATAAATGATACTTTACAATGTTTATATATTAATCCACTTAAAATAAGAATAATAAATCTATTACATGTTAACATCACATATGTTAAGAAAAATTTCTATTTTTCTAAAACAATTCTTAGTGAGAAGAATGGTTTTGTTTTGTATATACATATATTAATTTGCAAATCACTTTAATATATAATTAGATAGCTGAATTCTCTCATTGTCTTCTGAATTCAGTCTGTTGAGATATATTGTTTTGGTTGAAGTATACAATATGTAGTTGTAAAAGGTCTTGAGAACTGCCAGGTGTCCAAGTTTTGAGAAGCACTTTTTTAGAAAACAGCTCATTCTTCATTACTTAAGATTTCAACTGAATGTCACATTACCTTTGGTCATTTAGATTCTTAGTCAAGCATATATTGGGCTGGATTATACTTAAGGTTTTTTTCTGACAGATTCTGTGACTGAAATTTTCTGGGAAGCAAAATCCATATTTTTACCTCTTTATATTCCCCAGAATACTTTGTCCACAGTAGGTGCTCAACAAGTATTCCTTAACTGATTTAATGGTGTTTATCTTCTCATTTTTCAAATTTGAAGTCCTTCCTCACTCTATAAAACTGATTTGTAGTTATTAATACTAATTTTCCCCAATTTGAAATGTGCCTATTTTAGCCAAGTTATTAGGACTTGTGGTTCTGCCTCTAAATCACTGTATGATCTAAACAAATGACTTGACATATCTGGGTCTCAATCTTCTTATCTGTAAAATGGAGGGGATGGGATTATATGATCCCTAAATTCCCTTCTCAATCTGAGTCCTCTTGTTATAAATTTCCTTCTACTCTAGTCATGTGTGTTCAATTTATTGTCATCTGGTAGGGAGAAACCTTCCTATTTATAAAGCTAGCAGTGTTATTTAGAAGACATTGGTAATAATCCTCAAAGTAGCTTCTTACTATAAGGGACTGACTCTTCTAAACCCAGTTCTTTATAAACTCAGAGGAAAAGGCCTTGGGAGAATTTAAGAATGAAGTGTTTAAACCTCTTAATTTCAGTAATCAAATAGGTGTAGACAGTATGGTTGAGTGAATAAAACTGGCAAGAGAAGGTTATAGGTATAATTCTCAACCCTCAAGAGACCTGAGTTTGAATTCCAGATCAGCTGGTTACCAGTTGAATGATCAGGGATAAATGACAACCTCCCCGAATCTCATCTTCTGCTTCTACATAAAGGAGAAAGTAACAGTGATCCATTCTACTCCATAGTGTAAATGTGAGACTTGAATGAAAGCAATGAATAAAAGGTTTTCAGGTGTTACAAAAAATAAAGCTATTATTATTATTTAATAGGCAACTGGAATTTATAGTTTTGTATATGTCTGGGAATATCACACCAGGTGTCGTGTTGCTGGCAGTACATTTAGTTTATTACTGATTTATTATGGTAACTCTCTGCTAAAAGAAAAAAAAAGAACTTGATAATGACATAACAAGAACTTTAATCAGGAACCTATTCAGGAAGTGGAAGACCCAGGTTCAAGTGCTGTCTCCAAAATTTTCTGTGTGACTTTTGCCAGGTTATTTTAGCCCACTGAGCCCCAGATTCCTCATCTGCATAAAATAGGGAGAACACTGATTAATAATAAGGGATATTTATGTAATACTTTAAAGTTTGCATAGTGCTTTCTACATAGGTTATCATTATGCCCACTTAATAGGTGAAGAAATTGAGACAGAAATATTCAGTGATTCACACAGCTAGTAGATTCACACTTAGTAGTGGCAGAAGTAGTTTTGATGGTAGATTTTTCCTGTCTCTAGGAAATATCATGCTGTCCGCATTACCTCAGTTACTTGTACAGCCTACATTAAAGTGCAATTTCGAGGAAGACACTATAAATTTTAAAACACTAAAAAAAAATTAATCATTATTATTGTAATCTTTGAAAATGTATCTCACTATATTTTAGAAACAAACACATCTACCCACACAGTAGGAGATTGTTAATACATACACATTTGTCCCCTGACCTCTAACACACTTTCTCATTCTCAAACCTTCCAGCACCTGAGTAATGGTCTAAGCATCAATTCCTTATATATGTTTAGATAGATTTGTATCAACATTGCATTGTTACACTTGACTTCCTCTTTTTTTTAATTATGTAAAAAAAAATCACATTAAGCTGAATCTAATTACTGCAATGTATATTAGAAGCAGGGCACCATCAAAATTTTATTTAAATTAATCAGGTTTTGATTTAAGATATTAAATTCAAATTAATCATGTAAAAATGGAAATGATCCTTGACGTGCTTCCAGCTGTGACTTCAGTCTGTTGTCTCGTGTGAGTCACTTTCGGGATGTCTTGGGGGGAACATTACAAAAATTCACGCCGGTGCTATTTCAATTAGAGTTATTTAGCAGGACAGATGTAAAGAATATGGTATAATTAAGAAGGAGCTGATGACACAGCTACAGATTTTCAGAATGGGTGAGAGAGAAAAAGAGTAAGATGCTAGTGCAAACTGACTACTTATCATATAGAGCAAGTTCAAATATATAGATGTTAAACACTCATTAAAGGCAAAACAAAGTCTTTGGATGGACTACTGTATTCTTCTTCCGGAGCAAAATGTAAAATCTAACTCTCAATTCAAATTTAAATTTCCATGAACATGGATATGAATATTACAATTCCACACACACACACACACACACACACACATCCCTTCTCTACCCCATGGGTGATTCTTGGGAATCGTACAATCACAGACCAAGGAAGGACCTTAGTTTATAGAACATAACATATCAGCTCTGAAAGGAGCCTAAGAGTCACAAAATTGGAATGTTATAGTTGGAAAGGACTACGTTGGCCATCTCATCTAATTTCTTTACAGAGGACACAACTGAAGCCAACAGAAATAAAATCAATTTAATAAGATCACAAAGTCAAGTGGCTACGATCCTTGTGCTCATATTTGACTGATTCAAAGATTTTTAAAAAGTCACAGAAACTGAACTAAAATATTATTTATGTATGTATATTCTTTTTCTTCCTCATACTACTGTTGTTGCTCCTGCTGCTGCTGCTGCTACTACTGCTGCTGCTGCTGCTGCTGCTGCTGCTGCTGCTGCTATCTACCTACCTACCTACTACTACTCTGAAAGTCCACACTTTGATTCATTTTGTGACCTGTTAGGAAGAAAATCATGTTAAAGTGAGAGAATACTAGCCAAGGTTATATATAGGGAGAACTTGCTAGAACTTGCTATGTCTTAATATGACTTTGTATGTAGAGGCTTGACAGGAACATTGAAACATTGGGCTGATTGGGCTCTAGCAGTATATTTGATTGGGTTACCATCATGGCCATTGTGATGACACTAATTCTATGAATCTAAGAAATACAAGGATGATATAATTCCAAAGTGTTGTGATAATAAGCTTGAAAGAAAGGAAAAAAATAGAACAAGTAGGTCTTCTTGATGTTCTAGTACCAGAAGAAATCAAGATAAATAAAATAAATAAGAAATGTTAGTGTTGCATTTTCTGGAAATATTTTGGCACAGATCGTGATAGAAGGTCAACCCTGAATGTGGGTGAAATAGATCAAAATTGGTATTTTACTTAAACATTAGTAATATATCATAAAATATTCAAAACAAATTTCAGCAGATAGAAGCAGGGGATTCATATTAAGTTTTGAATAATACCTTAAGGTCTAAGTCACATAACAACATATTGCTGACTAGTTCAAAAAAATCATTTAAAAAAATCATCCCTAAACTTAGATTATGAGAAGAAATCAAGGCATTATTGAAACAAGGCAAATTTGAAAATCTTCAGCTAATTGAAAATCTTGACTTAATTCAAATATTTCTTGATACTTAATTATGAAATGGATGACGAAAAAAGTACCAGTATCTGAAACTATTTTGCAAAGGAGATCAATACACTTTGACTAGTATTCTGAAAAGTGCTTTTGGAGTTTGATGGCATGAAATCATGGAGAAAAATTATGTTAAAACATTTTTAATTTTTAAAATCAGGTATGTTCTCTCACTATTAAATGAAAGAAAGTAAGTATAAAATCATTTCAGGACATGTGTACAGCTGACTATGTAGCATCTATTGCCCTGGTAAGAACTATAAGATGAAAGGTATAGTTATCAAAGAATGCCCCTAAGGATAGTCATCAAACATAACTATGGCAAAAGGAACTTGAGGGAGCTATTTAAGATCTGTCTAAAGTCTCTGGAAGGTTATATTAATTTCTAGCTTGTATATGCAACAGAATATTTGAATGTCATATTACACACAGGCAACAAAAAAGACATAATAATAATAGTAATTAATAACTGATATTTGTATAATGCTTACTATGTGCTAGGCACTATGTTAAATGTTTTACAATTGTTATCTCATTTTATCCCCATGATGACCCTCAGGAGGTAGTTGCCAATATTATCCTTAATTTTACAGATGGGGAAGTTTAGACAAATAGAAGTTGAGTGACTTGCCCAGAGACACCCAGCTAGTAAGCATTTGAGGCCAAGTTTAAACTCAGAACTTCCTGAGATTTAGAAGCTTCTTGGATGGGAATCTAAAAAAGCAAAAAAAAAAAAAAAAAAAAAAAAAAGCAAAATAGAAATTCTAGATTTTCTTAAGCGGCAATTGAAATAAAAATGATATTGTTAATGCAAGGAGTCAAAGCAACCTAAAGAACAAAAGAAAACAAGCAAATAAATAAATTCTGCATTAATCAAAACTTTTTTATAGATGTTTGAAAAGTAAGAAACAAGGACCCACAAAGATGTGGAAAATTTCTAATCCTATAGTATACAACTCAATGGAAATACAAGTTGGATGAAATAAGAGAAGACTTTCTTTTCGCTACATGAAGGTAACTGAGACTATAGCTTCTTTATAAAACTGGAAATAAATGGGAACAGATTATATGTAATTGTCTCCAATGCTTTATAATGTCCTATGAAGTACTAGCAAATCACTATGCCAACTTGCTCTCAAATATAAGTATGGTTTCCCTTTCTTAATTAAAAGTATTACATATCTACAACCAAAAATTGAGCACATAAGCAACTCCTCCAAATAATACAGATTATTTTCATTTTTACATACCATACGTAAATCATTAACAGCCTACATAACCAAAAGAAAATCTATAAACATGAAAACATAATATTTTAGCTAAGAAACAAAAGTGTTACAAAAAGTCCCAAAGTTATAAAGAACAACTACTTGTTCTGTAATTATTGAATACACTTTGTGAAAGCATCATAATTTTATTGATTCTGTTGATTATCTCATGACATGTCTTAGTCCTGTACTCATGGTTAATTCATGTACTATGAATATGCAAAATACAAAAGAAGTGAGAATATTGAAATATTTTATGGTCACATGGTTAATTTGTCTATTTAAAATTTACCACCAATACATAACATCAAGAACAATCAACATAAAAATGTCATTTTTCAGTGAGACAAGTTTAAGCCCAATGTGGTTCTGCCTAGGCTTAAATCCACTTTCAACTCCCCAAGTAGAAATAAACATGACTTCCAAATTAAAGAGGGAACTGAATCAAAAGGTTAAAGCAATTCCTTGACATATATATGGCGAAACACCAAAATGTATAGCTCTATCAAAAATAAATATATAAATAAAGAGCTCCTTCGTTTTCAATAATCTTTCTCCAATGATATCAATATATCACAGATTCAATAGGCATATAATTTTTAATTGTACACTCAGAAAAAATAGAGACTGAAGTCTTAAAGCTTGAACCATAAGGTCAAAAGAAACCAATGAATGAAGGACATCCTTACAAATGCCTTGTTCTTCTCCAGATAAGATAAGTGAACCAAAATATTTTGAAGAAAAGTTCGTGGCTAAACATATTTAGCAACTTACTCATGAAATTAATCTATGTGGTGTTCCCGGCCTGTGCCCCTACATTCACAGCTGGGTGTGACTTACACATCTCTACCCATACCCATACAGTGGTAGATGCTGCTTCCCAGAAAGGTCTGTCAACATATGTTTGCTAGAAATGAAAATTTTCTCAGGGTGCTAGGTGTAAACCTATTGTAAGAATGTACTCCCCATATCTGAGCCCCTTTGTGGTGCAGGGGATAGAGTCCCAAATCTGAGTTAGTTCTCCTGACTCCAGACCAAAACCGAGTTCAAATCTGACTTCAGACATTTACTAGCTGTGAGTGACCCTGGACAAGTCACTTAACTCAGTTTCCTCATTTGTAAAATGTGCTGAAGAAGGAAATGCAAACTACTCCAGTATTTTTGCCAAGAAGACCTCAAATGGTATCACAAAAAGTCAGAAATGATGGAAATGACTGAACAAAGCTCCGCTTACTCACCGCCATAGCTCTTAAGCTCAAGCTATTGTAATTCCTATTGATACAAAACCAGCCTTTCACAAGGACAATATCATTATATTTTAGCAACCTAAACTTTTAAGGCAATAACAATAATGATCATAAAATCATATTTATTTGTTATAAAGAAAATGCAGGAATAATCTGTCATAATCCAAACATAAAACTGTTTGTATCAATATGTTCAACAGTATCTGTTGGGAGACAGTGGGTAAATGTAGAAATTTAGTAGGTATTCACATGAGTGAGGAAAACTGGTGTGCTCAGAATAACTCACAACTCTGATTTGTGGGACTTGACATTATTACAGTATTCAGGAAGATCCACGCTACAAGAAGCTGCTTCTCTGATAACTTCTCTCTTTCTGGTCCTTACCTCCGACTTGCCAAATCCTTTTCTCTTCTACTCCCAAATTGACTAAGTATGAACATACTCTTTCAATTTATGATTACAATTACCATTACCAACATACTATGATATTATTATATCCTGTCAGGCAATCATGAACCATTTATTAAATGGTTATTATGTGCCAGACTTTGCGCTAAATACGGAGAATACAAAGAAACACAAAAGAAAAGCACACAATCGAAAGAGGAAACATTCAAATAACTGTGTACAAAGAAGTTAAATATAGGAAATGGTCAACAAAGGGAAGGTAATAGAATTAAGAGGAATGAAGAAGGCTTCCTATAGAATGTGGTATTTTCGCTGAAAACTGAAGGGAGTCAGGGGAAAGTAAAAAAAGAGGGAGAGCATTTCATTCATGAGGGACAGCCAGTAAAAATACATCACCCTGAATTGGGAGATGGAATATTTGGTTTAAGGAATCACCAACAGGCCAGTGTTACTAGCTTGTAGAGTCCTTGAGAAAGAGAAGATAAATAGAAGCTAAAGATTTTGAAGCTCTTGGGAAATGGACAGTATAAGATAGATGCAAAGTCTGAGTATTTATGGGCAATACAGACAAGTTCAGATAATACTAGATTCTGCATCATCCCATTAGCTGTCAGTCAGCTGATTCAATATCATATCAATTTGAAAAGAGATATTTCTTTCTCCATGTTTTCTCTATAAAACTAAAGGGGGCAGAGTAGAGCAATAGGGTCATTTCTTTCAAATTATAGATGGCAATGAAGAGAATTGAGTTCTCTTCCAACAAGCTCTGACCATTTTCCCCCAAATCAGGAACTAGTAGTTTAATCCTTCTTATTAGCTGTTCCTCCTTTTCCTTTCTCATTTCCTCTCTTCTCTCCAAATACAGAACAGTGTTAGAGCTGCCTTTTCTACTCTGTGTTGAGTTTTCCTCCTGCTTAGTTCTTCATTTATTGCTAGGTTCTTAACCACTTAGAAAATTCTTCACCACTCCAGCTAGCTTCTTCATTCCTTTCAATGAGTCAAATCAGAGGCTCTTGTTACTCAGTGACTCACCTTTCCCTTATGAGAAAAAAAAAAAAAAACTACAAACTCCCTTTTTCTGTTAGTTATAAAACCAACAGTCATCCCATCATCTTCAAATTGTTATTTGATTTCATATTTTGAGTTTTAACATCTCTTGTCTTAAAAACAGTTACATGCAAATGAACTGAGGGACCACAATGTCCTGTCATCTCAGAAATTTCTCAGGTCTCAAATCAGTCCTCCTTACTTTCCACACTTCTTAAAACTGTTTATTCACACTTGCATCTTATAAATATTAGTATATAGAAGTTATTTCTCTACCCCTTTCATCTACCCAATTGTTCACATAGCCTACCATTTTTTACCAATAATTTAATTCTTTTAATTTGTGCCAACGTTCACTTTCTACCACTTCTGGCAACCTAACGGCACACATCTTATCCTCAAATTAAAAAAAAAAATGACCTGCTTCTTTATGCATGGATTTTAACAGTTTTTATTAAAAGTTTATTTTCTTCCCTTTTTAGTCACCAAACTATTGATCTATGAAAATTCCATTATCTTAAAGTCTTTGAAAATTGGTTTTATTTCTTCTTCTTTATTCAAAAACACATTTTTCTGTCTCTTTCAGCAAACAGACAACTCACATCCAAAAGTGGCAGTATATTATACTGGCATCTTGAAATCTCCACTAAATAGGAAAACCACTAAAAGCACTTGCTACCTGTGCAATAACAGTCTGAATGTAAGCTTTTGGAACTATAAAATGGACTACAATAAATTTGGTTTATTAATTCCAAGATAGACTGGTAAGTACATGATGGATGGGTGTAAGAATTGTAATTTGATGTGGAAATTTTGACTAGGTTCAACTCCAAAGCATGCATTGAGTCACAACTCCTTGTAGGAAATCTCTTCTCCCGCCCCCCATCACCTATTCTCTTGAGTTCAGCCAGAACAGTAAAACTAAAGGTATGACCTCATTGGCAAAACCAAACATGATATTATTTTTCCTGTTCTTGTTATTTTTAATCTCTTTCTTCTCATCTTTTTCAGTGGGGCTCAGATAGAAACTGGGACAAGTCATTGTCACACCATCATGCTTTTTTAATTTAATGTTCCGTAGACTACTGCATAGGTACATAAAAATAATGGCTTTTTCTAACTAAATAAAATATTAGAGTATAAGCTTATCTTCTATAAACTCATTTAAAACATCTCCAAAAGGAGAGAGTTCATGTGGATGGGAATGGTCAGAGAAAGGAATAGCTGGTCATTAAAAAATGGAGAGAAATGTTTCCAGAGATTTTTTTTCCCATTCAAGAAACGGGATAGTTTCATGATTAAATCAACAAATTTAAATAGTGCTGTAAGACTTACAAAACATTTCCCCACAATAACCCCATGAGATAGGTATTATTATTCCCATTTATAGCTTTAGAAATTGAGTCTCAGAAAGATGGAGTAACTTGCCCACTAAGTTTGTGAATATTATTTCTGAAACTTGAATATAGCTTTCATAACTCCAAGTCCAGAATTCTTTCTAATATTGCACTGAACCTCTCTTGAACACTTTTAGGAATAATTTCTCTCTTGATTGTCATGCCTATTGGTCCATTGAACTAAATGCACTCACAATATTCTAAGGAGAACTGGAAACAAGGATGGAAGATGGAAGGGAAGGAGAAAAAAAGGGACAAATAAAAGGGTGAGAAATGTGTCACTGTCCCAGAGGAGAATCCCTCATACTAACGAACAGGTCAGAGTTGTAGACTTAGAAGGGACTTCAAGTCTAAACTAGAGGCCATCTAGTCTAAACTCCTATTTGAGCGATGTAGAAACTGAAGTCCCAGCATGTAACACAGACAGCATCACAGATGAGATTTGAACATGGATCCTCTGGTTCTAGGACTAGAGCACTTTTCAGTGTGCTACATTTTTACGAGTATTACATTTTACAGGGAGAAAGCATATATTTTATTTCAGTAGATCCTCACTCCATTCCCCTCTATTAGATTTTGAGATCTTTGGGGACTGTCCTTTGCTTTTCTTTGTATCCCTAGAGCTTAGCACAGTGCCTGACACATGGTAGAAATTTGTTGGTTTTTGTCCTTTATTTTTGAAGAATACTATAGCATCATAGGTTATGTTGTGACTTGCACATGAACTGGATTCAAGTGAGGCAGAATTGTGTAAGTCATCAGCCTCATTGTCTCTTCCAGAGCCATCAAAGATCAGTGGTAAGACAAAAGTCAGTATGATGGACAATGGCCTGGGATGCACTGGTTGACCTTGGAGTCTTCAGTGTCTAAGCTCTAAGTACTCCAGAGCACCTGCTTTAGCCTCCTTCATTGCCTTTGGAACAAACTGTTCTCAATTGCCCATTCCACCAGAGGAAGTTGTCACATGCTTGGGGTAGACACCACCCTAACTCACCAACAGGCTTGAGTCCTGTTGGTTACTTTCAACCTGTTTTATCCCGTCTGCTGAGAAGATTTTATTGAGGTGTGTCTGCTGAGCATGCTACAGCTTCCTGGAGTCACAAGTAAGAGTTGAGTGCCAGGTAGACACCAAACATGAGTGAGCAGCCCAGAAAAGGGCTCGGCAAGCCCTCCCACCAGAAGTGCTGCTCCTTAAACATCCCAGTAAACGCTGAATAAATGACTGGCATTCTTATGTAATAGGCACACAAAGATCATTATCTTCATTTCACAGTTGAAGAAAATGAGTTTTAGAGAGTTTAAATATGTACCCAATGAATTAGTACTGGAGTCAGGTTTTGAATACAAGTCCTAAGGCTCCATGTCTATTGTTCTTCCTATTACAACATGCAGCTTACAAGTTCTATATGTCCTCCAAGGCCAGTAGCATAATTTCCTGGTGCTCTGAAAAAAAAATAAAATAAAATAAAATTAAGTTGAGCAAAGTGGTCTCTTTTCCTATCCTCAGTGTTCAAATTGCCACTTTATTTTAAAGGTTAGCAAGATACAGAAGTTAGAAAATCATTTAATCACTACAACACCAACCATCACTATAATATAGCATAGAGCTTGCCTTTGATCCATCTAGGAACAAGATGGAGAAGGAGAATAAATATTCAGGCCATATTTTTTATTAGCACATGGAAGGACAGAATTGGAAATGAGAAGAAAAAGGACAATGTGACAGAGAAAGAAAAAACAATCACTTCACTTCAAAGAAGCACAGAGTGTTAGAAGGGAACTCAGTGACCATTTAGTCTGATTAATACATGGAAGAAATATCCATGATAACATGCCCAAAAGGGGCCGTCTACTCTCTCCTGGCAAAATGCATCTGGTACCTTGAACTGACTCTCAAATGTCATGGTTTGTAGTATCCTTGTCTCCTTGATACATGAAGGTCTCCATTCTCTGGTTGGGCTATATCTTGACAATGGCATTTCACTTACAAGGATCTCACTTTCATGATGAGTACAAAACTCCCTGCCTTGTCTTCCTCAGAGGATTGGCATAGGGGTGAAGTGATATAATACATGTGACAAAGTTTTACAAAGCTCACAAACAAATATGAGGAAATCAGAAGACCTGGATTGGCATCCTTCCTCTGATATGTTCTAGCTATGTGACCATGGACATAAAACCTCTATGTGCCTTCTTACCTCTCTGAATCCTAATTTCTTAATTTTTAAAATATAACTAATTGTTACTGCCTATGTCACAGGGATGTGACCATGGGTAAATGGGTAGCAATAGTACTGACAGGCTCTAAGTCATTTTGATTCAATGTAGACACAAACATATAACAATCAGGTGCCTACTATGCAGAGGTCCTATGCTAGAAACAAAGTTTGAAAAAAAAATGAACCAACCATAACTTTCAAGGAATTTGCATTGTACTGAATAGGCTATTGCAAACACAAATTAAGTACTAGGCAAGGTGTCTTGTAACAGGGACAAAGCATCATCATCATAAGACTGGATAAAAGTTGGTCATCTACAGTGATTAACTGACAATTAGCAAGCATGGAAGCATAGTAGGGCCTTCCTCATTTTGCCTTCTAAGGAGGGAGTTGCTCCTTCCTGAGACATAAATTTTGTTTTCTGAGCACAGGTTCCTGTGTGATTATTTCAGGTGGAGAAAGTATGTGATTCACTGTACTCTCCATCCCACTCACTCAATATACATTCAAGTAATGCCTATTTTAAAATAGGTTTGTTTTTTTTTAAAGATATTTTTGAAACTAACCAGTTGGGAGGTGAAAATAATCATGGTTTCATCATTTTGTGTGTGTGTGGAAATATTTTCTCAGGGTGACAGTTTAAGTGATGATACTGATTTCTCATAAACACAACCTCTTCAACAAAGGAATGGCTTTTAAATATGAAGGGGAAATATATTTTGTTTAGTCTCACTTTCTTCTTTGTTGTCACAGTGAAGCCTGGAACTCTACTATCATTCTTTGGTCTTTTTCATATCTGTAAGACTGACTGTAGTTGAACCAGGGCTTTTTTGAAAATAAAATATTTTAAGCATTAAACAATCAATCTCAAATCTGGAAAGGACTATATCAACATAAGACAAAGAATATTAAATTTGGAAAGTACTTCCCATTCATTCTAATTCTTCTATACAACATGACTAATGTGAAAATATGTTTAATGGGAGTGTATACGTAGCCTCTATATCAGATTGTATGCCTTGTTGGAGAGGGGAGGGGGGGAAGGAAACAAAATTTAAAACTTATGAAAGTGAATGGTGAAAACTAACGATAAATAAATTAACTTAAAAAAAATTGTGGAGGCCTTCAGGGGGCATGAAGTGAAAGCCCTGCATGAAACCTGTTTATACACCCCTAGTAACAGAGAACTCAGTCCTTCACAGTACAATCTTTCCTGCTTTTGCAAAAATCTGCCTGTTAGGAAGTTCTATCTTATATTGATCCTAATTAATAATAAGCATTTCTTGAATGTATATCAAGTGAGTAGGATGGAGAAGACAGGGAATCACACACTTTCTCCACCTATAATAGTCACATGGGAATCTGTGATCATATGGAGTCTAATGAGCTTCCCTGAATATATTATTATATATTATATAATATATAGCCCATTATATGTGACTATATAATATATATTATATAAGATATATAGCCCATTATATGTGAATATATAATATATTATATAATATATAGCCCATTATATGTGAATATATAATATAATATCTATATAGCCCATTATATGTGAATAGAAGGAAAGCCTTCTAAGCAGTTTAGAACCATCCCAAAGTAGAAGGGCTGGTAGTGAGCTCCCCTTCACTAGAGGTCTTTAAGAGAGGGACGGGTGAGCACTTGTTGGAGATATTAAAGTGAAGAATCTTGTTGTAGAGCAGGATAGGCTATATAGCCTCTGGTGCCCCTTCTGACACTGAGAGGCTATGATTCTGTAAGATTTGGTGGGGTATGATGGGGTGGGTTACAAAGTTTGAGAGATTGAGAGAAAGTACTTTAAGTACTCCTTTACTTAGCAAGTGTCAATGGCAAATAAATAATTCTTAACTTGGCATTTAGAGCTCTCTACAGACTAACTCTACCTCTCTTTCCAGTCTTTTCTCACACTGAAATCTTTTGTATAATATAATTTATGACCACACTGGACCACTCACCAGTTCCTGTCCTCATGCTGCCATCTCTCATCTGCATGCTGTTACCTACTCAAATGTCGATGCCTGAAATGAATTTTCTCTATCACAATCCGCTATTCTTCCCTCTCCCTCCACATTATTTTGGTTGAAAAGTTTTTCTTCCTTCAAATCCCAAACCAAGTGAGCAAGTGATCTTTCTCTCCACAAATTTTTTATAATATTGTTCATATTTGTTGCTTGCTTTTAGCATGTGTTAATTTAGCATGTGTTAATAATGTGGTGGTACTATTTGGATAAATATCTAAATTCCTTTGTTAGGTTATAATTCAATTTAATTCAATAAACATTAATTAAGCAACCATTATATCTTAGGCACCCTGCAAAGCACTGGAGATGCAAATAAGGAAAAGAGTGACAGTCTCTGACCTCAAGGAGCTTACAAAATAAGCACACAAAAGGAAACTGGAAGGGGAAGGGAGAGGGAACATGTGTCTTATTTCTCCTTTCTATCTCAAGCACCTAGGAACAACTCACATTTATAGAGAAATGTAGTGTTTACAAAGTGCTTTCTTCACAACAACCTTATCCAACAGATAGTAGAAGGATTAAAGGGCCAGCTAGACTGCATAGTGGATAGGGTGCTGGGCCTTGAGTAAGGTAGATATGAGTTCAATCTGACCTCAGACACTTAGTAGAAACTATATGAACAAAATCACACACACACAAACACTTTTCAGTCAAATAAAGGAAGATTTAACAAGTAGAGAAAAATTAATTGCTCATGGGTAGGTCAAGACAAAATAATAAAGATAATTCTAACTAAAATAATTTACTTATGCAATGCTATGTCAATCTATCAAAGAATGATTTTTATAGAGCTAGGAAAAAATAATAACAGAATTCATCTTGAAGAATAAAAGTCAAGACTATTAAGGAAATCAGTGGAAGAAGAATTTAAAGAAAGGCAGCCTAACTGTAACATATCTCAAACTATATGACAAAGCAAGTATATCTAAATTTCAGAATCATCAAAATAGTCTGGTACTAGCTAAGAAACAGAGTGATGGATCAGTGGTATAGATCAGGGACAAAGTATATAGTAGCAGATGATCATAATAATCTAGTTTGATAAACCCAGAGATTCAAGATTTGCAGCAAGAATTAATTATTTGACAAAAATTTTTGGGAAAATTGGTAAGCAGTCTGGCAAAAACTAGTTATAGACCAATAATATCTCACACTGTATACCAAAAAAAGGTTATATTGAATAAATTATTTAGATATAAAGGGCAATATCACAAGCAAATTAGCAAAACATAGAAAATTCACCTGTCACATCTATGGATAAGGCAAGAATTTATGACTAAACAAGAGATCATGGGAAATGAAATGGAAAATTTTGATTAAATGAAGTTTAAAAAAAAGTTTCGATACAAACAAAACTAATGTAGCCAAGATTAGAAGGAAAGCAGAAAATTTGTGGGGGAGGATTTTTATAACAAGTTTCTCTAATAAAGGCCTTATTTCTCAAATATATAGGAAATTGAATCAATTTTATAAGAATACCAATGATTCCCAAATCGATAAATGGTCAAAAGTTACGAACAGGCAATTTTCAGAAGAAGAAATTAAGCTATCTGTAGTCATATAAAAATGTTCTAAATCTCTATTAATTGGAGAAATGCACATTAAAACAACTCTATGATATCACCTCACAGCTCTCAGATTGGCTAACATGATAGAAAAGAAAATTGACAAATGCTGGAGGGCATGTGGAAAAACAGGGACATTAATGCAGTATTGGTGGAGTTGTAAACTAGTCTAACCATTTTGAAGAACAATTTGGAACTATGCCCAAAGGGCTATAAACTCCATTAATACCATTAATAGTAGATCTATATCCCAAAGAGATCAAAGAAAATGGGAAAGACTTATTTGTGTGTGTAAATGTGTGTGTGTTTGCATGTATATAGGTATAAAATCTCAGCTCTTTTTGCAATAGCAAATAATTGGAAATTGAGAAGATGTCCATCATTTGAAGAATGACTGAACAAGTTGTGGTATACGATTGTAAAGAAATTTTTTTATGCTAAAAAAAATAAAGGAAATAGTTTCAGAAAAATCTGGGAAGCCATATTTGATGCAAAGTGAAATCAGTAGAACCAGGAAAACACTATAACAATACGGTAATGATGATCAATTGTGAAAGACTTAGTTATTAATGAAAACAATTATATCCAACCCCCAAAAGAAAACTGATAAAGCCTGAGTGCAATATGAAGCAAAATTGTTTTCACTTTTTTTTAGTTTCTTATTTTTTCCGCCCAACATGGTTAATATGGAAATGTTTTGTGCATTTTCGCATGTATAATTAATATCCCATTGCCAGACTCCTCAATGGGTGGGGGATGGGAGGTTGGGAAGGAGAGAATTTAGAACTGAATTTTTTTTCAAATGAATGTTATAAATTGAAAATAAATTTATTTTAAAAAGATCATATTGTTTGAATTTCAAAACTGCTGTGGGAGGTAGACATTATTATGATTCCATTTTATAGTTGAGAAAACTGAGGGTAGGAGAGTTGAAAATTGTGGGGTATATCTCTGAAAACATCATCTTGAAGGCCTTAGATTTCAAATTGAGTATAAATTGAGTTATGAAGAAATCTTACTGTGATGATATATAAATACGAGTTATCAGCATTGTTTTATTATCCTTTCTATTAAAGGACTGCTCCGTTTTCTGGCTCAGTGCCTTCATCAAGATGATCTAAAATTGTCAGTACCTTGAACCTTGTAAGGATAGCAGGTAACTTTTCTTAGCTTATAGGTTGTCAAGGCTCAAGGTATGAAAAGTTTTATTAAGAAGCTAATTAGAAAAAGAGTTGTCTCACTTATAAGTACACAGATAATGACTGTGTTAGGAAATGAATAGCCTTCCTTTTGAGACCTAAATAGCCTGAATGCTAAACAGCCTCGGTGGGGTTCTAAGCAGGGGTGGTTCTCCCATAGACTTTATTATGGTGTTCTTTCTGGATTTCATTCTAGATCTTTCTCTAGATCTCTCTATATTTATATCTGAACTTACACATTGATTAGTTTCTTTAAATATTTCTACACTCTTTCTAGATCTGTCTCTCCCTAGATCTCTCTTGGTATCTTTCAAGATTTTTGTAGATTTTTGGTACATTTCTCAATCCCAGAACTCTTCTTTATGGGTCTTCAGTAGGAGAAACATTGCTCACCCTTTGAATCTCTATTCCACTCCCAGTTAGTTGATAAAACTAGTTGATTCTTGATTTTCTCATCAGATTACCTCCATAGCCTCAACACAGGTTTCTGGAAAATGGCATTATTTCTTTTGCTGCCACTGCTGCTATATTTCTATGTTTCTATCTGGGGAGGTTTAGGCCCAAGGACTTTCTTTTCACCCAGAGGTTTACAATGTGTCTTTCCTCAGTTGCAGCCAAGGAGGAAAAGGGAAGTGAATCATATAGTCAATATCATTTGTAAGTATTTTCTGTTTTAACTCAGTAGCCAGTAGAAACTCTCCTCTTCATCATGGGGTAAGTAGCCCAGAAATAATTCCTGTACATACTCTGAAGTCCATGTGGGAATTACAATAGGTCATAAGGGCTACGTTTTGGCCGGTTCCCTTGTCACATATGTAAAATGCTTTATATTTTTAAATTTCTATACTACGAGCTATTATTAATATTATTACTATTAATATTATTACCGTGGTACTTTAAAAGATATTTACCTCAGTGTGAGATACAAAGTGAGGTGGACACAACCAGAACGTTCTATACAGTAACAGCAACATTGCAGTGATGACCAACCATGAAAGACAAGCTACTCTGATTTAGACAACGATGCAAGACAATTCCGAAGGACCCGTAATGAAAAATGTTCTCAACTTACAGAGAGAGAACTGATGAACTCTGACTGCAAATTGAGGAATATTTTTTAAAACTTTCTTTATTTTTCTTGGGTTTGAGTGTGTGTGAATGTGTGTGTGTGTGTGTGTATGTGTGGTTTTTCTTTTATAGTTTGACTAATATGTAAATGTTTTGCATGATTTTTACATGTATAACTGATATATTGATAGTCTTTTCAAAGGGTGGGGGGAGAGCAAGATAGAGGGAGATAATTAAAAATTCTTAAAAATGTGTGTTAATTTTTAAATGTAATTAAAATATTTAATGTAATAAATAAAATTGTATTAAAATAAATATTCTTCCTTTTCAGTTTTAACTCCACTCAGTCTCTTAACATACCTAGCTTCAGCTCTATTCTTGTTTGCTTTATGCTCAATATTTTTTGTTTAGAGAAAACCAAAATATTTGTTTCACTTTAAGGCATTGGTTCTATTTGTTATCTAGATTTTATTGTATTGTATTATTGTATTTAAAGATTCAAGGAATATCTAGCTTTCAGTTGTATTGTCAGAGAACTCCTATGTAATAGTTCATATAAGCATGTGAGGGATAGTGAAGTGTAGACTGTAAATTCTGTTTTTTTTCTTCAGTCCATTTCAGCTTCTTGCATTTGCTTCAACAAGGAGAAACTTGCATCATCCTGTGTATCCTCTGAAGCCAGAGCTCATCTTATTTACTGGGCTCTTCTGGACTGTGGCCGCCACAGTTCCACCAGAGTCCCAAGGTGCCCCCAGGGCCAAGGGCCCCAGATAAAACCATAGAAGGAATGACTAATTAATATTAAAACAACACTGGTGAATGCTGGTAATTGCTTTGGCCTGAGCAGGTCTTAGCATAATGTTACCTCATCTACAGCCCACAGCCCCCAGGGAGAATTCTCTCTTCACAGTTAGCCTCCTGAAACTCAGAAGAGGTAAAGTTTATGAAAAGCTACACATTGATTGAAAAATTACCCCAATACTTTGGGCAATGTTTTTGAATAATTGAAGTGGAATTTACTTCAGAAAATGAAGTTCTATGTCCCTATTTTCTCCCTTACCCTTCTTTGTTTTCTCTCTTATAAGGAATAGACATCTACAGGACTATTTAATATCCTTTCTTGTAATTGTGTGTAAATTAAATGTTTTAGCTTTCTCTTTTTTTCAGGATGACCAACATATTAAATATATCATATTATATACCACATATGGTATATATCAAACATGGTAATGATGTCTTTTTAACTTTTTGAATTAATATTTATTAATTTTCTACTCTTCCCTACTAGGGGCTAGGAATATGGGAAAAAAATAAGTTCCACTTCCTATCTCAATGAAACTTAAAGCCTTTTAGAGGAGATAAAACAGGAACACACAGAAGCTGGAAAGTGATGTAGGAAAGATAAACTTTAAATTTTTGAAGACTGAAAGAGGCAGCATGGATAATAGAGTTAGGAAGACCTGGATTCAAATCCTGCCTTAGTTATTGTTGTATGATCCTGGGCAAATCACTTAACCTCTCTGTGCCTCTTTTTCTTTCTCTGTAAAATAAGCTTGTAGTCAATGGCCTCGAAGGTCACTTCCAGCTTTAAGTAGAATGCCCCATCTCTTCTACCAAGGTGCAGGAACACTATAAATCCTATGACTGCATGAGAAAGATATTTAGCTGAGGGATCAGGAAAATGTTATCAAATTGATCACACACATTTGAAGGAAGGAAAGGAGTACAACAGGTAAGGAGAAGGGCTAGGGATGGGGAACCTCATGAACAAAGCAAGAAGAGGGTAGGACACAACCAGGGGTGGATGAGTAATTCAGTTTGACCTGAACAGTGAATACATAAAGGATAATGTCAGATATATCTGGAAAAAGTAGATTAGGGCCATATTGTTGAGAATTTGAATAGCACATTAAAATATTTAGATGTTTTGCAGTAAACAGTGGGGAGACTCTCAAGGTTTTTTGATCAGCAGAGTGTGAAACATAATTAAAGCAATTCTTTGAACAGATTGCTCTGATTATATTTCATATGGATTAGGGGTAGGAGGGTTTATCTGAGGCAGGTATACCAACCTAGTCAATGAGTGTTCTTAACTTTTGTTATATCATGGAATCCTTTGGCAGTCTTCCCCTTCTCAGAATCATGCTTTTAAATGCATAAAATAAAATAATTAGGGATTACAAAGGAAACCAAGTATATTGATATATAGTTATCAAACAGGTTTTTTCAAAAAGTTCATGGACCCCAGGTTAAGAATTCTTTATTTGGAAATTGGATTTAGATTCAAAGAAACTGGGTTCAAGTCCCAGAATGCCACTTACTAATTCAAGTACAGCCACTTAAGCTTTATCCTTATTTTATCTGTAAAATGAAGGCTTTGAACTAAATATCTCGAAACTCCTTTCTGATTTTAAATGCTGTTTGCCTACACTAAAAATAACCAGAATATAGGTACAATTAGGTGGCTACTGCTGTTAGTCTGGGCAAGAGATAGCAGTACATTTTTGAGATGTTGCCTGGAAGTCACTGGCCATTCTACTGTTAATGTTTGTCACCCAACTCAATACAGTTCACAAAGGAAATGAATCTACTGGGTGGAGGGGTGTGGGGTTGGGGGTATGTGTGAATGATAGCATAAGCATTTTGTTCAGAGAAACGACTACATAGGTCCTCAATAATATCTAAAAACAAATATTAAGAAGTAGTCTATAATTAAATAAATCCTCATCTTTATTTAGACACAATCTGAAAATGCGGGCTTGTACACATCTGTGAGAAATGGTGCTTTGGCCCTGAACAGCATGCTTCCTCTCATTTGATCGAGTTTGAAAATCCACATACATACACACAACCAAACATAAACTTGACTTCCTTTCAGTTTCTGAGGGGCCAAAAAAGGTACAGCGGCCACAGAAGTCAACTGCAATAGCTTTTGAAGGGAAAAAAAGGGCAAAAAATAGGCCACAATTTCTGAAAGGCATATAAGAGTCTGTGATTATGTAATAGGGTACAGTAACTGCTAGTTAACAGGAGCAGCAGGTTATGGAATGAATCACAGTACATTTACCATAGTCAATGCTCTGTACTCTTTTGGGGGTTGCTGTTTGCAAGTGTCTAAAAGCCAAACACAACAGAAGGAGACAAGGTTGAACTAATGACCTCAGATAACCAGATCTGGTGTTTCCTAGCAGGGAGGTAATGAAGGATCAGACCTGGAATAGTTAATTCCAGAACTGATTCATCCATCATCTGTCTAACTATTTATCTATCTATCTATCTATCTATTTCTGTCTTTAATACAATGTTAATAATACTAGTAATAGTTTACATCTATATGATTGTGGCATTGTGGCCTTGGGAATGGATCACAGAAGGCATCCTATCCAATTTCCTCCAGATCTAACCAATCCAACTCATAACACTTTCCTCATTTGTAAAATGATGAAGTTGGACTAGAACTTGGGTTCTTGTCTGTGTCATGGGTGCCTTTGAGAGTCTGGTAAAGGAAGAAAGCTAGTTGCCCTAATGTTGGACCTGGAGTCAGGAAGATCTGTATTCATTTACAGCTTATTCATATACAGCTTCAGATACTTCCCAGCTAGGTGAATTTGGCCAAGTTAATTAATTTTCCTGCTTTGGTTTTCCTCTCTGTCAAATGGGAATAATGATAACATCTACTTCTGAGGCTTCTTGTGAGCATCAAATGAGGTAAAACATTTAAAAGCCACACCAAACTGTAGATGTTATTTCTATATGTAAAATGCTAGCTCCCATTATTCTCAGAATAATTAAAATAGCTGAAATAAATGCTAAATGTCATTTATTAGTTAGTGAATATAAAGATATCCTTTTTTTTTCCCATTTAAGTTCACAGAACCCATGAAATCTAGTGGTAGAAGTTCTCAAAGGCCTATCCTACCTCTGAACCTGTTTGTGGCTGTCCATTCTTCATTCTCAAAGAGGACTGATGATATCACAAAGGTGATGCTGTAATCCTAAATGATCAGCCACATTCTATTCAGCTGCCTTCATGCCAGCACAGTTCCTGGAACACAGTAGATACTTTAAAAATATTTGTTGACATAATACCTGTTGAGTCATTCATGGCCAAATCTAATTGTTAGGAAGTATTTTTAGTAGGAAATCTGCCTCTTCTCTAAACCTCTTTCCATTTTTTTTTTCTAGTTTTGAGTTCTCTTGGACCAAGTAGAATACATCGTAAACCTTCTTTAATGGGACACACTTCAGATTGAAAGAGCATTTTATGATCACAAAGAACCTTTCTATGTATCTCACTTGATTCATACTAGAGTACTATGAAAAAAACCGAACAGGGCAGAGTTCCTTAGTTTCAGATTAACAGGGGGAAAAAACTGAGGGTCAGAGAGAAGTAAACAAAATGAGCTGAAGGTTAAAGGAAGAGGTCATGGATCCAAGTCAGGAGTCCCTGTCTAGCATGCTCTCTTTCCATTACACCTCACAGCATTCTAGCATAAAGCACGTAGCACCCCTAGGCATTTGCAATTATTACTATTAAGTATAATTAAATGGCCATTGTCAGCACCCTAAGAGTGCCTCCCTGCACATAATAGTCACTCGATAAATGCCCCTTTATTTGCTTTGATCCAAGACTGGAAATAAAAGCACATCTCCTTGCCTTACAGTGCTGTTCCCTCAAGACCACTGGACCACCTGAGACCAAACCTTGTACATTTTAATCCACTCAGTTTTTAAATCACTGCCCTGGGGCCCAATTGTCCTGATTGGCAAATTAGCCAGCACAAATGCATATGGCCCACTCTATTTTGCTAGCCCAAGACTCTATACTATGCTTTGCATCTCAACCAGCTGTCAATTATTAGACATTGCCTTGGCTATGCCAGTTTTGTGGATTCCTTCTCACTTTTTGACCTCTCTGTCTCTTTTTTTTCTTTCCCTTGGGAATAACAAAAGTGATTCTATTTGCTTCTGGAAAGGATTTGTAAATTGGCTCTACTCCCCACCTCCCTGACTTGCCAGACTACTTTTCCACGGGCAGTGTTTCCTTATTTGTGTCATCTCTCCCTACTAGAAGCTTCTTGAATGTAGAGACTGTCTTGCTTTTGTATTTTTGTATCTAGCATTTAGCATAATGCTTGGTAACTGGAAGTAGTTAACAAATGGTTTTCATTCATTAATTTGCTCATCCATTCATTTTATTAGTGAATTTCTCAAAAGTGAAAAGTCATTTGTCATCTTTGAACCTCACATTTTTCCTCTATAAAATGAATGGTTTGGATGAGAGCTCCTTGCAGCTGTAATTCCTATGTTATCCTATCTTGTGCTATCCTATCCTATGCTATGCTATCCTATGTTATCCTATGCTATCCAAGCTATCCTATCCTGCTCTAATCCATCAGGCACACTTCTACGTGGGAACCAAGAACAATGATTAAAATAACCTTGGTCAACATTTTTCAAATGGTCATAAAAAGTCTCAGACAGACATATCATAACTCTTGGGAAACATTCTCCCATGGTGCCTACCTGGGATTCAGCCAGGAAAAGGTTAAAAGATCAAGTTGAGTAAATTGTTCCTTTAAAGGATTTTCTTCCCCTGCCTTTTAAGGGCAGAGTACAACAGCTGTGACCACCCCCTCCCCAAGCCTCCTGTTTTGCAAAGATCTTAAGCCATTTGGGCTGCTGCACTGGGAGGCCTCCTGGCCACAGGTGAGGTTCTGAGGCCTCTTCAATACTCAGTAGGCCAATCAAGCTGGCCCTGCGTGAGGTAAGATGGAGACTCTCCCCATGTGCCCTCAAGTCCCTCTGAAATTTCAACAGATCACTGTCACTGGGGCTTTTAATTACCCCTCTGTCACATCATTATTGCATGGCTTTTAATACAACCTGCAGAATAGGCTGACTGTGCCAAAACAACTACCCAGGCCCTTGGTCCTTTCCTGCCTCCTTCTATCTACTACTAGCCAACTAGAAATAGGCCTAAGGGAAAAGAACGCAGGGCAGAACTCACTTTAATGCACAAGTCACTCAGAAGAATCAGTTTGTTGTGTGAAGGTTATATTATTATCATTGCATTATTATGGAAAAAAATCATCTTTTCTCCACTTCTTCAATTGTAGTTCAGATAAAAACCTGTCTTGGGACAAGAAACTGTCCTGTTTTTATTCTTGCATGGTTAGTGTTCTGCAGAATATTATTGCACAAGTAGAAAAAAATGATTTTTTTCTGGTAGCTGAATAAAAGTACAGGATAGACGCTCATCATTTAGAGACTCCTTGAAAGCAATCAACTTTAGTAGAAGAACAGAACAACAATTTTATTTTCTTCTGCTAGATCTTTCTATTTCAAAAGATTTCAGTCCCTACAGCTTGTAGACTATGAGTATTTGGCATGGTGACACCTACATAAAATATTGCTCTAAATTCTATGCCCACTAATCTTGGGCAAGTCTGATCCATGAAATTGTTTGGATTCCAATAGAGATTATTGGTTTGATTCTCAGGGATTATATTTATCATCATCATATCTTCATCATCACCTTCATAATTCTTTCCCCCCATTAACAAAATATGTAGTAAGCATATATTATGTAGCATAGGATACAGGATAGTAGAGCTGATAGCCTCATCATACCCTGCCTTGAAGAAGTAGGATGTTCATTTTTGGGTGCTTTGTTTTCAGAAAATATTAATAAATTAGAGTATTCAAGGGAGGGTAACTAGAAAAGCAAAAGGCTTTATGTTGATACTGCAAGAGGATTGGTGGAAGGATCTGAATATGTTCTGCATGGATATGAGAAGGCTTAGAAATGGCATGATACTGTCTTCAAGTATTTGAGGGCTGATGTGTGAAAGAGAGAAGAGTTCAATTCTGTTTGGCCTCAGAAAACAGAACGAATAACTTTGACTAGAAGTCACTGAAGGAAAGAAATCAGCTTTTTTGTAAGAGGGGAAAAAAACAAACCAAAGCCCCCCCTTCTTAATATTTAGTGTGGTCAAAAATTGGAATGCAATGGATTCCCCCCATGGATTTGGGGGAATTCTGTATGAAGAGACTTCTGATAGACACAGGGGGAGTTACAGAATATGGTTAAGGCATGGTTCTTTTCCTCAAGGAGTTCATGGTGCTTTGCACACAGTAGGCATTTAATAAATGTTGGATGAAATTGAACTGAATTTTTTAAGGAGATGATACATATGTGTGCAAAATGTGATAGGTTCTTTGTGAGGACAAAGAAGGAAAACCATCTTAATGATATGGGATAGGGAGGAGAGGTGAGGGGAGGGGAAGAGAAGAAAGAAATCACTCCTCACTCTTTCATTTCCTTTCTTTCCCTATCCTTTGCTTCCCCTTCCTTCACTTTCCTTTCCTTCCTCTCTCCTGGTATGAGATAAAGTGGCAAGACATTCAGCCAGGTATACCATATTCAGGCCAATCATAGCTCCAGATGATACAGGGATAGAGAGTTGTACTTGGACTCCAGAAGTCTTGAGTTCAAATTTGACTTCATACTATTACAATCTGTGTGATCCTAGACAAGTCACTTACTCTTTTTATTTCTGCCTCAGTTTCCTTCTCTGTAAAAATGGGTAATAATAGCAATTCTCTCATAATGTTATTCTGAGGATTAAATGAAATACTATTTGTAAAGTGTTTTGCAAACCTTAAAGTATTATATAATGCAGCCCTGAAGGTCTAGGTTTGAATTCTGACTCATTCTTTCCCAAGACTGAATCCTTTTCTCCCTGCCTTTTCCCTCAAACTATTATCTTATATCTCTGGGTCCCTCCTCTTTAGTCTCCTCCCCACTCCCACCCCAGGTCTGAAAGATTCTAACCCTGGTTTCTGTGAAGAATCAGCTCAAATACCTCCTTTTCCAAGTCCCCACCAGCCTTCCTACTACTACTACTACTACCTTACACCTCTTCAAAATTCATCTTGTATATATCTAGTTATTTATATATTGCCTGTCCCATTAGAATATATAATCCTGGAAGGCAAGGATGGTGTTGTTTCTTCAACAATTAGCGAGGTATCTGACACATAATAAGCACTTTAACATGCTTTTTGCCTGACTTCTTTTTATAGAAAAATTCCTACAAAAACTGTCTGCATACATTGCTTTCATTTTCTTGATCTCCATTCACTTCTTAACACTTCGTAATGTGACTTTCGACTTCATCATTAAATTGAAACTATTTCTTTTAGTCAATAAGAATCTACCAAATGTCGACTTCAGCAGTCTTCTTATTTTTTAAGTTCTTATCCTTCTTGGCTTTGAAGTAATTGACACCATTGACCACTACCTCCTCCTAGAAAATCTCTCCTCCCTGAGCACTCTTGAGATTGCTCTCTTGGTTCCCTTCCCAGTGTGGCCTCTTCTCAGTTTCTATCTGTAGGTGTACTCTAAGGCTCTATCCTGGGCTTTCTTTTCCTTTTCTATCCTCTCTATCTCTCTGTCTCTTTTTCTTTTTGTATCTCTCTCTCTCTCTCTCTCTCTCTCTCTCTCTCTCTCTCTCTCTCTCTGCCTCTTTCTCTTTCTCTTTGTCTTTGTATAGCTCTGTCTCTGTCTCTGCATCTTTCTATCTCTCCGATTTGCTATTTCTTTCTGTGTGTATGTGTGTCTTTCTGTCTCTCTCTGCTCTCTCTTTGTCTCTCTGTGTTTCTGTGTCTCTGTCTCTCTCTGTCTTTCTCTCTCTTTCTCTCTCTTTGTATAGCTCTGTCTCTGTCTCTGTATCTTTCTGTCTCTCTGACTTGCTATTTCTTTCTGTCTGTGCGTGTATGTGTCTTTCTCTCTGTCTCTCTCTGCTCTCTCTTTGTCTCTCTGTGTCTCTGTGTCTCTCTGTCTTTCTCTCTCTCTCTGTCTCTCTCTGTCTCTCTCTCTGTCTCTCTCTCTGTCTCTGTCTCTCTGTCTCTCTCTCTCTCTCTGTCTCTCTCTCTCTCTCTCTCTCTCTCTCTCTCTTTCTCATCCTATCAAGTCCCTAGGATTCAAATATCACCTCTCATACTAATATATTCAATCACTTTCTCTCCTGAACCTGAGTCCCTTATCCCCAGTTAACTTCTCCGACTAGATATTCTACAACCATTCAAACTCAGTATATCCAAAACAATTCATAATTTTTTACCCAAAACCCCTCCCTTCTTTACTTTCCTATTTCTGGGCCAGGAAAAGGCAGCACCTAGCACAAAGTGGATTTAAATACTAAATAGCAATTGTTTCTCTTTTACCCAGGAACTCTGAGGGTCTTCTCCCAGTTTGATTTATTTTTTTTTTATTTAAGTGACCATCCCTTTAGCAACTGCTTAAAGCAGCCTATTTATCAAATGGGTGTATCTCACTCAAAGTGAGAATGTTGTAAGATCTTAGCCTGAAAGGACCAGCATCTCACATTGCATCCTGGGCCATCTCCAGCTGTCCTGACGAATATCAGGCCACTGGATCCAAGTGGCTTAGGAGAAGAAAGTAAGATTGGTGACCTTGCACAGCCCTCCCTCACTCAAGTCAAAGTCAACTGCAAGTCATGTCATCATCCTGATGTCATGGTCCTCTTCAAGAAGGACGGACAAAGAATTTCTGGGCAGGGCACCAGCATCCTTCCAGCCCCTGAAATTCTAGACTTTGGACTCTTTCCTCTTTCCCACTGCTTACTTTCAATTTTTTTTTATTTTTATCTTTACAACATCCCTTGCACCCAATCCCCTCAAGCAATGTATATCTGATTGCACACCACTTGGGGGAGGGGGGAGGGGAGGAAGGCTGAGGAAATTTAAAACCCAAAAGCCTGTGGAA
The DNA here is from genome assembly GCA_023548195.1 of Bettongia penicillata ogilbyi. Taxonomy (NCBI): domain Eukaryota; kingdom Metazoa; phylum Chordata; class Mammalia; order Diprotodontia; family Potoroidae; genus Bettongia; species Bettongia penicillata. The sequence continues at coordinate 879,844 of JAJHZJ010000571.1, read as the reverse complement.
CTAAATGTTGAAAACTAAAACTAAATTAATTAAAAAAAAAAAAAAAAAAAAAAACAGTGACCACCAAGTTCAAGCCCTCATCTCCCACTTTGCCTATGGCAAGAGTCTCCTAATTGAACTCCCTATTTTCCACATAGTTGTTATGTAACCATTTCTAAAGTACAGATCTGACCATGTCATTCTGCTCAAGAAGCTCTGGTGGTTTTCTTATTGTCTTTAGAAAAAAAAGTGTAAACTTCTGTTTGACTTTCAAAATTTTTCACAATATGGCTCCAGACTACCTGCCCAAGCTTATGGCACATTAGATTCCTTCATATACTCTGTATTTTGAGCAAACTGATCTTACTTCTGTTCCCTGTACGTGCCATTCCCTCTCCCTTCTCAAAGCCTTCACAAAGGCTGCCACCATGCCTAAAATTCACTCCCTTCTCACTTATGCCTTGTTGAGGCCCTAGTTTCTTTAGAGCTCAGTTCAAATGCCACCTCTTACAAGAGACACCCTGTTTTCTCCAGCTGCTACTGTCCTCTCCTCAGAATTTACTCTGTATATCTTGTGTACTTCATTTTCTAGGTATGTATTATTTCCCCCCATAGGACATAAGCAAGTGCTGAGCAAGGATTTTTTTTTATTATTTTAATCATTGTATTCTGATAACCTGGAACAGGACCTGGTGCATTGTGGGGTGTGGGCATGGGGGTGATAAGAGGAAGGGAAAGGGTACCTGGTCTAGGAATAAACTGAAATCAAACTCCTAGTGAGGAGTTTACAATTAACAGTGCAGATTGGCACCTAGTCTCCAGTTTGTAGTCTTAGAGACATACCTGGGGCACTGATAGGTTAAATGACTTGCCTATGGTTTCAAAGACAGTATGTGTCAAAGATGGGACTTGAACTTTTTCTGACTCTGACACCGACTTCTCAGTCTATAGGCTTCATGCTCTATTATTCACTTAGTAGGTGCATAGTAAATGCTTATTGAATGCACATGAAAGGAACTAGCTCCTTGCTTTGAGCAAAACTACTCACATTTGTAAGATGCATCCCCTACAAATAAAAGAAAGAATGAATGAATGACAGTCTTGTTGATTCTGCCTCCTTAACAACTCTCACATCTGTTCACTACTCTCTCCATTCATTCTAGAACCACCCTAGTTCAGGCCCTTATCTCCTCTTGTCTGGATTATTACAATAGCCCCCTAATTGGTATTCTTGCCTTTAATCCCTTCCCCCTCCCACCCCCAATCCATCCTCTGCAGCAGCCAAATTGATATTCCTAATGCACAGGTCTGATCTATAGCTCTCTTGATCAAGAAATTTCAACGTCTCCCTGTTGTCTTGAGGATATAATGCATATTCCACTCTTTGGTGGTGAAAGCTCTTTGCAATCTGCTCCAGCCCACATATATTTCCACACTGATTATGTATCACTACTTCCTTTCCTGTACTCTATGTTCCAGCCAGACTGGCTAACTTGCTGTTCTCTATATGTTCTTTCTCCTGCCTCTGTCAGTCTCACATCGAGCCCAAGCCTTAAAATAGGAGGGCAAAATGTTTTCCTGTATTGTGGCAAGAAAGTGGTAATTAGGAGGAAAATGGAGCTATTAACTATGACCATGCCTAAAAATGTAAATGGGGGCACAACGTTTATATTTGGAGATGACAGTCTTCGTTAAGCAGGAGCAAAAAGCCAAGACTTCATTTTTCCAACTTGCCCATCTAAACTGAGTATCTTTCCAGACCTTGGCATAGGGTTTCATAGTAGGTGCTTCATAAATGTGTATCAAATCAGATAGGTTTTGCATCCTGTTGGAAATTTAGATCGGTATGGAACTAGTCCCTTTATCACTTAGATATATCACTCCAGTAGGGCAAACAACTGGTCCCCAGCTTGAGAGCTTTGCGGGGGAGGGGATCCTGGGTAGAGGCAGCTAATTCCCTGTGTTGAATAGGCCATGAATAGTTTATTCAAGAGGGGTTGTAAAGGAGAAGCAGGTGGCTTTGCCTGTCCATAAACCAGGCCCCCCTCTCCTACTTCAAAAAGCCTTTCTTCTTTCAGCAATTTCCCACTCAAGTTTATTCTTGATGGTCATTTTTCATCTGGGTTTCATCTGAATAAGCATTTTTGGGGGGGTGGGAAGAGAGGAGTGTGGGATACATAATTTGGTTTAAATTCATAAAATGTTAGAGTTGGAAGAGACATTTGAGATCATCTAATTCAACTCCATTCTGTTACAGAAGGGAAAAAATGAGGCCTGGAGAACTGGAGTTACTTGGCCATGATCACATAGATGATAGTAAGAATGAGAGTCAATCAATCAACACATTAAGACGCATTTATTGAACTCATTTTATGTGATGGACAACGTACTAGAGTTCTAAATACAAAAGGGAGACATCCCTGCTCTCATCCCTTATGATCTTCTGGGGATGGGGGGTGGTGAATGTTCACAAATAAGTAACTATGGGATCTTTTGGAAGGGAGGTGCTAAAGCTGCAAGAATCAAGTAATATCTCTTGAAGGAAAGTTTCATTTGAATTAAGCTGGAAAGGATTTAGGATTAAAAGGGGAAAAGGTCTTTTTTCAATGGGAGGCATATTTATAACTGGTGGATTTAGGAATATGGATTTGAATTGGAAGAAATTTTAAAAGTCATCTAGCCCAAATCCCTAATTTTACATTTGAGGAAATTGAAGTCAGAAAATTTAAGGGTAAGTGCCCAGGATCGCAAGGGAGTAAGTTTTAATGTCATTATGTCAGGATACAGAAGAACTAACCCTGCCCCATCTGTCATTGGTCATCTTCTAGTTTTATGATGCCACTTGGAAGGGTGGAAGGAAGAGAGCTAACAGAAACCTGTTTCTCATTTTCACTGACACAGGTCACTATCCCATTCCCACTGTGTTTGTGAGATATCTGGTTGAGGGACCAAGGAACCACTTGTCATTTTCCAGTCATACCAAATGCCCAAATCCTTTCCTAATCCAATGTCTGGAAGCAGTCAAGTAATATTTCTGCATGCTCTGTCAACCCATGTTATACAATATTCTGTATTGGTCTAGAATTAGATAGTCACAGAATCTGAGAGTTAGAAGGGACATCAAAGGCCATCTAGCTCAAACCATACACAGAAGGAATCAAAATATACTTGATAAATGATTTTCCAATGCCTACATGAAAATCTCCAATGAGATATTCATGAGGCTGCTTGTTCCACATTGTGACAGTACTGATTGTTAGGGTTATATATATATATATATATATATATATATATATAAAAATCTGTCTCCATGTATATATATGGCTATCCATGTACAGATATATGTATATGCATATGTGTATATATGTATACACATATGTATACACATGTTTATGAATACACATGCATATGCATATGCATATACATATACATGTATATGTATATACACACATATAGAATTTTCCCTTGATTTCAAGCCTGAATTGTTTGTTTGTTTCCAGCTTCCACTCATTGTTTCAGGCTCGGCCCTCCGGAGACAAACAGAAGATGTCTATTCCCTTCTCCCTCGGATAGCCTTTCAAATTTGTTGCTGTTCAATCATTTCAGTCTTCTCTGACTCTTTGTGACCCCATCTGGAGTTTTCTTGGCAGAGATACCAGCATAGTTTGGCATTTCCTTCTCCAACTCATTTTACACCTGAGGAAACTGAGGCAAACAGAGGTAAGTGATTTCCCCAGGGTCACATGGTTTGTAAGTATCCAATGATAGATTTGAACTCAGGAAGACTTATCTTTCTCACTTCAGCTCAGATGCTCTATCCCCTGAGCCACCTAGCTGCCTAGCCCTTCAAATACTTAATATTATTGTTCTTGTCTTTCTATTTTTATATATTCTGGGTTTTTTTTTTTGTTTTAATAATTGCTGCTACTGCTTCTTTAACCTATGCTTCTTTCCTTACCCCTGTGTTTTTCTTACTTTCCTTGGGTTGTTTCCATTCACCCTGGTCAGCATTAATGACCCCTTTAAGGTCTCTTATTTCCATCGATGCCCATATCAGGTATAGACAGCTCATTGACCCCAGGGCAAAGTACAGTTCCTCAGAGATCCATGTGGCCCTTGAAGCAAGCCTGAGGGAAAAGACTACTAATAGAAATGTGAGATGGCAGTCCAAAAAACTAATGTGAGTTTGGGCTGTATTAACAGAAACATGGTGTCCAGACAGTCCTGCATCCCTCTGTCTGGGCTGATATATCCCCCTTAATTTTATGGACAAGGAGATTGAGGCCCATAGAAGCTCTGTCAGTGAAGGATATTCAAACAGACTATAGAGATGTTGCCTGGATCACAGATTTAGGAAGTGAAGAGATATATAAGATCATAGATGGGAGGGACCTCAGACTCTATATAAGTCCTTTTTTACAAATGAGTAAACTGTGGCCAAGGGAAGTTGGTTGACTTGCCCAAGGTCTCATAGGTAGTAAATGGCAGAGATAGTATTAGAACTGCGATTATGTGACTCCTAGTTCGGTGCTCTCACCACAACACAGGCAGCCTCTACAAAGCATAATAGTTAGGAAATGCCTTTAAAATATTGATTTTTTAATATAATGTTTTTTAATTTAATGTTTGAAACTGTCTAGTAAAGAAGTTACAAGGGGGAAAGAAGAATGATATTTTTCTACCTATACTATTTCTCCCCTACCTCTCCATTCGTCCTTCTTATCATTGCCAAAATATTGTCTTATCTGGAGTCTGGGTCATGTCACTTGTTTGCTCATAAATCTATTATATTCCTAAAGTGTCTTTCTACTACTAACTCTCTGATCCTAAGTAAGTGCAGATGTCTTTATCTGACATTCAAGGCTTTCCATAATCTTATACCTATCTTTCCAATATGAATTTCCCTTATTTCATACATGTTTCATATACGTATATAGAGCAGTGCCCAATACACAGTAGGTACTTCATATAAAACATGGGCAAACATATTTTAATATAAGTAGCTGATGGCACAGTGGATACAGAACTGAGGATGGAGTCAGGAAGAATTAGATTCAAATCCCACCTCAGATACTTACTAGCCATGTGATCCTGAGTAAGTCATTTAACTTCAGTTTCTTCAGCTCTAAATAGAATAATCATGGCATCTACCTCAAAAGGTTGTTGTGTGGATCAAATGAGAAAATTTTGTAAAAAAACACTTAATATGGTACCTGGTACATAGAAGGTCCTATATATAAATATCATATATATATATATATATTGCTATACATATGTAATATACATAATAAATATGTTATAGATGTAGTATACTATATATTGTTCTCTCCACTTCTCTGCTCATACTACTGTATATTCAAACCCTCAGAGCTACTAACTCTTGATCTTTCTCTGCTTTCCTATATTCACACAGACCCATCCCAATACATGCAAAATACAATAATAGCAAAAATTAAAATTTGAAAGGTGCTTTATCATATATCATCTCATTTTGATCCTCATATCCTGTGAAGCAGGTGATATTATTTCTCCATTTTACAGATGAAGAAACCAAGGTTGAGAGATTAAATTACTGGCCCATTGTCACATAGCTAATAAGCATCTGAGGAAAGATTTGAACTGAAATGGTTTTGACTGCTCACTTAGGTATGAGTGAGGATCTCTGAAGTTCTTGCCATTTTAGGATATAAGTACTAACTTCTGGTGTACTTGTCTCTTGGGGATGTCTCAGTAGTTGACCCCAAGGTTTCTCCATCTTTCACCCCATAACTGCTAAAGAAGGGAATGAGGAAGCTACATTAAAATGGTATCATATAGCATTGTCCACTAGTACAGGAGGAGTGACATCCCCAGGGGACCTTAAAAAGTGAATGAGCTCTCTCCTTGTTTCCCTCTTTCTTCAATTATCCAGCTAGCCTCATTCCTGTGACCATGGAGTGCACCCTGGTACTCTGATAATTGCTCCCATGTGGCAGCTGGAGCAGGGGATCAGTTAGGTGAGCTAGAGCCCCTGCCTCTAGCTGCTTCTTCTGTTTTGAGTTTCTTTGTCAGATTACAGGAAACTGAATAATAATTATGAGATAGATCTTTAGGGAGTGGCTATTTCAGTGCTTTGGAAGTTCCTTAGTTTCCTAATTTGGTGATGGCTGCATTTTATAAGGAACTTCCTCCCCCACCCTACTCCTACACTCACCTCCATCTCTATGACAATACTGCTTAGAGAAAAAAATGGCCAACAATAGGAGGACAGGTCCAAGTTTGACTCTTCCAGAAAAGAGAGATTTTGAAGGAAAGAGTGCAGAGCTAAGGTGAAATATAAAAGTAGTTTTTCAGCAGTTCTCCCAACTACTTTAAGTTCTGATGTTTAAGTATTATTAGTCTACCAGCCAAGTCAAATCAAGTAATTATTAAGCATCTACTATATGTCAGGTACTTCTATAAGCTCTGGGGATACAAGGAAATGCACAAATAAGCCTTGTATTCAAGGAGCTCATAGTCTTGAAGAAGAGACAACTTGGAAACAGCTATGTACAAAACAGAAATAAATAGATGGATAGATGGATGGAAAGATAATCTCAGAGGAAAGGTACTAGCATTAAAGGGGATCAATAAAGGCTTCTTGCAGAAGGATAACAAGTACATTGTGAATCTGTGTGATTGGGAAAATGGAAGTGACTGATAATAATAGGGAATTTAGGGAAAAAAGGAGAGTATATAACCGTAATTTTAGGGAACTAGAGCTTTTTGTCTAAGTTTTTCTATCATTTCACTCTCAGGACTATTGTGTTCAGCATTTGTTTAGTGTGGAGAAAAGTCACAGGGACTTCAACAGGGTTATTAGAGAGACTAGATAAATATATTTGGACCTGTTTTTAAAGATCCTTGACTACCAGGCAAAGGCCATTTTGCTTGATCCTCTGGCAATGGGGAGTCCTTACAGGCTTTTGAGCAGGAGGTGATGAAATGAAAAGTGGCCTTTCATTTGGAATAGGACAAACTGTCAGGGGAAAATAAAATCATGAAGGAAGTAGATCTGAGTTGAACCTTGAAGGACTTCAACAGATGGAGAGAGGAGCAGAGTCTATTAAAGGCATGAGAGTCGTATGATCAAAGACGGAAGAGGAAAGAATATGGGTTAAGATATAGTCCAATTTAGCTGGCATGTGGGTTATGAAAAAGACTGGGATAAAATGTGACTGGACAGGCATGTTGCAGGAATATTGTACAGTACCTTGAAAGACACAGTCAGGAGTTTATTCATTTGGGCAGTGGGAGGAAGTAGATGAAAGTAACCCCTGAAAGGTAGTGAGCAGAGGAGTGCCATGCTCACAGTTATGTATTAGAAAGACTACTTCCCTATGGGAGTGGGGAATAGATTAAGCAGAAAGAATAGTTAAAAGACTAGGGAAGAAGAGATGAGAAATCTTAAAGGGGAGAGTAGGGATAGGAGGCAGTAAAGAAAAGAGCTATGGTAAGGCTAGAAACAGAAACTTGTTAGAAACATTCAAGAGGGAAAGACCAATGAGACTGATAGGGCCTTTGGTAAAATTTCCACAAAAGCTAAAGCTTAAGAAATATGAAGACAGTTTGTCAAAACATTATAATTGGGAGAGGTCTTTGAATTAAAAGGTCTATGGACTATATAAGAGGTAGAGGGAACTTCAGAATTATATGTTGGATTTTCAAAGGGGCAGCTAGATAGTGGATAGGGTGCCAATTCTTGAGTCAGGAAGACTCATCTGTTCGAGTTCAAGTCCAGCCTTGGACACTTACTAGTTGAGTGACACTGGGAAAGTCACTTAACCCTGTTTGCCTCAGTTTCCTCATCTGTAAAATGATCTGGAGAAGGAAATGACAAAGCATTCCATTATCTCTGCTACGAAAACCCAAAATGGAGTTAAAAAAGAGTAAGACAAGGACTGAAAACAATAACCATACTCCTTTAAGTCTTTTCTGGAAGGAGTCACTTCACCTAAGTTTTGTAATTGTAATGTGAGTAACTGAGTCTAAATTAGATCCCAGATCTCCTGATGTACTGTTTTTTACACTTTGCTATTCATGACTGAAGTCTAAGGAAGGATACTAGGGACAATGAGTTTTTATCCTTTACATATCTCCCACTACCTCCTCTAGACAGGACAGTGGGACTGACCACTAGTAAAATGTGTTGTGGTAGTGACTGCAGGTGTAGTTAGGCTTTGGTTCCTCAATTTTCCCTCCAATTGAATGTCAATAGAATTCTTTTCCACCCTGTGTAGGGTGCCCAGTAGAAAAGTGCTGGGTAGGTGCTAAAAGCCCAGGGACTCTCTATAAATCACTTCCCAGTGATTTTCTGACTAGCCTGATAAAAGATAATTGTTTTAGAATGCATTCTGAGAAAAGTAACTTTCCCAGGTGCACAAGAAAGTTAGAAACAGCTCTTGCAAATGTTCAGTACCTGTCAGATTGAGTGAGGAGAATATCCATAAGGGAGGCCAATGATTTTGAGACCTTTCCCTAAAAATGTGATATAGAACCATCTCTGGTCTCTTGCTCCCACCATCTATGTGTCAATAAGGATCTCCCCTCTTAGCTCTCATGTAACACTTTATTTCATCCATTTCTAATTCATTAATTGTGTCATTTGTTGTATTGTTTTTAGCTGTGTGTCTTATAGTGCTATTTATATTAGTACCTTTTGGAGAATAAACTCCATGAGGTCTGGGACTATATATTTTTTTCTTCCTAAACTTAGTACCTCTTCCATACATGCCATCATGCTCTGTCCATAGTAGGTGCTGGCTTAGTGTCTGTTGCTTGGTTTTATTGCATTCTCTCAGAGTTTTCTTGGGGCATCAGGTAGCAATGAGAAGGCAGCCTGTTGGAGTTCAAAATGCTCACTCTGGGTTCAAATAATTAGACTGACATTTGGGGTTGATTTATAACCACAGTGTATTCAGAGTAACAATAAAATTCCATCATTTGGCAGGGTGATGAAGGCTTCAGTGGCCGAAATGTTAATGTTTTATTGTTAAGCTAAAGAAAATGCTCATATAAATCATGTTTCAACATCCCACACTGTGATTTAAGATTAAAGCATTGTAGCTGACAGGATTTTGGATTCAAAAGTTATATTTTCTGAAATGATGATGAGGCAGACACATATTTTTTCTGGGGGTGGGGTGGGGGTGATCGTATGCAACTTAGCCTAGTTCTCCTGTTATGTGAGCTACACTTGGGAGCAAGGGCACTGCTTTGAAATGTGGAAATACATTTTTCAGGCCCTTCGAGTGTGGTTTAGTGGGAAGAGCAATAGTCTCGAAATCAGGAGACCTGAGTTTTAGTCTTAGCTCCAAAGCTCATCTTAGGAATTTGGACAACTTCGTTAACTTTCCTGAATCTGTTTCAGCGGTTTATCTTTGGTTCTACCTACCTGAAAGGGCTGCTGTAAAGAAAACACTTTATAAACCCTAATGCACTGTGGATCAAGAGCTATAGTATTATTATTTATTGAGTTCTTATTTCTTTGCTTTAAATTGAATAAGGCTAGCTGCTAAGAAATACATGAGAAAAAATAATCACCGTATGTTTGTTGGTAATAGCATCTTTTTATAAGAGAACCACCTGAAAGGAGTACATTCGAAGGCTGAGCTACTTTCTTGAATACTGACACTGACAAGAGAAAGAAAATAAACAAGCAAACAAAGAAAAGAAAAGAGACAGAGAGGGAGGGAGGAAGGGAAGAAGAAAAAGAAGAAGGGATAAGGTATCACCTCATTCATGGACCCTTTACTGAGCTCTCCTTTACTTCCCAAAACAGAGTTTACCTCTGCCTCCTCTGAACTACAGCATTTTCCTCTTTTTTTAAATTTATTTATCCCACTGTCTTTTTGTATGGTAGTTCCTTGTGTCTCCTTTTTCTTCTAGATTACAGTCTCCTTGAGAGTAAGGACCTATCTCACATCTTTTTATACCTCTACTATATTTTGCACAGAGTAAATCTAATATATATAAATTCTGTTTTGGGAATTATGTGTATATGTATACATTTATGTGTATTCATATATATGTGAATATTCATATATATATATGAATGAGTAGAATAAGGCATTACATACATATACACACATATATACTACTGCTACTAATTATTATTATTATAATTTGTAATAATAGTAAAAATAATGATTAAAAATCTAGAAGCCTGAGTTGTCTTTCTTATACCACTGGGGGTACCCAAGTCTGTATATTCCCTGAATACTTTGAGGCACATTGTCTACTGAAATTTCAGGCTTTAGAGGGTGGCTGGGTAATTGGCAAATCCATGGAGGGAAGAACCAGGATAGGAGTCCAGGGGCCTTTTTTGAAATACATTTTTCATCCCTATGACTATCCTGTCCTAGGAAAGTTTGACATTCTGAGTACAGTAGGCATTTAGCAAATATTGAATTGCCCTGGAGGATATTAAGTGCCAGTCCTTAGAAATCTCTAAAAGGAAGCTACATAACCATTTGTTAGGGTTGCTGTGGGAGGAATTCCTGCTTCTGACAAGGGACTGGAAAAGATGACCAGCCAGACAGTTGATCATTAAGTAAGAAATCTCCCTAGTTCACATCCATGAGTGTCAACAGTGGCTATGCAAGGCAGCACTTGTCTCAAATCAGATTATTTTAATGCAAAAGGTGGAAAGCTCTTTACTCCCCTGACCTTCCAAATACTCTCCAGTAGCAAGAGGAAAAGAGAATTCAAAAAGGCTATTTATCTTCCCAATCTCTGTGTTTCTTCAGTTGGCATTTAAATAATGCAGATGGGGGGTGAGGTGGGGAGGGAGGCCCTTGTATAGAGGGAGAAAACTTCCTGACTTTTCTTCTCCCTTGTATACTGATGCCATTGCATAATTATCTAAGTTGGCTTAAAAGAATGAAACCTAGTTCAAAATGTATGAGTTCATTTTTATGTTCTACTGAGAAAATTTATTCAGTGTGACTGCTCAGTAGCGGGAGCCGTAAAACACCTTAATCCCTGGTTGAGGAAAGGTAATACCTTGACAGATGTGTGCCTCCTACTTTCCTTGCGGCCATGTTTCAACAACAAACCTTTATTTCTGCTTCTCGGCTGTAGCAGAGAAAAAAAATGAGAGGAGCAATAAAGCAGTCAGAGAAATCTCAGGAGCCAGGCGGCAATGCGGTAGTAATGACAGATTTTTAATGTGGCGGGAGAGATTGACAGGAAAATGTCTTCAGAGCAAAGGCATACCAGATGGAATGCAAACGGTTTATTGGAGTATGGAGGTGCAGCTGAACCGAATAGAGGGCGGGTATAAGGTGGGAGCTTTAGCTGCTTCAAGTAAACAACCAAAAAGGGGGGTGGGGTGGAAAGAGGAAGAAGGAAACCTAGATTGCTCCCAGAACAGTCTTAACATCAAAGGGTTTCTTTATTTTCACAAATGCCCAAAGGAACAAACCTTAGAGTCAAAGGGTCTCCTGATGTCTCTGCTGGATCATGACATATAGTCAGAAGAGAACTGGCTTGTAAGTTAGGAGGCCTGACTTCTGATTCTAGCTCACTTATTATATGACTTTATCTCAATTACTTCACTTTTGTGGGTCTTGCCTTTCTTATCTGTAAAATGAGGGGATTAGCTTGGGGACTCACTAAAATTTCATTTCATAGAAATAATTTCCTCAGGATGCTGCCATACTTTGGAGAAAACATGGAGATCATGGGAAGAAAACTGACCTACAAGTCAAGAAGATCTGGGTTTAAGTTGTCACTCTTTAGCTATGTGACCATGGGCAAAACCCTTAACTTCTCAGTGCACCAAGCATCTCTTTTATTTCATAAATTGTTGAGAAGATGTCAACTTATGTTAGTTGAGAATGTTTCTCATCAGGAACTCCCTACATTGACGAACTCATAGACCTAGTAAAACAAAGCACAATATGTCATAATTCTTTAAAATCACTGTTCTGTGATGTCATCAATGAGTTGCTCCCTCTAATGGAGATAATTACAACCTCTTACAATCTTCTCTTCTGAGATAATGTTTGCTCATATCTTATCAGTATTAATGGAGGAATTTGCACAGTGCATCAGTCTTGCTAAATGATTGGTTCTCTTTCTTTTCTAATCATACTTTTCTTGGATGATATCCTTTTCTTCTTGCCTATCATCATTGCTAGTATGCCATAGCCTAGATTAGCTACCAGTTTCCTTTTAATTGTCCTATGAATTAACTACCATTCTGATTTTTCAAAGATCATGGCAAACATATGATTATGTATTATATTTATATTTTAGTCGGATGCAGAAGGCTGTAGAGGAAAGAACATTGACTAGGAGGAAATTATTTTCTGATTCTAAGATCTTTTCTAATTCCAACATTCTAAGTTTTTTTCAGATCTCACTTTCATTGATTCTTTTTCACTGTTTCATTAAAATAAGTGAAAAGAGGCTTCACTAAAATTTTATTCTGATGATTCATAATGGAATGGAAGTAGATCTAAGTTCTGAAAGCTATGCCAATCCAGCACAAGTTTTGACAAGTTTTACCAAGCTGGAAAGAATTTGAGTGTGGACCCAGAGATGGATTTTGTACCTGTCATTGAGGGAGCAGTGTATATAAATGTAAAGAATCTTGTCACTAAATTGACTGGAGGGCAAAGATTATCTTGGCCACAGCACTCTGTTACTTCTACTGAGTGGCAAAGCAATTGGGATCTACACTGGTAGAAAGGGTAACTCCACGAGGAAATCACAAATTCTTAAGGCATGAAAGTATTGAACTGGGGCTAGATGATTCCTAAGGTCCCTTCCAGCTATAAGAGTCTATGATTCTATTAAGCTCATTAGATTGGTCTCTCTTTGAGGTCAGGTACTCATTGCTCTTGGATAATTCAAAGCACCTACTACAGAGTACTGCACCTAGGCACATACTTGATGTTTCTTGAGCTAATAGTTATGATAATAATATTGTTTAGTGAAAACAGATTTTGATGTTGATTTTGTATGAGAGAAGTTTGATAGAAATTTGAAGACCAGTAATTCAGGAGACAGCATGTAGCATTGAGTTAGGTGAGAGCTCAGCCACTTTAATATATACAGGGAACCTCAGACATACAGGGAACCTCAGACAACTTGATACAGTGCTGGTTCTAGATTCAAAGGACTTTGGTTCTAATTCTGCCACTGATACTTACGTTCTGTGTAACTTGGGCAAGTAATAACCTGTCTTAATCTCAGTTTTCTTATCTGTCAAATAAAGGGATTAGACTAGAATACCTCTAAGGTCCTTTCCATTTCTAAATCTGTGTGATCTTGGACAGATGATAAGTATTGTACTACATGATTTCTAAGGTCCCCTTCTATCTTTAATCTTTTATTACTGTAGACAATAAAGAAATTCAGCTAATTTCTTAGAAAAGTCCACTAATTGATAAAAGTTGTATATCAAAATTCTGGCCACTATTTTGTCCATTGAGGCTAAACCCTTTGACTAAAGCTGTTGATATTTTCATTTTTGGACAAAATGTCTCTTCCCTTATACCAATCAGAGCTGTTGCATTCTAAGAACTGAATCTGAGCAGTGAACAATCCTTGGCCAAAAGAAGTAACAAGCAGAATTATTTCATGAATCACTAAAACAATAAACATACCAAATGGAAGGAAACAAGTCCCCACCACCACTCCTATCCTCCTCCCTAGCCTCCTCCCCACCCTCCTCCCCATCCTCATCCCTACCCAATCCACATTCCCATCCCCATAAACCATTCCTTTCATCTGATACTATTAGCATCCAGGAAATTATGAAATGGGAAACTAAAATATGCCATCCACATATCACCCATCTATGGAATGCTTTTTTTCTCTTAGCTTCATGTGGTTACTTTAATTAGTATGAAAACCAATATAGCTAAATATTATTACAAAGTCATCATATAAAATATAGTTGGATGTGATAAAAGACTATTCCTAGTCTTTGGGTTACTGTGTGTATGTATATATATATATATATATATATATATATATAAATATGTATGTATGTATGTATATAATATAAAATTGTATATGTGTGTACATATACACATACATATACACATATACTTGTGTTTGTGTGTGTATATATATCTATATACATGTACACACATAAATATATGTGTACATGTACATATACATACATACATACACATATACGTTTGTGTGTGTGTGTGTGTGTGTGTGTGTGTAGGTACATCCCACAAGACATAATAATTTTTCCCCTCTTCTTTTCCCCTCTTTCTGTGGTGTCAAGATTTATATCTCAAATTGTTGAGAAAAGAATACCATGGAAAGATTTGAATTCAATTTGATCCTTTCTAATTTAGGATAACTCCTTAACTATTATTCCCTCATACCCTACTACTACTATGTCCTAGATGTCTGGCACCCAGATGCCTGGCATGTAATCTCTTGGATCTACTTCTTTTTTCTTCCAGGGGCTAATCATATTTATACTTGGTTAGCCATCCCAGGGAATACTGAGTTTTATTCATAATCTAGTTTCCATGCTTCACTGAAATAACCATTTTGGCCTTGGGCTGGATTAGTTATGGAGATTAATTTGCCCGTTGATTGGTTAGGAAGGTATTGTGATATCATATTTTTAAAAGACATAAAGTATCATCATATACCTTTTCACTGTTATATTGCTGTAGGGGTTATTGTTTCCTTGTGAAGATCTCCACCCCAAATCAATGCTTAAAATCATAGAACATTAGAAAAGCACCTTTTGTCTTAAATCAACACTACTTGTTTTACAGAGAAAGTTAAGTGACTTGTTCAAGGTCACACCATTAATAATGACATAAGAGGGACTGGAACGTAGGATTTGTAACTTCTGACTTGGTGCTATTTTCACTGGACTATAAGACCTCCTATGAGGAAAACAACTTCCAGGGAGGAAAAATTTGCTCAAAGTCTCCCCGAAGTTAGGTGACAGAGCAAGGACTAAAATTTGGGTTTAATGACTTATCAATGTTATTCCTTTTTATTCTTGAGTGGTTAGTCATGATCCAAGCTGAGGTTAGCTCAGGTACCATTAAAAACATATAATTAGCCAGTGAGCAGTGGGGTTTGAGTTTTGCTAAGCATGAAATGCTGCATTTCACCAGTGATAGGATTATTTTTTTTAAACAGCTGGTAAATTATGAACATATTTTTAATGAGGAGGATTATAGCTATAGTAAGAATAATATTGGAGTTATTGCTTTTTTATATTCAATGAACACTTATTAAGTATCAGCTGGGTAAATACTTAGTGAAAAAATCAGATGGTACCTGTCCTCAAGGTTGCTATGCTTTACTTCTGAACACAATATATGTAATATAAGTAAATAGAAGCTATTTGATGGCAAGGATACACCAGCAATTGGGATTCAGGGAGTAGAAAAATTTCCATAGACAGTAAAATCTGGACTTCAACTGTCAATAATGAGAAGCAAACTTCTTCCAGGTATGGGGAATGGCCTTATGCTGACACATGAAGACAGAGATTTGGTATTGAGGAACTGAAAGGATTATTTCCTCAGTTATTCCATCTTTCACCTGCCGCAGAATGCTGAATTCAAAGGATAGCTAGGAGTCTAAAGGGGGGGTGGCATTCAGTGCACAAAGGGGAAAAATATAAGATAATTCTGAAAAAGTAGGTGCTGTAAAGTAAGAAGTGATGAGCACTTGAATTAAGAAGGTAGCCATGTGAAATGGAAGGAAAGAAATATGCTCGAGATGTACAAGCATGTAATTATTATTTATTAATCACCTACTATATGCCAGCTACTTTCTGAGTCATTTAGGATTCAAAAACCTATGAGACATAGTCCCTGATTTTAAGGATTCAAATGGAAGTGTGAAAAACTAGGGATTTTGAAACATGGAGGTGAAGAAGATTCATTCCAGGTATGAGGATAGCTGGAACAAATACACATAGACAGATGGTCGAGTGCCATGTATGAGGAACAGTAAAAATGGCAGTTTGGTTGGTCTGTATGGAGGGTTATAAGGCATAATAAAGCTGTAAAGGTACAGTATATGGGGACCATGTTGTGAAATTCTTTAAATGCCAATCAAAGGAATTTATATTTGATCCTAGAGGTAACTGGGAGCCACTAGAGCTTAATAAGTCAGGAAGAGAAAGGCAAGAACTTTAGGAAAATCAGTTTAGTAGTTTTATGAAAGATAGATTAGAGAGAAGAGATTCTCTAGGAAAAAAATCCAGGCCATTGGTCCAGGTGAGAGATAATCAAGACTGACATGAACTAGGGTGATGGCTGCATGCGTGTTGATGTAGAAGTAGACATGATGAGATTTGGTGACTTATTGGATATGTGACACAATCAGAAGAGTCAAGGATAACATTGAGATTATTTCAACCACATGAGTGGTTGAAAGAATAATGCTGTTCTTAGAAGAAACAGGAATATTTAGAAGAGGTTTGGATTTGGGAATATGAGAAGTTAATGAGTTTAGATTTAGATATACTGAGTTGAAGATTCCAGGATACATCCAGTTCAAAATATCTAATAGATAATCAATATCATGGTAATGGTGATCAGGAGAAAGACTAGAACTGGAAATATAAGCCTAGGAGTTATCAATTTTGAAACTTATAACCGAACACTTGTGAGTTGATGATACAAATGAGAGTTTAGAGAGATAAGAGGGTCCACAGCAGAGTCTTAGGATATTGGGATAGTTGGGGGAAGGAGGTGTATATTGTAGATCCAGAGAAGACTAAGGAGCATGGATCAGAAAGGAAAGAAAAGACCAAAGAGAGTAGAGGGTAAAAAAAAAATAACCAAACAAACCAAGAGAGGAGAAAGTAGCCAGGAGGAGAGAGCAGTCAACAGTAGTAAATGCTGAAGAGAAGTAAAAAAAAATAGAATTGAGAAAATGCCATTAAATTTGACAATTAAGAGATCACAGGTAACTCTGAAGAAGGCATTTTCAGTTAATTAATGTTGTGGTAAGTCAGATAGTAGAGAGTTTAGAAGAGAATGAGAATACAGGATGTGAAGACACTGACTGTAGATGTCTTTTTCAAGGAATTGCCTGAGAAAGGGTAGAGAAGTGTAGGATCATAGCTTGTGGGATGGAGGAATGGAGTATGTGTGTGTATGTATGTGTGTATCTATGTATGTGTGTAAATATCTGTATATATACAATCAAATATATATGTATATGTATGGTTTGTATAACAACAGAGAAGAAAAGTTAGTAGAGATGGAAGACAGTGTGTGTATGTGTAAAAACAGAGAGAGAGAGAGAGAGAGAGAAGGGGAGGGGGAAAAAGAGGAGGATAGGAGAGACAGCAGATGATAGTGCAGCAATCTGTTAGAGATGATGGAACATGAAAGGTACATGAAGAGGCGTTTTTAGAGATAGACTCCACAGGACTTGGCGACTGGATATGGTTATGTTTCTACTAATAATGTTTGCCATTTATTTTTAGTAAAATAAATATACAGAAACATTGACATTATTTTAGGAACACATTGCAACTATAAGAAAATGGAAAAGTTAGAATGACAAGTGTTACAGTGCCACACAATGTAAAGAAAAATGAATGAGAAATTAGGAGACCTGGGTTCTAGCCTCAGCCTTACTACCGACCCATGGTGTGACTGATAAAGTCTCCTAAGGCTTCTGTTTCTAAGTTGCCAGATGCTAAGTGATGGTGAAGACAAAATGGTCTTGAAGATTGCTTCCAGCTTTATGATTTTGTACAGTGACAAACATGAGATACAAACACATCTAGTAAAGTACTGGATATGTTTAATCCCGAGTGTTAAGTAATTAGTTATTAAGATTGTCCCAAAGTGCAAACTGGTCAATTAGTCCCTAAAGAAAGCTCATATAGTCTACCTCAATCTTAGTCATTAATTAATTTTAAATGAAAAATTTCCTATCAAGCCTTCCCTGATATCTACAGTAAAAAAAATTTGTTTTATTTCAAATCATATTGCAATTTGTACATCCCTTATGCATTCATCACATTCTACCCTATGGTGAACTTATATAGGGTGCCATTCAAATACACTGTAAGTTACAGGGGCTAGAAACTTACTCGTCTTTGTGATTCCTTTAGTACCTTGTGCATTAGAGATGTTTAATAAGTACTTCTCATATAAATGAATGATTACTATTCACTAAACTTCTGGGGAAATTGGCCTTATGATTTCTATTTTGTCCTTTAAGTTACAAGGATACACATCTGGTAGACTCTTTCCAGCCATGATCATTGAAAAGAAGGATCACTTTTGGTAAATGCTACTAGCCTGGGCTTTACCTTCCTACACTTTTAAAGTATGATAGAGTGAAGAGAGAAGGAACCTAGAAATCATGAAATTGTCATTTACTACTGCTGTGAACTTGGATAATTCATGTTCTTTCTCTTAGACCCAGTTTCCTTCTAAATAAGCTTTTATGGCCCATTCCAACCTGACATTCTCCGGTTCTGCGACTCCAAAACTCCTAGTTCTGACATGCTGTGGTTTCATAATTCTGTGCTCTAAGATAATTTTCGATATCATAGTTTATGTTCAAAGGTCCCTTTCAGTGCTCACTTTCTATCGATCTATGATTCCAAGTTCTCTTCTAGAACTGGAACATTTTTATTTTTCATGTATGATGACATTAACAAATGTAGATTATAAAGTGTTGGTCACTAGTCATGTTTATGATTTACTGTTGCTACTGGGGCAACACCAAGTGCATGCACTGAATTCGATGGGCAAATTGCATCCTGTCTTAATGGTGAATACTTTTTTCCCCTAATTCCTAAAAAAAAGAATCATAGCAAGTCTATCAGCATGCCTCCTTGCACCCCTGCTCTGTGGAAGTTTGATAATGTATGTCCTAACCGCGTAATTGATTGATTAGCTCACCGCAGCTTTCCGAGGCACCAAATTTATCTCTAATAGCCGGAGTCAGGCACGGCAGGCAATCGTGGAGGGGGGGAGGGGGTCCCTTGGCGTCGATTTGCTCTTAACTGGAAAGTCATTACCACTTAATACATGTAGATTGTGTTGAAAGAAAATTATGTGTAATGAAATGAGGGAAAAATTAGTGGAGTGTTATGGGCGAAAGCAGATGTTAGGGAGGAATTATGCTAGCAGAGATAATCACCTTCGCTAGCATTGTGTGTGCTGGGGTGTTAACTGAGGGAGAGAGTTAGGGAGAAAGCTAAATGAATACATTGATTTACACAGATCCACGTCTCAGGACTAGAGGCTCTGAATGGCATAAATAGAACCCAACTTCTGGGTTACCGAGGCTCTATGAATCTTGGGTCATTTCATTAAGCCACTCACTTTTCTCCTCATTAGTTCCTATTGTTTCCCTATCCACCCCCAAACACACACACCCAAGGGTATGGATTTTCTTATGATTGCAAAGGTAACTTAGAAGCATCCCAGGGTTCTCTTCCCTGGGAGGGGCAAGCAATCAGCACCAAAGCTCAACCCTCATAACATTAGCAAGATCCTGAAATAAAGCTTACAAACACAATCTACAGGAGGATAATAAGCCAAGCTAATCTTTGTGTAAATACTGAGGTTTGCAAATGGAGACATTTAAAAGTGTGTGAGTGTGGAGAATGATAAATGCATGCTCACATTTATATAGCACTTTACAGTTTTACAAAAGGGATTTTTCTCACATTTACTCTGTACAAGTATTATCCTCATTTTACATGAAAGGAAACTGAGGATCACAAAGTTAAGTGGCTTGCTCACAGTTACATGGATAGTTAGTGGTCAGGACTATACCTCAAGCCCATGTTTCTAGATGCATACTTATTTCCCTTCCAATGATATCTTGATGGCTCTCTAAGTTAAATGTCACTTTGTAAACCTTGTCCCATTTGCTTGTGTCTGTATATAGAAATGTCCTAGCATTCTTCTGTCTTGTTTGTTGTTGCTGGTAAAGTACTTTGGTGGACTGAGGATGTGTATTCAGGGATCCTGTTAATATCACCTTCTCTTCTCCCAAAGACCTTGCTTTGTTTCCCCATCTGGTGCCACATATCGCATGTATCTCATATCATGGGATGTGAAGGACAAAGGATACACGCAAACACACACACACACGGTGCTTCAAAGATTATTCAAGTGTACACTGTGTGTGCATGCATACACACATACATAAGATATGTATATGAGTACATATGTGTGTGTGAGTATTCTCTTTGATAGGCACCCAGAAGAAAGAATACAGACAAATATCAAAACAATAATGATGGCAGAATCTGAAGTTTTTAGCATGTTCAACTCAAAAGTATCATATCAGAAGTCAGAACACCTGGGGTTAAAGTTCTTCTACTGACTTACATGGACAAATCAGTTACCTTTTCTGGGCCTCAGTCCTTCCATCTCTACAATAAGAAAGTTGTATTAGATATTTTCAGAAATGAATTTCAACTTGTATATTTGATTTTTGAATAATTTGTCCCTTTAATAAAATAAAATGAGCTTAAACAAATAAAATCAGGTTCTCTGAATTAAGGATTTTGTTGTTTTCTGTAAATTATAGTTTTGAAGAGTTGTCTAGAGAATAGTAATGGTAATTACAAGTACACCAATGATTGAAGTCACGTTATTTGAGGAGGAAGAAAAAAATGAAAATGATGTGATCAGGAAAGGCTTCATTTTTTTTTCCAGAATCCCAGGTGCAATAGAAGGCAGTCCCTCCAAATTCAAGACTAAGAATATTTTTTTACAGAAATATTACAGAAAGATGATGATAACCTTTTCACAACAGTTATGGAGATTAGGCCAGAAGAACAGAGTTCAAGATCTTTAAAACAAAGCCAAGAAAACCAAGTCATTTTCCCCCATATAAAACATGATTTAGTCAGAGAATTTTCTTAAAGTCAATTCTAAATGGGAGATGGGGCTTTATTTTCCTCCATACTGTTATTGTAGTAGATACTTAATAAATCCTTGTTGACTAACAAATGTTTAATATTTTCAGTATTGAAATCTGGAGAAATATTTGTTTAGAACTATATGGGTTTATCATATCCTTCTACCCAAACCACCATTATGCTTGAATAGGGTCTATCATATAGCCACTTTCTCCTAAGTTATGAATGTCTGTTACTACTGATGTAACTGTATCATCCATTTGGGCTATTTGGAAGATAATTAATAATAAGAAAATAGTAATAACTATGCTAATACTAATGATAACTCCCTTAAAGTCCAAGTCATCATTATCCATGTTGTGTGCGTGTATATGTTTCTGTGTCTGTGGTAGGGAGATGGGAGTGGATGGTACTTAATATTCTTCGTTGTTTGTCCTTCATTCCTGAACAGGACCAGGCCTTCAGGAAGGTGATGCCACGATTTGCAAGTGAATTGGATTTAAATGAGGGAAAGTACAAAGTCACCAGCCTCACTTTCTCCTCCAGAGTTATCTGGGTCCAGTGGCAAGTTATAGATCAAGATAACTGGAAATGACCCCCAACGCAGGTAAAAACCTTGACCTTTTCAAGTTCTTTCCCAGGGACTCTGTTTGTGTGAGGCAACATGCATTCAGTGATTAAGGTTAGGTAAAAATGAGACAAATAATGACCTCTTTTACTCAGCTTAAAAAAAAATCCATCTGGTAGGGTAAGACCCTTAGGGTTCCTGGCCAAAACAGAGACAATTGCTATTTACCCTCACTCTGAACATCAAAGCCCAAGCAATGACCAAGTGAGGCTATTATTGAGACCTATTATTGGCCATTCAATGCAAGTGAGAGCCAGAGTGATTTTGGTTTAAGGCCTGGCACTTAAAAAAGAAAAAGAAAAAGAAAAAGAAAAAGAAATCTAGACTGCAAACCCCAAGATATTTTGCAGGTTTTCAGAGAAGAAAACTTACATTCCTTTGGGCAGAGCACTTTATGTGAACAGAGGGAAAGGAAGGAGGGAGACATGGAGGGAGGGAGAGAGGGGATAACGAAGTAATGGAAAGCAGGAGATGTAAGCTGGGGAATCTGTGTCTCTTGAAGTTTCTATGGTAGCTGAGAAGGCAATACTACTATGAAGTTAAGAAATACACTACAGCTAATGCTATCACTCTGATTAGTTTAACATGGAGGTCAGTGGAGTGAATGATGCTCTTTTATACTCTGGGCCCATAAGTAGGCAAGACACATGAGAACAAGTCAGAAATAAATAATCCCTCCATTTGTAAATTCTTTAGTTTAAGTTGGTGCTAACTATTAAAGCCGGAAAGCCACAAGGAAGTTGAAATGTACTGAAGATGTGCATACTTTCATTATGAACTAATAGCATGTTATAGCAAAAGGAAGAAGAGATCTCGCCAGCAAGGGCTTCATATTGTTGTGTTCTGAATAGTAACCTCAGCTCCAATTCATACAAAATGCATTTTCAATCAATGTAGGGCATCTTTTAAAAAAATCCATCCCTAAATCCAGATTAGGGGGGAAAATAGTAAGTGAAGAAATTAACAAGCTATTAAAATCTGAAGTGGGAAAAATTGAAGGTCATTGAAAATCTCACTTAACAAAAACATTTAATATTAATATTTAATATTAACAAAAATAATAACAAAATGAATGATAAAAATAGTATCAATATTCAAGTGATTTTGAAAAGGAGATGGACATATTTAGAATGGAATTCCAAAATCTTTTTAAAAAAAAGTTTAAGGGCATGAATCCAAGTAGCAGAACATTATGCAAAAATAGATTCTTTTTTCCCTTAGGAAAAGGAAAGAAACAAGCATTTATTAAGTACTTATTGCATGCCAAGTACTATTTTCTAAGTGCTTTACAAATATTATTTCATTTGATCCTTACAACGACCCTGGGAGATAAATGCTATTATTATCCCAATTTTACAATTGGGGAAGGTGAGGTGAGGTGAGGTGAAAAGCGATTAAAAGCAATTAGGGTCCCACAACTAGTAAGTGTCTGAGGCCATGTTAGAACTCAGGTCTTCCTTACCCACCCTCCCACCTAGATTCCTTTATATAACCATCAAGAATGAACACATCATCCCAAATTAGTCGAAAGAAAGTATAAAAGCATTTTTGCATTTACATTCAAAAGCATATGTGATGGACATAGGTGTACTAAGAATCACTACAAGAAAGTTAGAGCTATCATAGAATAACCTTCAATACAATGCACCATTACAACAAAATGACTTGAAAGAGAAGGTGAAGATCCGTGGAAAGATACAAGAAGAATGCATCTATGTCCACTTGAAACACACAATAAAAAAGTTAAATACTTTGTCCAATTAAAAACAACAGAAGAAACATGTGGAAAAGAAATTGGAACCAAAAATCATATTAAAAATGTTATATTCCTTTATGCAGTAATTTTAAATTACTATAAAAAAGGTTATAAAAAAGGTTAAAGAAGTACAAGGAGGCAAAGAAACAGAAGGACCAAAAATAAAATAATTTAATATCATTTCAAAACTTCAGTACAAATATTTGAAATGGAAAGAAATCAATGCTAAGACAGAAGTTCTGAGGAAGGAAGAAATACAAAATATTTAGAAGCCCAAAAAAATGACAACATAAGTTGCATAAATATAAAAGAGAAAGATTAAATACCATCAATATAATGATAAAAGTTATGTTAAAGAAGGGGGCCAAAATTTGACTTCCCTTCAAAGCTATGAAGCCCATATAAGCTCTGAGAATCCCTACTCCAGTTCTGACTCTCAAAGATGAGTGTCAGGTTCTGTAGCTAGACCACATTTCTCGCTCAGGTTCCCAGTGGTACCCAGATGATTCAGAGGTGACGACTAAGAGCATTCTCTAATGCCATTAGCTCAAGGCTTCATGAGTGTTCTGCCTCCCTTCCCATACATATATACCCCTATCAGTTGAGAATTATTTAGCTAGTCAGCCTTAAGTACCTTTTAGAAGGGGTGTTTACAAAGGTGGTATAGTAATAACACTTGGTACAAATTGTCAAAATATTCTTCTCCAAGGTCTGTGACACACTCTATCACAAGTATATGCAGAGTCCAGAGGAAAGTTGGAGGAAGCTTAGAAAACATATACAACAAACCTGTAACTCACAGCTCTTGATTTCTGGATGTCCTTTTCTCCTACCTATGAGATGTTCAAGAATTTCCTTTGGACATTACATAGTTTCTCTGTTGGGCTTGTGGAGAAGATCTATTTCCAGCTCACCTTTGGATCCTGGTGCAGACACTGCTGTGAGCTAATTAGTAGGTGCCTCTAGAATACTGATGAGAAGATTCGAAGTTCAAGATCCTCTAGGCTCTTCAAAACTCTTAAAGTCCTTTTCTGGGCAATGTGTGTGTGTGAAGATATGGGGAGGTGAATAAAAGATATCTGACCAACCCTGAAGCTGTGCCTTTTCTTCTCCTTCAGTGACCTTCTGGAATGCTACACTTGTTGCATCTTATTCAATGTCTTGAGTAACTCATTCTTTAGCCTCTTAACTTATAAAAGATCCCTGTGGCATGACCCAGTTTCCTCTTTCCATCCAAAGATCATTCTGGTACATGTCACTACAGTTCAAAGGATTTTCCACACTCAATCTAAATCCTCTAAAAATTGATTGAGTGTCTTATGACTTACTTCAAGTGGAATATGGTGACTTGATTAAGTACATATCAAATTACAACTGGAAAATAGCAAGCCAGATATAGTTCATAATTATTGGCTCATATACTTCCTAGTGGTAAATGAACTACTAGCAAAGTACTTTCTTAGCCTCCTCTCCATGAAATCTGATCGCAACTTTTTTTAACTTTAGGCACCATATATCTGTTACTACATTGACCAATTACATGTGTATATATTTTAGACAAATCATTGAGAGGTTATTACACTCAAAAAGTCAAGACAACAAGCCAATAAACATTTATTAAGCGCTTACTATGTGTCAGACCTTGTCACAAATATTATAAATACTTAAGAAAAACAATGCATTGGATGAGAAATAAAAAGAGAATGCTAAAATTTCCCAAGTATGTAAAGAACAATTGATTATTGTTGAGTAATTAATTGTTTAACAAGCATCCCCAAAGTCACATGTCACTTTGTAGGTTATCACAAAGCCCTTGATTCAGTTCCACACTCATGGCTTATTAAGGTGTAGTACAAATATATGAAATAAACAGAAGTATAGTGCCAGCATCAGAAACTGTCAATATCTGAATAGAAAATTGTACTCTATTAAACATGCAAAAAATACTCAATATTAATAACAATTGATATAAAATATACTTTTCAGGAAGATAATTGAAGCCCATTATTGCTCAACCTACCTTAAATCTATTGACATCCCTTTTAAATTGAATTAAATATGGTTTCCAAATTAAACAAGGACTGTAAGAAAAACATCTTAATTAAAATTTTTGTACAACTCTACAAGAAAAAATACATAAAGGAGCTCCTTCATTAAATGGAGTCTTTCTCCATTGGGATATAAAAATGCCATTGGGACATGATAAGTATAAAAATTTTAATATATGCCAATGAAATATAGAGCCTGAGGTTTCTGACTTGGAATTCAGAAATCATATTGAATATATGGTTGAAGGTAACACCTGCAAATACTTTGTTTTCCTCCAGGCAAGACATAGCAAGTATAAAGTTATGAAGGAGAAGACTCTGACTGAATGCATTTACTGGTATCCTGAAATCAAAGCTGAATGGGAAGAACATATTGAATCAATTGACACCTAGGTAGTGCCAATCTTTATGTATACTTTTGGAAATTGAAAATGAACCATAACAAATTTGGAAAGTATCTTCACAAAAATTCATAAAATATTAATGAAATACAAGACTCTACCTCCCAAAGGTATATATAGAAAGGTTAACTCTTTCTCACCACAGTAGAGAAGGAGGAATAATAGCCATACTTACAGGACATTTTAAACAGATCAAAAACTTAAAGAAATACTTTGGAACAAGAAAATATCACTTCACTTAGCAAAACAAGAATGGAATACAGATTCATACCATTAGACTTCCCTGATATCCTCAAAAGTGATCATGTCTGGGTAAAGGTTGTGAAATGCCTTATATCCAAGAGTGTCTATTGGCACTCACTCACTGACTATGATAGCCAAGAAGTGTTGAATAAATGGTCAAATTATTTGAGTTGATTCAGAAATATGGTAGTATCTATAATAGTAATTCAGAATTGGGCCATTCCTCCCTACCAAAAATGAAAGTTTATCCTTAAGGAATCCAGACCTATTGATCAATGCAGATTATACAATAAAGTTGTGGGAAGTGCTATACATCACTACGTTGCCAAAATTTGTTATCTACTCATATCAAGGGGGGAAATTATTAGGTTGCTACCACTGTACACTAGATTCTCTCTCACATTAAATCTTACAAATGACAACTCACCAAACTACAAATTTCAAATGTACTTGAGAATTCAAGAAATTAATTGTACTAGAATCAGAGCATTATTATAGACAGAACTGTTACCTGCAGGTATTGGACAGAATTTTTATCTATAAAACTGGAGAACAAAAGTTAATAGATTTCACCATGCAGAACATTTGTAATCTCCAAAATACACAGAATAATAAGCTTTCAAAATATATAGCCCAATTAGAAGACATTATAACCTTATAGAAATAAGATGAGGATGTCATACTAGTTACTCCTAGAGTTTTCTCAAAATGCTTTCAATGAATCTTCAGAAGATGGGCTTACATTACAATATTTCATATTCAATTGCAAAACATAATCTTTTTATCCACCTGCAGAATAGCCTGCAGAACATTAAATATTTAAGAAAAATGGCAGTAGGGTGACTTGTCCTCGAAACATTCCTATCTGAATCTTTTAA
Source organism: Bettongia penicillata ogilbyi (assembly GCA_023548195.1). Taxonomy (NCBI): domain Eukaryota; kingdom Metazoa; phylum Chordata; class Mammalia; order Diprotodontia; family Potoroidae; genus Bettongia; species Bettongia penicillata. The sequence goes on along the minus strand of JAJHZJ010000571.1, from coordinate 853,033 downwards.
CAAAAGAACATGGGATTAAAACTATTATCAAATAGTTCTTTCAAATTTGCAATGTGCTTTACATATGCTACTTTATTTGAGTTTCACAATAAGTTTATAGGTATTGTACATAAAGGAGGAAATTGAAAATCAGAGAGGTTAAATGACTTGCAGCCATATAGTTTGTACCTATTTGAGACACATTTTGAATTCAAGTCTTTCTGACTTTAAGACCAGTGCTTTTCTCACTGCTACCTTTTATGGTGATGATATTCAAACTGGTATAAATAATTTCATGAAAGATGATGTTTAGGTTCTTTTTTTGATCATGGCTTTCCGGTAGTCCCCTAATTTTTAAATTGTCTCTCCTGGATCTATTTTCCAGGTCAGTTGTTTTTCCAATGAGGCATTTCACATTATGTTCCATTTTTTCATTCTTTTGGTTTTGTTTGGTGATTTCTTGGTTTCTCAGAAAGTCATTAGCCTCCATCTGTTCCATTCTAATTTTGAGAGAACTATTTCCTTCAGTAAGCTTTTGAACCTCTTTTTCCATTTGGCTAATTCTGCTTTTGAAAGCATTCTTCTCCTCACTGGTTTTTTGAACCTCTTTTGCTAACTGAGCTAGCCTATTTTTCAAGATGTTATTTTCTTCAGCATTTTTTTGGGTCTCCTTTAGCAAGGTATTGACCGTTTTTCATGCTTTTCTTGCATCTCTCTCATTTATCTTCCCAGTTTTTCCTCCACCTCTCTAACTTGATTTTCAAAATCCTTTTTGAGGTCTTCCATGGCCTGAGCTCACTGAATATCTATTTTGGATGTTTGGGATACAGAGGCCTTGACTTCTATATCTTTCCCTGATGGTAAGCATTATTCTTCCTCATCAGAAAGGAAAGGAGGAAATATCTGTTCACCAAGAAGGTAACCTTCTATGGTCTTACTTTTTTCCCCTTTTCTGGGCATTTTCCCAACCAGTTACTTGACTTCTGAGATTCCTTTCCACCCCTACCTCACTAGCGCTTGGGGTCTGAGATTGAAATGCTGCTTCCCAGCCTCAGGGCTTACAGTGGGGGTCGGGGCTACTATTCAGTATGAGATTAAGTTCAGGTTCTCAGGTGGGGGCAGGGCCGCCACATGGGGCTCTGTTCCCTCAGGGGGTTTATGTGGAGACCTTCAACAATGGATCCAAGGTCCTGCTTGCTTTGGGAGCCTTGGTCTGCTGCTGCCTCTGCTGCTGCCTCCCGAGGGGGCTTGAGTTATGGAGACACCCCACTCTCCTCTCAGCCAGCCTAGAAGTCTCTCTCACTGACCTGTAGTGCCTGTGGGAGGAATGACCTTCCCGGCCACCAGAGTTTCTGTCCCTGAAGACTGCTTGGATGTACTCCTCTCAGTGCCGTGTGACCAAGGCAGGGCTGGGCTCTGCTCTGGGTCCGGTGTGCAATGGACCTTTGGGGTCAGTTTTTCAGGGCTCTCTGGAACAGAAATCTCCTCCACTCCATTGTTGTGTGGCTTCCACTGCTCCAGAATTTGTTGGGTATTCCTCTTTATAGGTAATTTATGGCCTGTGGGTTCAGAGCTAGCATATGCGAATCTTTCTACTCTGCCATCTTGGTTCCTCCCCAAACTGGTATAAATAGATTTAGTTAAAATTCTTAAAGTTTAGGTGATGAGTGACTTATCTTAGACTCTACATCTGCAGTCAAGAAAATCTGAGTTGAGATTTTGCCTCAAGATTCTTACTAGCTGTGTAACACTTTGCAAGTCACTTACCCCTCTTGATATCAGTATCCTCATCTATAATTTGAGCTGGAGCAGGAAATGACAAATTATTCTACTATCTTTGCCACAAAAATCCCAAATGGGGTCATGAAGAGTCAGACCTGACTGAAACAAGTGAACAATAATGGTTATCCTGGAAGAAAGGAGGAATGGAGAGTCTGATATTAAGTGCACAAAATATTGTATCTTTTAAAGTTTCATGCTAATGTTTGAAACTAAAATGATGGGAGGTGATACCACTGTAAATTCTTTAGGAATCTAGGGATGACAGCACATACCTGAAATCACTGCTGTGAGGAGAGACTGAGTCTGATGGATTGCTTGAGTTGAGAAGTTCTGAGCTGCAGATAGGCTAAAGCAGGTTTTCCATTACCATTAGGGAGCCACTGTCAATGTGCAGTCAATGTAAGGAGAGACAACTCAGATTGAAAATGGAGAATATCAAAGCTTCTGAGTCACACAAGAATAGAGTCAGGTCAGTGAATAGACACTGCTTATGTAAGATAGTGAGAATCAGTCACAATAAATAAATAGATGATCTAGATAGACATAGAATAGAGATACTTAGATATAGTATACAGATGATGTAACTAAGAGTCAGACACAACTGAAATGAGTGGACAATAAAAATACGTAAGTAGATAGAGACAGACACATAAATGATAAAGATGGATGAAGATAGACATAGACATAAATAGACAAATAAAAAGACATACAATGACAGAAATGGCTTGAGATAGGTAATGGATAAACAAGAAAATAAGTGAATGAGTGAATAAAATAATAAAATAAACTCTATGGAGACAGTGTTTCATGGAAAATTAGGCAGCTTACTTTATTGAGGTGTTTTACTCCTTTGCTAGCACAAGCCTAGCTGATTTTTATTTACCCTTTGTTTGATTACTAAGTACTTTCCATGAAGTATAATGTATTATTAATCACCTTCTATAGATGAAAAAAATATGCTCTGAAAGGTGAAGAGGTTTGTGTACAATGAAATATGCGTTAAGTGGCAAAGGGTTCAGACATGACTTCTGATTTCTGGTATGAGTTCCTCCCTCTCTGCTTCTCTTTCATCTTATCTAGTTGCATTTCATATTCTGTTTTGTTTCTATACCAATGTAACATTACTAATTGATACCCAAGAAACATGACAATGGACATCATAATCTAATTGCAAATGCAACAGCAAATTAGATTTTGTTGTCTTTAAAAGAGGAGTAAAATATCCAACTATGTTTATTCCTAAACCATTGTAGGCTTCCTTAGTCTTTTTGCCCTTCTCTTCTTAGCCTGTCAACATCTGATAGAAAGATGGCCTTTTAGAGGATTGGAGATTAATGTCATTTTAATTTTACATTCTTGCTTTGGATTCTGTGTCAAATAATTCCTCACCTAGTAGCCCAAAACAGTAACCAACTGTTGATCAATGACCAAAGACCAATTGGCCTGTTATATTCATTTCACTTGGTTTTTCATTTCACTTAGTTTTCTTTTCACTTCCTCAACTGACAGAATCATTTTTGTGCATATATATATATATATATATATATATATATATATATATATATATATATATATATATATATATATGACTAGAATTGCTCATCTACTATTGATGAGTAAAGTGCTAACTTAGGAACAAAGAGGAGATATGAAGAACAGTCAAATGTAAATCCTGCCCCAATTGAAATGTATCATCTATTTGTAAATGAGAATAATGCCAGGTCATGGGCTGAGAGAAATTGACATATTCAAGAATCAAAAGTGCTGAATTTGGAGACCAGAAGACTAGGCATAGACCCTGACATGAAGGACACTTGGCCACAATGAACCTTCATTTCTTCCTCTTCAAGGGAAATTAGAATCAATTCAACTCAGTTAATGTTTAGTAAACACATATTTTGTATTCCAAGACTCTATTCAGCTCTAACAGTCTATGACTTAGTAATTCTAAAGACTCTCCAACTCAGACATTTTGTTGTCTTTGGTGCTTAAGTCCCTTCCCATCCTAACATTTCATGTGCTAAGGTTCTCTGATTCCACGATATTTCCCTCACCCATTATCCCCTGCCACTACAGAGAAATCTTTTTATCAGAGGCATCATTGCATGGTGACAAGAGCATTGGATTAAGAGTCTCATGTCCAAATTCCAATTATACAGATTATTAACTCTACGACCATGTACAAGTTACTTCACATCGTTGCATCTCTGTTACATCATATCATTTGTACTTCTGAAATACCACGTTACTATATTTCTGTGATTCTAATGTTCTTTATTGCACTTAAATTTCAATATTCTATGCCAAGGGTTCAGTGAGCAATATGGGTTATAAATGGTTCTAGTTCTTTAAGCAGGTGGAATCACTGGGATGTTATGACAACTTCCCTGTAGGATGTAGCTTTGAAGGATAGACTGAGTTTTAGATGAGTGAGGAAAGGGGGATGGCATTCCCCCTTTTCTTGTCCCATAAAGGCACTGACTTATCAGAAATTGAGAATTTGAGAAGGGTTTAAATCCTCAGTTTCTAGTATAACTATTGAGACAAGTTTGTGAGAAGGCTACCTGCTCTGAGTTGTTATCAAATTAATGATTAAAAGAAAGGCAATACAGCTCTCAAGAATTCATTGAAAAACTGATGTTTCTACAGGCAAAAATTTAATTAAATGTTAATGAATTAATATTAATGAATTAATTACTTAATAGTAATGTTTCCATGTCAGATGCTACCAAATAAAATGGCAATGCATTGATTAAATATTGCTATTTATACATGGGGAAAAGGGTAAGACTGGAGCACTTCCCATGGATATAGGACCCTTATGGTGAGACATATGCTCTGGTCTTGTCTAAAGGACTGGTTCTACTAGAGTCTCTCAGCCAGTCCCTTAGTCCATTTGATGGAGGGCTGTGTTAAAGATGATTGCTGAGCAGCAGCAGTTTCTTTGTTTTGAGGTGTCTGTACCAAGTGTCCCTTGGACTTTCTGGGAGAGCAGAAAGGTCTTCTTTTCTCTCCCCTCTCAGTAGCAGCTCCACATATCATCTGTGGTACCAAGAAGGTATATTATGCACAGTGGCCACACCCCAGTAAAACTATCTAGGCATATGGGCTGAGGGTAACTGATAGGCCTCAAACAATCAATGAATCAGGGGAATGTCTACCGCAAGCATATGAACACTTGGCCCAGTGGAATGGGTAGATGAGAACAATTAGTTCCAACAGTAATGAAGGTGGCTGAAGCAGGTTCTATGTAGTGCTTAGAACATGTTCAGACATTGATGACACCAAGGTCATCCACTGCATCCTAGATCACTGCCAGTAATCTTGATTATCGCCTTGTTACTGGACTTCAATGACACTGAAGAGAGTGAAGCTGATGATTTTTCACAACTCTCCCTCATTTAAATCCAATTCATATTAGAATCAACTCGTCACCCCATGATGTCATTAGTCTTCTTCAAAAATGAAGGATGAACAATAAAATGCTCATGGCAGGAAGAATATCAGCTAAGCTATCCCATGGTGAGCTTGGGACTGAAGCTGGTCTATGGTTGTCTCTTCTACTTTTCTTGAAAATAGATTATTTGACAATATTACTTAGAAATGTACACATCCAGCTTCATGAGACTGAAAATTTGGAAGTCACTGAATCAATTGCTGTTTGCCCAGAAGGACATACTTCTTGCATTTAGAGGACAAGATGCCATCAGGAGGATGAACCACTCACATCTGACTGATCAGAGATATGACTTTGAAGTTGTTGGAGAGTACAGACTCAAGGTGAAAATGAAAAAAAACCTGTTCAACAGTTTCCCAAGTATCTTTTACCCCTCAGGAGAATATACTAGAAGTAACGTGTATAGTTTGTGTGTATACACACACACACACACATACACACACACACACACACACACACAAACACAAACTATACCCAATCTGGACTTGGAGTCAGAAGATAAGGATTTGTTATTACCTTCCTTTACTGAGTCTGTTTCCTCATCTACAAAAAAGAAAATTTAAAAAATAAAAACGATAATATAATATCTATATACATAAATGATAGTATCTAATTTACAAGATTATTGTGACAGACAAATGATATAATGTATGGGAAAATATTGTATAGATGTGGGAGAAAGACTGGATTTGTGAATTTACTGTATAAAGAACTCTCACATGAAGAAACTTCCTCTATCAATGCAGATTGCTACATTCTCAGTCATTTATAGTTTCTGAGATTTGCCTGGAGTATTGAGGTGTTAAGTGACTTGCCCAGGATCACACAGGCTGTGTGCATCAGAGACAGGACTTAAGCCTAAGTCGTCATGACTTGGAGATCAGATTTTTCTCCACTATGCCATACTGCTTATCTTGTACAGATGTAAATTTTATTATCTGTCAACTTTAAGAAAGGAGATGTTTCACATACATGGATTTCCGAGATGTGTAATCGTGTGTATGTGTGTGTGTGTGTGTGTGTGCGTGTGTTACTGTTGTTAATGGATAAATCTCATCCCTGAACTCAGGGAAACCATAGTGAAACCTCTATTTTTATAATGTTGGTAATGGAAGAGTATGAGATATCAGAGTTGGAAAGGATCTTAGAAATTGTCTAATTCAACCTTCTTGTTTTATAGATGGATAAGCAGAAGACTATAGAGGAGATGCAACTTGATCAAGATAATAGGAGTTGTGGAGGGAAGAGCACAATTTATATTAAGGTATTGAGCATTATTTTTTTTTCCTACTTAATGACCCTGACTGCTGGAATTTTTCTGATTCTCACGCTTCTTTAAAAAAAAAAAATTGTTTTTTTTTTTTCTGCCTCTTCCCTTGATATCAATCTATCAGCTATCATTTCTCACTGCTGTCAGTGTAGTGTGTCATTCAGTCCCCCTCCCCTTACCCTGCTTTTAATTTACTGTTTAATGTGCTGTCAACTGAGAGTCCAAACATCCATGTTGATTAGAAATTTGTGCTGACTGTAGACTCACAAGATTGTAGCCCTAGCTCCTTGGGAGGCTGAAGTTGAACTGAGGCTGACAGACCTCTTGAGCATGGGAGTTCTAAGCTGAAGTGGACCATTCTGATTGGGTATTTGAGCTAAGTTTGGTATCAATATAATGAGCTCCTGGGCTGAATGAAGGCACTAGGTCATCTAAGGAGAGTCATCTAAGGAGAGGCGAAGTCTAGGTAAGAAACAGAAACAGTCAAAGCTCCTGTACAGGTCAGTAGTGGATCATATCTACTGTACTTCTTTGACTAGATAAACTAGAGAGATCCATTTGAGAAAGAAAAAAGAACAAAAGGGGGAGGGAAGGAAGGAAGGAAGGAAGGAAGGAAGGAAGGAAGGAAGGAAGGAAGGAAGGAAGGAAGGGAGGGAGGGAGGAAGGAAGGAAGGAAGGAAGGAAGGAAGGAAGGAAGGAAGGAAGGAAGGAAGGAAGGAAGGAAGGAAGGAAGGAAAGGAAGGAAGGAAGGAAGGAAGGAAGAAAGGAAGCAGCAAAGAAGGAAGGAAGGAAGGAAAGGAAGGAAGGGAGCAAAGAAGGAAGGAAGGAAAGGAAGGAAAAAAGGGAAAGAAGTTGTTGTAAAATAGGAGTAAATAAGTTCTGAATCAAAGTATATAGCCTCTTGAGTAAAGTGCATGGACTTTGTTACATTTCAACTGCCCAGATACTTTTGGTTTGGCTTGGTTAAATTTGGTTTTTCTAAATGTTTTTCAGCCATTTTTTTTGCTCAGTGAGCATGACAATAGAGCTGTTGCTGCACTGTATGATGTGTACTACCTGTCTTTCTAATTTTGCTTTTTGTGAGGATTAACCCACTGATAGCCAGAAAGGACTTCGTGATCCTTAGAGAAAAGTGTGGTGGAAAGGGCTGGGCCCATTTCTCCCTGTGTCAGAGTGGGAATCACACAGACCCTTTAAGCCACGACAACATACTAGAATAAATCTCAGACTTGATATCACACTAACTTGCTCAATGGTATGAAGCATTTGTTTCTCTGTATATTGATCAGCTATTCCATCACTGGAAAATATGACTCAGAGTAAAAAAAAAAAGTTGATTACATATTTGAACTGTCCCTTGCCAGTGAAAATCTTGACTCTACCATTGCAAACTGTTTCATTATCTCCACTGGACTGGATGGAGACTTCATTCTCTAATCTTAGTTCTGATATATAACAATGTTATTATGAGGAAAAAGAAAGGAGACCTTTATTTACCAAAATGTTGGTGTACTTTAATACTTACCATTATATTCTGTTTTCTATTTGTTATAATGTTAAATACTGGACAGTAAGTAAATATCCATGAAAATCAGTGGAATACATAGAAGAACAAAGAGTGGGCTTGAGTCCGAAATCTTGGATTTGAATCCTAGCTTTAACATTTACTACCTTTGTAGAGTAACCTGTTTGAGACTCAGTTGCCATACCTGAAAAATGAGAACAACAGTATTTATCACACCTGTCTCCTAAGATATCTGTCAAAAAGTTCTTTTTTAGACAGAGTATATAATTGAGTATAATTATTGTGCAGGGAATCTGTTCTTCAGATTTTGAAGAATCTGAATCAAATAAAAATAAACAAGAATAAACAAATGAAATTCTAAATACATTAGGTATTCAGAAGGGGAAAAAGGCAGTGTTGCCTGGTGTTGCACAGGGAGGATCTGAGACAGGTAGCGAAGAAGAGAAAGAATTAGTTTAGAAGACAAAAGGAGGGAAATACATTCCAGATGTATTTGCCCAAGCGAAGGCTGAGAGATGAGAATGTACAGAGCAAGTTCATGAAATGGCGAGTATACCAGTCTGCTGGAATGTCAGCTTGGAATAGACAGGTGAGGAAAATAAAGCCAAAAGGGGAAGCTCAGGTCAGACTGTGGAGGTCCTTTTATGGAGTTTACGTCCTGCAATCAATGACAAGTCAGGGCAGATGGTTGAGTAGGGGAGTGACTTGACAAAAGTGGTGATTACCTCTCTCCTAGGAAAGCTGATGAAAGACAAGTACTTTTTCTGGTTTGTCAATGTCCAAAACATAGTTTAGGTATAATCTCACAGATTAGTGTTTTCCAAACATCAGTCATCCTCTGCTTCTCACTCTCCTTTGCCTCACAGATCCAATCAGTTGCCAAATCTTATTAATTCCATGTCTACAACATCACCCAAATCCATGTTATATTTCGTCTTCATGTGGCCATCACCTAATTTAGGCCTTCAGCATTTCTTGCCTCCTAACTTGTCCACCTTAATTGGTCTTGCCTTTCTAATTCATCTTCCACACAACTAACAACTTGATATTCGTAAAGTTTTCTGACCATGTCTTTCTTCTGCACATTAAGCTCCACTAACTCCCATTTGCCTCTAAGATGAAATGCAAATTATTCTGTTTTACTTTATCTCCAATCTACCTTTCCAGGTTTATTATATATTGTTCCCCTACCCAAACTGGCCTTATTGTTTTTCTTCTTCTATGATATTCCATTTCCTACCTCCATGCCTCTATCTAGGTGGTGCCTCAAAGTTTTTAACATTACCTACCTCCTCCCAAAACTTACCTCTGTCTCTTAGACTCACCAGTTTCATTTAAGGCTCATCTGAAGTTTCAACTTCTACGTGAAACTTTCCTTGATCTCCTTAGTTGCTAGTAGTGCCTTCTTCCCCTCCCCACTAGGTTATTGTGACTTTTTTCTCTGTATGTAGTATTTTTTAAAAATAAGCTTACAGTATTATATGTTGTTATTCCAATAGATAAATTTTTCGAGGTCAAAGACTTTCACTTTTTGTTGTTACATCTTCAGGATCTCTAGCACAGTACCTGAAACATCATAGATGCTTAATAAATATTTGTCAATTTCTTGATTAGTGATCAGCACATTTTTACCAGTTTTCAAAATCTTTACTTCCAATGGTCCTTAATTTTTAAAATATATAAATGGAGGGGGGACAAACAAGATTCTTTTTCCTCCTCTATCTCCTTCTCCTTAAATGGTGTTCCTTCCACCCAGCTACAACTGAGTGTCCCCACATCCCTGAAGTTAGAGAGAGCAGAATGGCATGCAGATGAGAATCTCAGCATTTCCTCATCAGAGTTGAATGACATGATTATAATAATAACTTACATTCATATAACGATTTAAAATTTAAGATCTTTCTTCATAATAGAATTGCAAGGTAGTCAACACAAGCATTGCTTCCCAATTTTAGAGTTCAAAGAGTTTGTGACTTACTTTTCCTTGTTTCCTTTCAACTCAACTTCTTCTTGATATTCTCCCTCTCTCTCCCTCCCTCTCTCTCTCTCTCTCTCTCTCTCTCTCTTTTTCTCCATCTCCCTTCCTTTCTTCCCTTCCACCCTCACCCACTTCTCTCCTCCATTTCTGCCTACATTTCAAATTGATTGTTCATAAAGTCAATTTTAAACATCTTTTTTGAAGAGCTTGCTTCCTCTTTTCATATCATGTTGCCATGTATATGTATACCACACATCTTGAACACACAAAAATACACAGTGAATTTTATACATTTTAAATGTATGTAAGTATAAAGATGGAGATATATAATTATCTATATTGATGTATTTTTTGAGTAATGACTTTTCACTGAATAGAGTAGTTCTGTTTGGCCCCAGAGGGCAGAACTTGTAGCAATAGGTAGTAATTTTAAGTAAACTTTTAAGATAACATTTAATAGGAAACTTTCTAAAAAAAATAAAACTTTTCAAAAAGGGAATGAAGGAGGTAGTAGTTCTCCATCATTGGATTTCTAAAAATGAAAGTCAGAGGATTATTTCCTTGAGAATGATAAGTAATAAAAATAATAATAATAATAATATATAGCTATTAAGATTTGGAAATTATGTAATTTATCTCATTAGAAACTAGGCATTTTTTATTCTTTTTCCTAGCCAGTATCTATAATAGTGCTTTATATAGAACAGAAACTTAATTAATGCTTATTGATTTATGGATTGATGAAACTTTTGCTTCAGTTATAGTTTGGAATGGGTGACCTCTGAGATCTCTTTCATTTCTGACATTCCACGATTCAGCGTTTAGATAATCTCTGAAGTCTCTGACAAATTTTGAGATTATATGATTTTATGATGTAGGATAGAAGGAAACTAGCAACAAAACTTCTGAGTTTCTCCTTGCAGAAAAGGAGTTTTTAACCAGGAAGCCTATAAGGACTTTAAAAGGGTCCATGGATATATTTCAGGAGGTCTGTGTACTTAGATGAGAAAAAAATATATTTCTTTATTTTCATCAATGTTTGGTATTTTTTGTAATCCTACATATTTTCTGTGTCATATTTAAAAATAGAAGGAATCCATAGGCTTCATCAGATTTCCAAGAGTCTGTGACACAACAAAGATCCAGAAGCCCTGCTATACAAGGTCTTTGTTACATAGAGTCCATTTTGCCTTACACTAGGGGTCCATGGACGAGAGAGAGAGAGAGAGAGGGGAGAGAGGAGAGAGAGAGAGAGAGAGAGAGAGAGAGAGAGAGAGAGAGGGGAGGGAGGGAGGGAGGGAGGGAGGGAGGAGAGAAGAGAAGAGAAGAGAAGAGGAAGAGAAGAAGAGAAGAGAAGAGAAGAGAAGAGAGAGAGAAGAGAAGAGAAGAGAAGAGAAGAGAAGAGAGAGAGAAGAGAAGAGAGAGAGAAGAGAAGAGAGAAGAGAGAGAAGAGAAGAGAAGAGGAGAGGATGGGGACGGGAGGAGAGGAGAGGAGAGGACCTTGTGGTTTGTGGGATAACCTTTAATAAGCACCAGATTTACTTTAATGATTCTTCTAAAATGATTCACAAGGATCCAAGTGCCATGTGCCTTTCAAGTCATCATGCAGATGTGCATGTAGAACATATTTGGGTCCAGTCTTGCAAAAAGTGGCCACCCACCTTGTGCATATGATTAATTCTACATGTAGCTAATTGTGCCCACAATTGGCTAATTGTTGATGCAATTAGTCAATTGCAGGCACAATTGGCCACTTGTCCCATAATTTGAAGGTGCAAGTGGACAATTGCAGGGACAATTAGATGTGTACCCAATTTTACATGTCTAAAACAGGGACTGGAGAGAGATTCTCTGAAAATGCTTTCTTTAACACAGAAGAAAAGTCCATATGGAATGATCTTTGGGGGGAAAAGAAAAGTTATAGTTCATTGTACTCTTTTCAACCTCAATACCCAGGCTGTTCTTAATTATTTTTTTTTCCAAAATAGACAGAGCAACCATCTATGCTAAATCTAATTTTTAAAGTGAAATGGAACACTTTGAGTATAAGACAGAATGAACATCCACCCCCCACAATAAAACAAAAGAAATAAAAAAATCTTTGTTTCTATTTATTTTCTTGCAATTTAAAAACAAATACCAATTTTATTTTGAGGGGGGGTGGGCTCCATAATTGTTTTAAAATGTTTTCAGTTCTGATATTTCTTATGTCATAGTAAATTCTTATAATTGACTTACAAACTTCTGAACTTGTAAATCTCCAGGGTTAATAGAAATGCAAAAGACCCCTTTGAGCAGAATTACAAAGGCTATCTTGGCTCATGGCCCAATTTTTTTGTCTCCCTCTTACCCCAATTCGCATATTCTTAATGTCCTTGATCTAATGGAATGCCCCTCCTCCACCCCTCCCTTCCATCTCCCAGCTGTCTAACAGCTGCAATATCATGGAGACCTAGCAGGACTGGACGTTTTTACCCATTCTACTCACAATGTCTACATTCGCTGAAACTGATGATAGCTTGAAATGATTCTTTCAAGGACATCTAGCACAAGGACTTCTCTTCATAAAGTCCCTGAATTACAACATTGCGGAGCAAGTGTTCCTGACTCCAAATAACTATACTATAAATATTAACTCCTCTATGCACATTTTTTTTGTCTCAGATATCTTATATATATGGAAGTCTAAATCTAGGAGCAGGTGCGAAAAAATCAGCATCAGATCATAAGAACACTGAAAATGTTGCTTAAATATCTCATGATACCTAGATGAGAATGATTGGAATCATAATATTTTGAGATGGGAGCTTTGATTCCTTGTTATTTTTTCTACAAACAAAAACTTTAGTCAGTTTATATAGTGCTCTAAAAAAGTATGGGAGACAATGTAGTGTAGTACAGAGGTGTCATTCATGCTGACCATGGGTTGTGTATATATGTATAAATACATATGATCCTAAATATGGCCAGAATCAGATTAAAATGTAAGTGCTGTGCTTGTGAGAACAGACCCCAAAATCTGAAAGTTTTTGAACTAAATTTATTAGGTCATTTGGTAGAGGAGAGGAAAAAGAATGAAAGTGAGGCTCCCTTTTGTCTAAGCTCTGGAAAGTTTTTATAAAATAGTATTGAGATAAATGCACCAAGTACATAGTAAAGCAAATTCACCAAAAAAAAAAAAAAAGGGACAATTTGACCAAAACACAAAGGAAATCCCACAAAATAAGCTTGAGTGAATCATGACCAGTCCAGAGAGTGATAAGAATGATTTGAGGAGATCTAGCTCTTTGAAGAGCCCAAAATGCCTTGTAGTGTTCCTAAAGAGTTACTAGGGTCAGGTGGCATCTTATGTGAGGACAACCTTTAATCACATAGGATTGGATTTAAACAGTAAAATGATTTTTCTGAACAACATAATAAGTTATTTTTTCCTATGATAGGAAATAGTTAATAAAATAAAAATATAATAAGATACTACATTTTAAAACCAAGTCAATATGCAGCCCATAGGAATCTTTACATATGGTGCTCCTTGGTTTTTAGTCTAGAAGCTTTGCTGTAATGGACATAAAATTAACTCTGAGCAGAGGAAGTAACTGTGAAAAAAAATCCATGAATATTATTCTGGAGGTCCTTAGATCATTTCTCAGAGTACAGTAATTCCTATTTAACAGAGTTATCACAAATTATTATGCAATTTCCTAGGTCATTGTTTATTAATAATTAAAAAATAATAATTAAGGGAGCACAGTGTATAGGCTGAGGGTACTAAAGGCTTAAACCATTGACATCACTTCCTGGTTACCCAAGTATTAGAAACCACAGGGATCTCTAGTTCCTCACTGATACTTGACCATTGGATTACCATTGGCACCTTAGAGTTAGGACAGCTGTGTTCAGCTGAATCTATGTTTTGTCTTCAATAAATAGCCTTTTCTTGTTATGCCCAAGTAAATCTTTTGTTAACTTTTAGATTGATTATGAATATCTAATTTTGTTCTAATTTTGAACCAAAATTATTAGGGGATTTGAAATATTTGACATAGTCACAGAATGGGTTCAGAATGATTTGCTTAAAGTTGGACATGGGCAAAGAAGACAAAGGTGAACACCAGCAGGCCTTTATGCTCCTGGTGGTAATTTTGGTGATCCCTTTGGTGATATGGTCACTAATGGTGATGTATCTTCCACTGTCATTGGGAGACTAGAGAGTAACAGTCTATGGCCATTCAGCCACTAGAGATATATGTAAAAATACACTGTGACTTTTAAGAACTACACCCTGAAGATAACCACAGTAACGATCTTTTGTTGGATTTGCATCACTTTTTATATTTAGATAGTGGTCTTTAAGACAAGCAGCTGATGGACTTGAGCTCCCCTACTCTCTATACACAGTAATTTTGAGATAGAAGAACCATATCAAAGGGACTCCTTGGAACTTTTTGAATGATATTTGGAAAACCATTAGGAGATATAGCATGTGAACTTTGTTGGGATGCTTTTGTTGGGAAAGGCACTTAGAGAGACATTGTTTGAAGCTCTCCAAGAGCCCAGACACCTTTCTAAAGTTACATATATGGATAAATATCTTTGGAGTGGGGGAAGCATGCATCTATTTGAAGCAGGGGTTCTCAATTTGATATTCAGGAACACACACACACACACACACACACACATATATATATATATACACATATATATGCATACATATATACACATAAACATATATATATATGACTGTGTTTCAATATAATTGGTTTCTCCTGTTTGTGTATAGTATACATGTCATATGTATATTTAAACTGTGTGTGTCTCCATTTAAAAACATTATTCTGAGAAGGCACCAGACTGACATATAAAAGAAAAATGTCAGGTACTCTGGATTAGGTGTTTTAAAAGAAAAGAAGGTTTGATCTCTACTTTTGATACTGTAAGTTATAATTTTTCTCCCATTCGCCCTGCACCTCTCTCTAGGATTTCCAGTGGCTAATGGACCTCTTAGCCCCAAGTGCCCTACCATACTTTGTAGAAATAATGATTGCAAATAGAAGATGTATGCAGGCCCTAGAGGGGTCTGCCTTGTGGAATTTGAAATATCAAGAGCTTGGAGGTCATTCAGTTAGGACTGAATGGCAGCAGAAGAAATTTACTTCACTGGAGAGCATGACTGTGTATAGGAGGAAGAACCCAAATTCTGGCCTGTATGGCTAGAACTCCTTTGAGTTACCTGAGCATACCATGGGGATATTCCTAAACTCATCAACATGGTTGGTCATCAGGGTCAATATCACCCTGGTTTATGTCCCTGGAAGTGTATGGTAGCTAAGGCAGTGGGGAGTAGGTAGATGTGAACTGGAGGGTAAGTGGTTTATAATATATGATAAAAATACATTGATCTTACAAAGTCACTTGGGCTTCCCCGTAGACTATTTGGGGGGAGGGAGGGAGATTCAAATGAGATGATAAATTTAAAAAATGCTTTATGATCATAAAGAGCTATATTATTAAATTACTAATATGTATGTAAAATATTTATTTACATGTAGCATATGTACTTAGAAACTGGGTCAACAAGTCAAATCAAGAAGCATTTATTAAGCACTTACTATATGCTAGAATCTGGTCTAAGTGCTGAGGACACACACACACACACACACACACACACACGGCAAATACAGTCTCTGCCTCAAGAAACTCACATTCCTATTGGACGGGTAACATGCAAATAATCATATGCGTACAAAATACAAATATTAAGCTGGAAATAATCTCAGAGGTAAAGCAATGGGGGAAGAAGTTTGAGGCGGTATAGGTGGGAAGTTGGAAGATGAGACAGAAGTAGGCAGAGGACTGGAAAAAATGGCCTCTTGTAGAAGATGGGAATTGAAGTGAGAGAAATTGCTGCAAGTATTAATAGAATAATAGCCAAAATTCTCAACTTTGACACCATAGTTTAAAGCACCAGACTGTTTCTATTCTAATGAAATTTAGATTTTTGTGGGTAGGTCAGTTTTTTTTTAATAGTCTTCCAGGACTGTTCTAGTAAATGTTTAACAACTTACTAAAACAAAAAAAATTGCAAGACACACTCTTAAATTTCATATTCATTATTAACATTTTCTCTATCTCTTTCTTATGTCTAGATGAGAAATGAATGAATAAATCAAACCTTGATTTTTTAGCATTTTCTGATTTCTGAGATATAAAATACTCATGCTGAAAATTCAAGAATTGACTCTGAGATCTGGATCAAGCTGGCTCCTACACACTCTTTGACGTTACACCAGTAAAATGTGCTGGCCAGATGACAACCCAGTTTGATTCCTTTCTCTTTTAGAACATTTTTATTTCTGTGTATTATATCCAAAGGAATAGGAAGAGGCCAATTGGTGGCTTGAAGGCTTCAAGGCATTTGGACAAGTCATATTTTCTAATTAACCTGTTCAATTTGTAAATTGACACAAGATAATCTTCTAAATAATATCCAAGGTAATCTCCAAATATTGTAAACCCCTTGAAGGCAAGGCCTGGGTTGTGTTTAATTACCTCTTTATTATTTAAGACCATACTACTAATTTAATACTTACCCAATAAACATATTGTTATAGTGGAAAGAGCAAATTGGGCTTACTTAGAAGACCTGGATTTTTAGCTTAATTTACTAAGTTTGTGGCATTGTCCCCGAGCCTGAACTTTCTTAACTATAAAATAAAGTTAACATTACTTGTAACTCTTTGAGAAAGGAAATATGGAATAGTTAGAAAGAGTACTGGATTGGAAAATTTTATGTGGATTTGGCTCCTGATACTACTATTTGCTACCTGCGTAACATTGGATAAGTCACCATGTCTCTCTAGGACTTCAGTTTCCTCATTCATATGCGGAATGAGACAGGGTAGTTTAACTCATTAGTAAGACCCCTTCTGGCTCTCAATACTGTGATCTTATCTCATAGGGTTCTTTGGAAAATTAAATAGGATAAAGCATGAACGAATCTTCCTAATCTGTTGCAACTACTTTGGGGAGAATTAAAAAATTTCCACTGAAGAAGAAAAGAAAGCCATTCGGTTCTGCTAAAAGTAATAGACTTTATTTTGGGTGCACTTTACCTTATATAAGGGAAGATATTTAATTCCCTATTAGGCCATGAGGGAAGGGGCAATGGAATTCATTGTTAAAAGATATGGAGATTATCTTTTTCTGGCTCTTGGGTGAGATAATACAGAAGGAGAAAGAAGAGGATTGAGGTACACATGAGAAAAACCTTCAAATCTGATATCAAAGTTACTAGTCTTCTTTCACTTAGCACAGCTCAGTATACTGAACTTAGTGTACTAGGGTCAGTCAAAATAAAGTTACCAACAATTCGGAAGAGGATAAGGTGTTTTACATAGCAGGGAGGGTCTTAGTCAAAGTTGTCTGTTTAGTTTCCAAGACAAGGTACATGGAAAGATTCTGGACCCTATCAAAAGCAGATAGATGCTGTCAGCAAAGATGCTAGGCCTAAAATACAGAAATCTTTCTGGACCACCACAAAAGTATTCTGACAACCATAAAGTAATAAACCTGCAGCAGGTGCTTAATAAATATTTGCTGAATTGAATCAACAGATATATAAAATAAATACTTGTTGAATTGAACTAAATCTTCAACAAGCAAGAAACCTTCACCAAAGGCAATATTTCTCCTTTTACAGTACCATAGAAAAATATATGAGTTTTGGAAAAGAGCTAAAAAAATCATCTAGTCCAAGACATGCATTCTCTTTGCAGACATGCATAGATAAGTGTATTAATTTATCATTCAACATCTCCTCCTACTTTCCTCTCAGTGTTTGTCACTCTTTAGATGACTTGGGGTATGGTGAGATAAATCCATCTGTTTTATGAATTAGGATGATAGAAACTTGGAGAGCTACAGAGATTTATTCATTCACTCAGCAAGTATTTACTGATCACCAATGTGTGCAAGATATTGTACTTGATACTTTGGGGTATAGAAAAATAAATAAGATAGTCCTGGTCTATAGGGGGATACAGCATATCTTGATACATAGAGATTCAATCTCTATCTCCCTATCTCTCTGTTTCTCTATCTCTGACACTCTCTGTCTCTGTCTCTCTCTCCCCTGACCCTCTCTCTGTCTGCCTGTTTTGTCTCCCTCTTAGAGATGAAAGTAACATTAAGTATCAATCAATCTATCACAAACAACCCCGTTTCAGACAGGGAAACTGAAGCATAGAATGGTGAAGTCACTTGTCCTAAATCACACAGAAAGTAGGAAAGCTGGAATTTAAACTTAGCTCTTCTGACTCATTATCCAAGGTTCTTTCTACAATATTCTGCTTCTTTCTTTCTTAGAATCTGTTCTTTTAAGGTTGCTTGATGCTGTGTAAGCTTAGAAATATTATCCAATAAGCATTGCTGTTAGTACTGACTAACCTGGTCTTAACACGTGAATGCAATCCAGGTGCTAGTCAGTAAGTCTAATCACCATTAACTGAGACAGGCTTGATTTTATAGCTTGTATCCAGGAATATTATCCCCTTGTCATTTACCCTATCAATTTTTAAATAATATGCAAGAATGAAGGGTTGACAGTATGAGTCATTAAACTACTTAGGAGAACCAATTATTTTCAAGCACTTTAGGGGGAACTATTTGCATAAAAACAAGAGATAATAATAATAGCAACCCACATGTCTACAATGCGATAAGATTTACAAAACATTTTCTTGATAATAACATTCTGAGATTAGGCCTGTCTGTATTTTTATCCTTATTGTTTTCACAGATGGAGAAACTGAGGTTTGGTGAGGTAATAGTAATGTGACAGTAGTTACTATGATATACTCTTAAAACAATCTTTTTTTTAACCTGACAACCACACACAAAACCTTTAGAATTAATGCACTTGAAAATAATTCAACTAAATTTAAGCCTATATGCACCTATAGATGCACCTATAGATGCACATATATATATATTCAAGATAGTTCTGAGTCTTCCCCTCATTAGTTCAAGTTCATGAGGTTTTACTATAGACCTAAGGCTATCATTAAACTGTATATTAGAGCTATTAGTGTTCATGCGTTATACTCCCAAACTAGACCGTAAGCTGAGAAGCCAATTCTGCCACCAAAGTGAGCCCCACTCATATTTATAATAGTGGACCCTAGGAAAGCAAAACAAAACAAAATAAAATGAAAATAAAAAACTCAAACTGCTCCAGAGGTTTGAGGCTAGCCCTTAGAAAACTGAAGTAGCTCATATGTCACTTCAGTTACCCTCTAACTTACCACCTTGCGATTTCCCACTTATTAATTCTCTTATTTCCCTGATTTCCCAGAATCCAAGGGAACCATATCATCATCATGTTGTAATGGAGCGCTGCAGCTCAGCTCTTGTGGTTGAGAAGCAATCAACCAATTAGTCCACATTTATTAGTGGCATAAAGCCTTGTGTGCCAGGCTCTGTTCTAACCACTGAAGATACAAAGAAAGCCTCCCCTCCGGAAAACTCTATCTGTATATATCTGTATATATGTATGTGCATGTGTATTTGTATGTATAAACACCCATGTACTTACAATGCATGTGGAAGTATATATGTATGCATGTGTATATATATGTGTGTGTATATGTGTATATGTGTGTGTGTCTCTGTGTGTGTGTGTGTGTGTGTGTGTGTGTATGCCCTGCCCTAAAGGAGTTCAAGAACTGCCACCTTGAAGTCCCAGGTCCATTACTTGGCAGTAGTTACTGACTTTAGGCAAATGACTTAGCCTTTTTTTGCCTCTCATTCCTCATCTGGAGGATGCAGCACATAATACATATGCTACCTTCCTCATAGAGCTGTTGGTAAGGATTATGCTTTTAAAATCTTAATGAGCTGTATTATTACAATTTATTATTATGAGTTTAAGCTGGTTGGCCCCTGTTGTTCCAGCATTGAGGACAGTAAAAGAACTATAAAAAGCATACTGGAGTAATGGATAGAGAGCTGGTCTCAAGAGTTGGAAAGACCTACATGCAAGACCTGTCTCTGACACATCCTAGCTGCGTGACCTGGCTCAGTCATTTGATCTTTCAGTGAACCAAATAACTTCTTTTTCATTTTAAGTTGCACCACAGTTGCAGATCTGCTTCAGAAGAGGGAGTTTCCTCATCATATATTGATGAAATCATAGGTCTCCCTCCCCAAATTAAAAAAAACGACAAAATCTTTAATTAGCTAGTAGAAAAAAAAACAGACATTTACAAAACTTTTAAGAATATTTTACATTTTTATAATGCTTTAAGCTTTACAAAGTACTTTCCTCAAAAAAGTACAAGTACTTTTCCTGTGAAGTAGTTAATTTTTTTTTAATTGTACCTGTGATTTCATTGATACAAGAAACTCCCAGATATAGAAACTCCTTCTATCAATACAATTTTCCTTTCTACATACAGCCTTGGACAGAAGCCTAGAACACTTTAGAGGTTAAATGACTTGTCAGGATCACACAATGCATGAAAGGTGAGGTTTGACCCCAGGTATGCCTGGCTCCAAGGCCCACTATCTCTCCACTAAGTACTAATCCCCCTTATGTGAGATCATTGGTACAGGTATTATTACACCCTTTGATGAAGAAAATAAGGCTGGAGGAAGTAAAGGTCACATGTGTAGGACTCTCCAGTACTTCAGTATGTCTTCTGACTCAAAGACCAATACTGTCTTCACTCCACCAAGATGCATTTTGAAGAGTTCAACTACAGTAACTCAGAAGTTGCATGCACACACACACACACACACACACACATACATATACTGTATACATAGTGATATGATATATTACAGAGGTTAGGGGCAGCTAGGTGATGCAGTGGATAGAACACCAGTGCAGGAGTCAGGAGGACTTGAGTTCAAATTTCACCTCAGACAATTGACACTCACTAGCTGTGTGACCTTGGGCAATTCACTTAACCCCAATTGCCTCATCCTGGGTCATCTCCAGTCATCCTGATGGATATCTGGTCACTGGATTCAGATGGCTCTGGAAGAGAAGTGAGGCTGGTGAGCTACACAGCCTTCCCTCACTCAAAATGAAGTGAAGTGCAAGTCATGTCATTATTTCTCTGATGGCATGGTCTTCTTTGGCAACGAAGGATGAACACACACACACACATACACATTCAAATAAATTTATAATATAATATAGTTTATATAAATACATTCACATAAATGTAAATCTGTATGTGTGCATTTATATGAGTATGCATATGTAAGCACCTATATATTATATATAACAAAGTGGTAAGTTAGAGGATAATTGAAGATGCATATGACCTATACATATACCTATAATTTTATATATATGCATGTATAGATTATATATACATATGCGTGTAATGGACTTTTGAATTAATGAATCTTATCTTTTTTATTTTTGTATCTTATCTACCTGCTAGAGTACAAGGTCTATTAGAAGAGGGCTTTGTCTTACTTCTAAGTTCCACGTTTTACATTCATATGTATACTTTTGTACATTTAAACTAAACTTGGTTCCCATATGAGGCTGCAATGACAACTGAGCTTGGTTAATGTGATTCTAAAACTTTTGCTGTTTGGACCAATGATTTCATTGGAATAGAGAATCATAATAGAAACTTCCTCCGTCAATATCAAACCAACAGCCTTGACGTGGGCAATCTCATAGAGTTACATTAATGCTTAGCACTATTTCCGTTTTAGAGGGAAGGAAGGGGATTTCTGAGTTCATTAACTTAAACTTTGTATTTCTTCAACACTTAGCTAGCACAATACTAGATACTTAACAAAGGCAACTGAATTGAATACTGGATCAAACAATTTTTTCACATGTTGAACCCCCTTAATAAGGGTCCCCACAGGTTTACCACCTTTGCAAAAAGAAGAACCTTTTTTCTTTGTATGACAATATGTTTTTAGAAATGACAAAGTTCTCACTCTCTTAATCATTTTAGCTAATTGAGCTCACATTTTCCTAACCACTACTGGGCATCTGCCTTTTCCTAACTTCCTGTTTATCATCTCTCTTATTTTTGTAAGGTTAACATTTCACCAATTCTTTCTTTTTCTCTTCTGACTTTGCTTCCTAGCTTCTATCTTCAGGCTTCTTTATCCTGGTTTCCTTTTAATAAGATTGTAGAATGTCAGATTTGAAAGCGACTTTAGAATCATAGGAAACAGAATGTGTGATAAAGAAAGGATCTTAGAGATTATCTAGTCACTCCCTCAACAAAGGACCAGAAAGGGAAAGCAATTTCTTTAAAGGTACTGGTAGATTAGAACCCGGGGCTCCTGCCTCCTAGGCTAGTATTCTAACCATCTCATCTCCTTTGTTTTCTGCTCTGTTTCTGCCTTTCCAATTGTACTTAGGTAATGCACACAGACACACAGACCTTCTCTCTCTCTCTCTCTCTCTGTCTCTCTGTCTCTCTCTCCCTCTCTCTGTCTCTGTCTCCCTCTCTCTGTCTCTGTCTCTGTCTCTCTCTCTCTGTCTCTCTCTGTCTCCCTCTCTCTGTCTCTGTCTCTCTGTCTCTCTCTCTCCTCTACTAAATAGCTATCCAATGACAAAAATCATCAGAGTTCTGGGAGAATCTAAATGGTTCCTTAAAAATAAAAAAAAAATAAAAAATACATCATGTTGGGGGTGTTGTGCCTGGGGGATAAAGGATTGCATAGAAACTAGAAGGGATGGATAGCTCAGGCATACACCCTATGATAAAAATAGGGATGATCAGGGCATTCCTACAAACATAGGAGATGGAGAGGCAGCATGTATAGTAGAAAGGACACTGGATTTGCTAGAAGACCATGGTTCCGGTTCTGTTCTGTCATTTGCCATGTTAGACAAATGACCTTGGGCAAATCATCTGTAAAATGGGAATAATAGCAATGCCTACTGAACCTACCTATCTCACAGAGGGGTTATAAAGATCACAAGGTATATGTGGAAGTGCTCAGTAAATTTTAAAAATCATTAAATAGCATATACAGTTTTCTTCTCATTATGATAACCAAAAAAGGCAGAGCAGAGGGAGGTACAATAATATTAGCAGGCAGAAGGAGATGAGATCTCTTCTAATTATTTGTAGTTGGTACTGTGAAGAAGTATTACCAAGGTAGGTGGACCCAATGGACATAACTAACTACCTGAAGCTTGAATTTATGATAGTCATTGACACCAGTTTTGATCATGAAAATTACATTCTTGGTCCTAATCCTTTGAAAACTTCACCAGTATAACCAGTGCTTTCAGAATTACAAGACACAGCTGGTATCACCTTGGGTAGCATCAGTGCTGACTGCTATCAAGAGGACCGCCAATATTATTACCAGATGCAATAAAAAAAGCACTTCTTCAACTGTTTTTTCCTACCTAATTGTCAAAACTGAATAATATTATCAGCTTTTTATCCTTTGAGTATTTTTTTCTAATAAGAAAGCACGGAGATGCACTGCAAATAAAAGCAGAAGATTTGAGGATGCAAGGCAATCATGCAAAATGACTTTCATATCAGTTTGATAAGCAGCTGAAATTTAATAACTACATCTCTCCTATGGTGCCAGATGAAAGTTTAATACTTTCTGCTTTTCCTTCGTTCTTGTGCAAGATGCTTATTCACAGTCATAACTTTTCCTTTTATAGTCAGAGAAATGAGAGGTGCAGTGGATTAATCAAAGCCCTTAGAGGTTGGACCTAATTTGAGCCCAGTCCAGACTAAAGTAACATACTCTAAGCCAACCAGAAGGCTGACAATCATAAGGGAAATGAGTAGTGATTTCAAGCTGTAGGTAATATTTGCCATAGAAAATTCACAGATCTTGTACCACTTGCCAAGGGTGGGGCATCAAATCTCCTCTTATCTTCTTGAGGGCTTGTGATAAAAGGAGGAAAAAAAAGTCACCTGAAGTAGAACCAAAGTCCCATATTAAGCGTTTGTTTGTATGCGTGCACATTCATATATAATACACACATACATATATAATACATACAGACAAATATATATGCATTAAATATAAAATAAGGTGTGTACATACACAGTACAACACACATACATTACATGTTATGCACATATATTATATGATCTCCACTGTTAAGATTCAACTGCAATGGCCCAATGTGGCATGGAATTGACTGTGAGTCTTCAAGACTAGGCCAACGGAAGCTTACTGTCAATTCCTATCAAACTGGAATGTTTTGAACCTTACTAGTCAATATTTACATATTTATGAAATGCATATATATTATATATGCATGTATATGTACACAAAATATACATATAAATACACATGTGCATGTGTGCTTATACATATGTATGTGTATATATGTTATATATGTTACAAACATATACATGCATCACTAGAAGCTGGAAGAGACCTTTTGAAGTTATTTATTTATGCTGTTTCGCTCTTTTAAAAGTGAAGAAACTGGGTTCCAGAGAAGGATGTAATAATTTATCCAGTACACAGTGAGTCAGCAGTGGAGTCAGGGCAAGAACTGAGTTTCCTGCCTCTCAGGCCACTGACCATCTGATTTTATTTCATACTGAGAGTCATTATGACCTTGGAAGCAGCTTATTTCTCAAGTCTTCCAAGAAAACCCTGTAAGAGAATTGTATTAGTTTCACAGTTTGGCAACATTAATAGCTTCCTGGAGACGGTAATGAGAGGAGAATTAAAATGCAGGACAGGAGAATTTTGATAAGATCAAGATAGGGTAAAAAAAACACACAACCAGGACACTTGGGTTGCTGGTGGATTTTCTCGGGATGGTCACAACCTTAAATCAATAGGAGACAACTTCCCCCAGGTACAGTGCAAGCCTACTTAGGGGAGTCTGAAAGTGTGCTTGACTGCATTGCTCTTACACTGCCCCCTACTGGCCAATATTCTTTTAATCTATTCAATTTCAATGGGAGTCAAATACTTTTGGAGCTAAGAGGAGCTTTTATAGATGTTATCATCCTTGATTTTTCGTATCAGGAGCAAATGGAGCACATGGCCAATTTAAAATCAAGTAAAATTTTAAGAAGTTTGGGAATTTATATATCTACCCTACTATGTGTAAGACGCATGTGTGAACAGATAACATATAAACAATACATATAGGTAGGGTTGTCCTAGTGATTTACATATATAAGAGGAACATATTGTGAATCTCTATGGATATTCCTATATGTATGAGTATATGCATATATATGGTGAATATTGCATTTTTATGTAGGTATAAACAGCAATACAATGAAAGAACATCTGATCTAGTCATCAGATCTAACTGCAGCCTTTTAAAAAGAACTGCAACTCCAGATGTCGTCTTAAGAAAATGAATCAATTAGTCAAATGAGGAATCCCTTCATAAATTAGAGCTAGAGAAGCAAAAGTCCGGTGGTGGAGGAAGACCGTGGAGAGGGGATAGGGAACATATCTCATCTTGGGGAGGAGGTGGGGAGGCAGTGAGAGGGAGGTACTAGCTGCTTCCTGAACCATTTAAGGTTTTGTTTACCTTTTTGAATGCTGGTTTGATTTGAGAAAGTGTGCAGAACGTTCAAAACCTTTTCCCCTGAAAATAATAATACCTCAGTCTTTCAAAGTGGGACCCAGCTTCGGCTGGTGTCACTATTCATAAAATAATTGAGTTTACACAAAAAGTGATTTCAGTAATAGCCGCCTTTTTACAAGTATGTACATTTTATTTAAAATTACTGACTCAAAAGGCAAGGTAGAAAAAAAATCACCTCCAACAACTTCCTGTAATTGCGAATTATTGTGAGGGAAACAGAAGGAAAAGATTTCGAAATTATGAGCCATTATGCTCAAGAGAGAGAGAGAGAGGGAGAGAGAGAGGCAGTGGGGGAAAAAAAAGACATCTCGGCTTCATGAAACACAGCTGACAAGCCCGACTAAATTACCCCCGGACCATTACAAAAATCACTTAATTGCCAACCATTTTGTTAGGTCAATTGACTCTAATTGAAAAAATAACAAAACCCTTATTATGCTGCAAATGCGGCCGTGGAAAATGAGTCTTCTGTTAGAAGGAAACAATAATTCTAAATTTCAGCTGCTGCTAACACTACAAAGTTCAGTGTTTCCTTCAGAGAGAATCCACTATGTGAGAGAAAGTGAATATACTTCAATTGATTGATTTTCTTTTAAGCCTCCTTTGCTCTTGTCTCCACTCCCCCCACCCCCTTCCCCATGTACCCTCCATCCTCTTCTGCTCGCCTTCCCCCCATTACCTTCACCCTGCCCCCCATAATGCCCCCCTTTCCTTTGTGTGAAAGGGCTGATGGCTGCATGACAGTGCTGTCCCGTGGAGATGGGGGGAAGGGGGGTTGTGTCTACTTTTGCCCTTTGTCACACCCAGCCCTTCCAGCCAGATCCCTCCACTTCAGCCCCGCGTCACCTAGTGCCACCATGGCTCCAGTCCCAGGCTTGGCAAAACTGCTTTCCACATATGATTTTATTTCCTGGATCTCTCTCTCTCTCTCTCTCTCTCTCTCTCTCTCTCTCTCTCTCTCTCTCTCTCTCTCTCTCTCTCTCTCTGTATCTCTGTCTCTCTCCCCCTCCTTCTCTCCCCTTCTCTATCTCTTTTTTTCCGCTCCCTCCTTTTCTCCCTTCCTCCCTCCCTTCCTCCCCCTCTAAATACAGATAATGGAGTGGAGCTACGACCGAAATTTCTCTGAAATAGCCCCCTCGAATGCATAAACAGTACTGGCCTTGATTGACATGCAGCACAGTAATTAAAAACTCAGCCTATTGACGTAGGTGAAGGTTTATTTATAATTATACATTTTTAGGATGGTTAGCATGAGTTTTGTGCATTTAAAAAGATAAATCGGCTCCAGCACTGTTATTGCCCCAATTACAGATTTGAATGGTGTAGGCTTATAATAGGATTGATTCTGCGATGTGAAAAGTAATTATTTGTCCATAAAGCCAGGAGGCTGCAGTAATGAACTCAGATGGCAGCAGCCTTTTGTTTGGCCAGTGATGGAGAAGAAAGTAGGGGAATAGTGAAGAAACTTCTCAGTAGCTCCAATGAAGGAATAAACCAGTGCATATCACCCTGTTTGTGACCTTCTCTCACTGACTTTGTGATGGTGAAATTCCTCTGCTTGTTTCTGCCACACCAACACTGGGCAATTAGAACCAACTTTTATAAGGCCCAACACAGATGGGCTCAGCTATCGTGAGCCACCCAGATCCAGAGAGATAGAGAAACAATGCATCCCACGGGGATGCTGCTGCCTTACATCATTTTAGAGAAAATGAAATCAAACTTGGTTTTATAGGCCACCTTTCCCACTTTAGACATCTCCAATCATTTTGCAAAGCACTGAGTTAAATACCAGTGAGTTCCTGTGAAGCAAAAAGGGACAGCCATTATCTGTTAAATATAGGTTCTTTATTGTCCTTTATATAAAACTTCATATCACTTATACACAGGAGAACATAGCAAACTACATCTTTTAGCTTAAAAATCGCAATATATATTGTTTCTTTGGAAAGTACCTACAGATGTATAGAGCGAACGGTTTCTTCCTTCTGAGTGGGCTACAAACTACCAGTAGTCTTTGACACAGTTCTAAATGAATGAAAGAGCATGTTGTTTTAAAATATGGACCATTTAGTTTTTTACAGGTGCTTAAGATTTTGCTGAGCACATTAAAAAAAAAAAACCCAAAAAAAACATGTCCATGGATAAGCACAGGCCTGTTTTTTTTCTTAACTGAGGTCCAGTTTCTTTCCATATACCTCACCTGTGGACTACAGAATGAGATGCCAGGTTTCCTTTTTACCTGGGGGAATGAAAGATGCCAAAGGATGGAAATTCAACATTAAGGGAAAGCCATACCAATCCAGACACCGGGGAAGAGAAAAAGGAAAGGCAAGTCCCTTCAAATGAGTGGGGAAATGCAGCTGAGAGAAATAAAGTGAGAGATGGTGAATTCTGTAACACTTGCCAGACCAATAGACTTCATCAATTAATCACGGCAAAATAATCACCACCTACATTAAAGCATAATACATGAAAAGGACATAGCACAGCTTTAACTTATTCAGAAAGGGCTGACTCCCTAATCCCTCTGAGTCCTGACATGTTAACTGGGTAGCGACTAATTAGATGTCAAAAATTCATAAGCACTCTTTAATATTGCATATATCTGCAGCCGACATTTCAATATGAGAGCTGTATACACAGAAGTCACTATAGCATTAAAACGCAGCAGGGTGGGAGAAATAAAAAGAAAACAATAAAAACAATGGCCCTTAAAAACCCCAGAGAATGTCTCCTATGGAAGTGTGTGCTTTCTTATTCAGAGAAGGTATCACCTTAATAAGCATTATAGGCAAAGGAGCACTGTTGTTTCATGCGGTGCGGAGGAAAAGAGGGAGAAAAGACTGACTTATCAAAGGCAATGCCAGGTAAATAGTAATTTACTATGCATGCACAATGAATACTACAGAGTGCCTTGACACAGGGCAATAATGAAAGACATGTTATTGTGGCATCCATCGGGGGAATTTTTTTCCCCCCTTCATTCTTCCTTCCCCTGTCTCTCTTGAGCAAGGAAGCGGTGATGGTTCCTGGCAGCTGCCTCCTGTTTCAAACCATTTCACATAATATAGGAAGAACCTGAAGTTTAGTGTATTAAGTAAGTGAGTTAGTTTGCTGGTCTGGTGATATATATGTTGCTTGCATGTGAACTTATATTTCAAGTGCCGGGGACTATATTTTTATGAAACAAGCCTTTTCCTGTCGGAAGAATTATAGGAATGTGATATAATACAAGGCAGTGAGATTAAAAGCAATGCATCACAGCCGAGAGAAAATACACTGTTTTATGACTTGCATCCTTTAATTGTACCTCTCAGGAATAAAAGGAGAAGTGCTATGCAGAAACCTGCTGGATAATCATTCTCTCTTTTGACTGCCAGTTTTTTTTCTTTTTCTTCTTTCTTTCCCCCCCCATACAGGAATATCACCCCATACCTTCTCCTGTGCAAAAACTGTGCTTTACCAAAACTTAAATCTTGCCTTTCAATTCTGCTTACAAGTTCCCTTGCCATATAGATTGACCCAATTTATGACAAAACTCAGGGAACTTCATTTCTCCATCTAGAGCCTTGGTGACATTTGCAACTTTTCTTTGTCTTGTTATTTGAATTTTATTTTGTAATGACACAAGTATCAGTGCTGTGATGTAATCAGGAGAGTATAGATTAATAATTGGTTCCACAGTTTGAGGTGTTTTTTTTTTCCAAGACAATGTGATGCTCCCCGGTGCAGGCGTGGTGTATATAATAATGATGTTTGCAAGTATCAGCTGATTAATACTCGGCTATGGAGACATCCTTCATTGTGATGTCAATTCAGAGGCAGGATGCATCACAAGAAGGAGACCTGATTTAGTTATCTGCAACAGGATTCTAGCTAATGGTCAATCTTTATTTAATTATACAGGGACTTTGATTTGAAATTCACTACATTAATTCAACTGCTCAAAAAATATTTTAGTATCCATCTTTAAATGCTAATTAACTGTAATTTTTTTTTTACTTCTTGTTTCGTTTCCACCTTCTAAAATGACTTTTCTTTGCTTGTTTTAGTCTTTCCATCTTTTTTTAAAGAAGAATCAGCACTCTGTGATGACTGGTGGCTTCTAAAAGCAAAGCTTACATAAGGCTGGCTTGAATGAGTGAAAGATAACATACCATGGCAGTATACCTCCCAGGGATGGAGGTTTACATTCAGGGCCACCAAGCAAAAGGCAGCTTTAATGCCTACCCCTTCCTACAGCCCTCCACTCCCTACCCAAAAAAAACAAAACAAAACAGAACCTCATTGCTTCCACTACCCTCTTTTGTGTTCTCTCAAATACTTTAGGAGCCAAATATTTGGACACTTTGATGTGTTTTAACTGTTGTGCAGTAAGGTCAGAGGAAGTAAAAGCAGGTGTCTGGTCCTGGCATGTCCGCAGCCTATTTTTCATAGGATCGTAAGCTAGAAAGTGAAAAAAAAGGGCCCTAGAAATGGTTTTATCCAACCCTTTCTTTCACAGAGGAGGAAACTAAGGAACAGAGGTGTCAAATAACAAGGTCATGTAAGAACTAAGCAGGAAAGGTTGGCTTTGTATTGAAGTCTTCTGAAAACCAAGTCCAGTGCTCATTTTACTCTAAAATTTAGTCAGAGAGAACTTGAACAGTCTTTGTAGCTTTGTACAAGGGATTGTGCCTTCTTGGCTTCAAATTAATAGATTGAGATGAGTTGACTGGGAATGAAACCTTTCCATCTTTGTATAGTTAAATGTAACAATGATAATAACAACAAACTGTAGCATTTATATAGCACTCGATAGTTTATAAGTGTTTTACAAATATTATTTCATTTAATCGTGGCAACAACCCTGGGAGGTAGGTCCTGATATTATCCTCATTTTACAGAGAAGGAAAGAGAAGTTGTGACTAAACGAATGGAAAGATCATAAGCTAAGAGTTCTAATCTTGGCTCTGATACTTACAAGATATTTGGCTGGGCATTTCAGAAAATGTACTGCTTTCTATCAAATTGTGTTGGCAAAATATCACTTGTGTAAATGGGGTTAACAATAACACACCTTCATATGGCATGGAAAGTTTTGCAGAGTCCCTTCCTCTCAACAACCCTGTGAAATAATTTACTGCCTTCAAAAGAGAAAAAAATGAGCTTTAGGCATTTGCTAAGTCCCTACTATGTGCCAGTCACTGTGCTAAGCATGTCTCACTAGGGAGTGACTCACTTAATAAATATCTGAGGTGTAGTTTGATCCAATCTCTCTTGATTTCAGGTCTAAACTTCTAAATTAATATTCTCAAGACAATGTTCTACTACTCTCATCATGTCATGCCACCAAATCTTTGGTAGCTTTCTATTCTCTCTATGTAAAAAAATACAAACTTCTTTTCTAGTCACTTGATCTAGCTCCAACATAATTTTTAGACTTATTTGACATTATTCACTTCGTACTTACTACATTCTATTCCAATTAGCCTACTATCCTCTTCCCTGAGCTCACTATTTCATCTTCTGCCTCCATACCTTCATAATGATTGTACCCTATGTATGGAATTCACCATGGCCAGGCATAGTCTCCTATGTGAAAACTTTCATGATTTTATCTCAGATTATCTTGTATTTACTTACATGTGTGCAAATGCTAGCTTTCCCATTAAAATACGAATGCCTTGAATTGTTGGGAATTTTTTTTTCTAATCAGCTTTATATCTCTGGCACTTAATATAGTATCTGACATATAGTAGGTAAATTGAAATTAATTCCCAGTCATAAATAAAAGTTTTAAAGGCAGTTCTGAAAGCGTTAGTCTTAACGATTAAGCCCCTTAGGTATGGCGAAGCTTGTATTCTCTTTGTAGCCTTCCTGCCTAGTCCAGAGTACCAGAAGCTGTCTTCTGTACCCAGAGCTCCTTCCATAGCCAATGGCCAGTCTAAAAATGCGCCCCCCTGAAAACACCTGGAATAGTTGGCTCTGTGTTCTCCTTATTATGTTTTTTTCCACTCTGCAATATCAGGGAAGATATCTCAGGTCTCTTTGCCCTCTCCCATTTCCTCCTTTCACATTTCTAACAATTAATGTAAAGGTTCCCAACAAAAACTTTAATTTCTGTATCTCATTGGACTTCTCAGTCATGTTGATTTTCCTGGTCCTGATGCTATCCCATATCTTGTGATTTCTCTCTGTCTCTATCTCTCTCTTTGTCTCTGTCTCCCTTTGTCTTCCTCTGTCTGTCTCTTTATGGCAGTGTCGTACTCTAAAATAATAAACTTCTGCTTGGAAATCTAGAAGTTTCAAAGGATGTCTCCTACAAATGGCTTACATTTCTACTTCATTCCACACAAGGCTAAAGACCTCCAGGCTAAGTCTAGTGCTGAGATGACTGTTCTCAAATTGCAGATGGTACAGTGGAAGTGTGAACCTCTTCACCCTCTTCTTTCAAGCTCTTGGCTCTAATGGATCCCCAGTGAAACTCTAAGATAGATGCTTTCTCTGGGGGCACACACTTTTCCCACCTTTAAAGAGGACCAAAGGCAGAATATCTTCCATCCAAAGGTTTGATGTGCAAGTGCCTGTTATGATAGGATTGTGCTTTGTTATTGCATAGGCTCCCTCAATTTTCTTTCTCAAGGGGGTTGTTGCCAATAGCTTTATTCCATTTCCCTTCTTGCTGCTGCAGGGTTTTTATTTTTTTTTTTTGTTTTCTTTTATTCAAACATTATAGCCCTTTACCTTAAAAGTGCATATGTGGGGAAGTAAGACTATTACTTATATTGTAAGAAGGGTTTTAGGTAGGTCCCTTAAAGTACATGCTCTTGACCTACTGTGATTCCTTTCATTTTCCAGGCAGTTAATAGGCAGCAACATCAGGAGCCTGAACTGGCTCTCTTTCTTTTGTGTTCCCCTTTAACCAATGGTTGGGGGATAGGAGAACTGGGATGGTTCTTCCTCAACTTCTATATTGGTAAAGTGGATGATAGCCTATTCCTCTTGTGAGTACTGGAACAATCATTAACTCTTTCTACATCCACCTTTCCCTCCCTTTCTCTCCTATTCTTATTTCCTTCCCTCTCTCTCTTACATCCATACCTAGTTAAGGCTCTGCCATAAACTAAACATTAATAGTACCCACTAAATTCTCCTCTTACTCAAGCCAGATTGTGTTTTTATTGCATAGTGCAGCATTGCAGGTATATGATATGTTGCTGTTCAGTTCTTTCAGTTACGTCTGACTCTTCATGGCTCCATTTGAGGTTTGCTTGGCTGAGATACTGACATGGTTTTGCCATTTCCTTCTTCAGCACATTTTATGCATGAGGAACTAAGGCAATCAGGGTTAAGTGATTTGCCCAGGTTCTTTCAGCTAGTAAGTATTTGACATCAGATTTGAACTCAGAAAGATGAGTCTTCCTGATGCCAGGTCCTGCTCTCTATCTGCTGTTTGTCTAGCTGCCCAATGACATATGACCAAGGCCTAACTGTTTGAAGGAGTAATGTCTCACAATGAATATGAATATAAAGCAGATTCAACAGCTGTTAGAATTTAGGGGTTTTCCCTTCTCCCAAAAGGCATCTCAACAGGATGTTGTAGAAGGAATTAATTATTTGGGCAGGGGTTAGACTAGATGACTTGTGGGGTCCTGTCCATTTTTAAGATTCTATGACTCAAGAAAAAAATGGATTAGAAGCTGGACATATAAACAAATCATGTCTGGTTGCCCTTAATTTTTGGCAAAGGTTCTGGCAACACAATTCTAGTTCTCATAATGGACTATGATCTTGATTTAATTAGAACTTTCACTAAATATGTTTTTCAGAACCAAGTTTTCTCCAAAGGGTGAAGTGGTTAAGTCTCATTGTTTTTACAACAGTATGCAGTATTAATGCATATTGATGCTAATATTTATACAACTACTAAAAGCAATAATAGATGGCATTCTGGCTGCTAGCCTCAGGGTAAGGGTGATCTGAGATCAAATCCTGCCTCTGATACTGACTATGTGACTTTAGACAATCTACCTGAAATCTTAGTGGCCCAGCTAATTGTCTAAGATGATAAGTTGCAGAGAAGTTATCTATCTGCATTGAGAAAGGGAGTTTCCTCAGTTGGAGTTATGCACATCAGTGGAATCAAATGAAATCAAAGAATAATAATAACTAATAGCTATAGAAAAGTGGATAATAGTCCACTTCCATACTTTCACATGTCTGCAAAGTAGACAAAAAAGGGACTATTACCTCAATTTTACAGATTTTTAATTAGCGAAACTTTCTAACAATGATGGTATCTGTTAAAATGAGAAATGATCTGCCTCCAGAAGTAGTGATTTTCCCATTCTGGAAGACTTGAGTAGAATTCAGATGAACTTTTTTTTTTTTTTTTAGGAATGCTCACTGCTAGAATCTATGATCCTCTGATGGTCCACTAGAAAATAGCTATAGACTATGGGTCATCCCCAAAATTATGGTCAAAAGGGATCTCAAAGGCAGTGTAACATAACCTATACCCAAAGCAAATCCACTCATTCCACTCTTGGATGCCTCTACTTATTAAGAGTTTGAACTGAAATCTGCCTTTGGTACTTGGACACAATGTGGTAAAGACATGGCAGAAAAAAGTCATAATGCTGCTCAATGACTTTCAGCTGCTACATAGCAAAGTGGAAACCCAATGAATCTTACTCTTCCCAGCTGCCATCACTGCGCACCTTTTTCCATAACAAAAAGTGCTTCCTCTATTCTAATAAAACAAAATATTAGAAGCACTGAGAAGATAAAACCCTATTTACTGTAGAGTGCTGACAAAATGGCAAAGACAGGCAGCATTTCTCAGTATGTAAATAATGTTAATTACATATAACAAGGACCATGTTTCAAGAAAAAAAAAAAGGCGGCTTGCCATGGTAAGCCCCAGCACCATCTTTATGATGGCTAACTTCATTAAAATAATAAGAGAGGAAAGGACAAAGAAGTTGGCTTTTCTGAACCTGAACACTACCAACAGTGAAAAGCTAGTTACTGAAGTAGAAAACAATGGAAGCCTTAAAGGGAATTCAAAATTTTCCTCTTCCTTCAGTCAATGGTGTGATGGTAAAGATATAGTCTATTTAAAGATACTACCTTCAAAATCTTACTTCTTCCCTACTGATTCCCTTGTAGAGAATGACATTGATATGTTGAAGATGATTGATATAAAATGTATTGCTCAGTAGTAATCGATTTTTTAAATTATTTGTTTGTTTTAATCTATGTATATTTTTAATTTTGGGTTCCATATTCACTCCCTCCCTCCAGTCCCTCAGCTATTTATGTAAAGTAAGCAATATGATAACATATGAAGACATACAAAATTGATTTTCATATTAGACATGAGGCAAAAAAAGCAAAAATAATAAAGTGAAAAAAAGTAAACTTCAATCTGTACTCAGAGTTCATCAGTTCTTTCTCTAAAGGAAAATAGCATTTTCATCAAGTCCTTGTCATTGTCTTGATCAAATTTTCTAAGTCTTTCACAATTCATCATCATTAAAATATTAGTTGTTGTGTACAATCTTCTCTTGGTTCTGCTCGCTTCACTTTGCTTCAGTTCAAATAAGCCTTCTCATGTCTTTCTGAAACCACCCTCCTGATCATTTCTTATAGCCCCAAAATACTCCAACACAATCATATACTACAACTTGTTCAGGCATTACCTAATTCATGGACTCAACTCTTTACCCACAAAAAGAGCTGCTTTAAAAATTTTTGTACATATATGCCCTTTTGATTTTCCTTTGATCTCTTTGGGATATGAACCTAGTAATGATATTGCTGGGACAAAGGGTGTGCAGCTTTATAGCCCTTTGGATATAATTCCGAATTATTCACCAGAATTGTTTATTGAACCAGTTCACAATTCTACCGGTAGTCCTTTAGTATATATATATTTCCATATCCCCTTTAGCATTTATCTTTTTCTTTTTCAGTCATGCTAGCCATAATGATAGGTATGGGGTGGCACCTCAGAATTTTTTTTAAAAAATTTGCCTTTCTTTAATCAATAGTGATTTAGAGCATGTTTTCATATGACTATTGATAGCTTTGTTTCTTCTGAAAATTGTCTGTTCATTGGTCAATTTGAGAATGGCTCTTATTTTCATAAATTTGGCTCAGTTCCCTAATAATATGAGAAATGATACTTTGTTAGAGAATTTGCTGTAATCCCCCTTCTCCCTCCCAGTTACTTCTAATTCTGGCTGCATTGATTTTGTTTTCAGAAAAAAAAAAGAAAAAACATGTAATCAAGATTATCTGTATTACTTCCTGTTGTCCTCTCCCTTTTGTTTTTTCACAAAATTCTTTCCTTATATATGGATCTGACAGGTAAATTTTCCCATTGTCCCTTTATTTGTTTATGATATCACAATTTATATCTAAATCATCTACCTGTTATAACCTTACCTTGTCATAAGTTGTAAGATGTTGGTCTATGCATATTTTTTGCCAAACTACTTTCCAGTTTTCCAAACAATTTTCGCCATATGGTGAATTCTTTTCAACAAGGCTTAGTTTGTGTAGATTTAACTCAATTGAGCAACTTTTCCTCTTTTTCCTCTTTATAACCATTTTTATCTCATCTGTAACCTTATATGTGATATGTATGCACAACACACTTGTTTATGTGTATTTATATACATATATACATGTGTTTATGTATATATGTGTGCATACACATACATATACATGGAGAGTGAATTGAATCCAAAGTCAAATAGTATGAGAAAAATAAGCTCAATTTTCTTTTTAATAACCCCAAACTTCTCCCCCAGATGAAGACCCAGCTTTTTAATGATAATATCCCACTAATGTTGTTTGATGGCAATGAATCATGAAACTTTATAATTTCTGAAAGTTTGCCAAATTGTATTACACAGAAGGCAATGAAGAGGTGAACTTGGGAAGACTACAATTTGTAAAATTAAACAACTTCGACTGGAGTAAAGGATATCCTCAAGAGAATGCACAAATGTCCAACAAAAGGAGTTGGGCTGTTCACATGGCAAATGTGAGGAATGATGTGAATGGAAGGAAATAAGCATTCATAAAGTACCTGCTGTGTGCCAGGTACTTTGCTAAGTCAGTCAGAAATTTCTCATTTGATCTCCCCAAGAAACTTGTGAGATAGGTATTACTATTATCCTTATTTTATAGTTGAAGAAATTTAAGAAGACAGAGATTAAGTAATTTACCCACAGTCACATAGATAATAATTGAGGTTGGATTTGAATTCAGGTGTTCTTGACTCTATGATCAGCATTTTATTCTCTGTACCATCTAGATGCCAGTGGGGGTAGTTAGCCAGAATATGATACTGATTTCTCTGTGATGTCAGGAGAAAATGAGAAAGTCACCTACCACATTGGATCACAGAAGTATGTGGATGAACTACAGCTTGGACTGGTGAAAAAATATGCAAATAAATAAAATAATATATTAATATTAATGAATGAGTATTCTTTATAAAAGGGTAGTCTTTGGACTGAGACCAACAGAACAAAAATGGTTAACAGGCAATAACTTGCTTTACCTCTAAAGCAAATGAGGAGTTGATAAGGTAGCATCTAGGTGCCCTCAATGAGTTATCAGCCTAAATGAACTACATTCTCAGTTAGTTAAAAAAATTGTCCATGCGATTACTGAGCAAGTATTATGGATCTTTGAAAGATTTTGAACAACGGAAGATGTGATTTATGACTAATGAAGGGCAAATGATCTACTTTTCAAAAAAGAGTTGAGGATACAGCCTACAAAGTATAAGCCAGTGAATTTGAATTCTATCTTGGCAACTTTCTTGAACACATTACAGAAGAGGTGGTATGTGAGCATCTAGAAAGTGAAACCGCGATCATGTCCAAATAGGCAATACTTTGTTAAAAACAGATCATGCCAGACTAATTTCATTTCTATGTTTTAACAAGTTACTAGGCTGGTAGATCATATTAATACTGCAGATATAGTTTACCTAGATTTCAGCAAAGCGTTTGACAGACTCATTACTATTCTTATGAACAAGACTGAAAATATAGGCCAGATGAAAGTATAGAGAGGTGAACTCAGAGCTAATAGAATGGCAAAATTCAAAGAGTAATCATCAATGGTTCAATATTAAATTGGAAAGAAGACTCCAGTAGGGTACCTAGAGATCACTTCTTGGCCTTATGCCATATAGCCATTACTAATGAATTAGTAAAAAGGAAGGCAAACATGCTTAACAAATTTCATTTGATACGAATCTGAGAGGAACATCTAATATGTTGAATGAAGCAGTCAGGTTCAAAGAACTTGACTTTATAAGTAATGGATAGGGAAGTATAACCAAATGATTACTATAGAGAACTAAACACTATGGTGAATTTCAAGCTCCATATGAGTCAACACCATGATATTTCAGTCAGAAAAGCTAATATGAAATCTTATGAATTAAGGATATTCTTCACATCTAGCATGGAAAGCCATCGTATGGCTCAAAGAGAGCGGAATGGACTTTAACTTCTGTTCCCC
This sequence comes from Bettongia penicillata ogilbyi, assembly GCA_023548195.1. Classification (NCBI taxonomy): domain Eukaryota; kingdom Metazoa; phylum Chordata; class Mammalia; order Diprotodontia; family Potoroidae; genus Bettongia; species Bettongia penicillata. Next base: position 814,916 of record JAJHZJ010000571.1, on the reverse strand, counting down.
CTTCTTTCTCCAAGGGACACTTTAATTCCTACACGGATAGTAAGCAGTAGCTAGACATGAGAGGCTGACCATTCTGCTCTTCTAAGAGAGAAGACATCCTGGAACAGAATTATTTCTATCTACTCCCTTAAATATTATTAGTGTAGAAGTTACTAGCCTAGTAATAACTGTTCATTAATGAGGAAAAAGAGGACCTAAATTATGTATTCAAGACTTGACTCCCTTTCTAACAAATACTAGTTCCACAATGAAAGCACAAAGGAAACAGCAAAGAAAGCTATTTATTCAAGTTAATAACAAAATAGCAGTCAAAGAAAGTATACATAAAAAAAAAAAAATAGGTGGGGCCATAGAGTGAAGGAACCCTCCCATGGGGAGTGGATGTAAGTCATTTCCAACTAGAGAGAGAGAGAATCCCAGATCTCACCCTAAGGAAAATTCCCTGAAGTCTCTAGGGTAGCAAGGTGGAGATATCTCTGGCTCCTTTTATGCCAACTTCTTTCCAGACTCATTCCACTTTCAGCAACCTGAAATGGGGTTGGCACCATTCATTTTTTATCTTAAAGTTGGAAATCAAAAGTACCACAAGTGACTGCAAATCTTGAAATGACTGAAGAGAATGAATTGCTGTTCCCTGTCATCTTCTCCATCCTGCCCCTCATGCAGGAGCAGGACATTGATCTCTACCAATAAAAAGAGAGTTTCATGTCTATGGGCTTTAGGACTCATGTTATACTTATTGAAAAGGAAAATTTTCAGAACAAGAGAAGTGAGGTCTACATATTATAGTCCAATCATAGAATACTGTGTTCAGTTTGAGGAATCGGAGTAATAGAAGTCATTTTTTAGGACCACTCTCCCAAAAAGAAAGTCAGGAGGGAAGGGAAAGACATATAGAGACAACAAAGTGATCGCACACACACACACACACACACACACACAAACACACACAATTCTACCAATCCTGGTGAGTAACCTTATCTGACATACCCTTGAATTGTGTGTTCAAAGGTACCTAGACTTATTCAAGATAGATGCATTTGTTTAAAGAGAAAGCTCCATCTCTGTTTCTCTGCCCAATATTAAACCACATAGCCCCTATTATCCATGGGAGCATGGGGTGGAGAGGGAAGCAGATAAAGACAGAACAAAACATTTATTAAGCACCTACTATGTGTCAGGCCCTATGCACTTTACAAATCTTATCTCATTTGATCCTCACAACTATTCTGGGAGGTAGATCATCTTACAGTTGAGGAAACTGAGGAATACAGAGGTTAAGTCCTGGTCAAGGTCTCACAACTACCAGGTTTTTGAGGCTAGATTTAAACCAGTCATAATAAATCTGTCTGTTGTCTGGATAGAGCTGATTGCCCGAATTGTAATTGTGAATTACTTCGTATCCCAGAGCTAGATGAAAACTGAGACCTAAGAAGGATGTGAGACACATATATGTCTCCTTTTATCTTTGGTGTATGAGTGAGTGATGACCCTTATGCTCTGAGCTACCTTAAGGTGAATACAGTTTTGTCCCTATCCCTTAAAAGATTGGGAAGAACTAGCAGATATATTTTAGGGGAGAGCTTATTTAACTGGAGAGAATATTCAAGAGAACAATTAGAATGATGAAACTACTCCAGGTCCAGTTGAACAATGGTTGATTGAAGAACTAGAGAGATGTTTAGCCTGGAAACTTACTATTCTTAGAACTGCAGGAAAGTACTAGTAGTCAAGGGTAGAATTTGCAGGGAAGTGAACTTCACTTCAACATAAGGAAACACTTCCTAACAATTAGAAATATTCCAAAGTGAAATAGGACGCTTCCATAGGTAATGGCTTCCCCTTTACTGGACATCTTTGAGCAGAAGCTGAGTTAACACTTATCAAAGATAATGTAGAGGCAGTTTTTGTGCAGGTATATTTCTGATTACATAACACCTGAGGGTCTTGGAGCAGATGAACCCAGAGGTCCCATTTCACTGAGAATCTAATAACTTGCTGATCCAATAAGAGTCTCAAAAATGTGGCAAGAGCTGAAAAGTAGACCATACAAGGATTGAATGAAGGAAATGAAAATATTTAAGAAAAGACTGAAGAAGGGAAAGAAAGGAGTCTTTCGTCTCTGAGAATTCCACTCACAGCTCTGAGTTCTTTCCTCTAACCTCTGTTGAATAAGTCACCAACCTAAACATTTTGTCTCTTGTTCCCACCATCTGAAGAGACACTGCCCTTCTGATTGATCTCTAGGTTCTTTCTAGTTTATCAAGTTCCTCCTTGAAATGATTCTATCAGGCTTGTTGAGTATTTGAAGAATTACCATACACAATACAGAATTGTACTTAGTCAGCCTCGACCCTGAAAACAATTTGGAGAAATGGACGTATATTTAAAAGTCACAAATTTCAATCCAAAGTAAGGACAAGCTTATTCATAATAAGAGCTATTTAAAAGTAGAATGATTTTTAAGCTGAATTAGTGTATTCCATTGCATATCCTAATGATAAGACCAGGACAACCCTTTGGCCACAAATTAGGGGATTTTTTTTTCAGATATGATTTGAACTAGATGGCCCCTAAATTCCTTCCAGTGAGTAGATTCTGTGATACCAAGGTCCTTAGAGTTGAGGTTTGAAATGTTTTAATTTACATGTTTCCAATTACTTGGGAGTGGGAGTGGGGGGATGGGAGAAGAGATTAGTCAAAAGGAAAAAAAGGAAAATGGTCAGAAAACCTCACCAGAAGGACAAATAACAGATTGGTAAACATGAATCAAAAACAAGTGCCAGATACAAGAAGGAACTGCCAAATTGGACAACATAGCACCAAAGAAACAAAATGGTAGTCAACAGAGTCTAATGGTAGAGTTTCTCAGAGAGCCCTGAGTTTAAAGTCACAGAAGGAATTCTCCTGATGTGCCACTTAAAGGTTGTGTAAACATCAGTGAATAATTTAACATGCCTGAACCTTAGTTTATTATAGGAATAACAACCACTGCACTGCCTGACTGCAGGAGTACAGAAAAGCATGGTGGGAAAGGACGATTATAAACATAAAAGTGGGAATTAGGACCAAAATACTTGAAAGTGGGAAGGGATGTTAGGTCTTATCTAGTACCTGCTCAAATTACAAGATGAGGAAATTTAGGGCTGGAAAAATTGTCTAAGAACAAACATCTAGTAAGTGTATCTGAATTCAGGTCACCTGACTACAAATACATGCTCTCTCTACTCCCTTCTCATTGTGTCTTTAGAAATCACTAGGGAGTTAAAGAAGGTACCTCACATTCGCAATCAATCTTATTTCCTGGAGATTCTTTCTTTCATTCATATGACTGAAGACAGTTTCTGAGCTCCTTCCATTGACTCACAGAAAATAAAGAAACTGACACTTCGTCTAATATCTCTGAACGCCACAGGAAATGCTAGGAGAAGATTGTCACCCCAGGAGATTCAAATTTGACCAGGGCAGGAGCTGTAGGGAAAATGCTGATTCATTCCAAAAAATGAATAAGGAAACCAGTCTCCTGATGCTGTAGGTGCTATCTGAGTCTCCTAGGCCTAAAGAAATTCTATGGAAAAATCCACTATGTCTTTCTCAATAATAACTTGACCCCCAAGAGAGAGCAAAGGTGAGGTCAGATTCCCAGTAGTTAAACCCAGCCATAGTTACCTTATTATACCCTGATCATTTACGGTATGAGGGGAACAGCCAGTTTCTAGAATATTAGAATTTAGAGTAGCAGTGGACCTTAGAGATCTAACAATTTAATCTATCATATCCATTTTACATAGAAGGAAACTGAGGCTAACAGAGAGGAAGTGACTTGCCTTAGATTATTCAGTGGTGGAGCCAAGAACTGAAACCAGGTTCTCTGACTCCAAGTCTAGCAGAATGGACTCCATATATCTGTGATCTCACTATGGTTAGCCTTACCTTACAAGGCCCCAGATTCCTCTCTGGTTATGTATTTGACTCCCAAAGCTGCCATGTGAGGGGCAATGTCCTTTCCAAAATAGCTGTTGTCTCATATTATCCTTGTTAGATGCCTCCTCAGTTATTATAATGGCTAGTAGGATATTGTTGGGGGTAGGGGAACAGGGAAATTTGAGTTTTGCCACTGAGTAATGCACAAGTAATTACTTGTACAAGTAATGTGACATCTTGTTGCAAGTTTTCTCATCCAGAAAACAAAAAGATTAGAATCTAGATAATATTTCAAGTCCCTTCTTAACTCTTGCTGGAGGGAGAATGGGATCCTAGTTATAGAGTGAGACATGCATTTCCAGAAAGAACACAAATTTATTTTGCTTGGGTATATTTTTGTTAAAAGAAAGGACTCTTTTTGGGGAACATGGAGGGAACTAGTGTAGCAGAAAGTTTAGAGATAGACACAGACAAGCAAAACAATATTAGTACTAGCACAATAAATTGAATGGCTATTAAAAGCAATAAGAAGAATGTGGTAGAGTCATAGTTTCACATACAACTCCAATTTTCTTAGTGTATGGAAATGTTTGTTTGATTCCCCCCTCCTCCCCCAAAAAATTTCTTCCAGTTTTAAATCCTATGATTCTGTGAAGTAGTGTTAGTAAAGATATCTCAGAGGTCAGTGATACCATCAGGTAAGATGAAAGATGATACAAAATGATGATGAGGTGGGACTTTCCCAGGAAGAATTTTCATCATATACTTCACTTAAATGCCAATAATGACCACGCCTCAATGTCTATCTAATTAATTACCATCCACTAGATATGAAGAAGGGGAATAAACAATAGGTTGATTATAGAGCTATTTTTCTGAAGAGAGATCTAACACCCACTTTAGAGTTTCGTTTTACTTTGCAATGCTGATTATATACATTTTCAAGACTTAACTGTAACGTAGTTCTGCCTCCAAGTACAGCTCTCTATGAACTGAGTTCCCAGTCCAGAGAGTTAATCACTGGACCAGAGTTCTTTGTAATAAATTACTGCTAGGCCTCCTTGCAGAAGAATTATCTTTGTAAAGGATTCTGCCTTAGGCCATGGACCCTCAATCCTCCTTTTCTCTGGGTTCAGTTCCTTCTAAGAACTGCCCCAGGGAAACCCTGACCTTTTGGCCTTGGGCTTTTTGACTTCTTTTTTTTATACAAAAATCACTATCTCCAGCTTAATGCCACTGATCCAATTTGAGGATCTTTATCCTGCTTTATCTCATCTTCTGTGACCCTGGACCCCTAAAAGGTACTCATTGCCATGGTATCTTGGGGGCCTCCTTCACCTTCTGCAGCACACGTCAGATAACAAGTGTGTTGCTTCTAGAATATTTCTACATTTCCTTTCCCAATGTGTCTCTTTCACTACTGCCTTTCCAGAAAGTCATTCTTTAAAATAAAGAATAAAAATGGGGAAAAATAAAGTTAAAATAAACCAATATATGGAAAAAAATATATATTGGTATTGTATTGTATCCTTCCTATGGTCTTCTATCTCAGCAAAGAAACAACAGTAATATTCTTACACCTGTTCTTTGGGACAAACTTGGTCATTATAATTTCAAACCATCAGCTTCATTTGTTTTGTTATTGCTTTAGGTTGTTATAATAATTGTGTATATTGTTTTTTTCTTGGTTCTGCTTGCTTCACTTTGCATCAGTTCACGTCTTTTCATGTTCACTGCATTCACCATATTCGTAGTTTCTCATAACACAGTACTCTTCTGTTACATTCACGTGCCCTCATTTGTTTACTCGTTCTCCATTTTCTTGGTGCCACAAATATTTCTATAAATATTTCAGTATATATTACACCTATCTTTTTGTCAACGATTTCAATTCTACCCCAGTTAGATAGATCTAGCTAATATTTCCCCATTACAATTTTTGGCCATCATTTCTCCAAGGGATCTTGTTTCTCCTGATCTTACTTGACTCAGAAAGAGAAGGGCCCATGCTTACTCTGAATACTACGCTGCCAATATGGGATTGATCATAGGAAGAGGGGAATCCTCTTCCATTTTCTTGTCCATTTTCTACACAGAGACTTACTTTTAGTCAAGCAAGTAAGAGGCTTTTGGAGGCTGCACATGAATCTTACCACTGGTGTAATTACCATGTAACAAATAACTACTCTATACTCTCTGAGATAAAAGCGTAAATGATTCCATATTCAACATTATAAAGAAAAATATTGCAAAGGTAAAGAGATATCTCTTAAATCTACAAAGACCTCACATTTTTTAACGTAAACTTATAGGGAAAAACATTTGCAATACAGATTTTAAATTTATTGAAACAAAATATCAGGAAACATTTTGTCTTGCCTGTTTTGGTCAGAAAACTTCTGGAATATTACCTGGTTTAGTTACCACATTTTAGAAAAGGCTTTACAATTCTTAACAGCATTTTAGATTTGGAACTGGAAGGGATCTTACAGGTCATTTAATTAAACTTCCTAATTTCATAGATGAGAAAACTGAGGACCCAAAGGTTAAATAATTTCCCCAAGGTCACACAGGTTGTAAGGGACAGACTGAAATTTAAATCTTATGTGATAACTCTATATTCATTACTTTCCTCTCCTCTACCATATGCCTCTTTGATATTTAGGGGATGCTAGAAGAACTAGTAATCATGCCATACAAAGATCATTGGCAAGAACTTGGAGAGAAACTTCAGGGGCACATTATAGCTCTACTTCTATATTTGTGAAAGGGGAATTATAATTGTTTTTCTTGCCCCCAAAATACAGGATCAGAAGTAATGCACAAGGTAAGGAGAAAACATCTTTATCACTGATTATGTGGTAGCCTAAATGCTTTTTTACTAATTTGATCCTTACAACAACTCTACAAAGGAGATAAAATTACTCCTATTTTATAGATGAGGAAACTGAGGGTGAGTGATTTGTCCAGGGTCACACAGCTAGTAAGTATCTGGGGCTAGATTTGAACTCAGGTCTTCTTGATTCTAGGTCTAGCACTCTATCCACTGTGCCATTAGCTGGCTCATGGAAATTAGAGAGAGGTAGGTTTCAACTAATAAAGAAGAAAACTTCCTAATAATTAGTGCTTCATAATCCCAAGGATCATTTCCAACTCTGACATTCTATGATTCTATGATACTTGAATATATACCAGAATTTCTTCTGCCCTCTCACCCAATAATGAATCTTTCCATGGCCATGTAAGACAAGAGAAGTCAGAGTAATGGCTACTAACACATTTTTTAAGTCATATATCTAATTAAGTTGCTCCTGCTACTCCTGCCTCTATTCCCTGGCCCTTCTGCTGTTTTCCAGGATTTCCAGTAAGATACCATAAGAGGTGGTCCATTCATGTATCTAGAATTTTATTGTTAGCATTATTCTCACCATTCATTGTGGGTTGTCTCAAAGCTTTGAGCAAATAAAATAACTATATCCTTCTTATTTATAGCTATAGCTTTATGTATATAAGCTATTGTATCTATCTAGATGATAACTGAATTGATAGCCTAAAAGATGATAGATAGATAGATAGATAGATAGATAGATAGATGGATGGAGAGATGGATGGAACGTCTACTCACTAAAAAGTCAACGGTCTTTGAAATGCACTATAGTTCATAAATGACTATATGAATAGGAAAGAGTTAAAAGGAGCAACATAAAAAGCTTAAACCTCTGTACTCCATTATATTCCTTTTAAATGCTCCTGAACATTACAATGAATAAAGTCTACAAATACCAAGTGAGTCATTTACCTAAGAGAATGGATCATCTCTGTGAAAATTGGGTTTCATTTCTTACTGACCCTGTCAACAGCTCTCTGAAACTAATTTGGTAGCTCAGTGGCTCATCATCAGTTCCACTTACATGGAACTGACAAAGGTCAATCATGTAAAAAAAAACCACTTGATTTTAATGGTTAATCTAAGGAAGTGTAATACGTCTATCATTCTTTGATTGAATCAACACAAAATTTTTCTAATTTCTTACCATATGCCAAATTCTTTGCATGTCCCTGTACATAAGCCTACCTGGCCTCCTTTAAAACTATGTTTGAGGGCTCGTTAATTTGGTTTCACGGAAGTAAACAAAATTATGTTATCCATGAAAAATACAAACACATATTTTGGCCAAAGGATTCAGTAGCCACAGACCATATAATCCTAGTCAGGTTCTTAGAGGTCCTATGTGCTCTTCTAAATAAGGTAACCATTTCAAGCTAAGAAGTAGAACTATTCAAAATTAAAAGAACTGTCTGGGGAGGTAGAGGATTCCTTATCACTGGAGAGGGAGGCTGAAAGAACACGTGTTGGGGATGTTATAGAAAGGAGCCATGAATACAGAGAGGGATTGTGCTTCATGGTTTCTAGGATCTTGACCAATATCGTGCAATGATTTTTATCTGTTTTCTCAAATTTGATCTGGTAGTCATTGTTCCTGGGGTAGTCTGATGTTGCAAAAGGATAAAGAAAACATGTTCTCAGTGGTGCCCTTCATTCTACCATTTCAGTCCTTTTAGGAATTGAACCAATTTATTTGTAAGGCCTTTTCTGATGCTAATGTTCTATGGATCTGAAATTCTTCCATTTCTGACATTCTGTGAACCTATGATTCATTTCTCTAAGTTTTAGGTGTTCTTTTATTTTTAAAAGTAGCTGGCTTCTGGGATAGGAAGAGCCAGCTGCTAGGGATAGGAAGACAAAAATAAACAAGGAAACAAACAAACAAAAAACCAATTCCTGACCTAAAGGAGTTTATATAATAATTAAGGGTGGGTGAGAGGAATACAATATACACATGTGAGTATAACATATATACAAAGAATCATAAAGTAAATACAAGAGGGAGTTAATAGAAAAAAAAGAGAATATCAGGAAAGGCCTTATGCAAGGATTGGTATTTCATCTGAACTTTGAGGTAAAGTTAGAATATTCCAGAAATGGAGGGAGGGATGTGAAGGAGTTGAGAACAAGCTATGCCAATGACCAAAGGTGTTAAATACTGAATATGATGAATGACTTTTAGACTGAAGTAAAAAAGAGATAAACACCCAATTTAATAAATCAACAGATTTGATTAGGTTTATAAATATATAGACAAGACTAGCTACACCTCTTTAACACTTTAAGATTCCTCTTTAACTTGGACAAAAATAGAATGGTAAAATTGGCTAGCCAAACAAGTTAAGTACCATCCTAGGGCATAAGATTTGTTGCTGCTGTTTAGCCATTTTTAAGTCCTGTCCAACTTTCCATGAGTCTTCTCAGGGTTTACTTGGCAAAGATACTAAAGTATTTTACCATTTCCTTTTCCAGTTCATGCTACAGAGGAGGAAACTGAGGCAAAGAGGGTTAAGTGACTTGCTCAAAGTCACACAGCTAGTAAATGTCTGAGGTCAGATTTGAACTCATGGAGCTGAATCATCTTGACTCCAGCCCAGCACTCTACTTAACTACAGCAGCTATAGCAGGAAGAAATTTGGCAATTCAATGGTAGTTCAGTTGTGAAGAACTTGAATCTCAGGAGAATGCTGAAGAGGCAGACTATTATATCTATATGAAAAGATAGCAAGGCTGAGGGGCTGGGAGAGGAGGGTCACCCAGAGTGAATATTGCACTATGCCCCCATCCCCACTCACTATGTTTTGGGAGGACTGGAACAGTAGCATATAGTCAGTCTACCTGGGAATAAAGAAAAAACACACTAATACCAAACATGGACAATGAATATATACATGGCCAGATAGAGAAAGACAGAAGGAGGAAAAAGCAATTTCAGTGAATATGTAGGGATTGCATGTCATGAAAAGAATTTCCAGCTGTGGACCCTGCAAAGGAACTACGTTTCGTAGCTCAAAAGGAAGGGAACTCCGTGAGGACTCTAGAAACCCAGAGTTGTGAATTATACTGCTCCCACATATTACCTTATACCTTATTACCTTCATGGTTAAGGTTTGAACACACTCTCCCCAGGAACCTCGTATTTTTTTTGGAAGGGGAGAACATATCCCTAGTCTGAGGAGAAGGCATTTGTAACTGTTATTCTCATTACACCTTTTCCAGTAAATGTTTTCTAAAAATAAGTAAGTGTAACTGGCAAATTTTCAATCGGAAGTATTCTAATGGGATTCATGAGGAAGAATGCAAGAAACTCAGACCCTAAGGGTCACCCCTAAAACTGTGTGGTGTAGCAATCAACTAACTCTCTGGATACCACAAATTAAGAATTTTTCATGTGGGAGTCTTCCCAGAGCGGTTTCTCCATCACTTTAATTATAATGGAAAATGTGTAAAGGGGAATAATATGTAATAAAATTGCAAATATAAATAGGAGCCATATTATAAAGGGTTTTAAATGCCAAGGGGAATATTTAGTACTTTTTTTCTAGAAAGCAGTATAAAGCCACTTATTATTTCTTTACCAAGTAAAGAAGTAGAGAAGTAGGAATATTTATCAGGTTGGCAGCTGTGTATAGGACAAATTAGTGAGAAAAAAGACTTGATACCAGTATACGAATATAGTATGAATGAGAGCCTGAATTTAGATAGTGGGCCCTTAGGTTGTTGTTGTTTCTCCTTAGGGCTTAAAGAGGACCATGATGTCTGAGAGGTGATGCTGTAACATACAAGTGAACTGGATTTAAGTGAAGGAAGCTGTGTAAAGTCACCAGCCTCACTTTCTTCTCTACAAGCATGTGGGTCCAGTAGTGAGATATAGTACAGGATGACTGGAGATGGCTCTCATCTTTTCCCCTATACATTCAAAGTATGAGTACCCTCTATGGCATCACCAATAATTAATCATCCAGTTTCTGCATGAAGATTTTAAGTGATGGGAAATTCCCTATTCCCTGAACAAACTCAATCTACTTTGAGATAAATGTAATTGTTGGAAAGCTATTCCTAATATTAAGGTGAAATTTACCTTCTCATAACTTCTGCCTCTTTCTTTTTTTTTTGTTTTGCATTTAATTTTATTGTACTTCACAAGTGTCATTTTTTTTTAGAAGTTGAAAGTCTGTGAAAATCCTCTGTTGAGCAAGTCAGTGTCCAATTTTCTTTTTTTTGCTGACCAACAACATAATTTTATTTATTTTTAAAATAAATTTATTTAACATTTTACATTCATTTTCACAAAATTTTGGGTTCCAAATTTTCTCCCCATTTGTCCCCTCTCCGCACCCCAATACACCGAGCATTCTAATTTCCCCTATCACCCAATCTGCCCTCTCTTCTATCATCCCTCCCTTCCTTTGTCCCCAACTTCCCTTTTGCCCTGTAGGGCCAGATAACTTTCTAATCCTCATTACCTGTATTTATTATTTCCTAGTAGCAAGAACAATACTCAACAGTTGTTCCTAAAACTTTGAGTTCCAAATTCTCCCCTCCAAATCCCTCCCTCCCCACCCATTCCCTTTGGGAAGGCAGGCAATTCAATATAGGCCATATCTGTGTAGTTTTGCAAATGACTTCAATAACAGTTGTGTTGTGTAAGACTGACTATATTTTCCTCCATCCTATTCTGCCCCCCATTGCTTCTATTCTCTCTTTTGATCCTGTCCCTCCCCGAGTGCTGACTTCAAATTGCTCCCTCCTCCCATTGCCCTCCCTTCCGTCATCCCCCCTACCCTGCTTACCCCTTCTCCCCCACTTTCCTGTATTATAAGATAGGTTTTCATACCAAAATGAGTGTGCATTTTATTCCTTCCTTTAGTCGAATGTGATGAGAGTAAACTATATGTTTTTCTCTCAGCTCTCCTCTTTTTCCCTCCACTAAAAAGTCTCCTGCCTGCCTCTTCTTTGAGAGATAATTTGCCCCATTCCATTTCACCCTCTCTCCTCCCAATACATTTCTCTCTCACCATTTACCTTCATTTTTTAAAGATATGATCCCATCCTATTCAAATCACTCTGTGCTCTCTGTCTCTGTGTGTGCATGCGTGCATGTGTGTGTGTGTGTGTGTGTGTGTGTGTGTGTGTGGGTATGTGTGTGTGTAGTCCCACCAACTACCCAGATACTGAAAAGTTTCAAGAGTTACAAATATTGTCTTTCCATGTAGGAATATCAACAGTTCACTTTTGGTAAGTCCCTTATGACTTCTCTTTGCTGTTTACTTTTTCATGCTTCTTCTCATTCTTGTGTTTGAAAGTCAAATTTTCTTTTCAGCTCTGGTCTTTTCATCAAGAATGCTTGGAAGTCCTCTATTTCATTGAAAGACCATATTTTCCCCTGAAGTATTATACTCAGTTTTTCTGGATAGGTGATTCTTGCTTTCAGTCCTAGTTCGTTTCACTTCTGAAATATCCTATTCCATGCCCTTTCGATCCCTTAATGTAGAAGCTGCTAGATCTTGTGTTATCCTGATTGTATTTCCACAATACTGGAATAGTTTCTTTCTAGCTGCTTGCAATATTTTCTCCCTCACTTGGGAATTCTGGAATTTGGCCACAATGTTCCTAGGAGTTTCATTTTTTGGATCTCTTTCAGGTGGTGATTGGTGAATTCCTTGAATATTTATTTTGCCCTCTGGTTCTAGAATATCAGGGCAGTTTTCCTTGATAATTTCATGAAAGATGATGTCTAGACTCTTTTTTTGATCATGGCTTTCAAATAGTCCCATAATTCTTAAATTGTCTCTCCTGGATCTATTTTCCAGGCCAGTTGTTTCTCCAATGAGATATTTCACAATATCTTCCATTTTTTCATTCTTTTGGTTTTGTTTGGTGATTTCTTGGTTTCTCAGAAAGTCATTAGCCTCCAACTGTTCCATTCTAATTTTCTTCAGTGATCTTTTGAACCTCCTTTTCCATTTGGCTAATTCTGCTTTTGAAAGCATTTTTCTCCTCATTGGCTTTTTGAATCTCTTTTGACAATTGAGTTAGCCTATTTTTCAAGGTGTTATTTTCTTCAGCATTTTTTCTGGGTCTTCTTTATCAAGGTATTGATCCATTTTTCAAGCTTTTCTTGCATCTCTCTCATTTCTCTTCCCAGTTTTTCCTCCACCTCTCTAACTTGATTTTCAAAATCCTTTTTGAGCTCTTCCATGGCCTGAGCCCATTGAATATTTATTTTGGATGTTTGGGATACAGAGGCCTTGACTTCTATGTCTTTCCATGATGGTAAGCATTGTTCTTCCTCATCAGAAAGGAAAGGAGGAAATATCTGTTCACCAAGAAAGTAACCTTCTATGATCTTATTTTTTTCCCCTTTTCTGGGCATTTTCCCAGCCAGATATTTGATTTCTGAGATTCCTTTCCACCCCTGCCTCACCTCCAGATCTGCCCAGATAGTGCTTGGGGTCTGAGATTCAAATGCTGCTTCCCAGCTTCAGGGCTTTCAGCAGAGGCAGGGCTGCTATTCAGTGTGAGATGAAGTTCAGATTCTCAGGTGGGGGCAGGGCTGCCACATGGGGCTCAGTTCCCTCAGGGGGTTTATGGTGAGACCTCACCAATGGATCCAAGCTCCTGTCTGCTTTGGGAGCTCCTGTCCACTGCTTCCCAAGGGGGCCTGAGTTATGGAGACACTCCGCTCCTCAGCCAATCCAGAAGGCTCTCTCACTGTGTGTAGTGCCTGTGGGTTGAGGGACCTTCATGGCCACCAGAGATTCCGTCCCTGAAGCCTGCTCAGATCTGCTCCTCTCGGGGCTGTGCAGTCAAGGCAGGGCTGGGCTCTGCTCTAGGTCTGGTGTACAATGGACATTTGGTGTCAGTTTTTCAGGGCTCTCTGGAACAGAAATCTCCACTCTATTGTTGTGCGGCTTCCACTGCTCCAGAATTTGTTGGGAGTTCCTCTTTACAGGGAATTTATGGGCTGTGGGTTTGGAGCTAGCATATGTGAATCTTTCTACTCTGCCATCTTGGCTCCCCTGCCTGTTTCTTTTAGTTCTGCCATTCAGGTTAAACTAGTTATTCTTTCACATTACAGACTTTTACATATTTAAATGCAATTATGATGTTCCTGTAAGTGGCACAGTAGATAGAATGTGGAATCCAGAAGATTCATCTTTTTGAGTTGAAATCTGGCCTCAAAGACTTACTCGCAGTGTAACCCTGGGCAAGTCATTTAAGTTGTTTGCCTAAGTTTTCTCATTTATAAAAAGAGCTGGAGAAGGAAATGGCAAATGACTTCAATATCTTTGCCAAGAAAACCCCAAATGTGGTTAGAAAGAATTGGATACAATTTAACAACGATGATACCATGTTCCTGCTAAATCTTTCCTCAAGGTCCATCAATAAATCTTCATAATCTTGTATTTCTAGTCCCTTCATCCTCTTAACTCTCCTTGGCCACATTTCAGTTTGTCAATGTTCTTCCAAAATGTGGCACCCAAAAATGGACCATGGATGACAAAGATAGTGGGAGTGAGTACCTCCTTCATTCTAACTGCTATGTATTAGTAATGCTTTTGAAGCTCATGTTAGCTTTAGGAGTCCCCATACCACCTTGGTGAATGAAGAGGTATATTTAAAACACTTCCCATCAGTTTTAAGCTTCATTTCTTAGCACATATATAGACGGATAGAGATAGATATGCAGAAGAGATGTGATCAATATAATAGACACACTATAGATGAATTAGGGATATAGAGTTTGAGATAGATGGATATATATATATATATATATATATATATATATATATACATATATATATATATATATGTATGTATAGCAGAAATAGGCCTGTACATGAGAGAGGATACATTTAAGCATATAAATATATTAAATAAGAAACAATCAGATTGTGCTTGCTATAAATTTTTTACTAAGTCTAAAATGGTGTCATAATTTATTTACTTTTAATACTGCATATATTTAGCTAATAACAAAGTAAAGGATCATAGACTCTCAGAAGGGAGCTCAGGGGCCATCTAGTCATGACCTATAGCTAATAGTATGGCTAAGTTTGTAAAGTACTGTACAAACAGTATGTCATTGGATCTCACAAAACTCTGGGAGGTTAGTTTTATTATTATCCCCAGTTTACAGATGAAGAAACCACAGCAGACAGTAGTCAAGTGATTTGTTCAAGGTCACACAACTAATAAGGGTCTGAGACTAGATTTAAACTTAGGTGTTCTGGAGTCTAGATCCTATGCTCTATCCACTGTCTCACCTAGCTGCCTCCTTGAATATGAATCTCTTCTAACACCACAAATAAAAATACAACAACTTTTGATAAGCACTTACTACATGCAAAGCACCACATAGTCCTAGGGTTGGTTGACAGATAAGGGCTATGTCCGCTCAGAGTTCATAGTTCGTTGGCTAAATCTCTGTTAAAAGATCATTAATGCTACACCCAAATATCTACAATGATAGCTAATCTACTTCCCCTCAAGGCAAGTTATTTCACCTTGGGACAGCTCAAATTGTAAGTCATTTTTTGTCTTAATTACATTGAATATAAATTTCTTCTCTCCAATGTCTATCTACTTCCTAGCTGTGTCATCTGGAACCAAGCAGAATACTAACTCCTCTTCAATGTGATAGCTATCTTCAGGTAGTTAAAGAATCTTAAACCTACTCATCTGTGTGCTAAGCATCCCCTTTTCTTTCCACCAATCTTCCTTTGTGGCAGGGCCTTCACTTTTTCTGAACTCTTCTTAATCTTCAGCTTATTAAATTCCATACACTTATAATGGGGATATTTCTATCAAAAAGCAGAGATTGTTTCTAGAAGTGACTTTTCATCAATCCCAGTGTCCACCCAAGAGTAACGCATAGCATTTAAACAGTGTTTTAATGTTTACAAAGTACTTTACATATATTATCTCACTTGATTCTCAACAACCTTGTGATGTAGGTGCTAATGTTACCCCCATTTTACAAATGAAACTAAGACTGTAGGAGATTAAGCAACTTGCCCACTGTCACATAGCTAGTAAATCTCTGGAGTTTTAATTTAAATCTTCCATACTACAAGTTCTTCACCAAGGTGCCTCATATAAAATAAATTAACCTTTTCACAAGACTTAATTTGTGTGTATATGTAGGTGAATATGTATTTAGTGCATTTACTAAGCACCTACTCTGTGCCAAGAACTGAACTAAGTGCTAGTGATACAAAAGCAAAGTCAAAAGTCTCCTTCAGGGAGCTTAAATTCTATTGAAGGAAAGCAAAGTATGCAAAGAAAAGTAGACCCAAAGGAGATTTAAAGTAATTTTTGTGGGGAAAAACATTAAGAATTGGCAGGATTGGGACATTTCCTATAGACAGTTGAACTGCATATCACAATACCCCTCTCTGCCCATCATTCTGGATGTATTGTTGTACTTATTAAAATGTCCCTTAGAGATAGGGACTGTATTTATTTTGTAAACTCTTAATACTTTTAAATTCATTTATTCCATTAAATTGAAAAGGGCATTCTAGGCATTGCGGATAATCTGTGCAAATTCATGGAGGAGGGAGAGAGAATGGTAAGAAGAAGAGCAAGTAAGCTTTTGGCAGGAATGTAGCGTGTACAAAAGCAATAGGGGTAGAAGAGTTGAGTTCAGATTGGAATGGACTTTAACACCAAACACAAGACTTTATATTTTATCTTGGAAGCAAGAGGGAGCCGATAGAGCTGCTTGGGTAAGAGAGTATTCAAATAAAGCTGTATATGGACAATAGTAATTTGGCACTTATATAGAAAACTTATTGGAAAGGAGAGGAATGAGAGACAGGGAGATCAATTAGGAGGCTTCTGCAATAGTCCAAGAGCAAGGGCCCTGTGAATGAAGAGAAGTTGGAGGACATGGAGGTAGAATCAAAAAGAACTGGCAATTGATTGAATATGAGGGCTGAGAAAAGCTAGGGTGAATCAAAGATGTCATATATACATACATGGTACGTGTGTGTGTATGAGAGAAAGAAAGAAAGAGAAAGAGAGAGGGAGGGAGAGAATAACTTTGAGCTGAAAGGAACTTTGGAAATAATCCAGGCCAGGGGTTTCTAACATTTTTTGTGGGTCGTAGACCTCCTTTATACTCTGGTGAATCCTATGGATTAAAGTTTTTGAATAGATAATTTTAAAATGCAAAATAATCTTTTTAAATGCATAAAATGGCATGCATATCATTATAAAGGAAATCAATTATATTGAAATATAGTTAGCAACATATATTTTTACATATATGTACATATGTGGGTGAATATTATATATATATATATATATATATATATATATATATATATATATATATATACATTTATCTATAGATACAGATAGCTCAAAATAGATAGAGATATTTTCTTAGATTTCAGGTAAAGAATCCTGATCTAGTCCTGGTCATTCATTTCATAGAAACTGAGGCTCAGGACAATGCAGTATTTCATACACACTTTTTATTATTAAAGCAAATTGGATAGTTTTCACTTTGTTCTTTTGATTCAAGATTCTAGGAACAGAATTTTAAATCCATCCATAGTTTAGAACTCAAATTCATGTAGAGCAACTTTATATACCTAAACTAAACCAGTCAGTTTCAAAGGAATAATTTTTCTAAAACTCAAATGATGTGGTGGAAAGATTGTGGAAAGGAATGAGGGTTAGGTCAGGGCTGTGCTTAAGTCAATTCAGACTTGTTCGTAAGAGCCTATTGTAAAATTTTCAGCATGAGCGCTAATAGTAGAAACTGGCAAACGTTGCAGATTAGGACTTGATTTATTGCTTGATTGTCTAGACACAAGAGAGTGATGATAAAAATGTCAATAACACGGATTATGCTTAAAAGTGTAAAAGTTTATATATATATATATACATACATACATACATATATATATGTTTTATTAAGTGCCTACTATGTCCCAGGCATTATGCTAGACTCTGAGGATACAAATATGAAAAAGAAAGATAGCCATTGCCCTCAATGGCCTTACAAAATAATGAAGAAATATTACATACTAAAGAGAGCTAAAAAGGTAGAGGGTAGGAGGTGCTTCACCCAAGGGCATGGTGGAGAAGAAAAAGAAATTCAAAATGACTGCCAGGGGTAGGAAATGAGGATATGTCTGAGGTGCCTGTTACATTTACTAGTATACTTCTGGGGTAGGTTCTCTTCTCAGTTCTGCCACTAACCAACTTTAGATTCCTGGGAAAGTTATTCTTCTTTATATCACATAAAACAACATGATCTTATAGTACCATACAGTTCTAGGTCCTATGACAACCCACAATTCTATGACTAATAAAGTCTATGCATTGGGATCCTAAGGAGCTGTCCAGTTCTGACTTATGTTATCAGGCTCCTTTCACTTGACATTCTACTATTCTGATATTTCAAATCCCCTTTCTCTTAAGATAGTTTATATTCTCTGTCATTTTTTTTTGAAAATCCTTTTCTGTCTCTGTTCAGGTCCTCCATTTTCTCCTCTGTAAAATGAAGGAAATGAGCAATAAGATCTTCAAGGTTCTTTCCAAAACTAAAATTCTATTATCCATCCATCCATCCATCCATCCATCCATCCATCCATCCATCCATCCATCCATCCATCCATCCATCCATCCATCCATCCATCCAGTCCGTCCATCTATCTATCTATCTATCTATCTATCTATCTATCTATCTATCTATCTATCTATCTATCTATCTATCTATCTATCATCTATCCATCTATATCTATTTAGAGAGAAACAGTGTGGTATAATTCATTGAGTTCTAGACCTAAATTCAGAAAGACTTGAATTTCAGTACTGTAATCTCAGAAACATCTTACTTGTGTTATCTTGACACATTCTTAACCTTTGAATACTAAATTTCCTCCCCTAGAAAAATAGGAACAATAGTCAAAATACTTTCCTCATAGACTGTTTTCAGGCTCAAATACAATGGTTTTAAAGCACATTACAAACCTGAAAGTGCTATATAAATGTCAGCTATCATCATTGTGCACACACAGAGAGGTTATATCACTTCTCTAAGAAAAGTGTCTGGTGCCTGTCACTTTTAGCAAAGAATTGGTTAACAGCTGTTGAGAATATCACACATGCCTATATTCATTCCTTTTTGAATAAAGTGACAAATTCCAATCTTGGTCACTGGAGCACAAAATTAGCCTTGTGCTTCAGGGAAAGGTCAAGCTAGAAAGAAATAAACAAGAGGTTAGAGGCCCTGACCTGTGTATGGAACAGTAAAAATGGCTGAATAAAAAAGGTAATTTCTACTGTATATTGTGACATCTATAGGATCAGTTTCCACTTCATATGGAAAGAAATTCTTAGAATGCTATTTTAGCTGAAACACAAAAGTAAAACATATCAGGATGCATATTACTAATTGACAACAGCCCAAGGTTGTATGTTTTTAGTGTTTGTGGGAAACATTGTCTTAAAACCCAAAACCTTTTCCATATGAATAGACCAAGGTACTGTTAAGGACAAAAATATAATGAAACCCAAAGATTTGTCTAGTTCTTTTTGGGAGCTCTTTAAATATAACCATCTCCAAACTATTTCAGATTGATGCAACTAATTGGAAAGAACTGCTCATATTTTGAAAGACCTTAAAGAAAAGAGATTGATCTTTTTAATGGACCTCAGTTACCTCTATTAACCCAAATTGTTGTCTCTCATTTATTAAATACTTAAGCACTTATTACTTTTAATTCTTATTTTACAACATATTGAAGGGAAGAATGGACTAGAACTCAAGATGTACTAGCTTCCAATCTCTTGGCTTCTAACTCCTTGACCTTGAGTGGCTCACCTGCCCTCTCTGACCTCTAGTTTCCCAAATTACAAAATGACAAATTTGCATTAGATAGTTGCTCAGCTCTGACATTCTAAGTATTTAATTGCTTTTACTTTCTATGACTCTAAGAGTCTAAGGTTCCTCCCAGTTGTGAAATTCTTTGGTTTTAACCTTCAAAATTCCCTTCACATTCTAATACTTTAGCCCGTATATGAAGTAAGTTTTAACTATATTGCTTCTAGGCCTATATATAGGCCTATATATTCTTCTACCAATAAAATTCCTTCCAAACTTAAATATTTTAGCTCATATGTTCTTTACTTTTTTTTGCTTCTATATCTCTACTTTCTCCTACCATCTCTACTTATTGAATTCCTAGCAATCCCTTAAGACCCTCAGACCCAAGTCATATATTATCTTTTCAATAACACATATATTGTATATATTTGCATTTATTCATTTTATTTTTATATCATATCTAGAATGCATATATACTTACAATATATCTTATTAGAAGAGCTCCAAAAGAATGGGGAATTTTTCATGATTTGTACTTATATACTAATGACTTCACATAATGCCAGGTATATAGAAGACATTCAATAAATACTTATTGATTGATTTTTCATTGACCACTTTATTCTCCTTGGTGTGAAACACATGGCCTTGAAAACACTTAGTCTGTAACACTCCTGAGTATAGCCCAAATTAGATTAACATGTTATGATGTTAACCTATGGGTTCCCAAGTCAATATGTACTTACTGAGATCACAATGTATGATTTAGTCACCCCATTTTCCTTTTAAGTTTAATACTACTGACATAGAGCATGGAAGTTACTTAATAAATATTTGTTGCATGGAAAAGTGAAGTCTCTAAAAACCAGTATTTCAGAACAATATTAATTTAACCCCTCATCAATATACTTGTCCACTTCCTGACTATGTCTCAAGGAGGAATCAACTCCTTTATGACCTATGACTGAGAAATTGTTTCATTGAGAAAGAGGAAACACATATATGTTAATTTATTTTTCTTTTCTTTTAAAAAAAATCAGCCCACCCCACCCCCATCATCAGGTATCTGTGTTTGGAAGAGCACATGACAACTCTACAAAACAAGAATGTTAAACTTGTACATAGGATACAGGATCAAGCTTTCCATGAATAAAAGAGCGTGATGAGAAAAAATATGAATGCCCTATTAAATAAAACATACAAAAATAATTAAAGATATTAGAGGCAAAGGGTAAAGTAAATAGACAGAATCTGTAGAATAACAACAGAAAGAAATGTCAAGCTTAATTTAAGAAGAAATGATGTTATCAATTTCAGGTCTACATCACCAAAGAACATTTTTTACAGGTAGCAATGACAACTAAAACAAACAAACTAAAAACACCTCTCATGGACAATTAGGTGACACAATGGATAGAGTTCTGGTCCTGGACTCAAGAAGACTCATCTCCTCGAGCTCAAATCTGGCCTCAGACAATTACTACCTATGTGACTCTGGGCAAGTCACTTAACCCTGTTTGCCTCAATTTCTTCATCTATAAAGTGAGCTGGAGAAGGAAATGGCAAAATACTTTAGTATTTTCACCAAGAAAACCCCAAGTGAAGTCACAGTCTCAAATAACTAAACAACAGCAATAACTTCTCTCCTGATCTCAATCCTCACATATCCTACTGTTATTCCATCAGTCAATTTTATAAACTTTTATTTAGTACCTATTATGTGCTAGTTACTGTGATAAACTCTGGAAATCCAAAAAAGGCAAAAAGACAGTCCTTGCCTTCAAGGAGCTGCCAGTCTCTAACTGTATGTCACTTATATAATTGGTTCAATAACTCAATATGTTCAAAGCATCATTTTCCTTAGAAATTTCTCCTTTCTTAATTTAACAGGGAAAATAACCCATTGCTGTTGAGTACATCACCACATTCTCAGTTACAAAGGCTGACAATCTAATTAAATCTTCAACTCCCCAGTCTTTTTCATTCCCTATGTCCAATCAGTTGCCATGTCTGGTTTATTGCTCCTTTCATAACCTCTCTAATATATATTCCCTTTTGCCACCAATGTGTTTCAGTTATTTCTTACATCACACCTCTCCTATTGCAAACCCTTCTGTTTGGGCTTCTTGCCTCAGTATCTCCCCATGCTAGTCCATCCTTGTTGAGCTATCAGTGATCTACTTAAAACACAGATTTTATCTTGTCATTCTCCTATTGAATATACTCCACTGGTTCCCAATTGCCTTCAGGATCACATATAAGATGGGCTATTTAGCTATTAAAGTCCTACATAGCATAGCCTTTTCTTACCTTTCCAAACTTCTTATCCTTCTTTCCAAGTAGCTGATATCCTGTGACAAAGGCCTCTTTGCTGTTCCTCACGTAAGACACTATATCTCCCTATTTTTGCACTTACACTAGCTATTTTGCTGCATAGAATATTGTCCCTTACCTCTGCTGTCTTGTTTGTCTACCTTCAAGTATCAGCTAAAATCACACCTCTGCAAGAAGCCTTTCCACTCAATCCTCCTTCATGTTAGTGCCTTTGCTCTGAATTTCCAATTTATCTTGTATATATCCTATTTATACAGAGTTTCTTGCATATTGTCTCACCCCATTAAGTTATGAGCTCCCTGAGAGCAGGGAATGTTTAGCCCCAATGATTATAATGGTGACTGGAACATAATAAGAGCATAATAAATGCTTGCTAACTTATTGACTGAGAGACAGTAAAAAGACAAAGAAAACATCAATAGGTGAAAAGTTGAAATTAGAATGAATTGAAAGGTTAATAGATAAAGTAAATGCATATTCCAAGTAAAATACATTCTTTTCCCTAATTAATAAATTATTATTCTAAAATTATTATTCTAAATGGTGAAAAGAGAGAGTGGAAAGGGTTGGAGTTTAGGATTCAATAGGAAGAGTGGATGAGAGGTTTTCAATACCTTCCTCTTTCTTTGGGGTGGTAGGAGTGGAAGAAAGTCATAATAAAGAGCACTGGCAGAAACATAGATCACACAGGAAAGACTGGTAAGGAGTACAGTAAACAAAATGGAAGTGATTTGAAAGTAGAACTGGAGAACAGTTCCTTCTGCCTTAGGCTAAGATTAAGAATATCCCTGATGTACTCTACTGTTTCCATCCTCCACCAGAATTAGAATTACTGTAAGAGATTCTTGAAAAGGGGAATTATGAACTAATATAACTGAAATAGAAAAATGGGTGATAAAAGATGAAGATGCGTGGAGATTTAGGTGGTAAAATTTATCTGTGTTGGGAAAAGAAAAGGTAAAACAAATAAAGGACAGGAAATGACAATAAAAGTAAATTTAAGGTGCTTGGTATTTCGCAGTATAAGTAAAGAAATGGGTAGTTAGGAAGAGAAGGAGACCGAGTTCAGATTCTCATAATGCAAATGAGAGACAAAGGCTAGGTACTGACAAAAGAGGAGTTTATATCTTTCTCTGTGTATATTATGTACATATATATTATCTTGTTTATGTGTTTGGTGTATATATTAATATGAGCATATATTAGAAGACATAATAACAAAGGTAACAATGTTTAATCTTAGATGTTATTGAATTAAATAATGGATGGATAAGGAAGCAAAACAAAATAAGTTGCTGCACATAAAAATCACAGTTAAGACATGTAGAAAAATAGAGTGAAAATGTGGAGTGGAAATAAAATCTATTATGTTTTGAGTGACTTTAAAAAGGCAACAGATGCCATGATGATCTCAGAGAAAGCAATAAAAATAATAGGAGAGAAAAATAGGAATGCTACATTATTCTTAAAGGCCCCATTGCTCAATGAGAAAAAAAATACAAAATTATATGTGGATCAAAAGACATGATGACTAATTTCTAAAATGAAAAACTAGGTAAACTGCAAAAAGTATTTTTAGTAATATAATAAGAGAAGACTTCATATTCCTTTTGAAGAGCTAGGTAAATCCAACATAAAGTTAATAAGAAATTTCAGAAGTGAATAAATTTTTCAATAAATTCAGTTTGATTGACTCATGTAGATATCTATTCAGGATTCATATTTGTTAGTATCCCATGGTTCCTTTACAAAAATTGGTCATGTGCTAAGTTTAAAAATCATAAACAAATGTTAAAATGCAGTTATGTCAAACATCCTTCTAGACTATAACTTTTGTAAATGTACCTAGAAACCTAACTGGAGATTTTAAGGAATGACATCCTGAATAAGCAAATAAAATAACAAACAATAGAAACAAGAAACAATTATTGTAAAGATAATTGCAACAATGAAATAATATGCCAAAATTTTAAGGATGCAGATAAAGAAATGCTCTGGGGAAAATGTATATTTTGAAAATTCATATGAACAAGCACAAAACAAAAAAAAAATCAAGAAAATTAGCATACAATTAAAAGATAAGAAATTAGAAGACCTAAAACAAGGTTTAAAAAAAGCACAAAATATTGAAAATTAGGAAAGAAGAAACAAAAAAGGAAATTATACAGATGAACTAATCAAGAGACCATGACAAAATTAAGATCTTTTTTAAAAAGACAACAAATCAATAAAACATAATTTTTCCTCACTATGAAAAAGAGAGAAAAGTCTACCCCCCGTGCCAACATGAAGGAACACTCACATCAAATTGAAAAGAAACAAAAATGAACATTTAGTATTATCACCATTATTTGCTAGAATCTAAAAATCAATGGACATTGGTGAGTTTTCATAATAAAGTGAACTACCAAATTCTACATAACCAAAAAATAGATATCTTAGGCAACTTAATATTGGAAAAAAGAAATCAAGAAAGCAATAAATGAATTGCCAAAGTAGGGGAAGGGAGAAAAAACAGGCACTGAGCCAGATGGATTTACAAGTGAATTCCATAAAACATTTAAAGAGTAATTAATACCTATGCTACAAAATTATTCTCAAAACAGAGATAGAAGGCATTCTACCAAATCCTTTTATGAGACAAATATGATCCTGGTACTTGAATGAGAGAAAGACAAAGCAGAGGAAAATAGCTATAGACTAATCTCACTAATGAATATTAATACAAAAATTTTAAATAAAGTATTCAAATGGGGACAATAAAGCCAAAAAATACTCTATCACCAAGTTGGATTTACACCAGGGATGATAGGATGATTCAAGATTAAGGATACAATTATTGTAATTGATCACATAAATAATAAAGTTAACCAAAAATATCCCACATTTATCTCAATAGATGTTGAAAATGCATTGATAGAAGGATATTCATTTATGTTAAAAATGATAAAAACTAAAAAACACAGACATGTGAGTGCCTATTTTTATATGATCAAAAACATTTAAAACCTAGAGCTAACATTTTGTTTTTTGTGATGGAAAAAACTAGAATATTTCACAGCACAATCACAGATAAAACAGGGATTCCCTTCAACACCCTTACTATTTGATAATGTTTTAGAAATAGTAGCTAAATAAATAAATCAAGAGAGCAAAGTTAAGGGTATAAGTATTAGCAATCTATCCCTATTTAGAAATGAGATAATAGAAAACAGCCAAGTACTAGCAAAGAAATGTTTTAGCTAGGTAGGAGAATGTAAAATAAATCTGAATCATGAGTATTTCTATAAAATAGGGAAAATATACAGGAAGAAAAGATAATAAGAAAAATTCTACTCAAAATACTATCAAAAGGCATAATTAGTCTACCAAGTTAACACAAGATTTATATAAATATAGCTACAAAGCACTTTATAGAAATGAAGACTTAATTGGAGGTAGAATTTGTAATTCTATCTATTGGCAGGGCTAATATAATTGCAAATGAAATCAATACCTGAATTAATTTATAGCTTTAGTGTAATGCCAATCAAATAAACAAGGGGACAAATAAAACAAATAAAAATAAACAATTTTATTTTATAAAATAAAGTAGATACAATAATAATAAGTTCATTCAGAGCAAGAGTTATTCATCTTTGTGTGTGTGCATAAGTGTGTGTGTGTGTGTGTGTGTGTGTGTTGTGTTCTGCTTTGTCAGTATGGTAAAGACTGTGGAACTCATTCTCAGATTAATATTTTTAAATAAAAAAGTGAAATTTGTAAGATTGCAAAGGAAACCAATTATATTGAAATAGTTATAAAAAAAGTTCACAATCCTCAGGCTAAGAGCTCCTTACTTTAGAGGAACAAAAGCTTTAGACCCTCAAGTGAAAACTGATGGATGAAAGAAAAGTATTTCTTAAGCATTTACTTTGTGCCATGCATCATGCTAAGTGCTGGTTTTACAAATGTAAGCAAGCAAGGCAGTATCTGCTCAAAGGAGCTTACATTCTAATAGGGGAAGGCATCACTTATAGCTGGCCAAGGATGAGTATTTTGGAAAGCAAAGAAAGAGACAATAATGATTAGAAGAATAGCTCAATTGGTTGAAATGTCCTTTAAAGGAAAGGCAGTGGTGATTACAGATGGCATGGAATGGTCTGGAAGTAGTGAGGCATATTGAGACCTTGTGAGAAAAGGTGATATGTTCTTCTGTCTGGCTCTAAGTCATAGAAGTGAGATCTTCACTGCAGGTGGAGTTGGAGGTCACATGGCATGGAGGAAGCCAGGAATGAATGGTGTGATGAATGAAAAGTGTGGAACATTACTTACCATCCCTCAAGCTATATTTTAAAGTGGTGTCATCAACACTATTTGGTACTGGTGGGGAAAAAAATTACATCATCAGAATAGATTAGATAAATAGTAAACTGTTGTCATCAAAAACAGTTGCCCAGTGTTTGATAAATTCAAAACAGAAATTGCCAGAGAAAGGTCTATATTTTGATGAAAACGACAAATATTAGAGAACATTTTGACAAGAATTAGGTTTAAAGCTACATCTTAAACTATATGCAATAGTAACATAACTAGTATTTATACTATGTTTTAAGGATTTCAAAGTACATTACAAATATTATCACATTTTAGTCTCACATGGGAGTTAGGTACTATAACTATGCCCATTTTACAGTTGAGGAAAATAAAGCAGCTAGAGATTAAATGACTTCCCATTACCACCCAACTAGTAAGTATATGAGTCTGAATTTGAATTCAGGTCTTCCTGATTCCCCAACTCCATTGTTCAATCCACTTGATCACCAACGGCTCCCATTGCATACAGGATTCATCTCAGACACTTCACACTCACTAGCTGTGAGACCTTAGGTTAGTCACTTAACCCCAATTGCCTCATCCTGGGTCATCCCCAGTCATCCTGATGAATATCTGGTCACAGGATGCAGATGACTGTGGAGGAGAAGTGAGGCTGGTGACCTGCACAGCCCTCCCTCACTCAAAACAAAGTCAAGTTCAAGTCTTGTTATCACTTCTCTGACAGCATGGTTTTCTTTGGCAACGAAGGGTGAACACAACAACCTGTGAGTGGACACAGCTGCCTGAATGGGGACCCAGATAGATGGGTAACTCAGCTCCTTCTCTCCTCTCTATCTCCCCCTCCCCTTCCTTCTGCTCTGCAAAGGAAGGCAAATTTGGATGGCCAGAAGATGCTTAGTTAACTTGGGTTTTACTGGCTAGATTCCTCTCCTCTACTCTCCTCTCTCTCCTTCCCTCCCCTCCCCTTCCCTTTCCCTTACTTACACTTCTTTTCCTTTCTCAAAACCTGAAATCCACTGCACTCTCAAGCTCATACATTGGAAGACACTAGGACTCTGCCCAAGTTCCACCTAATGGCTCATCTGGACCCTCTTGGCTTAAGAGTGATTATCAATATTAATTCTTGCTTTTTCCCTCCCAGCCTGATGTCTTTTTTTTTTTTTTTCTATGTCTCATTAAAGGGGCTATCTCCTGGTTACTTCTTAAAGAGGCCTATTCACTGAATGGGCATTATCTCACCCTAAGTGAGTTTCTAAATAAACCTTGGTCTAAAGGGGCCAAGGTCTCCCCATTGCATCCTTGGTCTTCTCCAGTCATCCTGATGAATATCTGGTCACTAGATTCAGATGACTCTGGAGGAGAAGTGAGGCTGGTGACCTTACACAGCCCTCTCTCACTCAAAACAAAGTCAAGTGCAAGTTATGTCATTATTTCTCTGATGGCATGATCTTCTTTGGTAACAAAGGACAAACACAACAACAATAGCAATGATAAAATCAAACTCACTACTCAATATTTATTTAAATAATTAAATGTATATATGTATGTATGCCTATATATGTATATAGGCATACATATATGTATATATACATATATAGAGAGAGAGAATAAAGGAGAGATACAGAGAGACAGGCAGACAGAGACACAGAGATCATAAATAAAAATAGGAAAAATAGAGCTACATTTCACTTCTCTGGCTTAGAGAGAGGGTTTTTAGCCAAATAAGCCTTTGAGAAGGTGATAAAATAGAAAACAGACAATTTTTATTCTATAAAATTTAAAAATCATTTACATAAATGCAATAAATGAAGATACAATTGGAAGACAAAAGGAGAAAGGGGGAAAATGTGCATCACATGTTCCTGTTAAAGTTTAATATTCAAAGTGTATACAGAATTGACTTAAAGATAAAACATTAGGACCCAAAAGTAGGTAGTAAAGAGTAAAGACCAAAAGTTATTATATTTTCAAAACAAGAACTGAAAGCTTTAAATGACAATATGAAAACATGCTCTACACACTAATAGTAAGAGAAAAAAAATTAAAACAGCACCTAGTTTTCACATGACATCTTGCAAATTCTCAAACATGACCAAAATGGGAGCAGTCAATGTTAGAAAGGCTATGAGAAGTCAGGTCCCCTGACTGTATAGTTGAAAGGGCTGAGAAGCAATTACATTAACATTACAATTATTCAATGAAACTGACTAAACTCTCCATAAAATTTCACTTAACAATTTCACTACTGAATATATTCAAAAGATGTTAAAAAAAAAGAAAGAAAGAAACATGGGACCAATATATACATACATACATATATATATATATATATATATATATATATATATATATATATATATATATATATATATAAAACAAAACAGGAAAAGGGGAAGGGAGCAAGCATTTACAAGTTACCATGTGCCAGGCACTGTGTCAGACACTTTACATATATTATCACATTCTTTGTGGAGTAAAGATCTAGAAATATAGTGGGTTCTCATCAACTGGGTAAATGTTTAAGGAAAAAAAACACCATTGCATGAGAATTTAAGGAAATATTATTGTGAAGGATGAAATAATGAATATAACAATTTCAAAGAAATATGTGGAAATTTATTCATATGAACTGATGTAGAGTGACATAAACAGAACCAAATAAACAACATAAGCAGTGATATTCATGCTAATTAAAGGATTACTAGAACTTATTAAACTATTTATAATAATTTGTTATTAAAATTGAACCCTGAGTGATTGAAAAACCAGTAAAAGTCCTAGAGAACACAAAATGAAACATACCTCTTCCATTGTGGAAAAGAGATCTGGTTCAGTTTCAGATAAAATATTGTATGCTCTGTTTGATATGGTTACCACTATGTCACATGGTTAAATGTTTTTGTTTTTTAGAATCCTATTGGGGTTGGGGACAAATGACTGGCATATGAGATAATAAAACATATGAAAATGTTTGAAAGTCTATGGAAGAGCCCATTTGTGTTAGTGCTACAATACACAGTTAAATGGACATGGTTCCACAAGTTGTAGGTGATCTTGAAGTAATTGAAGACGGACAGATTGGTATTTTTTGTTTTTTTTGCACAGAAAACTAACTAGCAGAACTGTGAACTAGTACAATATTAACCACTTATTTCTGCACAAGTTTCAGGGACTACTTTTCCCCAAAACCAGAATTATATGTTTAATTTCCTTTCAGAAGTGTTATAGACTCAGAATAAGACAGCATCTAGTCCTGGCTTTGGTGCTAATTACTTTGCTCCACATTGGGCCAATCTCTTTCTCTTTCCATGCTAAAATTTCTTCATTTTAAAAGGGAGAGTGACTAGATGGTCCCTAAGTTTCCTTCTTTTTTTGGTTTTATAGAATCATGCCTCAAACTCAGCCTTTCTTCCCCTTTTGTTTTCTTTGTCACATCCCCTCAGTTCCCAAATCCTTTGGATCCAGCACCCACAAAGTCTTTCCTATCCATCCCTTCCTCTTTCCCATGATTTTGGAAGTTCTCATTCTTGCTCTTCCTGACTATTGTAGACATTTTCTCCCCCTTTTCCAATCTGTTTTTCACACAGTTGTTAAATTAATTTTCCTAACCATAGAGCTCCGACTCTTAATTTAATTTGACAAATCAACAAATCCTCATTAAGTATAAACTACTATTTTTAAGGCACTGGAGATAGGAAAACAAAAAACTTAAATGTCTCTTCTCTCAAGGACCTTACATTCCACTGAGGGATAAGATATGTAAACAGATAAATAAATGAAAAATGATATCCAGAGACAGAGATAACTAAAAATTGAGGGGTAGTGCAGAATCAGGAAACACTTCATACCCAAATGGCACTTAAGGTGAGCCCCAAAAGAGACTAAGAATCCTAAAAAATGGAGATGAAGAGGCAATCCAGCCCTGACATAGGAAACATAACTTAAGAAAACGCATGAAGCTGGTGAATGGAATGTTGATTTCATAGAAGAATTAGGAGGTCAGCTTCGTTGAAATAAAATATATTAAGGGAAGTTAAAGGAAATAAAATCAGAGATAAATTGGAATTGAGGTGTAAAGGCTTTTAAATTACAAAAACTTAATTCCTAAATACTGAGTGGGCCCTGATTATATGTATGATGAAATACAAGATTTTTGTTTGACAATTAAGCACCATCCCAGTGTCTCAAAACTTCTCTATCCTGGCTTCTTTCAATCTATTCCCTTTCATATATTGTTTTCCAGGGATACTGGACTACCTATTTGGTTTGGGTTTTTTTGGTTGATTTTTTATTTTCCAGATTCTACCTGCATTCTTCTTCTGTATATTCAGACAGGCTAATCACGTTGTTGCAAGTAATTGTAAATAAATTTCCCATCTCTCTCACTGACATCTTGTATGGCTTTGTACATGTCATTTTTTGTCTTTAAGCCTCGGTTTCTTTGGGTCTAAACTGACATAATAATAGTTCCACCATGTACCGCAGAGAGTTATTAGTAGACAACAGTGTGCTAGGCACTGTACTGAAGACTACTGAAGAGATACAAATAAAGACAAAAAAAGATATTCGTGATGACTAAATGTTTGAAAAAGAAATGTAAATGTTTAATGTGGGAATCAAATGAGATAATAGCTATTAAAGTAACATAAAGGGCTAAATCGTTGTCAAATATTATTGACAATACAATTATTTGTATTCCTAGAGATGATTTTCTTTGTTCTTAAAAGAATGGAGTTGAAGAATGTGCATTAAGAGCTAATTAATTCTCTTTTCTTCTTTTTCCTTCCTTCCTTTTCTTCCTTTCTTTCTTTTGAAATTGAGTCATAGCTTCACAGTCACATTTGTAGTTTTCTAGGACAAGAGAGAACTTCCTCCCTGTCACTTTCATCCCTCTAGTTCCTTGGTACAGAGGTTGACTCAAAACAGCAATGGGGGGGGGTACTATAGCTTTTGCTGTTGATCTAGCATTTCTGGAATATCAGTGTGCACACTATATTTTCAAATAGCCTTCATAAATCTTGAGAGGGGGTAGGAAAGACAAGAATATGCCCAGTGCACTTCAGCTTTCCGGAGTCCCCTTTCACTAGCTAAATGAGTTATCAGACTACATGAATCCAGAATGCTAGAACAAACATGTACAATAAGTTACTGCTGCCTAGCTTGATGCTGACTGATAGTTCAACTAGATATTGGTAGAGAGAGGTAGATTTTATGATCTACTTCTCTTCCACTTTTATGTAACTCAGAAATATCACTTTTACGTAACTCAGAAATATTTAGAACCTTTCCCATGGGACAGATATAGGGATAGCCCATGGTCTCTGACATTGCTAAAGAATACATGTGACACACAAATCCTGAATAGTCATCATGTATCATTGTAACTGGGGACTGTCACCTCCTTGATTGGGTATAAAAAACTGTAGAAAGCTTTAACCTCTCTTGTTCGGTCAGAGATCATCTGGGATAGATCCAGGCTCAGCCTTCCCTTTTAACTTCAGCAAGGGGCCAGGAAGATCATTTTTCTTCCTCTCTCTACAGGAGCGGCCACAGTGACCCACACGGAGCATATGATAATAGTCATGAAAGTCATGAACATGGGTTTGTTTAGGTGAATCTGAGCTGATTGCTTTCTTGACTTTGTGTTTCTTTTACAGAGCACAGATCACAGAACTGATAACAGATAGATAGATAGAAAAATAGAAAGAAAAGACAGACTATCTGACACATACATACGTAGATACAACATTGATTAAGCTAGAAATTCAAATACAAACAAGTAAGATTGTTTCTACCCTACTTCACAATAACTCCAGAGTAGAAATATTCAGTTCCAGTAGCTACCTTGTGAGTTGAGAAATCCAGAATTTTGAGTCACAGCTGATTGTCCAGGCAGAGGTGGGTCCTAAAACTATATATCCTTTCTGGGGGAGATTTCTATGGCTAAAGGAGTAGCATTCAGAAAGACATTGCAGCTGAAAGAAAGAGGAAATCACAAACCATACACAATGAGTCAGAAGATAAAACTTTGTAGGGTGAGATTCAAGATGTGAAATATCTCTGGGATTACTTTAATTTCCAATAGATTATAATAGGTTAAAGTTTTCATATATCAAATAAATTGTTAATGTGTACTTATGAATCTTTAGTGTTTTAAACATATCTTATATGGTAGAGGGAACAGCTGACCTATACCTGATATCAACCCCTTTGTACTGTGAGTACTTTTCTAAAAGAAACCTTATTCCTTCTTTTAGGTCAGAATTTAGATAGCAGTTATTTCTATATTTTGTTCAAATTTTCTCTAGAGTTCTAATCTGGGGTGGGAATAAATGAGCTAGAGGGAAAGAAATGTTTGACTTAACTTTTGAGGCGAAGTTGTGCCCCTTGTACTGAATCTGGAGCGTGGTTGAATCTAGAATGGGACCTGCTTTCTGGAAAGGGGTCTTTCCTGGACTACAGGATATCCTAACAATATTTTTGGTGCCCCACTAGAACGAAGTTCTAGCATTCCCTGTAACAATGAATACAAATCAAAATTGTCAACTCACTAGAGGGAGAAATTGAGTGAATGCCTGGAATTCCAATGAAAAATAGAATTTAAGGGATTTTTTTATTGATAAGGGGGGACATAGACATAAAGTAGGAGGTAGACTTATCTACAAGGTCAAGAGACAGAATAATTTTCCTGATATCCTGTGCTACTATGCTATGAATAAACCCAAAGCATGTGTGTATGCACATGTGTGCTGTGCTCCAAGAGTATTAAAGATCTGGAAATAGTGGGAAATGGGAAAAGACATCAGAATACTGTGACTGTCATATTACCATTAATAGAGCAAGTTCAGGTATTTCAGGTAGGTTAGTTTTCATGAGAAGCAGCATGGAACAATAGATCCTAGACTAGACCCCCGCTCTATCATGGAAGGGACTACTTGAACATGAGTAAGTCATTGCCCTTGTATAGGCCCCAGTTTCCTTATTAAAACATTAGAATGGTCTGGATCAGGAGTTCCCAAACTTTGTGACCTCCCTGGTCCTTTATACAATTAAAATTATTGAGGAACCCTTAAAAGCCTAAAATGTTCTTTTGGGTTATATCTTTAAGTATTTACTATAGTAGAAGTTACACATCTTATAATGGTCATAAAAATAAGTTTGACCTTATGAACTCACTGAAAGAGTCTTGGGGACCACCACAGTCCTTGAACTATATTTTGAGAACCACTAATCTAGACAATAAAGTCTCTTCATATGTACTATATGGAACAAGATCAAAAACAAGCTCTCCTTTCCCCAATTGATAAATAATCAAAGGATATGAATAGGAAGTTTTCAGATGAAGACATTAAAGTTATATAATCATATGAAAAAAATGCTCTAAATCACTATTGATTAAAAAAATTCAAATCAAAACAACTCTGTGGTACCACATCACACATATCAGATTGGCTAACATGACAAAACAGGAAAGTAATGAATTCTGGAGAAGTAGTGAAGAAATTGGAACACTAATGCATTGTTAATGGAGTTGTGAACTGATCCAACAATTTTG